>JAWWEW010000001.1:96245369-96279067 GCA_035583185.1 Anabacerthia variegaticeps
TCCTCTCCTCTCCTCTCCTCTCCTCTCCTCTCCTCTCCTCTCCTCTCCTCTCCTCTCCTCTCCTCTCCTCTCCTTTTCCATCACTTTTATGTGTGGCATTAGAAAGAATTTTTTGGTATGCTAAATTGGTTTGACCATTTTGGTGTGCTAAGTATGTATTTCACAAAAGGTGAAAGATATACAATATATATTTCTCTAGAAAATATTTGCTCAACCCATGAGTAAATTATTTCAATTAATATATTCACCAAATAAGGCAACAGTCTCAAACTCTGCAGTAATCTCACTCATCACTGGAAGTGTTAGAAAACATCAATTAGAAAAAAAAAAATATTCCCTGTGGGCTAAAATCTCAGACATATTCAGGTGTATGCCTACCTAAATATCAAGTTTCTTCTACAGTTCCTGTAATCAGTACTACCTATGTCTGTTTAAGGTCATGTTTCTGCTCCCAGACGTATGCAAAGCCAGCACTGTCTTAAGTCCATAAGCTGCTCAGAGCTCAGCTCAGCCTGAAGCTTACACAGTCCTACAAATCACTCTTGCCAGCAGCCTGAATCAATAGCAGGTATTGAATACACCTAAAAACAGAGCTTTCCAAAAGCACTGTCAGACATCTGATTGTGTTACCCCCAGAATAGTTATATATCTAAAACAATTATTTTCCACTGTAATTGTGAAAACAAGGGAGGATTCCTTCCTAATCAGAACTAGAAAAATGACAGAACTCTTCCTTCCGTTCAGTTCAAAACTGGCTTGCCTATGGCAATTGCCTTCTGAAAAATCCTGGCTAAAGTACATATCTTGTGGCAACAAGACTTCTAGAAATTGTTCATTAGAAAGCCAAAATGCTTTCAAGGACCTGGACCTACAATATTGTGCCCCCTTGGCTATATTTTTTTTTTTTTTTCAGATATGTATTTCTGTTCTTCACTTGGGAGCATGGGAAATTACCATGGCTGTTGAAGTTTCTGATGCATGAGAGTTTTTTACACTATGCTCCAAAATGTGTTTCAGAAATGTACTCTGTGACCTCCACTGATCATAAATTGCATTCTGCCTGACAAACATAATACTAACTACTGATATGGTTTAACCCCAGACAGCAACTAAGCCCCTTGTAGCCGCTCACTCCTTCACCAGCAGGATGGGGAAGACAATCAGAAGAGTAAAAGTGAGAAAACTCATGGGTTGAGATAAAGACAGTTTATTAACAGGTGATGCAAAAGCTGCACATGTCAGCAAAGCAAATCAAGGAATTCATTCACCACTTGCCATGGGCAGACAGGTATTCAGCTCCTCCCAGGAAAGCCAAACTCTGTCACATGTAATGGTGAATTCGGAAGACAAATGACATCACTCTGAGCATGTTCCACCCACTTCCTTCTTCTTCACCCAGCTTTATATGCTGATCATGAAGCCATATGGTGTTGGATATCTCATGGGTCAGTTGGGATCAGCTGTCCTAGCTGTGTCCCCTCCCAGCTCCTTGTTCACCTCCAGTCTGCTCACTGGTGGGGTGGGGTAAGAGGTAGAAAAGACCTTGACACTGTAAGTGCTACTCAGCAACAACAAAAGCAATCCTGTGTTATCTGCACTGCTTCCAGCACAAATTAAAACACAGCCCCATACTAGCTCCTATGAATAAAATTAACTCTCAGCAAAAACCAGCACAGCTACTTATGTTAAACATTTTAAAAGTCTATCAGTCTACTCGGTTTCGCAGTTTAGGTCAACAAATCTTCTGATACTCCTCTACTCAAATATGAAACATTCTGATGCTAAAAACATACTGCAGACTGCTTTGGCACTCCACTTAGGGGAAGAGAACACAGAGGCTCTTATTCTCATTTATTGCTGTTTGTTTGAAATGCTCCTGGCATTTTACAGGCAATAGAGAAAGCAATGAACCTTACTTTCTGACAGATCTGCAGTTTTAGGGACTTTGTTTAAAAGAAAGGTTTGTCCTTTGTAAAAGAAATTATAATCATACATCTTTTCTACTCTTCTCTGACTATTGGTTGCAACATACACAACGAAGAATCCAGATGTGGCTGTAACTTGCAAGTTACAAACAATTTTTCCTTTCATTTAAACTCCATTTTTACATATCACTCCTTGATGAAACTCAGGTGAAACAACAGATACATCATATCAAGAGGAAACATTTTAGCAAATGTTGTACACTAAAAAAGAGATGGGTTGCAAAAGTTTCCAGAAAATTTGGATCAGAAGAAAATGCTGTTCTTCAAGCAAGTCTAAAAATAGTCTTAGCTTACCAGATGTCCTTCATGAATTGTGGATATTTAAAACTCCTTTAGAAATTTAGGATTTTTTCATCTGGGAACTGGTTAAATTACAGAGTAAAATGCTCTCAATTTACTAAATATCTGATAATTGTATCTCATTGTTTCATTGCTTTGTATCCCATTTTCAATGTATAATATGATCAAAGAATTCTCCTTTTAAAATTATTTGATACATTGGTAAAAAACTGAAAAACTCTTTCCCTCAAAACCGAATAAAAATATATAGGTTTAAAGAGACACATTATCAGAAGAGAGAGTGAAGGAGTGACAAAGTTGACCAGGCACAGTTTGGCTGTAGACGCTGTTGTTAATAGTACCCTCCTCTATTAAATTCTGGCATCCAAAAATTCTGCCTGTAAGTGAATTGTGATCTTTAACATGAACAAATATAAACAGGACAAGGCCTAAGTTCAAAAGTAGATCAGTGCTATTTACCTAGAACTGGCAGAAAATGGCATCATAAATCTTACACTTGAGTTGACTTAGCATGATGCCTTTCTTTGTGCCGAAATGTTATGAGCTTTGTGAGCTGCTTGGATTTTAAGGTATTTGTACATAAGCTTTGTTTCCCTGGTTTTGTTTTGTCCTCAGAAAAAGTTTTATTGTGTGCGTGTGAGTGCCTCCATATGAACTAAGTCAGGCAGAAAGTACAAATCAATGACTTTGAAAGAGCAGCAGTCTCTCCTGAAAACGACAGGACCTGGGGACATATAAGTCTCTAAAGACACACAGTCGTCTTCAAGCACTGCACAAAAGTCTTTAATGATTGTTCGCTGCAGTTATACACTTGATACTATGACTCAAAAGAATGATTTGGTGAATGGAAGAGTAAACTCACTAAATAGACTGGTAATGTTAGAAAATCTTAAGTTTTTAGGCAGAACATCTAGAACTGACTTCAAAGGTACTTGGCATTCTTCCTAGTACCATGGATTCCTGTAGACTATTAAAGAAATTAAAATAGAGTAATTAATAAAATAGATTGTGAATTTTAATAAATAAATCCACAGAATGGTTGGTATTCTAGACATTATGAAATTAATGTAAACTATTCTAACACAAAAACTGACCCAACCTTTTCAGACTTGGGGTGTGTTGTGGGTGATTCCAGAGCATCCAGTGAGATTTTACTTTCTCAATAAATTAAAATATTATTAGAGCTGCACTAATTATCTGTATACTTTCCATTGCACAGTAAGAGATTACACTATTTAAAGTGAAATAACAAAAAGGACACTTTGCTGTGTCAGGATAATTAAGTCTTAATTAAATTCTAGTCTAATTTTTCTTCTTCTTCTTCTTTTTTTTTATTTTTAAGGGGGAAGCTATAGCAAATTTTTTGCTAATGTCAATAGGCAGTGGAGAGACTTAAAACAAGCATGTGCCCTAAGTGCATGCCTTTTTTACCCTAGAGGTGGTGTTAGGTTTGTGGGTCACTGATTCAGCAAGACTGACATAGAAATGGGTAACGTGAACACCGAGTCTTACAATAGGTAGAGAGAGAGGTTAAAGGGGACCTGGCTAACCATTACAACACTCCTACTACCTACAAATTGCTTTAACAACCTGCTTCCTGAAGCTGTTGGCATTCAATGCTTCTGTCATAGCAGGGCATTCTCCTTCCCTAAAAAGCTGGAATTTTGGTCTCTAGCAATGGACCAGACTTTTTTGTTTTGTTTTGTTTCCTGTCCAAAGACTGGTTTAAAAGGCTAACAAGAGGGAACAACTGCTACATTGCTGCCAAGAATATTAATTGACTATTTATGGTCGAAGTGAGCACTGGGGCCTTCATGTCCCGGGCATGCTTCCCACAGGTCTCTTCTGTTTCTGGGAGCAAGAGCAGGGTTTTACTCACAACTATCTTCAAGACTTCTATAGACTCCAGTGAGGATAAAGTTAAAAGCTTTTCTTTTTGTCACCTTTTAAATTAAGCTTTCTTTCCATTTGGGAAATCGGCCTTTCTTCCCTTGTCCATTAACTTACTCAGGTTTCCAAAAAGCTACTGGTGAAAATATGACCACAAGCTCTCCTCTGTTCCCTTACAGTTTCAAGTGAAAGTATGTGGATGGTCTTGTGAGATATTCCTTCCTAAATAACTCTGCTTTGGGGCCAGACAGGCAATAAATAAAATTCAAATATATCTATAAGTATTTTAGGTTTTTAGAGCCTCTAAATCAGGATACCATCTGGACAATGCTTTCTAAGAAAAACTGACTATTCAGTATGATCTTCATTTTTTTTCAGAGGAGAAAGATGGCTGGAAAATTAGGGAAGCAAAATCACAGAATCATAGAACCACAGAATATTCTGAGATGGAACAGACCCACTAAGATCATCGAACTCCAATTCTTGGCCCTGCAAAGGGCCATCCCCAAGAGTCACACCATGTGCCTGAGAATATCATCCAAATGCTTCTTGAACTCTCTCAGGCTTGGCGCTGCGACCACTTCCCTGGGGAGCCTGTTGCAGTACCCAGCCACCCTTTGAGTGAAGAACCTTTTTCTAATATCCAACCTAAACCTCCCCTGACACATCTGCAGACCCTCCTGGCTGCCAGGGCACTGCTGACTCATATTTAACTTGCCATCAACCAGGACCCCCAAGTCCCTTTTCATGACACTGCTTTCCATCATCTCATTCCCCAGTCTGTACAAACATCCAGGGTTGTCCCATTCCAGATGCAGAATCTGGCACTTTCCTTTTTTGAACTTCATATGGCTGGTGATTGCACAGCCCTCTAACTTTTCAAGGTCTCTCTGCAGGGTCTCCCTGCCTTCGAAGGAGTCAACAGCTCTTCCCAGTTTACCATCATCAGCAAACTTGCTTAACATCCCCTCAAGTCCTGCATCAGAATAATTTATTAATCTTGCTGTCTTTTTTTTTGATCTTGAGATCATGATACTAGTGTTGCTAACTTACTTCTTGCACAGTAGAAAACAGTGATTCCTGGAGCGTTTTGGAAGTTTTCACCAAAGCAATGTTGTCGATCTTTCTGAAGAACCACTTGAACTGAAGACTCTGAGGCCCCTTGAATATATTCATCAGCAAATTAGTTATTGATGGAACTGGTACTGGAACACTGGCTAGAAAAAGCCAAACCAAAACACAACATTTTGCTGATTATGAAGAATTCAAGCAATAGTTTTGGATAACTAAAAGATGAAAGGGTAAAAAATGAATTATTTAAATAGTTCATTCTTGTAGTTGCAAAACACTGCTTTTCATTCATGTGGAAGTGGAATTGCTTTGATGAACAGAAGTATCCCTAGGAAACCTAATTAAGCAATCTAGTCTCATTTTCTCCATTTACCTAATTCAAAATAGGTCCTTTGACCAATTTTTCTCGCTGTCTCAATGATTTCTTTTAGCATTAGTCTATAAATAATTTTATATTACGAAAATCGGTCTCAACATATTATGCAAACAACTCAGTATCTCTTACAGCTCAGTTGGTAGCTTCTGTCAGGAAGAAAAAGGCTTCAGAGATGAGACAGAAAAGTAAGTTTTGTACTGGCTCTCCAATATCCCTTTCTAGTAGGAATAACAGCTAGGTTGGAAGTGGAAGGGGAGATCAATTCCATATTACAGGTGTGGAACTGATTATATTATTGCATTAAAACTTAATCATGTAGACCTAAAGTTTTGCTTTTGATAGAAATGTTCAGGGGGAAAAAAAAAAAAAAGAAAAAAAAAGTTAAAAGTGTCATAAACTATTAGCTTTCAAATGAGCTAAAGGAACAATGTTTAGACTGAGCCTGAACTGGCCTTTTTTTTAAACCACCCTAACTTATACTGCCAGTAGTCATCACTATCCTTTCCAGAGGGGGAAAAAATTCCATTGTTTTCCTGTGTTAAAATAACATTCATAAAATCTAGTATTTTTAGGTCAATTTTAGTTAAATATTTATATAGTATCAACTTGTTTTATCACAGAAAACCTCAAAGTACTGGGTTTTGTATTTGGAATTAAAAATGATGAATATTATTATCTGTCTCTGTTTCTCCAAGGAGTGAATTCTCTTAATTTATTCTAATCTCCAAAAATGGAGACCTTCTTTCTCATGAAAATAGTTAAATTCTGAAGGTCAGAGTAACTCTGGCCCTGCTCAGTCAATGACTGGAAAACACTAGATGAAACATTAAATGTGACTCAGTGCTCTTTCTATAAGGAGCAATTGCCAAGAGCAGAACTGTGGGTGTAGGTACTTATTGTGTTCAGGCTTCAGTAAGCTTCATCATGATAATTAATTCATGAGATAAAGAAGGTATACATGATTAAGGTCATTTCATCACCAAACAAAAAGCGAGAAGTCATCTCTTAGTCCTGTTGTTCGTGTCTATGTAGCTATTTTTAAGTGCAAGTTCACAGGGGAGTCTAGAAACCAAAGGCTGTTTTGATGATTTGTGCGACATGTCTTCAAATGAAGAAGCAAGTATGATGGAAAGCTCCCTAGGGGGTTTCTTCTGCCTGCAGGCATAACCTCTTTCTTCCTTGGATTTAGTTTCAATTAACTCCTCGTCAGCTGAGTGCTGAGCTCAGCAAAGCACCAGACCAGTCAGCAGTCTTCATAAGTTGTGACAAATAAACATATTTGAATACAATCTGAATAATGTACCAGAGCTCATCATACCCTAGCCTTTCTTCCATGTTGGGTTGCTAACCATGGATATGATAATTCAGTATTACTCTGCATTTTTGTGTGGTTATTTCTGCTCCCACACAGTGTCTGCAAAAAGATACCTTCACTAATCTGATAATATTCTGCATCTCTTTTTTCAGTGGCAGTGAATTTGGTTTATAGATATTTGGTTTATATGTTTTTATGGTCTACATTATTTTAGTTTCTACCTTTCTTTAGGTTTTCTAAGCAACATCTAAATCAGTGTATCCCCAAGACATGTAGATCACTTATTACCAGTGGAGTCAGCAACTATATCTATATTTATTCTTGTAAAAGAGTTTGACCCAGGTGACTAATTTAAAACCAGCCATAAAAAAATGTTTATCTAGAAAAAGGTACATCTTAGGATGCATTTGAAAGCTGCGTGGAGCTGACTGACAAAAGGGACATCTTTAGATGTTACCTCTAGCCATGATCTCATATTAAAACACATTTTATGTGCTATCACTTGAAAGCCAGCTTCTGTTCTACTTTCATAGGTTTGTTTGCTAAGTCAGAAAACGTGATAAAAGACACTTCCTAGGTTGAAGCTTTCTACAGAAAAAAAAATCCAAGAATATGATGATGAGACAAACTTTTTAAAAACAAGAACAAAACTAATCAGAAGGTTGCCTTGGGGTATCTACATGATCCCAACTTATTCTACCTGCTTAATGGAATGGGAACCTAGACAAGCATTCATTGTATAGGAAAGACATCTACCTCAGAAATTATTTCAGAAGTCCTTTTATGGACCTATCATATTCCTTCTGGCAATATCCATTCATAACTTTTGCATGAATCTGCCAGAAGTCTGGGAGAAATCATTAGGAAATTCTGCAGTACAGGTAGGGTTTTTTTTTCTTTCATTTCTTAACACGTGGGAAAGTTCTGAGGAACTCAAGTGATATCCAGGTTCCACTTGCATATCAAGCAGGATGCAGGGACGTTATTGAGCTGCTGGCAGAGGTATGCCATGTAGAAGATAGCTCTTCTCAGGAAAATCAAAATGGGCTATGGGAATAACATCTATCCACCCAACAACACATCATTTTAGTAAGTAGTCTAAGATACCTCTTCCCTTCAAACAAGAAGTTTTCACTATACTCATTATCCAAATTAATATCAACCTAGCATTGTTATTGTTTCAAAACCTTTCATGGAATTTTTTCTCTCCTTTACCAACACTGAGGTTTGGGAGCTGCAGCCCACTACCCACTACCTGCT
This sequence comes from Anabacerthia variegaticeps, assembly GCA_035583185.1. Lineage (NCBI taxonomy): Eukaryota > Metazoa > Chordata > Aves > Passeriformes > Furnariidae > Anabacerthia > Anabacerthia variegaticeps. The sequence goes on from JAWWEW010000001.1 coordinate 96,253,567, forward strand.
CCTAGAACCAGCTAACAAAAGCATGGCTAATAGCTTTGCATTCCAACTTAATGGCTGGGGAGGAGTGGGGAGGTGGGGTGGGGGAGAGATATTTTTATTCTGGGTTTTTTTGTTGCACTTTTTTCCTCCAGCTGCTGTGTGGGTGCCACTGTTTGCTGGGCTGGTGAAAGCACTTGGAAGAAACTCTCTTGGTTTGGACCCCCAAATCTGCTCACCCTGTGCTGTTTTTTTGGAGAGAGAGCAGTTGCTACTACCTGGATTTGCTACAGACTCCTTGAGGGCCAACGTCACCTGCAGAGGAGTTGCTGACCCGCAACCCCCAATGCTTTTGGACAAAGGAGAAGGAGAGGGTCTTTACACTGCCCGAAGGAAAGGTTTCATCATGTCCTTGTGGCTGCCATTCCCACGTGAGTTTTTTTCAGAACAGCCCCTCTCCCTGGTCCCCATCTGTGCCTTACTGGAGTTTGTGAGTGGCTTTCGTGGTCACTGCCTCCAGAGGCGCAGCATCAGCTCCTGCTGTCTGTAAATAGAACTTCACCGAGAGGGCAGAGATAGGACTTGATCTGTTTGAAAGTTTTTCGTTGCAGGGTTGCTGTTTGTTCCTCTCTGGGTTTTTTTTTGGGTTGGTTGGTTTTTTTGGGTTTATATATATATATATATATATATTTGTAGTAAAGAACTCTTTCTATACATTTTCTGATTAAAGTCTCTTAATTTCAAAGGTTGTGGTGGTTTTTGGGAAGAGGCCCCCTTCCTAGTCCAGGTAGACATCTTAGTTTCCCTTCAAACTGAGACAATAATGTTAACAATTTCCAAGTGTGTTTGTTACTGCTGTAAAAGTTAAGGCCTTTCCTCCCTTTTAGGTATTAGAGAAAGAATACAGAATTTTTTAATGATGTTGTGGTTTAACTCCAGATGGAAATTAAGCACCATACAGCCAGTCACTCAGCTTTTCTCTCTTCTCTCCTACCCTGATGGAATGGGGAGGAGAATCAAAAATAAAACTCGTAGACTGAGATACAAACAGTTTTATAATTGAAAACAAAGTAAAATACAACAATAATGGTAAAGGATAACAGCAATTATCACAGAAAGGAAACTAAAAAAATAACAAGTGATGTACAATACAATTGTTCACCATCCACTGACCGATGCTGGATCCCCCTTCCTCTTCCATTTCATTTAATGGTCATGATGATCTATGGTGTGAAATATCCCTTTGGCCAGTTTGGGTCAGCTGTCTCAGGTATGCTCCCTCCCAGTTTCTTTTGTGTATCTTCTCACTGACAGGGTGCAAGACACATAAAAATGTCCTCAACTTAGGATAAACACAACTTAACAAAAATCAAAACATCAGTAGGCTCTCAGCAGTATTTTCATTCTGAATCCAAAATACAGCACTCTACCAGCTATTGACAAGAAATTAACTTTTTTCCAGCCAAAACCAGGACAACTGGCTTTTCTCTGCTGCAATGAGGATATTGCATGATGACATGTGACCTAAGAAAAACTTAAAGTTGCTATTGTTGTTGTTATTATTATTATTATTATTACAATTGTCATAAGCAAGGAAAAAACATATTAAAATGGCTAAGAACAAGTATGGTATCTACTAAAATTAGTAAATATTGCTAGCCAAGAGGCTGAGCAGAATCTATTGCAGGACTACAGATATACTTTCTTTTCTAAGTTTGATAGGGCTCAGTATTTTCATTATTAACCAGAATAGTGAAATAAAATTATGAGAAAATATTAAAATTACATCATCAGGAAGGGAGCTCAGGCCCTTGAGAAGACAGCTTCGGAGTTCAAAATTATCTCTGCAGTTTGCCATGATTATCAGTTGTAAAGTTTTAATACTAATTCTAATACCAAATAGAGAGTACTTGTCAGGTAGACAAGCAAAGGAGAAGTCTCTGCTAAGAAGTAGTTAAAAAGCACTAGCAGCAATGGGAAAGACTTTGCTCAGCATAATACATGGATTTTCCAGTGGCACTTAGGAAAAGTTTGGAATGAAAATGACACCATCAAAATCACTACAAAATTTAGAAAATTTGATTGTCAAGACAACCTAAAGGAATGTCTCTGACTAGAAGAGACTGCGACTGAATTTTCCAGTATAAGAGATTGCTATTAAAGAGCACGATCGATTGTTTATCATGTCCCATGACTGCAGTATTAAGTATTCAGCTTAATTTACAGCAAAGAAAATTTTGGATAGATCAGGAAAACGTGTTTCTTAATAAAAGACTAGCCAGAACAGGCTGTTTACGTAAAACACTATAATCATACAAGTTTCTGTGAGGGACAGCTTGGCTATACCTGAATTGTCTCAAAACAAGATGATAAATCATCTTTTGATGTGAGAGCTGTTTGGGGGAATTTTTTGGCTTTCAACCACCTCTCTGCCTCCCTCCCCCTCCACCCCACTTCAAATAATTTCTGTTTAGGAATTTTTGTACTTAGCAGATAAAATTTAGTTTTCTGCTTAATGTTGTTTTTCCACAGGCCCATGATAATTTTTCATGTTCAAAACATCATATCCAGTTTATCAAACAATCTGGGAGCTATTAGGCTCATAAAATATTCTCTCTATCTTGCTCAGTTACTCTTGACACAGCAGTAATAATGAAGTCAATATGTTAAACCAGGTTTCTGCTAGATCAGCTACATGTAGTTACTAATACACAAAAAGATTCTAAATAAAATTATTAAAATAAATCATACAGATGTTGAATATAAATTGTAGAAATGGAGAAAAAAATACTAGTTACTGGTATATTAGACCCATTAACTAGAATCTTCATATAAAGATGACATAATATTGCCTGGAAAAGCTTTACAAAAATAATTTGAAATCTCATGAAAACTACAGAACAAAAGATGACAGCTTTGGAAATAATACCTGAGGAGGAATTACATAGTCAGAACATCACGTAGCCATATGGGTATCAGCAAAATCTGAAGGACATATCCAAGAAGGAAACAAAGAAGCTTTAGAACTACATGCAATTCTTACTTAAACTGTAGGTCATGATAAAGTTATGGGAAACACAGGAAGAAAATGCGGACAAGTAAGAAACTATGAATCTTCCATAATGAAAGGACAAAAATCCAGCTTCAGCAAAAAAAACACGATAGAGTTTCTCTACAGATGCAAAGGTTGATCCAAAGACAATGAGTTAGAAAGATCCCAAGATAAATAATAAGAGCAGATCTTTATGATTACAGGAAAAGAGCATGTCATATCCACCTGTAAATCTTGAACTGTATTAGAATTGAGAAATAAAACTCTCTATATCATCTGAGTCATATCATAACTCAGCTGATCATGTTAGCTAAGAAGAAGAGCCATTATTATTTTGTCCAAGAAAATGTTAGTGTTGCCTCTTTTTGTCTAGGAATTAAAGAAAAAGAAAAAAAAAAAAAAGACTTGCTACTTTACTAATACTTATAATTCTTATTGAGATCACAAATGTTGTTTTAGCCAGATTCCAGTGTATTTGTAATATAAAGGTAATGAAAAGGCTTGCAATCTACTTTTCTGATACACATAAGGCTGTTTTGTTTTTTTTCCAGAAGAACTACACTACAATACATGTTGGTCCTATTAATTGAATAAAACTAGGCTGATGACTCAGATGACAGGTGGAATGAATGTCAGAAGGTAAAAACTGAAATAAATTATGACAGTTTCAGGGAAAACAATAAAAAAATTCAAAATCTGATCAGGAAATGGTTTTCATGAAAATGCCACAGTAATGATGCTAGAATCATCTCATATTTCTAGCTAAGTTCCTTCAGATACGAATGAGTACTCAGGAAAGGAAGTCTAGTGAGTGTAATAAAGAGAAAATACTGTGGCAATATTGCTAAATATGGGAGTTACGGAAATCAGTGTTACAAAAATTGTAATGCAAAAAAATGAAAAGAAATTAAAAATAAGTATATATTGTCTCAAAAGTGAGCATGACAAAACCAGAGAAATAACTGAAACTATTCAGCTGTACATTGCAAAGACAGAAGTCTGTGTCAATTCTCCTTTCTCCTCTTGCCAAAATCTCATGAGGAATATTGTATTCAATTTTCATTTTTTTGCTTCCAAAATGATGGAAATAGTCTACAGTTAAGGCATCCCTATTGATCTGGATATTCTAAGAGCTTACTTCTGTTGAGCGTTCAGAGGAGCTGTAGAGTGGAATTTTGTGAGACTGAAAAATTGCATAAACGTGCTATAGGGTAAAAAATAATGTTTTGTGTTTTTTTTAATTCAGGAACAGAAAACTTTGTATTGGAAATTCAAAATGTCAATAAGCTTGGCAGAATGATTTCATCATCTGGGACACCACTGAGACCACCAGGATTCAGAGAAGTTAGTAAAACAACACTGAAAATAAGACACACTCATCTATTTTGAGTGTTGTTTTTGACATGTGCATGCTGTGAAAATGCTTAAATTTCATATTTTGCAATAAAAATGCATTGAAACATAAAACACTGAACTGATTGACTTAACTATATTTTCTCAAAAAAATAGTCTCTGTAACATTTTTTTTCTCAGACAGAAACGCACTTTTTTAGGTTTCTGGCCTATCATAGATTCAACTTTCCTTTTATTATACCACAACTACTAGATTTTAAGGAACTGTAGCTATTTTTCAAGATCCATCAAAATTGAGTATATTACACCAGAAAAGTGCTCAGCACTCTTTAGGTGAGCAGCAAGAAATTATAATTGTCTTCACATATTAAAAAAAAAAATAATTTTCTGCAAAAAAACTTGCACTTTTCCCCATCACATTTAAACAAGGCTTATAAAAATGCACATGGGCACCTGCAAAGGGGTACAGCATTTCATCTGTAGAAGATGAGTTCATAGAATCATAGAATGGTTTGGGTTGGAAGGAACCTTAAAGATCATCTAGTTCAAACCCCTGCTATGGGCAGGGACACCTTCCACTAGGCCAGGTTGCTCAAAGCTCCATTTACCCTAGCCATGAGCACTTCCAGGGGTGAAATATTCACAGCTTCTCTGGACAACCTGTTCCAGTGCCTCACCACCCTCACAGTAAAGAATTTCTTCCTAATATCTAATCTAAACCTACATGTAAATCAGTCCCATTGTTGCTTTTTCATACAGGTGTTTTCTACAAATGCAAACTGTAATCCTTTTATATTCTCAATCTTTTAATTTTATCATTTAACATCATTGAAATTAAAGTTGCAAATGAAAGATTTTAGCCAGAGGAGAGAAGATGAAGCCAGCCAAACATGGACTTAGACCTTGAGGAAAAGAACTGGAAACTTTCCTCTTCATCCTTCTGTAGGACCTTACATGTTCAAAATGCTGTGTAAGCATTCATTAGTGAATTAGTGATTAGTCTCCTTTCATTCTCTCATGCTAATTACTGAGAGAAGAAGCAAAATGTTAGCAGCACTAATGTGCATCTACACTGCAAAAGATAGTGCTCTGTCACGTATTAATTAGCATGAGAGTAGGAGAGAAAAGTGTTTTAGGAAATATTCCAGGAATACAAAAGGAGCAGGAAGGGGAAACCCTGTTCCAAAATACTTGAAGGTAAGAAGACATAAAACAAAACAAAAAAAACCCAAACCAAAACAAAACAAAAAATATGAATAGCTGACCTCAATGTTTTGGTTTATTTTTAAATAGTCATTGTGAAAGGGGAAGTATTTTTTTAATGATAAATCTTCATTCCTTCTCATTTAACTTGTTGCCTGTATTCAGGGAACACAGTAACTGTCTGAATCTCAATTAAATATTATTAGTAAGTCATCTTTCATTATAACTCTGTTTGTTCCCCATAGTGAGCTTATAAATCACACAAGTTGAACACTGTGCTTTCCTCAGATGCCCTGCAGGGCGAAGACTGATTTCTCAAACATTTCTTGGAATTTCTCTCTTCCCCTAGGCATTCTCTAACTGGAATTTTAATGTGATTTTCTGCTGGATTGTTCTGTTTTAGAAGTCTGAGGCAACATTTCCTTTTTGCTTTAATCAATTTTACCAATTATTTTCTTTTTCAATAAGAAATGCAAAACTACAGAATACTTTTAAGAACAACATCTGTTCATTTGCATGGAGAAAAATCTTATTTTGTCTGTTATTTTTTCATTCCACTAGTAACTGACAAGTGAGGAAAGTTGAATTATCTTGTGGCAGAAGGGAGGGAAATAAGAACCGCTTTTTCCATATGTATATAAAGCAAAAGTTTTACAGTTGTTTAAAATTCTATTAGAGAAGTTGTATTTAAATACTTCAATACAAAACACCAAAGCCAAGAAATTAGGACTGTTAGAAGAAAATTTTCTCCAATACAAGGATTTTCATTAAATAAATATATCAATTCCTGTACATCAGTCTCACATCCTTCAACGCCTCATGTGGAAGGTGCTGCTAAATTTTTCAGAAGTTACGAATGCTTAGTCCAGAAGGAAATGGTTTTTTTCCCATCAGGTCTTTGAGGTTTGAAATCTTTATGGTATGGGATACTGCTTAAAAATGTAATTCACATCTGGCTTCTGGAGTTTTTAGGCACATGAAGAAAGAGAGAATATGCTATGAAAAGTCAGAGTTGATTAAGAGAAGAATGCAGCCATGTGAAAAATCATATTACCACATGTGATTTAAAAACATAGATGACGACTTAACAAAATACAATACTAATTTGATGTTTATTCACCCACAGATTCAAGGGTATGCTTGAAGATAGCAAACTAATTCAATGAACTAATACAGTAGGTATTAATTATGCACATTCCAGCATTTCAGTCACGTCGTCAACAGTGAAATTTAGAGCTTGGAAGGGAGTAAAAGAAACAAATAAATACTTAGATGACATAATGTTTGTTTACATGATGTATACCATTCTCACTTGTGTCTTAGAGATGTTGCTAATATAGCAAAGTTCCAAATCATTTTCTTACCTGAATGTGTACCTTAAAATGTGTCAGTCATAAATCAAGTGAAATACTGAATATTTCTTCTTATGTTCAGAGAACTGTACAATGTAACTCTCTTGTAGAGGTGTTGTTGGTTTGTTGTTTATTTTTTTTTTCTCTTCCTCTACTTTAAGAACAATATTTCAAAGCAATGAAATAATAAAATAGATATATTCCACTTTCTGGAATCTTTAGGGTTGTTTATTTAAAAGTATATATGTGCTATGGAAATATAGATACTATTTTAAGAAGACTTAAGAGACACATTTAGGACTTCATATAACCATCAGTCTTACTGTCAGGAGTATTAAAAACCAAACATTTTTATATTTTGAACTTGATTTTACTTTCATTGTTTCCACATTATTTTTTTTTTTTTTTTTTACTACAGCATGCAGTCCATATGGACAGTTCTACAAAATACTAGCTTAAAGTAAATGCAAGGCATGGATAAACAGACAAAACTGATGCCATCTAAAACAAGCATCACCTATAAGAAATTGTCACATGGGGTAGATCTATAGGAAAGTAATATCATAAAAAATCTACTAAATTTTTATCACAAAGCCATTGAGATCTTGTGTACATCATCCTTGGAATTCCAGCCTCTGGAATAAAGCCAGTGGAAAAACCCACAGACCTATAAATCTTTAGAGTATTTTCCTTACTCGAGACAGTAGTTAGCCATGACTTTGCTCCAATTCTGTGCTGTGCATTGTGCCAGGGTTTCTTTGTTCTATTTATTAAGCTGGCAATACAGGCAATGCTAACCCTGGCATTGCAATTCTGTTTGCTGACAAAATTGGTTGTTCCAGTCAGAAAAGCCAAGCTGAGAAAGTGGCAGCATACTGATCATCTCTCAATAACTTTCCATCCAAACTTCCTCAGGGAATGTGAGCGAGGAAGGGGGCTTTTATTGGAAAGCCAGTGAATGAACGGTCAAATCTTAAAAGCAAGCTTTCATTCAGCTCAGTCATATCATCTTGTAACCTGGGGGTCGGGCAGGTCCAATGTGCTGGGATACCTAAGAAGCAGTGGCAATGGAAAACTTCATGTGATGGAAAGGATGCTCAAAAGAACCAGGAGACCAAGACACTTGTTGCTATTGAGTTTCTATATCCTGTCACACCACAGGCAACTCTGCAGAGAACTGAGGATTGCTCAGGATCTACTCAGGTAGTAGTTTATTTCGATTTGTAGAAAACATGCTAATAGATATCTTGATGTCACCCAGTCCATTCCCTGGCCCAAAAGCAGGATCCACTGAGAGGATGCAACAGGTGGAGCTGGTATAGGCAATACTGGGCTGCAGTTGGCCGAAGACGTCAACATCTTCTCTCATATGAGGAGACAGTAAAGGTCTAATCACAAAAAGGAAAAAAAAAATAATTCTTGCTGTTCCTACACTTTGTTCTTTCTTGAAAAGTACAGTCACTCAGCATATTGGTGACCCCCACTGTCATCACAGTTCTTTGTTAGTTACATCTCTACTAGTAAATTAAATCTGGCAATGGCACAGTCTAAAGTAGAGGCATGAGAGCAACTCTCCCGTCCAGGGGTTAGCTTGCTTTCAGGCATGTCTGTGACTTGTGCCATATAACTCCTGCCTGAACCCAGCTCAAAAGATAGCAAGTCAGACATGCTTCCCAACGTGCAAAGAGCAAACCTAAGGAAAGACAGTCATACAGACATAAACTGTGCTGCACCAGGACCACAGAACAGGATGTGGCCAGGTTTTCTTGTATTAGCACAGTTATAGTCACTAAAAAAATGAGCCACAAATCTAGTTTTCCTTCAACTTTTCTCACCATTGGTGGTCTGGGACTGACCAGGTCTTTTGGATCAGATTTCTATGCTTTGTGTTGAAGAAGCAGGGAGAGATCCTTGTCCATCCATAAATGCGTATTTCTGGTGTCACAGAATTCAGCAGTCACAGATTTTCAGTACTTAGACTAGATGAAAAGGATGCTCACAGCAGAACCTTAGGCTGAATCCATGCTTTTGGAATTCTATTCCACATTCACAGTATATTAGCCAGGGCAGTTCAATGCATGAACTACATGTCAAAAAGGCACAGTATAGTCACCATTTAGGTGACTATAATGTGAACATAACAGCACTCCCAAGGTTGTCTGTGTTCTGGATGCAAGTATAAGGAGGTGCTTATTTCTTTTTCAAGAGAAAAGAAGATCATGCGTTATGATTAGTAGATAGTGCATTACGTATATCTGTGCAATAACTAGGTTTTGAAACCATTAATAAAAATATTGATTCTGTTCCAATAAGAATGTTTGAAAAAATTCTTTAAGTCTGCCAAAGGCCCTCTAAATACTTCATAATGTTGATTTGTTCCTACTCAATAATCATGTAAGACACGCTACTATCAAAATGCAATTCTGTAACATTCCAATCGCAACTAAAGCAAGTGCTTACATGGAAAATTAATATTAGGATAGTAACATATTTTTTTCCATGTTCTAAATGCAATTTTACTGCTGGAAATCTCAGAGGAAAGGTACCACTGTGAGATGGTTCATCTCCTTATGGTACATGAAGGGTTGCTCTTTGAAATGGAACACTGCTATGTTAAGTGGCCACTAGGTGCCTAATTAACATTTTCACTCAGTACTGCTTTCTTAATCTGAGAACCAAATCAGATTTGCATTCCAAAGCATTGCTTCTAAAACAATAAATCAAACTGAAATATTGCTTGGCCACCTTCCAATGAGCTGCTAAATGGTAGTTGCCTCCAAAAAGTCGAAATACAAATCACTATCAATGCAGGGAAAGAAATGTAAGCTGTGATCTGTGAGCGTATTGTCTTTACCTATCTGCATTTTCCATTCTCTCTTGCTGTCTGAGCCATTTTCAAATGTATTGGGGCACTGCTGAAGAACAAGAGACAGAAGAAGATCCCTAGTAACATTAATTAAAAGAAATAATTAAAAAATCAGTGATTTCAAGACATTCGTCCTCACACAAAACCCTGTAACAGTAAACAGCTAGACTCTGTATTTGTAAACAGCTAGACTCCGTGCTGATTTGTATCAATATCTAATGCATTACATCTTGCAAACTGTGAGTGCAAAATTTGGGTGCATGCTAGCCCTGATTGTGAGTAGGCAAATATATGTTCTATATAACAAACGGTTGTCTGACTGCATTTGTTGCTGTTGTTGTTGTTTATTACCTAGTAGTTAGGCAGGTAGGAAGCTCAAGCATTCACTTTATTATTTAGGAGCAGCTTTGGATTTGCTAAGGTCCTTAGAGGATTTTGGCTCTTCTAAACTATTCAAGGATTTATCATACATAAATACTGTAGTATGTCTGTGATAGATGCATTTTTCTCCCCACTAATGACCCTCTAGTCAGTCTAAGAATCAAAGAATGCTGTTGGATGAAAAATAGATATTGCAATACGTTGCCTGAAGGGAGTTATACCAGAGAACGAAATGATGAAGGACCTTTTCCATGCATGGTCATACAACTGTAAAATTTTGTGTTTGCATATTGTGATTATTTGTTTTTGAATATTATTTGGATTTGAATGAGTACTAAAAACAGTTTTGTTCCATAACTTGATAACTGTACAAAATTATACATTCCACAGAATATGTAAGGAAAATATGAAAATCTTTAGTTAATGTAAAAAATCTCCACTGGCACAGATGAAGTTGCAGGGGTTTATATCAACTGAGACTCCATCACAGAAATGAGATGTGGCTAATGGTTGTGAAGTGCACTTCTTTTTGTAAATTGTGGAAGACAAAAATGCGGTATTTTTAGAAGCAATATTGTAAGAGACAACTTATGCATGCATGATATTAATGGCATAAGACATTAAGCTCTGAATGATTGCTTTTCCTTGCTTGCATACCAATGCATTATTTTATATTTAACTGATATCTCAGATTGGTATCTCTTCTTTCTTCTTCTCTATTTATGAAAGATGTTTTTTCCCTTTTCTCCTTTGCACATTTTGTTTGTTTGCCTTGTTATTTTTAGGGTCTGCACATTTATTCTGGGAATAGGTTTTGTCTGTTAGAATGAGTCATGCCCACCCTCTTTCTCTCATCCATAAAAGCACACAAGCGGGACTGATATGTCCCTTATGTCTTCAGAGCAGGAAGACAGTCTCTTGGTAGCATGTAATTCATTTCATCTAATAGAACTCTTATCACAGGTGTACAGTGAACAACAGCTACTTTTGCCTTATTTACACATGGGTTTGGTTTTGGTTTTGGTTTGTCTTCTTTTAAATCCCAATAGAGAGAACCTGTACTAGATTCACACTTGTTTTATGACATGCAGAATAATGCAAAATTGTTGCATTCCTTACTGTTTAGTGAAATGCATACTTATTTATTCTTAAACAATTTTTCCCTGTTTCTCAGATTGTGTTGTTAAAATTCAGTCTATGATCATACATTACTTTATAGACAGTGTGTTCTATATCTCCATTGAGAATTTATCTTTCGTGATTTTTGTAGTAACAGTGAAGTTTTTAGTACTATTGTGCACTTGTTTTGTAGGCAAGAAATATTTCATTCAGTCACATTTCTCTGTATTTCTCTTGGACTGAAACATATTCATGATTGCTTTCAGTTATCATAACTGTATTACACCTTGCCTTAGGATAGTGATGCTTTTGCTTCCTTGACACATGCACACCCATGTGATGAAAATGTGTCATATATGTAAGGAAATCATATATTGGAATATATGCAATACATTTTATAAGTAAGTGTAGCTATCTTAATCAGCAATTTTATTTTTTAGAGATATTTTTATGGATAAAACTTCACACTAAAACTGGAGCTATTGACAACAATTACAAAATAAGTTTCTCTGGAAAATTAGATAAGCTTAAGTCACTATTTTTTATTACAGTTCTGGCCACAATAAGCAAGATAACCTTTCTGTTCCACTTTCAACTCCCACAGTTCACTCAATTTTTCTTCTTAAATTGAATTAGAATCTCTTGAGTAGAATCAATGACCTTGATTCCTTAAAATCTCTGACAGAGAAAGCAGGCCTCTGAAACAGAGTGAAAGCAACAATCTTCAGGATTGTTTGCCCTTTGTTGTAAAACCTGCCAAACACTTTCCAGGGAGGAAGTGAAAGTAAGAGGAGGGAAAAAAAAATATGCCAGAAGAAATACATACATTTCAGTTTGCATTTCATGGTTTTAACTTTATGACTATAAGTCTAAGACAATAATTATTTTAAATTTGTGTAATTTGCAGTCTTTTGGTCCTTTTTTTTTTTTTTTCTGCACAGATCTTTGTGAGGCAGACTCACAAGGACATTACCTAAGCTAACCGTTGTGTAAATCACAACAGCACCACACTGGATGTATGAAGATTGCAAACAATTACATATTTGAACCTTTAGAGTCACAGACGTAAAGGGAAAGAGTTTGTAGACTTCTTATAATCTCCAGATTTGTCCACTGACTCTAACTGAACTTGAGACTAAGTCTGCATGAATTGCATACAGAAGGATCAAGAGAGAGAGATGTAGAAGGGAAAGCAAATGTATAATGCATATGCAGCAGTTCAATGCACAAAAGGGATCTGATGAATACTTTATAAGCCTAATTTATAAGTGTGCCCTGATTCCCTCAGTGTGCACTGTTTAAATTAAAAGTTTGTGCATCTTGTATGGCATTCTTGGATTGCATCAACACCTCAGAGTGCTTTGTCTCATTTCTAGCAATGCAATGTATGTCTTGTACACATTTTACAGAGTAAAATGAGCCCTGATGCTAAGATACACAAAGAGGATATTGCTGTGAACTTCCAAAGTGTGTTGGCCCATTTACTTCAATTCTTCTAATTGCTTAAAAATCTAACACATACAGGAATTTTTTTCAGCTTGGTTACAATGCTACTGCTAATCACTTGATGAATAAGTTGCAGATCTCACACACAGCCAATGCAGGCCAAGACAGAGCAGCTCAATAAAAAGGACTACATTGGTGGATGTATGATAATTTGGACTTCTGCTGCCCTCTCAAATCATTGTTCCTGCAAAGTAAAGAGAAGGGTAAAGACTGCAGAATCACAGAACATGCCAAACTGGAAAGGAACCACAGGCATCATCGAGTCCAGCCCTTAGCACTGCACAGGACCATCCCGAGGAGTCCCACCATGTGCCTAAGAATATCAACCAAACGCTTCATGAACTCTGTCAAGGTTGGTGCTGTGACCACATTCCTGGGAAGCCTGTTCCAGTGCCCAACCACCCTTTGGCTGAAAGAACCTTTTTCTTATATCCAACTTAAACCTGCTCTGACACAACTTCAGGCCATACCCTCAGGTCCTGTCACTGGTCACCACAGAGAAGAGATCAGTGGCTGATCCTCCTCCTCCCCTAAGGAGGAAGTTGTAGATTGCAATGATGAGTTGTTCTCTCTAAGAAGTGACAGGATGGACATCTGTCTTTATGGAATAATGATGCTTCGAAAAGCTTAGCTTAGGAATGAAATGATCTAAACTCAGAGCAAGCCATACCTCCTCATTCAACAAAAATCCCTAAGTAGTGCCTGGAAACATATAGGTAGAAAGCCTTTAGCAGGCATGAGATTAAGTGAATGAGTAACATTAACTTTCAGGTCAAAAAAGAATTAACTATGTATTGAGAAGGATTCTCATCTTTTCAAAATGATTCATTAACTACCGCTTTCACAAATGCATAAAATGGACTAAATTATGCAAAATATTATGGGCACATCTACAGACCTGCACATTTGTCCAATGCCTGACTTTAGCTCCAGATATGTGGTGAAAGAAAAAAATAAACATGAAAACTACAAACTATCACTAAAAGTAAGTAGTACATATGCAAAACTCTCTGGACTCGATGCTCCTTGTGTGTCCCTTCCAACTCGGCATATTCTATGATTCTGTGATTCTGTGAAAAGCACATAAACCCATCTCTTTCTCTAATAAGACATTCTGCCAGCAAGAACTACCAACAAAAGGCATACCTTTTACGCACCGAAGAATACATTTTTCCAGATCTTTTCCAATAGAAACATACTATTATAATGTCTTGTAGATTTTAATTTTTTTTTACTTCCTCAAACTTGAGCATATTGAAAAACTAATTCATTTTAGCTTTGCAGTCAAGTTACTTTTTAAAGTTTTCATGCTTTAGCTAGTTTTTTGCTGTAAATTCTAAAAGTAAATTTTTATCCTCTTAAAACATAAACCCCTGGTTTATCTTTTTTACATTATTAAAAGGGTTTCACAGAGGGTTGTTTTTGTTTTTGTTTTTTTTTTTCCATCTTCCAGTGTCTATATCTTCAACCAAGTTTGGCCATATAGTCCCTTTTTTAAGGAAAAATTGAAGAAATAAATGCTTCATGGGCTTGACATTATATACTCAGACTCATATATTTGAAATAAATTATATTTGATTGTGAATTTGTATAATTTCAGTGATATAATTCAGCAATAACACTGGCCTTTTTTTCTCTTTGCTTTTAAAAAATGAACAAGAGTGTGTTTATTTAGAAAATATGATATCAGGAGCTAATATTATTAAGTCACTGGAGCATTATCTAACTAGTAGAGACTTAGCTGAAGACTTAGGTAAATCAGAGATATCCTTAAGAAGCAAGGGTGAACCTAGTGGTGTTGTCACTAGAATGCTCTAAGAATATAAGCAAAATAATGTCTGTAGGTAAAGAGAATAACAAACAAGAGGTGGATTTACTGGCAAATAAAACACTGTCATTATGAGAATTAAAAAGCTCTCAAGAAAGATATATGATAGTAGTCTGTGGTCATTTCTTTTACAGCACAGAAAATGAAATCAACCCAGAGTAGTGAGATGATAAAGTTCCTACAGGGCAAATGTTCTGGGTCCTCATGCCTGTGTAGATTAACTTACATGTTCCCCAACACACAGCTCCAGACCTCAGATCTTACCTTAGGGAGCTGCCAACAATGAAGATCCTGTAACTGTTTTGGATTTATGAATATTCAAACTGCAAATTTAAGTATCTGAAAAACTGTAGATTTTAGAAGATCCACTAGAGAAGGTTACACTTTATGTTTCTACTGTGAGGCCAGAAGGAATACTTTCTATTTCATCAAAATGAGGAGAAAAATCCCTCAGCCAAGTATTTTTGAGTCTATAGCCCTTTGGAGGAGAATGACATTTTCTATGGAAATCTGTGCTACACTATTAGATTAAAATACATGAGGCAGGTACGTACTCAAGGACATAATATATTCATGATGGAATAAAAGAGAAATGTCACTGTAGCACAAAGAGGTTAGTAGAGGTTATTCTCTTAAAATCTTTCAGATCTGGGGGAGGTGGGGAGGGAGGCATCTTTTATATCGAAAGGTCATTTTGGTCTAGCAGTTTAGAGCTATTCAGCTAGACAATCTGTTTTGCCCTCTACATTTATTCCATTCTTCTAAGACAATGTCTTTAGTATTCAAAACCAGCTGGAAGTAAATGTTTACTTGGAATGCCAAATAATTGGGTTTTTTTTCTTCCTTACTTAACAAAACAAAAAAAACCCCAAAATTATGCAAAAATAGACATATTATGAAAACATATATATAATACATGCATATATACCTAGAATCTCTTAGATGGGAAAAGACCCTTAAGATTGTTGAGTTAACCAACACTGCCAAGTCCATCACTAAATCATGTCCCTAAGTGCCATATGGATGTCTTTGAAATACCTCCAGGGATGGTGACTTCACCATTGCTGTAGGCAGCGTGTTTTGGTGCTTGACAACCCTTTCAGTGAAGAGTTTTTCTTAGTATACAATCTAGGTCTCCCTTGGTGCAACTTAAAGCTCTTTCCTTTGGTCCTATTGCTTATTACCTGGGAGAAGAGACTGACACCCACCTCGATAAGACTTCCTTTCAGGTAGTTGTATAGAGCGGTAAGATCTCCCCTGAGCCTTCTTTTCTCCAGGCTAAACAACCCCAGCTCCCTCTGCTGCTCCTCATAAGACTTGTGCTCCAGACCTTTCTGCAACTCTGTTGCCCTTCTCTGGACAGACTTCAGAGCCTCAATGTCTTTCTTGTAGCTGGAGGCCCAAACTGAACTCAGGATTTGAGATGCGGCCTCACCGATGCTGAGTACATAGGGACGATCGCTGCCCTGGTCCTGCTGACCACATTGTTCCTGACACAGGCCAGGATGCCATTGGCCTTCTTGGACACCTGGGCACACTGCTGGCTCATGTTCAGCTGGCTGTCAACCCAGCAAATTTCTAGACACTCTTCCCTAAGCCTGGAGCATTGCATGTGGTTGTTGTGACTCAAGGGCAGGACCTGGCATTTGGTCTTGTTGAACTTCATACAATTGTTCTCAGTCCATCAAGAGAACATGTCCAGATCCCTCTATAGAGCCTTCCTACCCTCCAGCAGATCAACATCCTGCCCAGCTTGGTGTCATCTGCAAACTGACTAAGGGTTCACTTGATCCCCTCGTCCAGGTCGTTGATGAAGACATTAAACAGTACTGGTCCCAACACTGAGCTCTGGGCAATGTCAGTTTGTGATCAGCAACAAATTGGATTTAGTTCCATTTGCCATCACTGTTTGGGCTTGGCCATCCTGCCAGCTTTTTACCCAGCAGAGAGTACACCTATGCAAGCCATAGGCTGCCAGCTTCTCCAGGAGAATGATGTGGGAAACAGTCTGGAATGCTTTACTAAAGTCTAGGTAGACAACATCCACAGCCTTTTCTTCGTGCGCTGGGGCAGCCTCACCTCGAGTATTGTGTCCAGTTTTGGGCACCACAATATAAGAAAGATATTAAGCTGTTAGAGAGTGTCCAAAGGAGGGCAACAAAGATGGTGAAGAGCCTTGAGGGGAAGCCGTATGAATTGTGGCTGAGGGCACTTGGTGTGTTCAGCCTGAAGAAGAGGAGACTGAGGGGAGACCTCACTGCAGTTACAACTTCCTCATGAGGGGAAGAGGAAGGGCAGGCACTGATCTCATCTATGTGGTGACCTGTGTCAGAACCCAACAGAATGGCCTGAAGTTGTGTCAGGGGACGTTTGGGTTGGATATTAGAAAAAGGTTCTTCATCCAGAGGGTGGTTGGGCACTGCAACAGGCTTCCCAGGGAAGTGGTCACAGCACCAAGTCTGGCAGAGTTCAAGAAGCATTTGGATGACACTCTCAGGCACATCTTGGATCCCCAAGATCCCGTGCAGAGCCAGGAGTTAATGATCCTTGCAGGTCCCTTTCAACTTGGTACATTCTGTAAGCAGGTCACCCTGGCATAGAATAACATCGGGCTGGTCAGGCAGGACTTACATTTCATGAACTCATGCTGACTGGGCCTGATCCCCCAGTTTTCCTGTAGATGCCATGTGATGGCACTCAAGATGATCTCCTCCATGACCTTGCCTAGCACTGAAGTCAGGCTCACCACCCTTTAGCTCCTGGTATCCTCTTTCTGATCCTGTTTGTAGATTGGTGTCACATTTGCTAACCTACAGTAGACAGAGACCTCCCCAGTCAACCAGGATTCCTGTTAAATAATGGAAACTGTCTCACTGGGCACTTAAAACAGCTTTCTCGGTACCCCTGGGTGGATCCCATCCAGCCCCATAAACTTGTGTGTGTCTAAGTGGTGTAAGAGGTCACTGACCCTTTCCTCTTGGACAATGGGAGCTTCACTCTGGTGCCCACCCATGTCTTCCAGCTCAGGGGGCTGGACACTTGAAGAACAATTGGTCTTACTATTAAAGACTGAGGCAAAGATGGCAATAATTACCTCAGCCTTTTCCTCATCCTTTGTCACTATGTTTCCCTTTGCTTCTAATAAGGGATGATGATTCTACTTAGCCCTCCTTTTTTTTTCTGATGTCTTTATAGAAACATTTTTATTGTCTTTTATGCCAGTAGTCAGAATAAGTTCTAGTGGGGCTTTCGCCCTTCTAATTTTCTCCCTGCATAACATCACAGTATCCCTGTAGTACTTCCAAGTTGTCTGACTCTGCTTTCAAAGGTCATAAACTCTCCTTTATTTTCCTGTAAACGTACATAGTATATCTTATGTTGAATTATGAACTAATTTAAAAAAATATTATATTAATCTGATTAATTTGAATACAATACTGTGATTTTGATAATGTTGAGATACAGGAGTCCACATTCACAGAACTTTTAAATATCATTATGGATGAGCTAGATAAAATATTTTACTCTTCTCATCAACTATGGTATGACCATCTAATGTATTTTTTATTTATATTTACTGTACTATAAATAAAGAAGTGGTTTGGGAGGTTTTGTTTTTAAGCAAAAGAAGAAAATTATCCCTATAGTCTTTGCGTTCCCTCCCCCTGGTCACGCTTTTCAGTTTTTGTTAGTATCCTAGTAAGAGCAACAGCAAATGAATTAATATTTTCATGGTGATTTTACACCAGTGCTAGCATGAGATCACTATGGAGATGACCCTTTCATTTACATTGTTTTTTCTGTCTCTTAACTGAAAAAATGACGGTTCGTTTTTCTCTGGGGAGGCAAAGTTGATGGTTATATTGTCACCACTCTTTGCAGCATTCGTATGAGCAGGGTGTTTCTCAAATTCCTATTTATACAAAGAAACACCACAAAACTCCAAACTGAAAAGTCACTGTCAAGGCATTTCCTGAGATAATATGTTTTACGTATTATACCTTTCTACCTTAAGAGAGTCAAAGCCGAATCAAATTTGGAAAAGTGAGGTTGTACTTTATAGGAAAAATTTCACAATATAGTTGTGTGTCTCTATAGTCCATAAAGAATTATGGTTGTCCCAATAGCTATCTTATACTTTCTGAAAGTTGCTGAATTGTTTTTGAGATTTATACATGTGGTAATAAAAATGCATGAAGGGTTAAGTCTAGCTGTTTTGGTTAGTAAAAACACCCTTCACTTAGTAGATCTGGACATGATGTAAAAGCATGTTTCAAATCAATGTTTCAATGGGATGGAATTTTGGAAACATCTTTCAGAACGGATCTAACAGCTCCTAAAGCCCATTTTCACAAAGTATAAGGCAATGCAAAATTATTGTGATCTTCAGATCTGACCTACTTCTTGACAGACAATAAAATATTTCCCTGAGTTAGGTCTTGTGTGAATTAAGCATAAATTAAAACAAAAAACAACAACAACAAAAAACCCACTTCTGATACAAACAAGCAAAAAAACCTCAAAATCCAATCTAAACCAAAACAACTTTCTAGTTTTCAACTTATTGAGAAATAAGGAATTTGCTACATCTATCAACAAGCTATTTTAGTAACAGCATTCCTTTCCAAACATGTGTACTTTCTCATTTTAATTTGTCTAGCTTCAAATTTAAGACTTTTACATTATAAAAACTGTGTTAAACTGAAGAGCTTCTCAAAATTTTCTTTAGCAGAGTGGTGGCATCAGAACCAAACCTGGAGGCTACCATCTGCTTCTGCTTGACATCCCTCTGGATGGATGTACAAGACCAGTTCTCATGCAAGGCAGGGGTGCACAAGGGAGCCCCTAAAGCATGTGTGCCCTTCTGGACATTGTGCGAGCTAACAAGGCAAGTGCCTTCCATCCTGGGGACCAAGAATGCCACTGCTGGAAATGAGGGCATACACAGGTGTAGATCATCATATCAGAGAACATCCTGAATTGGAAGGGACCCACAAGGATCGTCAAAGTCCAACTCCTAGCCCACGTGCCTGAGAGCATCATCTGGAGCTTCTTGAACTCTGTTGCGTTTGGTGCTGTGACTACTTCCCTGGGGGGCCTGTTCCAGTGCCCAACCACCCTCTGTGTGAAGAACATTTTCCAAACATCCACCTAAACCTTCCCTGACACAACTTCAGGCCATTCCTTGTGTTCTGCCACTGATCACCAGGGAGAACAAATTAGTGTCTGCCCATTCATTTTCCTTTGTGAGGAAGCTGTAGATTGCAATGATGGTGTTGTTCCTAGTTCTGACTCAAAAAATAACATGTTGCCGTGTCCCAGAATGAGGTCATTGTTCAGTTGTGAGATAAAAACTCTTGTGGGCAACCTGGCTGTCTAAGCCCAGCTGCTGGAGGGATCTACAATGCCCACATGTATTTATATATTCTCAGTAGCCAACCTCCATCCTGCTTAGGCAGAGAGTGACACGATGAGTCCCTTGGCACTGCCTGTGTTTGTGTGAATGGTTTGTGTGTCTGTGTGTGTTACCTGTGCAGCTGGAAATGTAATGAACAATGTACGTGGTGTATATGTGTGCTCCGGGGGCATGCTCAGCCTCACTGCTGGTTGGAACTGGGGACATGGAGCTGCAGCTGCCTCCACTTTGCAAGACTTGGCAACTGCTAACTGATATGTCTGCTTCAGCACCAGAGTTTCATTTCCTGAGGACCCATCCAGCGTGATCCCAAGTGTTTTCAGAGTTTTCACTTACCAGGAAAGAGTTCTTCATCCTGTGGGAATGTACTACATTGAACACTTTGCTGAGAGGCACAGTCAGTAACCTGTGAAGATTTTTCTTGACTAGTATCCAGTCATGCTTTCACCTGTTTGTTCCCCCTTCTGTAATTTGGGCATAATTTAAAGACTGTATCAGAAGTTATTTTTCCCCCAAGACCTTCATAACCGCATTAAATAGCTTAGAGCCAAAAACTAATTCCTGTGACTCAATCTCCATAGTCACTTAACAGTGAGTCCTGTTTATAATAAGACAGAGCTAATATTTAGGTAATTTTTAATAGATTTTATGTATCACATGAAGTCTGTTTTTTATTATTTCACAGTATTTGTCAAGATACTGTGCCATATTGTGTCAGAATGGAAACCAAGAATATTCTAGCAACACCATATTTGCAAGTCAAATTTGTATATGACTAAAAAGACCTCAAGTTACTTTAACAAGATCTGTTTTCCAGAAACCTGTCTTGATTTGCATTAATTAAATTACTCTCCTTCAATTCTTTATAAACTGAGTCCTATATTAGGTATTACTATTTTTTTTCCTAAGACATTATTATGACAAGCTTATAACTAAATAGGTTATTCTATTTAGTCTTTTTTTTTAAATATTGGCATAACAATCATTTTTGTTCCAGATGTTCCTGAATGTCCTCCATGTTCCAATACTTTTGAAAATCAACCTCGACAGTGTAGACAACTCCTCTGACACTGCCGTTATAATTCTTTGATGCAAATTACATAGGCATGCTGATGGTACATCCAAGTGAGAGGGAGAAAGAGTTTAATATCCTTCAGAGTAACTTTTGTAATGGAAATTTTTTTTATCATCAACTGTGAAGGAACTATGTTATCTGGATGTTTCCCAAAAAAGAAGAGAAATACTGAAGGAAATATTTTACTTTGTCCAATGATAATCATTGTGAATTAATTATATTTTAGTCCATGCTCAAACACAGAGAAGCCATGCCCCAAACAGAAAATTAACCATGTTTCCTTTGCCTATTTGCTTCTCTGGAAGATTTGGATCCATGACTTCGGACCATGTGTTGAAATAGTTTTGCCATGATGGGCATGGATGAGAGAATTCCCAGGAGGCCTCCTGATGCTGCAGTCATATTACCTCACAGCCAACACGTAGCAGGGAAAGACACAGAGACATTAATTTCACTAAGCAGCTGAAGGGTTGTAATTACATCCAGCTCCCTTTTCTATTTTTTTACTTTTACATCATGATTGGTCACATTTACACTTGAACAAAAAAATGAAAAAGAATATACATAAACAATCCAAACAAAATCCACTTGATGGATGTCTTAACCCTTCTCCATCCACCCTAGACCTGATATATGCATTGATCCTGTTCACAGTGTGAAAAAACAGCTCAAAAACGTTGCTTCCAGTTACCCTGGCTTTACGTAGGAAAAACGATTAATTTTTTTTTCCTCAGTCTGTAATACTTTTTTATTATTCTGAGATGCTAACTTCTTATTGTGTTGATCAGAGGAAGTACACATAGTAATCCTGGGTGATTAAGTTCCATATTTGAAGGGATAAAAGAGAAAGGGATAAAGACAGAAAGGGATAAAAGCTGTCTCTTCTCTTTGTAGAGAAAATGGGCAGCTAGGGATTTATGTGCATTCCAGATTTAGGATCCTTTTTTTTTTTTTTTTTTTTTTTTTTTGCGATTATAGGTTTTACTTTATTTTATATTAGTTTTTAACCTTAATCAAAAGTTTGTCTTTGTAAAATTTACAATTTACAGCTATAATTAAAAAATGAAATGGTCAAAATATAGCATGTAGGTAAATCTGACATCGTCCTTTCGATGATCATTAAGTAGTCCAGTAAGAGTTGCAATATTCCTCACACCAGTGGGTTTACAAAAGAACCGTTCTAAACTCTTTACTTAAAATATTATATAACATTAAAGCAATCTTTCTATTAAAAATTGAAATGCATCACTAACATTTTTCCAATATTTCAAATGTCTGTTTACATTCTGGATTATAAGTTTTTAACTTTTGTGATGCAGAGTTATATTTTTTGTTTGTATTTTATGATTAATTCCATGTGCAAAGCTCACGTCTGCTGATTGTTTATATCTGTAATCAGCTGTGCAATCAGACAACTAAAGGAGTTGAATAACTCAACTAGTTTACATGCATTTCCAAAAAAGCCCTGCAAGTGTAAGAGCAGGGAAGTATTGTGCTATCATTAGTGAACTGTAATCAAAGACTTTGCAGCTATGCTTTGGACTTTAGAAAGGGGTTAAGACTTTGTAATGGTGATGATTCTTACTCCAAGCATTTTGAATACGCAGATAGTTCTGCTTTTGTGGTGCAAGGAGGTCTGGGCACTGAAGGTGGCTACAAATACCAAAGGGGATTCAGCGAGTTCTGAAATGCCATCTGGCCACTCTGTAGCAATCACACAATCACTGATCATAGGCACATTTTGCTCATAGTTTTTGATACCTGTCTTTCTCTTGGGATAACATGATTAATGACAGTGACTTTATCACGTAGAAGCTCTTCTAGCATGCAACAGTCTAGTTATTTGCCCTGACTGCACAAGGCAATTATGGCGCATGAAATGGGTTGGTTTTTCATTTCAGGAGTCCCAGTGTATTAGCTTTAATCTTCAACATAAAAAGAGATTTTTATTCAGATCACTAGGGATAACTGTGCCAGCATGCTGGGCTGTAAACTGAGGAACCTGAGGATAAGCTTCAATGCAAAACAAAGATCTGGGTGGTGTTTCTCCACAAAAACCCTTGCTGAGGTGATAAATTTTATCTTTTGACAAGTAAGCCTCAGATTGTTTTTCATTTAATTAGAAGAATGCACATTTTCCCTCTTCACATTTGAAACGCTTTGTGCTTTCCCTGGTTATCTTTTAGGTGAGAGTCTGTTGTCAAAGACAAAGTTTCTGTCTAATTCATAAGTGAAAACAACCATGGTTACTTGGAATTCTTGGAGCCTCTCGTTTTGAATGGATTGTCTAAAACTTTATTTGATATTTCTTTGGATATTCTATTACAAAGAGAGGAGTTTCTGAGTGAAACTGATAAGAACAATAAATGCTTTTTCTAATTTTTACTTTTTTCTGCTTTTCTACTTTTATTTTTTACTTTTTAATAACTAAGGTACAAACCTCAACTATTAAAAATAATAACAATTTGGCAAGAACACTTGAAATTTGTTTTGATTATCAAGGCAGGTGACACATTCATTCAGATAAATAGCCATACATTTGAAAATACTGTATTTTTAATTTATTTCTTTTTATGTAAACCTAACAGAACTGAAAAATACCATACCAAGAATGACACCTCAGATATGAAACCCAGCAGGGAAGATGGCATTTAATCACCAGTATTAGAGTCACATACGTGTTGATGACTTTTTACCTTCAGAGATGAATTCATATGAACCATAGTGTTCAATCATGTCAAGTGTATTTATCTACTGTAGGAATTTAAATATACTTTACTCCTTGCATTTAACTTCTACCACATGTTAAACCCAAATGTTTATATGTGGCAGAGGGAGGGGAAGAACATAACAGGGGAGAGAAGGAGATGGGCTTAAAGAAAATTGCCTGTGTACACTTACGTGATATATAGCCCATTTAACAGAGGATTTTATGAGCTGCAATTACCTGTACCTCTCCTGAGAGATATTTTTCTTTCATTGTAGCCATCACAGTCAAACAAGAAATGTGTTTGCCACACTTTTAGTCTTATCACTACCACTAAACCAGGGAGGAAGATGCTATCATGATTTGTCATAAATTTTTACAGTTTGAAGTATTTTGAAAAATATTCTATAGAATTGGATGAAAAATTCTACAGTACATATTACTGTACATCCATTAATTGCTGATGAAGTTTGCCTACTTTTATGGCACAAAGTGGACTGGATATTTAGCTACAGAATAGATTCAGTGCAAAGAAGTATTGGAATTACTCCAACAAAACCGAAACCTACTGGAGTCAGAAGTTTTTCTAGTCTCTAATGGTTATTTGTTCCTATCAGGGTCTTAGAAATAGCATGTCTGAGAAAATACATTTTACTGGCATGCATCTGAAGTGACTATTTTGTCCTACAGTTACATAATGTTTATTAAAAAAAAACCACCAAAAATCAACCAAGCAACAAAAAAATCCCCCCAAAAAACAAAACCTCATAAACCCACTAAACCAAACAAACCTTCTAATACTCTTGTGAAAAAGACAATAGCAACCATCAAAGCAAGTACTGAGGCAGCAACTTTAGATGGTTTAAGAGAAGAAAAGGTGTAAGGAGAAAGGTTTGTAAATTATTGAACTAAGAACACAAGGTATTGTATAAAAATAATAGGCAGACTAGAAAAAATAACTATGAGAGCTTCCAATGGATGGTCTCAGTCAGCTTTGTGAGAACACATTTCAGATACTTAATATGTAATCACTGACAGATACACTTTCCTAAATGTGCAATTTTTGGTCTGATCATTATATCAATTAGAATCCGGTATAAGAGAAGTCCAGATTATCTACAGAACATTTAGATCATGTACTGATACTACCATAGATGATCAGATGTAGAGGTAGCTGTGAATCTCAGACCACAAGTAAGGTAAATGTTAATGCAGTCAGCTTGCTCTGCAAGCAAGGTCGCTTCATGTTAGGTCCTGTTATTTGCTAAATGTATGAGACTATGTAGTCTATACCTGGTTCAGTATCACTTGAAAAGGAAATGCAAACCTCTCTATGGGGTGCTATACCAAGTGTTTAGTCCTTTAAGCATCTCTTTTTAAAAGAGAATTTATTGTGATACTTCCAGTTTCTGGTAAAGGTTGGCAATATAAGTAAATGCCATTGAGAAATATCCAGTACTTTTAAAGCCCATGAAGTCTCAGCTTGGAAGGAGAAGAGCTAAACAGATCTTGTAATCAGAAACGTGCTCCATATCCAAATTAATAATTCCTTTAACTGAGAAGGCTTGGAGTCAACTCAGTGGGTAGGGTGGCATTATAATCCTTCTCCCTTCCCTTCCCTTCCCTTCCCTTCCCTTCCCTTCCCTTCCCTTCCCTTCCCTTCCCTT
>JAWWEW010000001.1:96280604-96355504 GCA_035583185.1 Anabacerthia variegaticeps
CCCTTCCCTTCCCTTCCCTTCCCTTCCCTTCCCTTCCCTTCCCTTCCCTTCCCTCCCCTCCCCTCCCCTCCCCTCTCCTCCTCCTCCCCCTCTTCTCCCTCTCCCCCTTCCCCCTCCCCTTCCCCTTCTCTTCCCTTCCTTCACTGCCTGCCTCCCTCCTTGATTTGGCTATTCACTTCCCTTCAGGAAAATTTCACACAGGTGTGAACTTCTCTAAGGATACAGCACTCTCTGCTGAGTTTATAAGGAGTAATAATTTCATATCAGATACAGAATCAGATTTAAGAAGAGCACAGATGACAGCTGCACCAGCTCCTTTCATGTAGACGTCAAAAAGTCCTTCGTACCAGAAGAGGTTCACAAGCTGTTCCTAAAAGAGTTGAGTCTTCACTAGAAAATCAGAGCTGAAAGGACCTATGCCCTATAGACAATTTCACAAACCAAGTTTCTTCAACCATATCCACAACAGAAAATAACAATAATTTGATAAAATAGCCATGGAGTGTTTAGGACACTCCAGACAAATAAATGAATTTCCAAACACTTATTTCAGTTACATATGTGCTCTGTAATACTGGCAAAATCATTACTATCCAGTTACATAACACAGGCTAAGGAAATATGACAGGATGAAATTACATGATTAATAAATCTCCTTAGAGTAAGATTTGCTTTAGATAGGAGGGGAAAAAAACTCCACCAGGTTTTCCTGTCTCACATTGCATTGAAAAACCTAAAATCAGTTGCCTAATATGTTTGGTTTGAAGAAAGTGAATGCCATGGGTTTTGTAATGTTTCAGATGCAGCCATCAATAAGAATGATGTTTAGGGCTATTATGGATCAGTTTACAAGGCTACAGTCATAGGCCTCCTGGAAATCTATTTTGACTTAATCAGTTTTCCAATTTTGCAGGTAAAATATAGCACTCCTGGATCATATCCAAGAATGAGGACACAGTAATAAAAGAATTCAATACATTCTGCATAGTCTTCACAATTTTTAAATCAAGATGCTATTTTCGCAAACACTAATGCTTAGCTTCTCTCATCTTATGTAGTCTGTTCCTCTCCTTTTTTGCATTGTGATGAAAACTGTGCTGTCCCTACTTAAAAGCAGCTTATGATATCCATGTCTCTGTGGATATTCTGCAGCAGGTAAATATGTGAAATGTGTGACAAAACTATTCTTTGCTGAAATTACATCCTGCTACATCAAAAAGACATTTCACAAGGTACAACACTATAGAATGTCTTTCAGAATTTTCTGAAAAGAAAAACATTCCCCAGTGTAGCACTTACCTTCTCTTTCTTCAGGTCAGCTACCATGGTCCAGTGCATGACCATGTTTCAGCTGATTAACTTGAGCATGAGAAGCTGCAGCTGGAACAACCACTGAGAACAGCAGTTGTACTGGTACATCAGAGAGACACTTCTCTGTGTTTCTGGCAAAGTATACAAAGGATTTTCTGCAAGTTAAGCCTAACTACATGTTTTTGTTTACCTCTAACGTTTTTGCACAGTAAACTGTGAGAAGAGAGATAAAATTTATGTATTTCTGCATTTGTTATGCCATAGCATTGCTTTGGTTAGCTGCTAGAATAACTCCTATCCTTTTCTTGGTTTTGGACACCTCTTCTAGGAGAATCAGAGGAGACTCAGTATGATTCATCTGTGTGTGTCTTCCTCTTGCCCCTACATGTTTCTAACCGGCTTTGGCAAGAGTCATTAGGAATAAAACTATTTTGTAGAATTATATTTACATTCTACTCCAAACAAGCTGCATCATCTTTGTAGGAGGAGTTGGTGACAACTGTGTTTTTCTCAGTTGTAAATCTGTGTGATCCCCTAATAAACATTTAATTTTCACAGAAAGTAGTGAGGTTATCTGGACAAAAGAATGTCTAAAGTTCCTATCTTTATCTCATTTGTGTGTAAGTTAGCAGCTTTACCTGCAGCCATACAGTGATTTGGATTGGATACTGTTACTATTAGACACACTGACCACACTCTAGGTATAGGTAGTAATAAGCAATTAAACTGCTAGCAAGACATCCAGATGATACAGTGGAAACTGATCTGTCAAAATTATAGGAATTCAATTAACCTTGGCTCTCCAGCATCCAAAGTTCTCCAAATGAAGAAGAGTTGTTAGCTATACAGCCTTATTGCTCGTTGTGAAATGAGTAGTCAATAAGACTGCCATGATGCATTTTCTTAAAGTAACCACGGTATCTTGGACAGTCAAAAGTCCATTTTCAATACCCCTTCTATGGGCAAATTGCTCTAGTTGCTGTAGGGGTTGAATCTTATCTCTAGAAATCTCAGTGTCTCATAACACAGTTTCTTTGAATATATTTTTGAGGTGGGTTTTGCTTCTGTTTATATAAAAAATTTTCCCTTCAGAACTTCTGTTTTTACATTTTGCTAAGAACAAGTGGAAGGCTTGACTGTTTCCTTTTCCTTCACTTCATTGGATTGCTTGGTCTTAGATGGTTTATACCATGGCTGCCTTCCTTGCCTTCAGCTCCTTTCTTCTACCATTCTGTTTTTCCCCATTAAATAATGCATTCTCTGCCATTTTTTGAAACAAAGAAACCTTGGATATAGACAATGGTCCTGTTAATGTTTCACTTCATGTTCCAGTTTCATATTGCACATATTCTGGGGAAAGAGCCATGAAGAGAGGGGTGAGAGCTGAAATAGTTTCTCTCTGTTAAGGCTTGTTTTAAATCACGAGAGTGAGTCAACTCCTAACATTTTGAGTATGACAGCTTAGAGCCCATAAATCAAAGGGCTGAATAGCAGCAAAGACCAACAGCCTTTCTCATGCTACCCCCTGCCCTCTAATAGAATTGTTACACTGAGCTACCAGCATGTGTGGACACAGCCACTGGCACATTCAATGAGCCCTGATATCAGGGGTAGCTTCCTTGGCTTTTGGATGTTCTGGAAGAGGCTTTAGTTTGAGTTCTCATCCTTCTTTTGTTCTTCACTTTAATAAGGTGATTAAACCCACAATTTAGAAGTGTCAGCCAAAGGGAAGGTTAAGATAAAGTGTTGATGACAGTCATGTATCCCTTGGGACAGAGAAGTGTTCAGAGAGAGCTTCTTTTCCTCTACTCCACTATTTCAATTTATTTCTATTAATTTGACAAAAAACAGTTCTACCTTCTCAATGACAAAACACAGTAAGTTCAGTGAAGACACAGAGCAATTAAATTAGAAACAAATGCAGGGAAACAAATTAATTGGGGAAAAAAAGAAAAGAGGTTGCTATATTTTTATTTTTTGACATTAATATTAAAAAAATAGAAACAAATTTTTCATATAGCCCATGGAATTGTGGAATTTAGTGCCTAGTTAGTGGTTTTGCTGTCTAAATTTATTTAGAATTAAAAAAAGAGTGGATTTCTGTATGGATAACCAGTGCCTAGACCTAGCAAGAAAGCAGTATATTTCAAGCATCATTCTCTGATTGTTAAAGATACACATGAATTTTAATGCAGTAGAAAATAATTTAATTTTTTCTTACCATGTATTTTCTTGCAATTTTTTTTTTCTAGTTTGGCTTCTTCTTTCTGAAATATATGCAACATGAGCTTGATTCTGGGCAGAGGTTTCTTTGGTTTAAGTATAGCATTCCTTAGAAAGACAGCTAATCCAAATGAGGAATGAATATCTCAGGTTTTCCTGATCTTTATTTGCAGAAGGCAAATGCCAAGCTTCACATAAGTCAGGCTACATTTTGAAATTAATCCTCTTCCAGGGCACAGAATTTTCACCTGAATATATTCAATGAAACCCCCATTTATGTGTATCTTTGCAACCTGAAAATTTTACCAAGATTAATCCTGTTGAAGTTCCAGTAAAATGTAAATCCTAACTCACTTGCAAGGTAGAAAGGAGTATAAGTTCCAGTAAAATAGTTCATACATTATCAACTTTTTTTTTCTTAAGATTTATTGTTTTATTTTCATGACTGAATTTAGACCCATTTTGCTGCACTTATCCTATTTTCCAATGGTAAAAACTTGGTCATGAATTTTTGCCTTTATTTTGTGCAGGGTGGAATTCTTCTCAGGATATGCCTGAAGCACATGTTCTATATTAGCCAAATAAAATTAAATGTATCCTTAAAATTAAGCTGGTGCTTATTCTTTGCTTAATAAAAATGAATTAAGCATGCGTTAAGTATTTATTGGGATTGAAGTCTGCTTGCTGAGTTAGACTTTTTGGATTAGTTTTTAACAGTCCTCTTCATACAAACACAGATGGAGCATTCAAATGTCCTGATTGCTCACATGTTCTCATGATCTGTCGCCAGGATTTGGTATGAATTTTTTTTCAGTTCAGTCAGAACAGGACTTCAACTGGAAAGCAGCAGATGGAAGGAAGGGAGGGAATCCAAGTTTTTAATCCTTTTTTGTTTTTTTTTTTTTTCTTTTCTGAACAGATGTTATTGAGATGATTGAGCTACAGAGCCACAAATCCAACCAAAAAGTGGGTAAAGTAATATATACAAACATATGCTGATATTTGGTATATGGTTAATCACGCAGGCTACAGTCACCTACTGCTGACTCAATATCCATCTTGCATATGATGGAGATGGCAAGATTTTTAAGGTTACTGTAGAAGAAAAATTTAATTTTGTGTGCTGTTTTGATTTCTCATTCAGTCGAGAGAAAAGCTAACCACAACACTGAAAATGACTTTAATAACAATTAAATGGTTCAGTGCAGGACTAGGAAGCTGGCAAACAACCACTGAAAAGTACATGGAAGGGAATTTTACTAAAAGGATTGGAAAGTTATAGCATATGCCTCAGGTTCTCAGATTTCAGTTTGGGGCCTTAATCTCACTGACAACAGTCAGGTGGGATACTAAATGAATAGAAGAATAATCGTATGACATAGGATTTGATGTTGAGTTAAGGAGCAATATTTTTCTGACTATTAATTTTCAGTAAAAGATAAGGCTATTAAATTTGAATTGCGAGATATGCTGATCTCACCACAGTGGTCATGATGAAACAATTCTGATTTTGTCAGTGATATATTTATTAATGTCTCTACATATCTAAAAAGAAAATTCAAGACTTTGATGACAATTCCTTCGAAGTATAAATGAGACATGTTTCATCTTTATTTTTTTGTAAAACTCCCCAGTTAAATTAAATATACGTGAAACTTTGAAAAAGTTAGTAATTATAGCTTATTAGAGCTTGTTCTACCTAGTAACTTCCCTGTTGGAATTCAGTAATTATGAACGAAGAGGATCCCAAAAGGCACTTGAAAGCTCAGAATTATTGCTCTACAGTAACACTTTGTGTTATGTAACATAAGTTAAAGGATGAGTTATACAGCAATTTTTCTGTTATCTTGTCTGGGAAGACCAGAAATGGAATTCAGGTTGGATGGGACAGGCTGTTTTCACTGTACAAACACTAATGACTGCAATATCCACGGGCCTAAAGAAAAAACATAATATGCAGAATACTTACACTGAATCAATATTCACCCTTTTTTCAAAAAAATGCTTCCAGATCCTTAGAATGAAAAGCATTTAACTGCAAACCATTATAGCATATGTACTAAAAAGATTCTGGTACCAGATAGGTCATACTTGACTGACCATATGGAAAAAAATTTCCTTAATTTTTTGAGATAAAACCAGATTAAAGTAAAAGAAAATAATAACTGTCTACATAAAAGCTTGAGGGTTTTTAAATACAGGAAGAATAAAATCTAAGAAAACTCATCATGAATACTGAAGGGTCTATAATTCATTAATTTTTGATCCTGAAAAAAAAAACACCCTTAAATCTAAAACAGTTAAAGACCATAAATGCCTAGAAAATATTTTTGTAAGGAAGACTGAACTTCTGTGATGTGACGTATTTCACGTTCCTTGTTTTTATAGAATTTGATATTTTACCAAGATTTTGGAGTACCTCATGGATCCTCTTTAGAAATGTAGGTTTTTAAATGCTGCACACAATATTTAATTTTGTAAAACTATCGTACGCCCTATATACTACAGCTTTCTTTAGACAAAGTAAAAGACATTGCTTCCATGATGTCATACATGTGGTTGTGGATTTCACCAAAACCTGTCTACGTATCTAATATTTTCTAAAGACACCCTTGCTCTTGTAATGACAAGATACCAGAAAGAGACAGAAGAGGAACAGTTGACAACATGAACATTTTATGGAAATTGTGGTAGCCAGGAAAATATATTTTTAGTACTTAAAGACGCCAAATCTGCAATTTCTGCATTTTAAAAATAGATAGCAAAACTCTCTGCAGAGAAATTGTCAAAAAAAAAGAGAGGAGGCAAAAATGGAAAAATAAGGACAGCTATTTGGGTCCATAGGAGCAAGAGCCATAGAGCTGAAGCACAGAGACAGGAAGCATTACTTCACAAGAATGAAAGGAAGCATGGAAAATAAAAAGGAAATAAAAGGAACCAGATGCAAAGCATTTTGGTTAAACTCTAAGATCATATAACCTTATACAGATCCTAGCCAGCTAGCACCATGTCAGAAAGGATAATGACGGAATTAGAGAATAATGGGAGGTTTTAAGGGGCCTCTGGAAGTCATTTCATTCAATCTCCAAGAAGAAAACATAATAAAAATCACAGTAAGTACAACAAAATCTCTGCAAAGAAGGGGCGAGGGGGGTGGGGGGTGCGGCGGGGAAGACAACATGATACAAAGGGAATAGATGGGCAAGTGCAGGATGAGGAAATGAATAAACATGTTGATAGCAATAACTGTATAAAAAAAAATTTAATGGGATAAAGCCAATCCAGAACAGATTTCTGGTTAAGATCTAAACAGTAAGTCATTCAAGTGCAAACAGAACCAGAAGCTTCCAATGCAATTACAATAAACTGTCGAAATACATTCTTAATATTCCCAGAAAACGTTACGATGTGCAGAGAACAAGACTGGATACACTTCACAGAGAGATGATGCTTTAGTTTAGCATTTATCAAGCGGATAAACTATAAACAGTCCAGACAATTTTCCAAAGATACTGTGTAGAACACTTGGTGTTAATAGGATTTTTGTGCTCTAGTTTTGAGGATGAGAGTAAAACATGAAAAACAATCATAAAACCAAAATAAAATTTCATTTTACTTTTAATCAATCTCCAGTCAAGTGCATGTTCATAGGCATTAATCATATGCTGGTAAACCAAACAGTTCTGGTTTGAAATCTTTCATGGAATTCAGCAGCAGTGTTGCCTCCTTTTTAAGATCTGAATTTAAATTTTCATCTGGAATCATAACCACTTGCATTCCTGCTGCCAGGGCTGCTTTGACTCCATGTGCTGAATCTTCAAACACAAGACACTGAGAAACAAGGAGGTCGGGGGAAAAAAATAAAGAATAATGTTATTACAAACTTTAAATATTTTTTTTTTTTTTTTAAGAAAGAATGATTCCAAATGAAAGTCAGTAGGAAAACTAAATTCCATTATTGACTTAAACACTACTAATTAGAATAAGGGCAAATCTCTGAATTCAAACATCTGCATGGTCATTAACCTTTAATTAATTTCAACTCAAAATAACATCAACAGAAATACTTAAATCCCAGAAATTGGTTATCCAGATGTTCCGAAGTGCTTTGTTTTACAGAGACGGGTTTAATCACAAGCTTAAAGTAGTTAAGCAAGTGCTTAAATACCTTTATAAGAATGCAATTTAACTTTTCCAAATCAAATTTACAACCTGCAAAAATGGCAAAAGCAGTGCTTTCGCTTAGAGGTGTGGCAACTCCTACATATACAAGGTGAGGAAGACCACTACCTAGATAAATAGTAGGCCTTTGGATGAGTGGAGAGTCAGACAGAAATCAGTTACCAGAAGAGTGCTGTCAGTGTCATGCTCTGTTTGCTTAATTCTTCCAGAGCAATGATGAGAAAGAAAATCAACGATTATACTGCAAGGTTACATTTAGAGAAGAAACAGTTTAGTCAGGTAGAAGTTCCATGCCTTATAATAGTCAAAATCATTCAAGATTGCAGTTTGGAAGCAAAGTTGCTAAAAATAATCATACAGTACTTATGTGGATTTTGTAATTTAACATCAGAATATTGAAAAGTATATAAGATGAATATACAAAAATTATATGTTCCGAAATTTTATATAATAAAAGATAATGCTTCTAGAGTTCACTCCAGAGTTTATATAATGAAGCACCTCCTCCTGCCATTACATAGTGTTAGATTTTTTGGTCGTGAACAATCCAAAGCAATTTTTGGCACCCAACAATAAAAAATAATTCTGACCTATACTGACACATGGTTTCTAACACTTCTGTAATTCATATTGCATTTATTATCATTCTTCGTAGCACTGCTACTACTATTAATGTCAAGATCACTGCCACAAATAATTTCAGTAATTGAAAACAGGTGTTGGGATGGTTAAGGCAATGTTCCCCACATCCAGTAATCATAAGGCAGTGCAACTCTGCCTTAACACGAAGGAGGGGAGACTGAGGGGACACCTCAAGCAGCCTACAGCTTCCTCACGAGGGGAAGTGCAGGCACTGATCTCTTCTGTATGGTGACCAATGACAGGACCTGAGGGAATGGCCTGAAGTTGTGTCAGGGGAGGTTTAAGTTGGATATCAACAAAAGGCTCTTCACCCAGAGGGTGGTTGTGTGCTAGAACAGGCTCCTCAGGAACTGGTCACAGCATCAAGCTT
Source organism: Anabacerthia variegaticeps (assembly GCA_035583185.1). NCBI lineage: Eukaryota > Metazoa > Chordata > Aves > Passeriformes > Furnariidae > Anabacerthia > Anabacerthia variegaticeps. The sequence goes on from JAWWEW010000001.1 coordinate 96,289,333, forward strand.
GCTAGATTAAGAAGCATTTGAACAGCGCTCTCAGGGACATTATGTGATTCTTGGGGATGTCTTGTGCAGGGACAGGAGTTGGGTTTCAATGTTTCTTGAGGGTCCCTTCCAACTCAGAATATTCTGTGATTCTATTAACATACACACGATGCATCTTTTTGGTTCTCTGACATACAATTCTTTTACCACAAAAAATAAAGGATGCACAACATTTGTCTGTTCTGGCTTTGCTCTAAGAGAAACAAGTTGCAACTTGCAAAAATGTCATTATGTTCAAATAAAACATTTTTGCCAGATGTATTAAATGTCTGCCCTATATATACCCACCTATCAGAGACTGTGGAAGAGGGAAAAGGAATGAACCCTTTCCTTCGATTTCTTTTCTTTTTAAAGTATTGATTCTTGCCTTTCAACATGTCAGAAATGACTTGGAGTCTGCCAACAGAAAAGTAAGTAAGAGGTGCTTTCTACCTGACATATAAAAAAGTAAATGTTAATTAATGATTTTTAGTGAGCCAAAGGAATCACACCAATCTCTTTTGTGTTCATGTTCTTCATACAGTTGCTGCATTCCAGTCTGAACAATGTAGTATTTTCAAATTTTGATCAGTATCACTCTTACTAACTACAAATACGTAACCAGCTGATCCTGGAAAGCTTGGTACAATTGCTTTTAGAATGGGAGCATGGTTCTGCCTATAGGTTTTGTTCTTAACCATATCTCAGTTCATGACCTTAAGCACTCTGAGGACAGTAAATGAAACTGACAGGCTTTGCTTTTTGAAGAGTAAGCTTAAATGTTGCGCAGAGGAGCATTATCGAGGCCGTTCTGAAACCTTTTCTGATCTAACCCATACAAAGGAATGTACTTCACTGCTCTGCCTTGAAAGACCTAATTGACTTCTATGATGTCACTAAGCTTACTGTAGGATGATTATGGAAGGCAATATGCATAATGAAAAGCTTAACTAATTCCCTGGAACTAGAAGCAATTAAAACTCTTAATTACCAAAGAAGCCAGGCAAACGACTCATAATTACAGTGGCTTGAATGTTACAGGAAATAAGTGTATTGGGTCTTCCTCCAGTCTTTCTTGCTACTGACACAATGTCAATAGCACAGCAACATTTTTAATGGATAACAAAAGGTTTACAGAGGTTCACACACAAAATGGATTTATTAATACATAGAGATGTTATAAACTCTTCACTGTCCTGGCCCACCCACACACTAAATTTAGAGATATGAAAGCAGCCAAGTTCTTTCCCATTTTGCATAAATATTGCAACATCAGCATCACTCCAACTGAGAGACAGATGAGATTTATACAGACTTCAGCTGAGATTCTGGCTGCTTCTCTGCATTATTTCTAAAACTTGTGTCACTGATCAATATGACTGCTATGAGATCTCTCAAAAGGTCATACTAATGTAGGACAGTTCTCACTTTGAAATTAACTAAATGCTTAACAAAGTAAAGTAGTAAAGTATATTAATTTATATTTCACTCTATGAATCTAGAAAAATTAACCACTTAACCAAAGGAAGAAATAATAAGATCACTGCAGCATCTCATTACCTCATCTTCCAACAAGAAATTTAAGAATATAAGAAAAGCATTTTAGTTAGGCTCTTGGTATGTACAGGAAGCCCTCTCTAATCTGTAACTGCAAATGTCTGGATGGAATATCTATGTTACTAACAGGGATATCCATACGTTTTATTGCTATTAGATAGCCAAGAAGCCTGGAAGGATAGAAGACTAAAATCAGTTTTGAAATTAAGATTTTGGAAAACCTGTGAAAATAAAATATATATGCGTAGGGAGTGCTTATCAAACAAATATCCTTGACCACATATGACAGCACTATGTCATGTCTAAAACAGAATGAAGGATGAGACTAAAGATGCTGTAACTGATACACAAGACTTCGTCTGCAAATTAAACACTACCATCTATTGTTCCATAAAGAAAGAACAAAAAGGAATTTTTTATCATCTGTCATCAAATGACACAGAAACATTTGGTATCATAATATGACATATAATGTTTGGGGTTTCTTATGGATTTCATATTATACTCTGTAACTTCTTTATTTATCTTTTTCCCCTTCATGATCAAAGCAACAGGTCAAAAGTGTGATGGGTTATTTGTAAAATTTGCACTCTAAAAGATTTGGTAACCTTATACAATAATTTATTTATACATGCACAATGCAGTCTTCTATAAGCATTTAAGGACTAATTCAAATTCTGTAATATCACTAAAAAAAGCCCCTAAACAGGCTACAGGAAGAAATTCACCAAGTACAGCCAATCACACGGGTTTCAGAACGACTCTGTTAGTTTCTGTGAACCAGAAGGTGCTCAGGCCTTTCCTTTCTAAAAATAATTTGTTGACTTTTCACTTCCAGTACTTTTACTTTTCTTCTTGTGAAAAAAGTAGCCTGTACTCTGTGGTCAAAATTCAAAACTAAGTGGTATCTAAGAAATAAGTAAGCTGTCTGAAAGATACTACTACTGGCTTGTGTTTTGTTCGACAGCTTTTATCTTTTTTCCTTGCTCATTTTTTTCAGATTTTCAAAATATTTCCATTACTGACGAACTGTGTTAGTAGTGTGAGTGCCCCAGAAATTTTCAAGAATCATATTATAATTCAGAATACAACGCAGACCCATCAATATCCCATACGAAATATTGAGATGTTGAAAAGATGCTGTTTACCATTTATGGGAGGCAGTGGAAATTCACTGGAAAGAGAGAGGAAACATGACCCATTTACCACTAGAGTTAGTAAAACATTGTTGAATAAATCCACTTTAAGCAGCTATAATATTTGCAGTTTTGGTCTCCTACGGTGTTAATTCCCTGACAAATTAACAAAAAACAAAAATGAAATAACTTGAATAATGTTTCACTCCCAATCTTTGGACTTACACTCCTTCCAGAAATAGTTGGAAAAAGTCTCAATAATGAATACAATAATGAATTACACTTCATTTTATTTTAAGGACATGTGCCAATTTGACTTGCCAGGGACAACAGGATCATATTAAATATGCTATTAAGTCATGCAGCTTATAGCCCTATGACTTGGTTCCATTAAGGAAAATTAGGAGTAAGCCAAGATGTTTTTAAATGCTATAACAAATGAACACACAAGCTAGAAACTTAAAATCCAATGAATTAAGCACCAGAGTATCCAGAATATTAACTACCAGCCACCATTCTTTATGAGTCAATGATTCATATTAAGAACTGTTTGAAAATTATATGCAGATATGCTTTTTAATTAAGATTTTTATTAGCTAGCTACTAGGAATATGTTGCAGACCAATAGAAGATCAAATTATTTACCATAAAACTTATAAAACAAAAATAATTAGCATAATTTAAAAAGGGAAGAAAAAGGAGGTTACATCTGCACATAATTAGATCATTCTGCATTTCTAGCTCTTGCATAAATGCCACTTTACATTTCAGCCCAGACCAGCAGCTCCTCTCTCACAAGCCAGTTCACAGAACATTATCTTAAGGAAGGCCAGAAGGAGTAAAATGGTTTTCATGGGGAAGAAGGAGGAGAAATTTCAAATTTCTTGCTTGTTTTCAAGACTCGATCAAGTGAAAGAAAGTGCTTCTGTGAGTGACAGTCGGCCCCAGACACAGCGGCTCTGTGAGGCAGGGAGAAGGTCACATTTACATGCGGGGTTACTCTGATCATTCCGGATGGCTGGAGCACTCTTTTCACAGAGCACTGTGTGTTTAGAGGACAGCACACTGGGAACTTTGTATGGCAACTTGTGTTACAGGCCTCAAGAAATTCCCAGGCGTTTCTGAAACAGTGTCCAATTATCCCAGCAGCAGAAATCTAACTCAATCAACTGCTGCTTGGATTAGCCATAGAAGGGTATTGTTCTTTTACGAAGAACACAAGGCAAATACTCAAGATGTTCTCTACTGAGGCTACTCATACTGCATAACATGCCGGGGGTTTATGCCACTTACCTCTAAAAGTGACCTAAAAAGGAATTCTGTGCAATGAAATAGTTAATTTGCGCTGCCTTCCCTTCCACAGAGAAGTACCTTTACCAAAATCACTGACTTGCTTGACCAGGCGAGCTTTGAGTATCTTGAAATATGTAGATGCCACACACCTCCCGGGCAACTTGTTCCTGTATTTCACCACCCCTATGATGAAAATGGTTTTCCAAGAATCTAGCAGGGGTTTCTTGTGTTCCAACTTGTGCCTGTTGCCTACTCCATGATCACTCTTCACCTTGAATAGCCTGGCCTCATCTCATGAACAAACACATCAGAGCTATGAACCAGGTACCTCCAAAGCAAGAACTGTTTTGACGCACCCAAATTCTAAGTCTCAAACTGAAACTGGAAATAGGCACGCAAGTATTTCCTGAACAAAAGCAATGAACTTTTTTGCCTCAGAATGTCTGCAAACCAACAGGCACAGTGCAGCAGGAAGGTACCCTGCCTGTTTTGTGTAAACGGACACTACCACTTGCCTATAGCCGACTCAGCAGGTGCTGCAGAAGACATCTGATTCTCACGGATCACTCTGATTTTTTTCAATCTATTTGGGCAATAGTTTGTTTTTGCTCTATAATGTCTCCTTGACCAGTGTTATTTTCCCACATGGAAAGATCAGTCCGCATACTGAAATTTACCTTAATCTGATCATTTAATTATTGTATAATCTTTGACATAAGTGTTAATAACAACCCACATATGCTTCAGACATAAGGTCATTTCCTAATTTCTTCTGTAAAGAAAGAAAGGGTGAGAAGAGATATTCACCTTTAAATGGGTTTTCATTGGGAGTGCAAAAACATCACAGAAAAGGTCTCTTTTTTCTATTCAGTACAAGCTTCTCATTGAACTGTACACAACACAGTGTCACAGGTCTGGAGTGACTTGGTCAGACGTAGCTGTGCTACTCTTTAACTCTTTACGACCAGGAAGAAGAGAGGATTTCTTTCAAAATGCAAAGCTGAAAGTTATCACAGAGAATATTTAAGATTATTAGCATAAAATTCCAAGCATGAAGCCAGAAACTAGCACCCTTAAGTAAAACAAAACAAAACACTAACAAAATTCCAATAATAATTTTCTACTTTTTTCAACTACGGAAAATAAATACTTTTATTCAAAATGGCAATTTTCTCTTCTCACTATAGATTTTCTAAGAGGAAAGTGGACAACAATGTACAAAATTAAGTTGGAAAAAATATTAGGTCCTAAAGTTAAAAGGAACATAAATCTTCCTTTTAGACAGTATTTGAATCATAGGGGTTCATCCCTACAAACTACAGTCTTATCCCTGGCATGCTGAAAGCTGACTGTATGTGTAAAACCACAAAATGTCTGTGAACAGCTTTTCAGAACCTTCTCTTTCAACACAAGCCCACCTGTGGACATACAGTTATGGCTATGAATATCACAATTCCATAATGTATTTTTGCAACAGCAATCTAAAAATATCACATCTGAAATGAAATGCCTCATTACACCGATAATCAGATCTATTTAAGTAACTGCCCTCGTGATTTCAAAAGATGATTTCTCAGCCTCTTATTTGGCAAAATTACTTTGACTGTGCAAGCAAACAGTCAGAACTCAAAACTTCTTATGTAATTTTCTCTGGATGAGAGCTAAACACACTATTCTAAAGAACATGAAATCTACCACCAAAAGTAAAATAATTAATAATAAAAACCATATTTCTACATATACTATGTAAAATACATCCCTTTTGAACAATTTATTATGAGAATTAATTAATTCAATGGACAACACTCTTCTAGCCCTGAATGAGGGACTAAGTTTAAGCGCATAGCAAATTCTACCAGATCAGTACAATTACTATTGGGTAAATAAAAGAGTATTAAGAATAAAAGTTTAAAAACGGTAATTATTTTTTTAGGAGTTCAGTATTGAAATCATCTTTTGCACATTAATCTCTGGCTTGTTTATATCAGCTTGCTTTGTTTATTTTAGGAAAGTGATAATTACATTGGTATTTCAAGATATGAAAACTTCAAGATGGAAAGCCAGTGAATATCACGAAGTTTTGTGTGAATCAAGCATTAAAACAGACTGCTCTAGAAAATTTCTTTCCACTGTAAACTCCAAGCCCAAATATTTCCATAATTAAGGAACTTATTACACTCTTAAAATTAATTCACCTGTCGAAAGTTATCTAAGGGTTAACCTCCTGTTGCAAAGTATTTCAACATGCTTCTGTCACAAGTCCCCTAATGCTATCATCTAGCTACTTAAAATACTGTGTAGAAACATATTTTAAAAGGAACTGATGACCCAGAGTTATCAAGGTGTGTTCATATTTCTGCTAGATAAGACAATGCTAAATGTCACTTCAACAAAGGCTCTCCGATCTTTCTTTTTACACAGGCATGCTTACAGGAAGAGTAACAGGTCACTTTCCATGAAAGAAATACGGGCTGTAAGGTATAAATTAACGCTTCAGAGTAAACAATGAACAAAAATAAAAAAGTATGCTGATTTAACTCTGTAGATGTATGCAAGTGAATAAATACATGGTGTATTTATGGTCGCTACATAGATAGTGTCTCTGTGGCTTAAGGCTTATTCAGTTTAAGATATATATGAGATTAATAAGTAACATAGGAATGACACTGGCTTAACATTAACATTAGTTTGGAAATAACAGCTATATCATCAACTACTTACTATGCTTGTCACACAACTTCTGCCATGAGTAAATTCTTCTGGGTTCTCAGTTCTTCAAAGAAACAAACTTATCAGTATCTGGGATCTCATCAGTTTTTCTTAACATAATTTTTGTTTTAAAAAATGCTCCTATTCTGTATATTTCAATCAGAAATAATGTTCAGATGTTGACAGGTACAAAGCTGACAGATAGCAGACTAATTTAAAAGGAAAACTACCACCTATTTGCCTGTAAAATGACCTCTTATGGGCAAAGTCCTCAAAACATTGAATCAGGCTGCATGCTTAAGTGAAAACTACTTGTTCACCCAACACAATGAATCTACTGCTCTGGAGTATCCTGTATTTGCTGCCCTTCAGCAGTTTGAGTGAGTCTTTGGAAAAAGGATGACGGTTGATTTTGCATTTAAACTCAATGTGTCCATTTCTCTGAGACTGTTGGAATTGTTACTCTAAAGCTCACTGCCACGCTATTGTGCTATGTACTGAATTACAGATGAGCACTCATAACATATATACACACATAGAAAATATGCAAATGTTATATAAATGTGATTCTGGACTCACAAAATCACATGATCCCAGGATGAGGTCACTGGGCCCAAGCCCTGCTCAGGCAGGAACACTTACAGCCCAGGACAAGAACCAGAAAATGTCTGAGTATCTCCAAGGAGCGAGACTCCACCACATCTCTGGACAACCTGCAAGAATGCTCTGTCACCCTCCTGGTAAAAAAGTGTTTCCTGATGCTCAGAGGGAACCTCTGTCTTTCAGCTTGTGTCCATTGCCTCTGGTTCTGTTATTGGGCACCACTGGAAAGTGCCTGGCTCTGTTCTCTTTGCATCCTCCCTTCAGGCAATTACATACATTAATGTTTCCCTGAGCCTTTTCTTCTCCAAGATAAACAGTCCCAGCTTGCTTTGCCTTCCTGCATATAGGAGATGCTGCAGTTTCTTAATTATCTCAGTGTTTCTTTGCTGGACTCCCTTCAGTAGCTCAATGCCTCTTGTGCTGGGGAACCCAGAAATGGACACAGTATTTTGCAGGTGTGGCCTCACCAGTGCTGAGTAGAGGGGCAGGAACAACTCCCTCCACCCGCTGGCAACACTCCTCATCAGCCGCCTTTGCTGCAATGGCATATTGCTGGCTCATGGTCAACGTGGTGTCGACCAGCCACTGTAACTACCTTTTTCTGAGCAAAGGAAATCAATTTGCTTTTCTTTCCTGTTCAAAAGTGTGCAGCCACGCTCACTGCTGCAGAGACAGATGGTACTGTAATGGAATTTCTAAACTTAAAGGTCTAAATAACAAATGTGCAAAAAATACACACAGAACGTATTGCGAAATGACCATTAGAAAACTTGTGATGAGAATATAAAGCACTCAATTAGGAAGTGTCTCAGTCACCCCAATACTGATATAAACACATTTCTTCACAGTTAAGTAAAAGACAAATTGCCTTCACTACAAATGCCTGCAGTCAAATTACAGAGAAGCACCTGAATGAGAGTTAATGTGCTTATAACACACACTTATTTGGAGAAAAAAACTAAGTCATCTCTGCCTAAGCACAGTCCACTCTTCTTTTCTTCCTTTTAAAAACAACTTATGTATACACATATTAGTAAGATGACCATGGCATACTGGAAAGAGTGATTTTATATTGCTCTAAGCATCACAACACATGACCTGAAAGAAACCACCTCTAACACAGCAACACAATCAGTTAAGAAATAGATGCCAAGGTACTACCCAGAATCTGGATAAATTGACAAGCAGCTGAGTGCTACGAGCAGCATTTTTGCTGATAACTTGGAACCTTCAGTGACCAGACAGTGTAAAAGGATTCCCTAGGGAGATCAGACTGCAGCAGGTGTGTCATGGTGACAAAGTATCATGGCCACACTATACATTGAATGGTATGTTCTGACTGCCAGGTAAAATATGTTGTGACCACAAAAAATAAAGGAGGTCAGGCTGTCAGATGAAGAATCAAAAGAGAATTTCTAACCCTGTGATTTAACACATAGGAAACATCTCAGGTGATTTTTTTTGTTTGTTTCTTTTTAGATGTTGTAGTGCTTTCTATTATAGTCAAGTTTTTGCTAATTGATTCCCACTGCTTCTAGTGAGATACAGGCAGGATTCATTATTAAATAGAGAAAACTTATAAATTAAATAGCAAATATATCCAAAGATTGAGGACTGAAAATCTCATCCACACATAAAGATTGTCTTGCTGGCATTTATTTTGTGGGTCTGCAGATCTGTGACTAAAAGTATCTGTTTCATAGTCTTCAAAAGTTTGTAAATTCTAGTCTTAGCAAGGAGAGCAGTGTGAGAAAAGACACTAAAACTTCTATTTTCTCCATCGACCCTGCATCTGCAGAAAAAAAAACATTTCAATACATTTAAAACCATAGAGAACAGTCTCCTCACTGACAATGAAAGTAGCAATTTAACAGGTAGTTCTATGGAATACCACAGGTTTAAAACAGAAAGATACAATTATTCTGTCTAGCAGTACCCTTACTATAAACTCAACCACATTGCATTTTAACGTTACCAAAAGAAACAGGAGGAAAGTCTTACAAAATCAAGTGACCATTATAATTTTGAGCTTGTTCAGATAGATAACCAGCATCTTGTATCTCGATAGAGAGCAAAGATGATGCTCATGACAATCAAAATGTTTTTCTGAATCAGATATTCTTGTGCCTAGCAGTGGTAGTGCTGCAGGCTGCCAGCCAATGTTCTCTAGTCCACGTTTGCTTACTTCCTTATCAACTAAAAAAGTTTTTCTCCCTGCTTTGGATGCCTTTCTAACTACCCTCTCAAAGAAAAGAAACACAGCTAAGGTAGGCATCTGCTAATAAGAATATTTCCGTCCAAATATTCTGTGGTTATGAAACTGTATTACTACCAAGTCCAAAGAGCATGTATGGAACACAAGCAATTAAAATTGCCAACTTTTTACAGAGAGGGATCTGCATGTTTTCATATCTAGAAATACATATATATACGCATACACACATTACTTTACATGATAAAACTGCACAGAGAAAGTAGCACAGCAGGAAAGACAAGGGCAGGTGGGTGAGCCTAAAACCCCCTGGCCAGCTGCTCCCACACCCACTGCAGCAGTGATCAGCCTACTAAAGCTTATCCTCGCGCTTCCCAATGGGGCAGGAGGAGCCCCTGCAGCCCTGTGAGGGCAGTGGAGGTCCCGGACTAGACACTTCTGGTGCTATAAGGCCAGACTCACAGACAAGCTCCATGGGTCAGGGTAACCCATGGCAATGTGGAACAGAAGGGGCTGGTGGGGTGTGAGTAGGGGCCATCTGTTTCTCTGTCTGGCCATTCCCGCACCAGTCTGTGCAGCTTGTCCTGTCTCCTCTAATTAAACTCCATTTCTGACAGGTTTCCTGGGCAAGGGCTTACTACTGTGCATGCACACATGCATGGAGGCCTCAGTGTCAGTCCTGTCATGGGACTAGGGCTCCCACATGCCCACAGTGCAGCACCTGCAGTGAGGGTGGGTGTGCAAGCAAGGGTGTGAGGGCTAGCAAAGAGCATGCTGGACTAGTTGGCAAGTAGGTGAAGTGTCCTGGAAGTCAGGCATGTCCCTACGGGCAAGAGCACAGTTGGTGCTGGCTCTTAGAATGACAGGGTAGGCAACAGAGTAGGCAACAGGGTAGCCTTGGCCAATTGCTGTACAGACCATGGCATTTGGGGCTGTCCATGAGACAGCACATGTCTGTGTGCATACAAGAGAGACTCTGTGGAATGTAATGAGCGGGAAGCACAAAGATTCAGGACCACTGGCTGGGCTGCATCTAAGCCATCCACTGCACGCATGAGGATAAGAGAAGGGATGTGAAGTAAGAAGGATCTGGACCAAGGACTAGAATGCGGCTGTGACCTGGGGGCCTCATGACTTCAGGTGCCAATAACCAAAATGACTAGGATCCAGAGCCAGCTGAGTACCTAAATCCAGCAGCTGGAAGGATCTTCATTGTAGAATGAATAAAGGGTAGATTTGTCTCATATGTCTGTGCATGAAAGTGACTAACAGATGAATCCACAAGATCAACACAGGTGTAGGTTTGAAAATGTAGATTTAAATTCTCTAAAATTCATAAGCTTATTGATACTTGCAAAAGTCAACAGAAGATTTGTCATTTCATTGTCTGCATCAGGAACATGTGCACTTATTGAAGCACCACAGCATTTTTAACATTTGACAATTGAGGTGATTTTGGTTTACGATTTCCACACCAAAAATAAAAAACAGGCAAACAATAACTACCCAAAAAAGCCAAAACAACAATCTGTGTGGGAGACACATGGACAAAGGCTTTGCAAATACAATGAGAGCCATGGTCAACTGAAATAGTACTGAACCCTTTCCTTTATTTATCAAGAAATGCAAGAAGGTGGTTGGTTTGTTTTGTCAGGAAACACAAGCTTTTAATATCTCTAGTCATTCCGACCTTCAACTGAGATTTATTAACCTGCCAAACTAAAGCAATTTTACAACATATACAACTGCAGTTCATTTCAGAACATTTATTGCTCTGTAAACAGAAAATCCAGATTCTCCTTAAACAATCTTTCCCTTTTCTTCCTCTTGAAGCAAGAAGGAAAGCATGGTAGTAAGAGAAGTTCTAAGTGAAAAAGAAAGGAGTATTTATTAACTTATTTATACAAATATACAAAATGCATAAAGCTAGAAATTAAAACAGACTTTTACAGTAACTACCTCAATGGAAAAATAAATATTCAGTGCCAGCAATTTACATCAAACAAAATCAAATAGCGGCACAGAAATGAGAAACAGTTTTAATCAAAGGTAGTCACAATACTGAAAGGAGGATAGCCTCTGCAGAGGAGATGATGTAGAACACAACCCACCTTTGGGCAATATGGATGAGAGGGGAAGGCAAACAGAACAGGAACGCAACTCCGTGTTTACTTTATATATTTTGTGCTATGCAACTCAGCTCAAATGGCTCTGGAAAACATTTCTACAGGAGGGAGTCTATTAGGAGACTGAAACAGGAGCATGATACTTACCTGGAACATCTACACCTTATCTGGTTATCCAGTCTCTTTATGCAGAGAAACACGTGATGCTAGGGAATGGGTTACTGCTGTTTGGGAATAGAGCCTTATCTAGTAGCGCAAGAGAGGGGAGGCAGCCACAGCTCTGTGCTCCCAGTCCAAACTGTAGCAAGGCTGAGCACATAATCCCCCAAGGGCACATGTACACAAACACATCCATAAATATACATATCTATCTATATCTATATACACATGGCTAGCCACACAGATCAGTGCTGTGCTCAGCACTCCCATGGACACACAGGGCTGTTCAGCTGCCTCTGCACTAGTGCTCACACACTTGCTCTCACTCGGTCCAGCCACTGGCACTGCAGATGCATGGGCCAGGTCCCTGTGACCTGCAGTTCCATGCTGGGGTCTGGCACTTGATTTCATCCAGTTGCCAGCATCCAGACCCTTGCTTGCTCCAGCCACGGGCATCACAGACACATGGGCCTCTGCCTGGGGTCTGACTCCAGTTGCTGGCCACACACACACAGTCTCACAGAACCAATGTCCCTCAAAAAGGAAAAGAGTTAGGAGTCGAATTTGCTAATATAGGACACACTGCACTGGGAAGGAGTTGGGCATGGCTGGACAAGTGTGTCTTACACATTCAATGTTTTTTATCCTCTTATCACTCTATTTCCCTGTAATAAATTCCAATGAAATCCCAAATCCTTTTCCTCTGCCTGCCATACTGTGTGCCATGCCCTTGGCAGCATCTCACCTCAGTCCAAAACGGGATCCAACACTGGTTCACCTTGATGGGTGTCATGGTTGGATTATTCACTTTGATGGCTCTCCTCTGACAGCACTGGGAGGGCCCAAACAGGCTGCCTCTCCGAGTCCTCAATCTGGGCTACTGTCTGCCTTTGGGATTCTGTGCAGCCCTGGTCTTACAGAGATGGGCCTCTGATGGAATGATACCTTCTGTGGTAGGTGTAGGATCAGTTGGGCAGGGTGTGATTTGGGATCCCCCCACCTGCTGTCACCTCTCTGATGTCTTTTGTGGGTCTGCAGACAAGCTCTTAACACACAACCCAACATCTGCATCCTGTAGTGGATTTTCCTTAGGACCTATCCAATTCTATGCAAGTTTATGCATGACATGCTGCTTGATTCCTAACACGCAAGACCAGGAATCCAAGTAGTTTCTTTCACAGGTCTTTATAACTGGGGCCTGACATGCCATACAGTATGCTAAATATAGAATCAATAGAAGGAAATCGTTGCTCAAATCAGACATTCTATTTTTTCTTTCTTCTTATGCTGCTATTATTCCAATGTTCAGTCTGATCCTAAAGCAATACACCACAGCATGTCACAAGCATTATTATGTCTTCATACTGCCGAGTAACTGAAATCCTTTTATTAAAATACAGTATTCTGTGATAGATTTCTTCATCCTTGGACTGACATTGAGCCTGAAACTCTTACTAGTAATCACTTTACACAAAGCCAGAACACATACTCCACTCAGACAGAGAAGCTAAGGACTCAATTCACAGATTTTTAAAATTGGTGTGAAAGCTGATGAGACTGAATAGTTCCTTCAAAGGATACATTTCAAAATTTCTGAGGGAAGCTACAGTGAAAACCTTTTCTGAACAATTGACTTAAGGAACTTTTTCTTCACCCTTCATTAACACTGTATTATTAAAACAAAATCAGAGAAACAAGAAAGTTATTCCACTAAATATTAATCATCTTAAAGACAATTAAGGTTGTCATTTGCTAACATCACAGCTGTAAAGAGGAGCTGTAAATAGGAAGATATCAGTAAAACAGTCTTCCACCAGCCTACTCAAAGTCAACAATCATCTTTCAAGCATATTTGCTCTTCAACTGATTGCTAACATGATAAGAAAAAAAAAAAATCAAGTGACAGGAGAAAGGCACAGTAATAAATTGTCCAAATGCTTCAGAATTACTAGTTAATGCAATACTAGAATAGAAGATGAAACTCTGACATCAGTGTTTCTAAAGAAAACCTCTTTACTTTGAGAAACATGCCAAAGAGCACATTTGCAGCTGACTCTTCTTTCCACTATCTTCATGAGATTTTAAATTTAGACATGTGGCATCCTAAACATTCAAAGACTTTCTGCTATAATGTTAGCCCTGTCACATCATCTACCAATCCTCTTGAGACAGAATGTTTAGCCTCAAAAAAGAAAATGCTTTTACTATTTCAGTATATAGATCATTAACTTATCTACTGTTTCCTCAGTCTTCACCTACACTCCCTAAAAAATGCTTGAGAAAGCCATAAGGAAAAATGGGCTACTGCACACTATTAACTCTTTATAATTTATAATAAAGCTATATAGATTACTTAATGCAGTCACAAATTCAAGTTTTCATTTTCACCTTCAAGGCCCTATATCATCTTACCCACAATTACTGCATGTCTTGCTTTTATTTCCTCCTACTCCCTAGACATCTTCTATCCTTTCACTTAATTGCATTCTTTATCTCTTTCTCCCACTTTCAGCTGTACATCTTATATCATGCTGACCTCTGTGCCTTGTACAATCTCTATGCCCACATTCTTCATTCTTCTTCAGCAGTATCTTTAAAAATACATCCTTTCAGGAATCATTGGTACATGCTCTTCTTCCTCCTCTTCTTATTGCTGAGCTATTAACTGAAATTTGTCTTGCTTAAATCGCTTTTGCTCCTTGCTGGACTAGGGCAGCAGAGAACACAGCTGAAAGCTAATGCAGAGCTGGCTGATTTACTTCTTAATTCTATCAGGAATGACCTCTGTTAACTCTAACTCTGAGGAAAATTGAGGGACAATACTTGCTTGTCATCTAAAATAGGAACTTGGAATGTTGTTCACTAAAAAAGCCACAATGTTCATTAAATAAATGCCAATCAGTGTGTATGGAGTGATTATTTTCTACAAGCTACGTCTGTAGTTCCTACAGTTTTAGACGTTTATGTATATTTCATAGTCCTCTAACAGCTGTCCAGGGTATGCTCCATGCCTATAATCCAGCATACATCAGTATGATGCTTTTTATCCCCTCACAGTTTAATGTGTACTTAAATACAGATATGATGACCATACTAAGCAGCAATGGCACACAAACATCAGGGAACTCAGGAGCATTCCCAGGTCTAGTAATGGTTACAGTATGGCGATCACAGCATTATTCCTGACTTCTGGTTCCTGCAGGAATTCCACCTTCCAACACCTATTCTACACAATATGGAAGCTATTCTATGACCATTGTACTAGTTATTACTATAATTACAAAATATTTTTATCTTCTGATGAACATCTTAAAATAACTTTAAATATTTTTTCCTGAAATTTAAGGAAAAAAGTCTTCTCAATGAAAATTTTTGGCCTGGAAAGTTAACTCACAACTGAAATCAGTCTTCAAATGATGTATCATAGCTAATCTTAAAACTGCAAATGCATTCTACCTAGGATACATGATCATTCCTTCATAAAATGAAAGGTTCTGTTGCAATTCTCTTGGGACAACTGCATTATTGAAAGTGAAAAGCAGCAAGGTAAGTTACATACCATTATGCTTTTTGCCCATGGTACCTTTTTGAATCAGTAACATTTTGAGTCTGTGTAATAGTTCTGAATTTCAGGACAATAGGCTGCAACCTCTAATGTCTCCAGTCTGAGCTACAGGAAGCAGTATGTTCTGGAGACAGCAAATGACTAGATCACTGTGACCAAGTTTCTGTTCAGGAGAAAGAGGACAATTTTCTAATAGAGGAAAACATATTCTGTAACAGAAGATAATTTCAGTAATGGATGAAATCTCATCAACTAGTCTTTGCTAGTCAGCAAGACCTTGAGGCCTGGAAGCAACTAAACTATGAAATGAAGGAGTTACTAACATCAAAACCATTTCCATTACTATGCCAGTATTTTAGAAAATAGTTGCAGATGCATTTTAAAATAATTCTGGTTATATTCAAGGAAGTATTGTCTAGTAATCCTCATCCCTATACTTGGTAAAATCTGCTTATGACACAAAGTTATTTAAGTCATCTGGGATAGCATTATCTAGCAACCTTGGAGTGACATGGCAGTCTACTGGGCAGTCAAGTGTCAAATGAAACAAAATGGTCACGAAATGTAGGCAGTATACATTAGCTAGAAAAAAATAAATGACATCCACATTTTCTAACATTTGGTTTAAGTACTGGACATCACTGTAGACAGCTCAGTGAAAACTCAGCTTGGGTCATATTGTTTATATTCAGACTCCTCTGGAGCAGTCTCCTCTGGAGTGTTCTATGTGCTATATGCCACAGACATTATTCTATGTTAACATGTTTTTGATAGGAAGAGTCTGAAGAAATGCAATCAGAATGCTTGAGAGGAAAAAAACCCCAAACCAACCATACCGCCATCTACTCCATGCCCTCTCAAAAATCCCAAACACGACCCTTTCAGATGGTGAGGTTTGGAACAGACTCTATTTCAGAGTTTTGTTTATGGAGTAAAAAATAAAAAGGGATGTGACAAGCAGTACTTAAAATACTGAGTGGCAGATGTTAGACATCAGATCAGTTATTATTGGGAGAGAACCACACTGTCTGTGCATGCATGTGTGGGGGTGTGTGTGTCGGGGAACGGAAGCAACGCTCCAGCACAGCGTCCACATGGTCAGCCCGGACAGCCGCAGAGGTTTGGCCACATGGCATGAAGGCTGCATGGGGCACCTGTCAGTCAATAGGGTCCGCCTGGTAACCTGCCCACACCACACGCTCTGGAGCCTCTGGTTGTCTGTGACACCCCTCACTGTGGCCAAGGGGACAGCGAGTGGTCAGTGAACCAAAGGTCCCGCCTGTGGGGGGAGTGGCCACAGTGACCAGAACAGATAAGGAGGCAGCACGAGCTGCGCTGGTCTGTTGTCTTCGAAGCTGTCAACATGTGACTTTCTAAGTGGTAACTATGTCCTTTCTCCCTTATTTTTCTCTCTTTAGTCTTTCTTCTCTTAACCTCTCTTCCTTTATTCTTTTCTTCCTCTTATGGGTAACTTAAACACTTATTTTCTATAAGGTGTGGGTACCTAACTTAAGTTGCATGGAGTTTGGTTCCTGAGGGTAACAAAAGTTCCTTACTACAGCAATGCTTGCTAGTGTCGGTAATCTGCTGTGACACTTTTGTGAAGTTGCATGGTTTTTTTCCTGTAAAACTCTTTTGCCAAAACGCCTGTATCCTCACCAAATTAAAAGAAATCTCTTAGAGAAAAATGTGTGTTTATTTTCCAGACATGAACTCAAGGTACCAAAGAAGCAAAGGCTTTATGAGGGTTTGTGTGGGTGAAATCTCTTGAAGCCTCAAATTAAAATGTACACCTGGTAAAAGTTGAGCCTTCTGGACTGGGTTGTAGCAGTAGACCAATTAGTTCTTACCTTTCTCACTCATAAAATGTAAAAAGCTGACATTGAAACATATGCAAAAGATTTACAGAATTCATTGTCTCAGGCACACATCAGTATCAAGAAAACTCATAAATACTGTGAAAAGATTACTATAGCCTTTTTGTGGTTTTTGGTTTTGTTAAAAAAAGAGCTTTCAAGTACTTAAAATGGGAGCAATTGAATTTAAGTGGATAAATTAAACCCCTCTACCTAAAAGGTGATTATTAAGCCTCTGGTACTAGCTATCATCAGAGATGGTACAAAATAACATGGACACTGAATCTAAGCATAAACAGCAATTCCTATATTCAGTATCGTTTAGACAAAAATGATTATTTTTTTTTTTTTTTATGGAACAGGAGGGCAGCATTTCTACCACTGCCTGGAACTGTATTCTACTTTAAATCAGAATAACTTCAGTCTTACTGGAGCTTAACTTGAACAATTTCCTTCTTGGCTTTGAATCACACTATTATTCTATGATAAAAAGATGCTGGAATGGAAATGTTAAGCATCCTTTTTTATCAGATAAGTCTTCATGTCTTCAGCTCTTGTACATACTACAAGGTCTTTTATCTTTCTAGCATCTATCACAATAATAATAATCATAATCATAATAAAATATCTAACATTGCTTTATGGAGTATACTTTGTAATCATCTTGTAAGTCCATTTATTTTGTGATACAGCAATCAGCCCTAGCAAAATGCTTTGCCCTGTTTAGATTATAAATAATTTGCTAGTGTTAATTGATGGTTCTCTATGTAGGTTTTCTGCAACTGTGCCAAAAAGACAGACTGTTACAAATTCTTTATCACACAACCAATTAAGCAGAGCCATACCACATATACCAGCTCTCTGAAAATTACCTACAATGACATCTCCAAAAAGAGCAAGTAAAAAACCCAACAAAAAAAAACCTGAAAAAAGCACAAAAATTAACTCACTCTCCCCTAGCCTTAGGGCATTAAAACAAGACATAGTTGAGCTTAGTCTTTCAAAGGTTTCAAAAGGTCTCCCCATGAAAATAATTTACAAAGAAGCAACCAAAAAAATACTGCCAACAAGGCAATTCCTTGTTTCAGTCTTCATTCTTTGTCCTGAATCTGTGGAAAAGCATTGTTACAACAAGCTCTGGGGTGATTACAAAGGTAACAGAGAGGATCAGTGCACTAGATCTTATTAAAAGAGGATTTAATCATGCTTGCTATATACATTAAAAATATTTTTTGTGAAAATTCTTGTTAATTAAAATCTAATTATTCAACGACTGCTGTTTGGCATCTCCAAGAAAACGCTCAAGGTCTTGAAAGAAAGAAAAGATAACTCAGTGAGCAATTTATCAAAAAATAAGGATTTTCCCCTCTTTTTTCTACTTACCATGCATAATTAATATGTGATAATACCCATAATGAGTTCCCTAAAATAATTAGCAATGCATCTCCAGTGACCTCCTAATCTGAATATAATGCTTTTTGAATTTGGAGGTGTACTAGTCTCTGTGCTTACACACTCACCTCACGTAGAGGCAAAGAAGGCTGCAGAGTATAATTTATTATTCTGCATCACATTTCATCAAGTCCCTTAGCAGCTACTTGATACATTATCAAGACAAATGCAAGGAAAAAAAAAATAGTCTTGCCTCTTCACCCCCCAAGTAGGGTACCCCAAAGACTAAGTACCAATTATAATCCTTCTTTCCTATTTCAATCAGATACATTAAGTGAAAGCAAACCTTGACCAGGTTACTTTTTGGATGGAATTTCAATGACTTTTTTCATCTCCGTAAGACAAATGCATCCATAAATAAACATGCACTGCAGTAACAAGGGCAACGTCTGGAACCCTTAAAAGCTAAATTACTTTCAAGCCATCCAACATCTCATTTTTCTTCCACAAATATATAATAAAGACTATCAGCATGGGGAGTGGTGGGTGTACGCATGTGGGGACACATAAGCACACACACCTCAGGAGAAGAGGGAGGAAGAAAATCAACCATATGAACTGAGAGTATAATTGAAAAAAACAAAAACCAAAACCAAACAAACTGTCTCCTTCCTTTAATTATCTTGCAAATACAAAAAAGTGGCCTATTATACATTTATGGAAAAGCTGCCTGTGTACAGTAGTGTAGAGGACAAGATCTAAGCATGTTTTGTCTCAAACATTCTAGGTATTGCTGCATGAAAAGTCATCAGAGAAGAGGGTCCCATGGAGGTGCAGCACCCCTGTTCTGAGCCAACTTCCTGCTCCTCCTTGAGACTCCTGCTTAGCTTTTCCCCTGAATTCACTTAGTGGAGAAGAGCTAGCTGTGCACACCCGAACAAAACACAAAAAATAGTCTAATTTGAATAAGAGGCATGCACCAGGTTAACTATAAAAGGTATTGCATCGGGCCCCTCTCTCTCTTCTCTCTCTCTTTCTTTCTTTCATTTCCTTTATCTTGCAACCCCAGCTCTGGACCATCCATGCAGCAGCACCAAAGCAGGATCTGAGGTGATATTCCTTGTTTTCTTTCCTTGCTTTGCTACGGCAAAGCACGGCTATCATATTCAACCCCATATTCTGTATTGAAGTTTGTTGGGGGCTAGGAGAGCTTGTGGAAGTCTTTGTGGCTTGTGAGCCAGCAGCTTTGGTTGTGTGTTGAGCCTTGTGAGTCAGCATCTTTTGAGAAGTATTTTGTGTGAATTGAGAAATATACTGTACAAAATTAAGGGCTTGTTAGCTGACACTTTTTGTGGAAACGTATTGTAAGAATTTAAGGGTGTGTAGCCAATACCTTTTGAGTCTAAATAGTGGGCTGGCTGCCACAGTTATGAATACTGCATAATAAAACATGAGTTCCCTGACACGTGGTCTGGTAAACAACATCACACTCTCTACCAGTGGGTCATGACAAGTACATCTTCAGAAGTCCTGGATTGTGAGATGTGGTGAAATATCTCACATTCTTTTCTCTACAGCCATGTCTGTTACACTTATGAAGCTGGAAGGTGAGCTTCATAATTACAGACTTCATCATCTAGCCTGGGAGACAAGGGCTACATGCCTAGATGGTGTAAAAGCCGAGGAAGATGCAGGATTCAGCCATCAGACTATTCAGCATTTAAAAGTACACTAGAGGGCTGTGCTCTTTGCATCCCAAGGTGTAAAGCTTCTAGGAGTATTCCAAGGTGGAGCTCCTAACGCATAAAACCACAATCTTCAATACCTACTTACTTTAAATTGTTTAACACACAATTTAAAAGTATGGTTTTTTCAGTGTCTGTCTGAAATCAATAGCTTCATTGGCAGTGAGGGGATTTATTACGTTTACTATTTTGCAGTGCCCATAGTAGCAGGAATTCAAGAATTAGGCCAGCAACATATACTAAATACTCAAAATACAAATTGCCATCCAGAAATAAGTCTTCAGTCACATTGCAGAAGAAGAAAAGTAAAGGTTTTACGAATTCAGCAAAAAGCTCTAGTCAACCTTCCTGAGCAAACAGGCCATGTATTATGTGGTAACTAGGACAATCCCCAGGGAAACCCAGAGACTGGAAGACTGAATTTCTCAGGTTGAAAAGTGCTCAAAAAGATGTTTTTCCCCATTTTTTGAGGAACATTTCCACACAATGGACAAGATAAGAACAAAACTGTCTTCTGATCCTCTTTAAAAAGAAAATAGAAGTTCCACATTGTCGTTATGTTCTCTATGGTGAATTCTTCTTAGCATTTTAGAAATGTGCTGGAACCACTTTTACAATTACGCTTTACAAAAGACTAACTGCAAGATATGTTTAGATCCAGGAAAAAGACACAAGCTGTTGAGACTGGGCAATTTTGGATGAATATATGAAAGCAAAACCCTCATATCTCAAAAAAGCCAGAAAATCAGTAAAAGGGAGTTTCATACCAAACTTGGCACCTCATCTTGGTTAGAAGGCAGAGAAGTGGAAACATTCTGTTCTCAAGCCAATAGATACACCCCTTCAGATTTCAGTTGCTATTCACTTTCAACACTTCAGGGCATGTTTTGCATGATAGAACTAAATTAATTTGGGTACACAGAAATGATGGGACATAGTTCATTCACCTTCCAATCACTCCATGTACAGTATCATTAAAAGCTATGTAATCTAAATCTATGTAATCTAAACTCATTAAGGGAGTGAATTCTGCTTTTGCTGTAAACTTAAGCATGTTGTGTGTACTCAGGAGCAGTGGTTTCAATCTCTTGTAGCACTAAATCAGTTGCTCATCAGTCCCATGACCTCCAAGGGAGCACCATCCCCTCCACAACACACTGCTGCCAAGGGAGAGTCTTCTTTACTCTCTCTGGAAGCTGTCCATGGTGAAACAGAGGATGCAAAAGTAACAGGGGACTCCAAAGAGGCACTTGCTGCAAGTAGTGAGGAAATTAACTACAAAAATCCCAGCAAGGAAACACACACGCCAGAAACACTCAAACATCCTAGACCTTCATTCAGTGTTCTAAACAGATGGCTACATTTGGAGTTGGCATCAACAAATCAGACAGCACAAGAAGTTCTTTATTGGCTCTAATCCATCAAATGCCTAATTTGAATTAATTAATGAACTGTAATTACATCAGTACAGACAACAAAGTCGAGTGACTTCCAAAAAGAAAGCCCAGTTTCTGCTTTCTACCTCAAAATGCACCATCATCCAGAAAGAGCAACACTGATCCCTCTTCATTCAGCAAGCAGCCACTGGCATGTGCTATATCTGCCTCTATACAGACCACAGTGTTTGAGAACAACAGTGACTGAGTACAAATTCTTTGTCATTTGTCCTCCTGAATGCAGCCTAACACTTTAAAAGTCAGGCATACTCTGACCATTACGCTTGCAGGTTATACCCAGGGGAAAAAACCAAGTATCTAGCACTATGCTAAAATAAATGGTAAGAACTGTGAGTCCAAGTACATAAGACAGTAGAGCTTGGGTGAAATAGAATGGCTTATACCATGAACAGCTATTTAGAAGGTGAGATGAGGAAATGTTGGTAACATAGGCCTATGCAAAGGACAGACTAGAGCCAAGGTTGAAGAAACAGCCATTGATATAGATTTGAACTAAGCTGAAAAACGTCCATGTGCTTTTACATTTAATGCTTCTGTTATTTTTAAAATAACAAATCTGTGAATTGCAAACACTCAGGAAAGAAAGTCAATTAATTTGTAAAACGAAAAAGGGGCAGATTTATGATGACTAAAATACATGACTTCAAAACAGAGATTCCAATGTACAGCTCAGTACACCACCAGGAATGGCTGTTCATGTCTGTAATTTCTGTACTTTAAATAAAGGACTCCTAGTAAGTGAAACCTCCAGGTATACATAAGGGAAACATCACTAATAAAACAGCTGCTTATCTGAAAAGCATAGTAAAGGAAATATAGACACCACATGCCAACACTAAAAATGGTGAAGTTGAATGGGGAAAGAAAAAAGAAAAAAAAAATTAAGAGGATAATGAAAAAAAAAGGTTTAGCATCCTTTTTACAAAAGCTCACAATAATGATAGTTACATCAAGTGCTAAATCAGCCTTCTTCATCCTCTGTTTGCACAATATAAAATAAAATTACAAAATATTTGTATGTCTTACGATTCTGAATCTATTGCTTTTTCACTACATCTGTAGCAAAAAAGTCACAGAAAATTTCTCTTTGAACTTCTCCATTCTGTGACATAAGAAGTCCACTGAGACTCATAAATCCTAATGCCATTTAATCAGTTTGAAAAAATTTTAATGAGCTCTCACTAGATTTCGTACAGAGATTATTTGTAACTATGGGATCAATTAATTAATTAGAAATGGAAGAAACTGCAAAGAAATAGTGTTTTAAATTAAGGCAATGATTTACATCACTTGGAACTTTTTAAATAGAACAGATTGATTCTTCATAAGAGAGTTATGACCATTTGGATTACTACAATCTATTCCTCTTTTTAAACAGTGGACATAAATGGATTTATTTGCTTTTGAAATACTAGTAAGGTCCTTTATTTTACTGAAAAGCTGTAGGCAAATCAACCAAAATACTGGAAAGAAAGACCTTAGCTTGCAACACCCTTAAGTAGTAAGACAATTAATCTATGTGGTTTTGTTGACAAAAGCGTGTATAAATGTCGGCATGGGAATGTCTGAAGCCCTCTGAGTTAGAGTTGTATTTAAAATAAATTTATTAGCATATAATTTTTGTTATTATGAAACAAAACTTCTTCAAGATGGTATTGAAAATTTACATATATATATATATCTTATATACTAATACAGACAAATAGCCAGGTTATTACAAACTCTTTTAAAGCAAAAATTAATCTAATATCTACAAATTCCAAAAGCATGATTTTTAATAATGTGAGCCCTATAAATTAAAGTGGACCAGAAAAATATTGTTCAGCAAAAGTACTTTTGTTGTCTTATTTTTTTCCCCCAGATCAAATCTGTGAAATTAATCACTGAATCACAGGATGAGTGACATTGGAAGTGACCTCGAGAGCTCATCTGTGGACTGTGACCAGACAAATGTTGAGTATCTCCAAGGATGGAGATTTCACAACCCCTCTAGGCAACCTCTGCAAGTGCTTGGCCACCCTCACAGTAAAAAAAAGTGTTTCCATATGCTCAGTCTCCTGTGTATGTCTGTGCCCACTGGCTCTTTTTCTGTCACTGGGTACCACTGAAAAGAACCTGGCTCCTTCTCCTTTACAGTCTCTCTTTAGGTATTCATACCCAGTAAGATCCCCAAGCATTCTCTTCTCTTCATTCCAACCACGCCACTAAAGGTGTTAAATAGGGCTGTACCCATTATTGACCACTACTCACTGGCGCCCAACTAGACTTGTGACACTGATCACAATCCTCTGGGCCTGGCCATTCGGACAATTTTCAAACCACCTCACCATCTGCTCATCCACAGGCTCTCTGTGAAGATCACATGGGTGCGAGTGTCACAGGCACTACTGTAGTACAGGGAGACAACAGCCACTGCCCTCATCTTGTCCACCAGACCAGTCACTTCATCAAAGAAGTTAATCAAGTTTGTCAAGCGTGACTTTCCCTTGGTGTTGCCATGTTGACTGCTCCTGATGGTTTGCTTGTCCTTACTGTGCCTGGAAATGGTTTTCAGGATTAGTTGTTCCATCACCTTTTTCCAGGGATCAAGGTGAGGCTGAGCAGTCTATAGTTCCCTGGGTCCTCTTCCTTGCCTGGCTTCAAGATGGGAGTGACATTTACTTTCTCCAGTCTTTGAGCACTACTTCCAGTGGCCATGACTGATTATGATTATGGAAAGTGGTCTTGCAGTGACATCTGCCAGCTCCCTCCAGCACTCAGGGGTGTATCCTATCAGGGTCCCCGGACTTACTCACGTCCAGTTCGTTTAAGTATTCCCTCACCAAAATCCAAACAGAAATAATACTATGAAAAGCATTTTTCAATCATCTAAATATGAAAAAGAACACAGTGTTTTGAACATTGTGGTCTGAAATTTCTGTAACATTCAAGAACACATTTTTTCTACATATGTACAGCTCCAGATGGTTTTCATACAAGCTGCATCTGTGCATTTGAGAGCAGAATCTGGAATATATATATTTTTAATTTAAATATTAGTAAAATGCAAACTTTCTAATATTTAATCTCCAGATCATATTTTGATTACCTGATTTAATTAATTACTTATATGACTGCACATTGTTGCTAGCGCTGAAAGTTCATATGATGCTTGACATATCACACAATAGCAAGACTTAGGCTGAATTTGCAGGACGTATCTTGTTTGAAATTCCTGTGCTGCGTTCTCATTATGTGTATTAAGTTCCTAGTTAACCAAAGACTGCAAATCAGAAGGTTAACATTTAAGAAATTCACAGATGGACAATTATTACATCCTTCAATGACAGTAAAGCAGGTATCATATCCATTTGTATACCACTTTGACTACTCTACTTGCAGAAGTATTCCTGCACAGCAACAGCCACAGGCTCGTATGGCGCTACAGGTAAATGCTGGATTTTGTTTTCAGTGGCTACATTGTATTTTTCACTTGAAGAAGCTGTGAATTTCTGAAGCTTGACAGTCCTCACTTGCTACCTGATGGTTTGTTTCACTGGGTAGTTTTCATGTGTACAAGGCTGCTCTACTAGGAACCTACAGTGGACCTTCTGCCCAGGTGTTTATCAAGCAACCTCCAATGCTTAAGCAGACATAAAGCTTCAAAGAGCCTTTTCTCAGCCAGGTACTAGAACTAGTCCAATGGAAAACATTCAAATCACATACAGCACAGATGTATGGACCTAAGCACCACACAGGATGCTCTAACAATCTGTTTTGCTTGAGTCCAATTACTTGCTTATGCAGACATTACCTTTACCTCCTGATATCTGGCTGAAAACTTGCATGCTACTGGTTGGTAGCACAAAATCCAAACCTGCAGCTCTATTAGTTTACTGCTTGGGACTAAACATTGCAGATGACATCACTACTCTGCAACTGGTCACAAATGTTTCAAACAGTTTCACACATACTCTTTTCATTTTCTTCCTCTTAGGAGTCCTGTTTGTGTGCTAGATTTTCACATTTTGATATTTTTACTTTTGTAGATGCAAGAAAAAAGAAGTTCGGTTGAATTTCATATGAACTAAGGCAGCTCTGATGCTGTAAACTTTATATAGAGGAAAACCATGGATTCAAACATTTATGCTTTTCTTAAAAAGTTTAACAAAATTAAAAAGACAAACCCACTATAAACAATCTGTAATTCTGTTTATCCAACATACCTTTAAAGTTTAAAAACACTAAGTGTAAGTGTAACTAATATTAAGCTACTATTCAATTTTTTTTTACAATGTTAACATAACTCAGGGAATAAATGAAATTATCTACAACAGTGTCATTGATTTTGTTACTTGTTTTTGGGCTGTTGTTTTGTCCTTTTTAATTATTACCACCTTCGACTGTTCTGAAATAGAGCCAAATAAACTAAGAGTTTTGGAAAAGATGTCCTGCTTCTCACATGAAATTACAGGTTAATTTGCCACTAACACAGCTGACATTCAGTTTCCTTACTCCTTGAGATACAATAACAGTTATGACTCAGCTTTACAAAATTATCACTACTTTCTGCTCTTTTACTTTCAGAGTTACAGAAGAGTTTACAGCTATACCTCCAACCCAAATGAAGTGTATTTGTTACACACCTCATCCCATTTCCCAAAAAAAACCCACCATACTCATACAGTTAAGCAAGGAAGAATATTTTTATGTGAAAACAACATTAAACTGTGGTTTAAGCTTGTGTTCCACTGCTCTCTTCCTCTGTCCAAAATCTGGAGCTGCTTCCTAGTATTTGCTCTGAACTGAATATTAACATATTCAAAATTCATAACTCCTTGACTCTAAGGTTAGATTTAGAGCCTTGCTGTTCAGATTCTTCAACATTTGGAACAAGCCACGCACACAAGGCCTACTCACACAAGTACCTAACGTGTCCATACAATGTTATGAGCATGACCATGTTAACATACATTTGGTGTATCTTTTGAAAACATGCAAACTTACAAATGAGCATACAGAGAATATCAAGAGAACTTGCAACACCACAAAAAAATTCAAATGAAACCAGAACACAAACCCCCTTTGATTAACACTAGCCAACGGTAAACCACACTGCACCAAACTTATTTTACCGTGTATTCTCAGGCAATGAAAATACCTTTTAGACTCCGAGTGAGAAGTTTAAATATGAAAAGCTGAGGAATCTTAGCTAATCATTCCGTATGTATTTGTGCAGCCATTTTTTCCTCAATAATCCTACTGAGAATACAGTAATCACAGCCTAATCTTCCTTAAAATTAGTATGTAATGCATTTTCCTGCAGCAATGAATCTCAGAAACTTCAGAACTTATGTTCCACTCGGGACAGAGAAGAAGTGAGAAAAATATTCTAAAGATAAAGGCAATTTAATTTAAAATAAAAGTGAAGACATTGTTTTACGTAACTTGCAGTTTATCTTTCAAATATTCTCCCTACAGATTCTGTTTCAGAATAAAGTTTGAAAAGTTACATATAAGAGGGAAAAACTAAACACATCTACTATTTGAGAAAAATTGCTCAAACTGATAATTTTAAATTGGAAACAAGAGCTATGATCTCAGAGATTTAGACTGCAAGAGGAAAGATGTGGTTTAGGAAAAACACATGCCCTCCTCACAAAGAACTATCTTTAACGTTTCGACACTTAAGAGGTAAATCAGCCATGAACATATGAAAAATAAACTAACCTATGTTTAAAAAACTGTTTCCAAACTTTGAATAGTGAAGTTAAGATTGCACGATTTATATACACAGCAGAAAATCATTACACTTTCCTATTACTGAATGGTACCGTGTAATAAATCAGAGCAATCTGTACTACAAACACTAGATGTAGTGAGCGGAATCTCTTCCTTCAACAGCACAAACATCTTTGAAAACTGAGGTTGTTGATTTTTATAATGTTTATATTAAATTTAATCTAAGTATTTATCACAATTAAAAAAAAAAAAAAAGGAAAGAAAAGCATCAAAGCAACAAATATAGCCCAAGCAGAATATTCCTAATTTTTTTTTTTTTGTCCCTTCCCTCTCTTACCTTCTTTGGAGGTGCAGGAGGGCGAAATCTCTTTGCACAAACTAGAAATGGATCAGGGTGTGGTTTGCCACACTTCACCTCGGGGTCATCTCCCAACACAACATGGTGAAAAAGACCAAAAATCTCTTTGTGTCTGGTTATTTTCATCTGAAATGAGGCTTCACCTGAGCTGGTGGCAACAGCTATAGGTATGTTGTGCTTGTGTAAATGACGGATCAGCTTATCAACCCCTGCAAGACAAATATATACATTTTAGTTTTACATATGCACATGTAAGTTGGCATATGTATTAATGTTCATACCTAATTACAAAGTATTTAGCAATATTTCAACAATGCTGTCCTACTGAATGTAATAACCTACTTCAATCAATTAGTGTGAAAGAAAATTCTGGCTATAGCTGAAATGTTCCTTCTCCAGACAAAAATCATGGAACATTCCCCAAGGTATATATATATATATACTTGTTCTGTTATCAAATAATGCTTTTCTCAAAATACGTCAAAAAATGGGTTCAACTTCATTACATAATGACACCCACTAGAAACTCATTAAGCAATGTCTCCATATTATCTAAGTTTATTATTTCAAATTCTGAGAGTTTGGGAGAACATTTTCTTTCATATACAGTTATACTCCTGAAAAAAGAATCAAAGAAATATACTCTCCTCACTGGATAGCATAGTTTTAATTTCTGAAGCAGGTATCCTACTGGCTCAAACCAGCCCCTAAGGGAGCTCAGTTTCTCTCCTTTGAAATTACTAAAGCAAGTAACACCAGGCAGAGGAGAGCAGCTGTCAGTCACAGTTGTTAATACCAGAGCTTTATCTATCGATGCTGTGAACCCAGAGTAATGAACACCTCAAGCCTAATGGGTAGAAACTTCAATCTGATCCAGTCTTCTAGGGAAGGTTAATGCAGTGAACAGTGAAAAGAGAGCAGTCTCTGTAAGAGGGAAACATACTTCATTATTTGGTTCAAGTTTTGAATTTTCTTTGAAGAGGTTTTAATGTTCCTTTGCTGCAGCATTCTAAATGCTGAATACCTCTCCCAGAAAAAACAGTTAGTGCTATGTAATGGAAAACAAAATCGGATGTCTGGTCTTTATCAACTTGCAAGAGGAAATTCCTCCATATCTGTAAAATCATTTCAGCTCTGCTTCTTGGGATTAATCCCAACTGTTTTGGACACAGGATATTAGTTTCAGGCAGCTTAGGTTCACGCAGACTCCAGTTGACTTTTGGCTCTTTAAAACAACTTGAGCATAATTCTCTGTTTTCATCTTCCAACTGCATGAATTCTTATCCTATTTTTCATGTCTGATTATACTAAAATAATTTTATTCTGTTCCTTCTAACTCACTGTTATAGTTATGTCTGGTCCCTGCTCCCTCAAACCATTCCTACTTCTCTTGTTCATTTAATTCTTTGCCACCTCAGCATCTCTGATTTGCATTTCCCACGTGATCTAGCCTTTCAATTTTATAAACAACCACCTTATCTGCCAGGCATGTTAAGTATATGATTAAGTACAGTCATATGCCCAAATGGAGACGTTACAGAACTACTGATAATAAAGTGTGTAAATTAGTGAACAGGTGCATTGACTAATCCACCACACTGGAACAGTTTTTTAGGTATGGCTCTCTGCAGATTTCTCATCTATTCTCCAGAATCTTATCAAACAATTAATAACTGACATTTCCAGCTCCATGCTCTTATTTGAAGATGGCCTTTAAATACATGTAGTTATGTGAAGTTAGATTTTGAGTTGGACAGAAATAACAAGTGCTATTCCTCCTGTAATGACAACACATCATCCATTTAAAAGCCTTCTTATATAACCTTAAGTAACGAGTAAGGAAGCACATTTTTTCTCGTATGATACTATTCTGTCGTCTCACTGAAATATGATGTTAAATAGAAGTTAACTTTTTATTCCAGGTAGTTTAAGTCTTCATTCTGAGATATGTAGTAACTCTACATTAAATTAATGGAAGTACTAAGATGCCTTAATGTAAATCAGTAGCCTAAGCATCTCTTCTTTAAAGTGAAATGTGTTCATTCTAAGGAACTTATTCTAAAGAAGCTGCAATGTTTAGCAAGGCTAGCATATCACATGTGTAGTAATATAAAGAAGTCCAAAAATTACACAAGCAGAAGACTTTTCCTATCTCCTGTGCACTTGCTATAATGTAGTTAGTTTTCTCTAAAGTTGTACTCTTTTCAAATAGCTAATTTTTTTCAGTGCCACTGCATTACAGCTTCAGTTCGTCTCTCACAGGGTATGTTTCTTCTATGCTTCTATTGGACGTAGCCAGCCACAGAAAAGCACTGTTGCAGACAGGTTATTTATTCAGGGTTCTCTGTTATATTCCTCCAGCATGTCATGATTTCAGCATGTAAATGTGTATGGGTGTGTGTTTGATTTCTCTTTTTGGCTTCCCTCACAACAAGAGTACTAAAATGTTCCCTAATATCTCCAGAGAGCAAATACTTACATTACTCAGAATATGCACTTTAATATGTAATTTAAAAAATGATTGTGTCTATATGCGTAAATAGGGCCGGATAGATTAGGAAAAAAACGCAAGCAGCAAATCAGCTGCACAGAAAAAAAATAAATTGCATTTGGAAGAATAGCTAGCATAACTCAAGAAGCTCAAAACAGATGAAAAATATTTTTTTCCAGGTTTGTTTTCCTCTTTGTAAAAGCTATAGATCAAGAAAATCCATTTTTATTTGCATCAGTTACCACCAGTATAGCTCTAGACACTTCATCACCGTATCAAATTACTGACACAATTATTGTACTAATTCAGCACATAATTATTAGGAAGATATCTTCCTTAGTATCCTTATAGTGCTTTTTTAAAAGAAAACATCAACAGGTCAGGAATTGAGGAACTGCTTTAAACATCTGTAAGAAACTTCCCCTGCCATATCCTGTGTCATCATATCCTCTATGGCTACAATCAAAAGACAATCAAACCAACCAAATTAGAACTCAAAGACTATAAAGAAATATGCTGAAAATTCCTATGATTTTGATAACTTCTAACTTGTAGCTACATCAGGGCCCATCCATCACAGAGGGACACCTCTGTTAGACTTCTGCAGCCACCTTCCCCCCCTTCTACTGAAAGCTTAGTCACATATAGCAAGAACAAAAAGTAAAGAAAGACCAAAAGAAATAAGGATCTCTGTTCCTCCAGCATAAGGATACACTCCTACTATGGCACACAGGCAATAACTATCTTATGGAGTATAATAAAAATTTTTCAAGTAATTATAAAAAAATTAGGATTAAATATGCCACATTGCTATGCTTAATTTCCAAATGCACTCTTTTTTTTAGATAGTCAAAAAACTAAATATTGCTTATTTATGCTATCTCTTTAAATATGAAATTTTAGAACAGACACAGAAGCTTAATATATACTAAATGCAATAGTTCAACACTGGTAACTATTGAAAAGTAAAAGAGGTGAAAAGAATTGTAAGTTGAGTTTTGTTACAGAAGCTGCAAAGAAGAAGGATCAACTTTAAACGTCAGCATCTTTAAAACCCAATTAATCACAAATGTCAATGAAGTTATCAACCTTGGGAAAAGAAAAAGAAAATGAATTAAACCAACAGAGAGGAGTTATTTCTTCTGAGACCACAGACACATTTAAAAAAAAGAGATCAGCTCTTTTTCCTGAAAATTGCAGAAAAGCATATATTATATATATATAATTTTTTTCAAGGAAGTATTACTCCTCCATTAGACTCCAAATGTGTTTGCTCTCTTTAGATTCAGCTGAAATCATGGTGACTAATACATTGGATCAACTGACAAACTAAAAATAAGATTCACACTGAGCAACAAAACCCCTGGGCTAACTGTCACTTTTTTACTTCTCACTGACAAACATGTACAGCAAGAGTTCAGGAAACCAAATAATGCTACGCTAAAATGATCTAATGGGACTCCCTATCTAATTACTCAACATGCTATTGCAACATTGTTTTCTACATTATTATTTTAAGTTATCACATTTTTAATCAAATGGAATTCATTAAGAAGTGAAAATTAACAAGATGAAACTCCTGAAAGCTAACTCCAATTGATGAAAAACAAAAGGAATTTTCATTTTCCTTTTAGCTTTATACTAACATCATCTCTGTGCCACACAGAATACTTCAGAACAGTGAACAACACAAACATTTTTGCTGAATCTCATGAGACTATGGAAACATAACTCTCAGATGAACCTGCTTCTTTTTTTGTTATGATACGCTGTTTACAAATCTGCAATGGTATGTTACCCTTTCCCTGAGCTACAAAACAGGAGGTGAAAACTACTAACCTATTCCTCACTTTGGAAGGTAGTTGGCTATTAATAAAGAATTTTGTTTCCTCATCATTGCCTCTTAAAAGTACCAGAGATCCTTCTGGTCAGAGGGAGTCCCTAATCACCAAATCATTACTCTCATTTTAGTCTGGAGATACTGACAGATGTATGACCGTAGAAAAAATATAAATATTAAATTTTACATAATTTAGAAACTGCATCAACGGTGTTGCTGATTTCCTGATAAAAGCATGTTTGGGTTGCAATCCTTTAGACCTCGATGTAAAGGCCAAATCTTTGAAATAAGCTGAACAGAAAACATCATCCCGAGTTTGCAGCTAATTGACTGATCTCTAGGGGTTACAGGCTCACTGAGCCCAGCATGGGCTCACTAGAGTTTCCTACTGCTAGAGAGTAACAGCAAGAAAAAGAAAATACAGCATGGTAGAAAGCCTGTTTAACTATTAAGGGCACAACATGAATCAAGAAAGCAATAGGTAAGCACACTAGACTGCTGGTTGAATGGAATTGTTGGAAAAAAAAAAAAATTGGAATTGCCATTGAAATTTCAAACTGTTTTCCTTTCTTCTCTTTTTGTGCTTTCTGACTAGCTTCATTTGGTACTAAAATTGAGGTATGAAATTACCTCCTCATGGCTGCAAGAAACAGTACTTGAACTGGAAAATAGCTTGCACATCACAATCTGAACTTGCTGAACAGGACCTAAAACAACTAAATCCCAGTTATGATGAAAACAGCCGAGGAATGGAAAATGTCTGAAAGGTATGCACAGCCACACAATCCTTAAGGATCTGTGCTTTGTGATAATGATGATGAGCCAAAATCCAGAGACTACTGTGAAAGAATAGCAGTAGTTTCATAATCCTGACAGGATTATAGTAACTGTTGGCAGTTGTGTAACTTGGAGTTCCGTTTTTCTGGTTCTATATATATTCTATTTTTTTGTTATGCAGAAGCACACCTAAACATGTATAGGTAGATATACATATGCATGGTTTCTTCCGTTTCACTTGTCATTCCTTATTCTTCAGACTATGTACTTCTCTGCAACACAAAAATGCAAAAATGCATTTGCAGAAACAGAAAGCCTACTACATTACTCTTGTAGATAACAATGTCTGTACTCCGACAGAAATATTTAGAAAACAAGCACAGTGGCAGACCTGTCATTTTGTCAATGTTGTCTTGGATTAATTTCTTTCTCCACTGAATCAAAACTACCATTCTCTAAGATTCTTTCATAACTAAAAATAAATCTAACTGCAAAAAACTCTCAAATAGTTACCAGAAAAATTCCATATTAGAAATGGACATAGCCTCTTCTTAAACAAAATTTGCATTTTGGCCACAGTGTGATGTTTTAAGGCTTGTCTGTCCATCCATATTGAAATAGTCAAAATTCCATCTTCAACCACTCATGTCTCAGAAGTGTTGTACACTAAGTGGTATGGCTGTAATACAGCCTATGCCATGGTTTAACCCCAGCTGGCAACTAAGCTGGCACACAGCTGCTCACCTAGTGCCTGTGTCCTCCCCAGTGGATGAGCAGAAGAATCAGGAAAAAAAAGTAACTTGTGGTTTGAGATAAGAACAGATCAAACCAAACTAAAATATAATAAAGATAATACTAGTAATTGTAAAATGAATTCAGCTTGTGTCTCATATGCTATGACCAAGTAGAGTACAGACCACAGGGACCAAGGATGCCTTTGCTCTCCATAATGGCCAGTGAGCATAACGTATGTTAGTTCACATCAATTCTTCTTTAGAAAATAGCCTGAAGAAAGTTATCACATGTATTTAGTTGAACTGAAAAGATAATCAGTTGAACAATTCTGGTAATTATGAAAATGTTTACTTGCTTTTCACAGTAAGAATTTTGCTTGTTTCATCAATAATAGCCCAGCTTCAGCAAGCCAAGAATTCACTTTTTGAAGGCAGAAACTGCGCAAAACTTCATGTTTCCTTCAATTAATCTATTCCATCACATCTCCAACTCCGTTCAAGGCAGCTCAGCCACATTACCACAACCTTCAGCTGGCACAATATCCACTTAACAGCATCTATTACCCATGCTGTTTCATTACAGCAACTCTTCTCTGTGCCTCCTAACATTTTACCCAGCCCGTCCATCTGGCATTTTCTAAGCCCAGACTAAGGTTTTTCTGTTTGGCTTGCAAAAGATATAGTTGAAAAGTCAGTCCCAGAAGTTTGACATGAAAAAAAAGATCCTTCTTGTTGTTTTGGAGAGCTTAACTAGGCTTACAGTTTTAAGTGGAACTACGAGCAAGAGAGGTGCAATTTGAAAAATCATGCACATAGAAGACATTAGAAAGATAACTAAGTTGGCTGCACAAAATACTCAAGTTTTTCAAGCTTCTAAAAAAACGACACCTCTTATTTTTGCTGCTTGTTATTTATTCCTAACATACCACATATTTTTAACTTTCATCCTCCTAATGCATTATGAAACTAGGTATAAAAAAGCATCTAAAAATTAAAACATTAATGTGCTGTAGAAATTGTCAGAACAAACGAGCACACGTTCAAAGAGAAAAAATGATAACAGTCAGGCTTGTACAGTGACATGCAGTTATTTAACTTCTAATACTTTTTTTATATTCCTCTCCCTCTCTTTTTTCTTCCTTCATAAATTATTGATATTTGTTCCAGAAAGTTTAACATTGTACATAAAGTTAACAGCAATCCCAGCTTTAGGTACTGCTAGTCTTGCGTGGCTGAAGATTTCTCTCTAAGCATTTCAGATTTAAATGTAATTGAATATAAAAGTATGCATTCACCCTCTTGCTTATCTTGAGGTACCTGATTGAAGCTACTCATTTGGGCATCCTGCGCAATCATTAGCAAAAGACACGTATCTACAGAAGGTGAGGAAACTCACCTGTCTTAGGTTAACGTGAGGAACCCTCCTTCTCTGGTGGCACCCTCAGACACCCTTACTTGAGTTTCAGTACTTAGGTTTACGTGAGATTAATCCCAAGTGAAAGAACCGACTTTTAAATGTGCAGGCAAACGTATTTGTGCTTAACAAAGTCAGACTATGCTCATAGCCAGGGAAAACTGACAACAACAATTATAAACAATGTCTGGTTTACAAAACAGAATTCATGCACATATACCTAATATTTTTTCTTCTTTTAAACATATAGAAAAAAGCTTTTCGCCAAGTAAACAGGAGAAAAAAAGTACCCTTTGACAGGTGAAACACCACTTTAGACTGGTAAGTAACATGGATTTGAGTAAAACTTACTAAAATAAGAGCAACAGAATCTGTAAGAGAAACTGTTTTGTGGAAGACAGATTACAAACTTCTGCCTTGATCAGCATTTAAATAATCTTATAAAGAGTTTGTAAATATTGAAAAGAATCATACCTGGCATCAAGTCACAACTAGGGAACAGCTTCTCCTGCATGATCTTACTTTCATCTAGCAGCTGTTCTTTGGTTATTGGAAGATCTAGAACATCTAGAATAACTTCTGCGGCTTCTGGGGCTCTTTTACCCATAACCAAGGATTTCACGTCCCAGTTATAGGTCTTTCCGTAACGCCCACAGATCTCTTCGAACACCACTGAATAGAGACGTTCAGTATCTGTCCAAAAAAAGAAAAGAAAAAGAAAAAAGAAAATTAAGCCCATGTGTAGCCATCTAGACAGCTGGTCCTGAAAGTGGATAAAGAACTATCTGGACCTGCTCTTTCAACACCTTTCTTTAGTACCCAAGTTAGCAAGAAGTGACTTATTTAAAATACTCTATTTATGCTTTTCATGAGAAAGAAGGGAAGGAAGGAAATCTGGTACTTGGGGATGTCATTACATATTCCATGTAAATTGAAAAAAGAAAAAAGATTTAATTATTTAAGAGTGTCTTGAAAGGAAGCCTCTGAGTGCCTTCAAAGACATTACAGTCATTACTACAGTGCTTCTGGCAGGGCTGCATTTACATGGGATTACTCTAGCAAAACACACCCACTTGTATTTCCAGGGGATTTCAGACAAGAGTAAACTTAAGGCTGAATTTTGGCAGCTTACATGTCAGATGTATTTAGTTCTCAAGCTATTTTTTTTAAATATAAACAAACAATCCTTCCTTTCCTCCTTTCTCCCCTCCCCCCCAAAAAAATCTTTGAACAAGCAAGTCATTAACATTGGCTTTAACCCTAATAAAAGGAAGAAACGTACTTTCAGCTCTTGACTTTGTTTCAGCAAAGATCTTTAACACTGGCTTTTCTACCCATCTGGGTTTTTTTAAGTAGTCTCCTTTGAAAAGCCAGCTACTGATGTTAACCATTCTTTAATTTCCTTCTCATGCATGTCTTTGCCTTCTTTATCTCTAAAGGTATGTTTATTATTATCACTTTAGCAATTAAAAGGGAATAGCACAGAAAGAAGTTGCTCTTATGAGATTTATTTAGAGAAATTACAGATTTCACTTATCAACATGTCCTTTGCCATGTAAAACTATTTTTTAAAGATAATACAATAGTGATGAAAGTGTGGATATTGCCACACTTTCTGAATACATAAGAAGTATGCAACAGAGTTTAAGCTTTAACATATATGATAAAAACAGACTGAATAAGTGCAGAGTCCATGACTACACTACATGCCAAGACCTTCCCCGCAGTCTGACAAACGCTTACTGCTTCACCACAGTAATCTGTTGTCCTGAGGTCAAAGATTATTCCAATCCAAAATCCCATGAGAAACACAGGGGCCATTTCACCAGCATGTGAACACATAGCAGTACAGAATACATTCTCTGTCACTTATCAGAGTGCTCTAGTCCATATTCCCCTTTGGTAACTAGAAGACATGTTAAACCAAAATACCAGCTAAAGAACCAACATACTCGTCTGGACTGCTTAACAGGGCAGTGAAGGGTTGACAAAACCTAAAAAAAGCATTTTACCTTAAAAGTTGAAGGGGGGGAAAATAAAAAAATCAATTGTGCTACTCTTTGCAAATGCTCCTCAAACAAGTACACTTACGGAAAAAAGTTGCAAGTGATCTTGGAGATCCATCAAACACACAGGAAACATATGACAGCAGAAACACAAGCAACTGGGCTCTGACAGGTATTAAGCTGGCTAGCACCAGGAAGGAGGGCAAATAAAAAAAAAAAAAGGACAAAACCAAAAAAATCACCCAGTTTGCTTGAAGCTGCCAAGTGGTACTCTCTGCAAACTGAGAAGGTAAATTAAGATTATTTAAAATTCACTGTTCCCTCTTTCCTTTTTTTTCTGATACACTGTTTTTTCTTCTATATCTCAGACTCACCAGGTGAAGGACATAAAATTCTTACTCTACGTTTAAAGCCAAAATTGAAAATTAATCCTCATCCTATTAAATAATGCATAGCAAGCTAAGCAGAGTTAAAACAAAATAAGGAAACAAAAAATTCCAGAACATGAAAATTTTCCTGTGGGTCTCCATGATAATGACACGTTACTCTATTTGAAAGACTGAACTCCATAGCAAATGATACTAATTTTAATAGCCTCCTACATTGAAAATATCACATAGCAGACTTATGAATTACATTTTTTCCTAAAGAAATGCTTGATCAAGTCCACATTGCAAACCTAAAAATGGTCTTTTACGCAATGTTGCAGTTTGCCAACTAAAGAACACTCATGAACATGCTTGAGTCAAACCTATTAAAACAGTTAATTTTTAACTTGTTCATATTGTGTTAGAACATAACTTTCTCAATGCTGAGAGAAAAAAATATAAAACCAAAAAAACCCACAAAACAAAAAAATCAGAAATACCTCCAAACTGGTCCACACACCACAACTGAACAGAGTCTACGTCCCACATATTACTCAAGTGTTTAAAGCAACATAAACACTTAAACAAGGCGGTTATCAGAGAGCCATCTTGTCTTCCCTCCCATCATTCATTATCCATTAGAAGGCCTGACTTACAAAACCTTCAACTTTTCTCTCAAAGAGATCATTTTCACTCTGCCTGATGTCATAGCATTTGGACTCTGGACATCAACCTGACTGCAGTGAAAATTATCTTGATTTCAAGATTTCTAACCTCTTGTAAGATTCTAAGTATTTGTATTTCTTGAGAAATTAAAATCTGTGATTTAATTTTCATGAGTGGATAACAAAAGCATAGATATGGACATTTTACCTGCTCATATAGCACATGAATAGAAAATGAAATCTGGGGGGGGAAATTATACACACACAAGCACACATATGGAAACACTGTAAAATCTCCAGCTGGAGGAGACCACTGCTGAAAATGCTGCACTTCCTGCATACACATATAACAGAAAAAGACCTATGTCCCTTTTGATTGAAGACAAAGAAAAATCTGTACGTGCCCCTTACAACTAGACAGCAATAAATAAATAGTAAATAATTATACAACTTCAAGATTTCTTATTCCCATCGAAATGGAGCAATCCCCAAAAATCCCCTGTGCTTAACAGATACAAGGCAGGGTAGCTTTTTCGCCATTGTAACAAGAAATAAACCATAGTATGACTGTTTGATCAGAGGTTAAGTACATCAATGAAACATAACTTGAAACTGCCATAGATCTGCAATACAATAAGGAATTATATCTAATGCCCAAACATTAATATAGCCCATCAATTAAATGAAACAAGAAAGAGGAATGAGAAGTGCAATTCAAGTGATGAATTATAGGCACCTACTGGTGTCTACCCTAGTATGCCCAAGACATCCACACACATCTGAATTAAAAAAAGTAATCTGGGAAAGACTCAC
Organism: Anabacerthia variegaticeps; assembly: GCA_035583185.1. NCBI lineage: Eukaryota > Metazoa > Chordata > Aves > Passeriformes > Furnariidae > Anabacerthia > Anabacerthia variegaticeps. The sequence continues at coordinate 96,328,348 of JAWWEW010000001.1, forward strand.
ACCTTACTGCACAAGCAGCCAGATATCCTACAGCATCCTAAGTGGTAATAAACACATATATTTCACCAAGTGAATCCAGCCCCAGCTGCTAGCCCCCATCAGGTTTACAAGCTGAGAACACAACAGAACACACTAGCAGTGCCCTGTTCTAATAGGGAGAAGGAAAAGCTACAATTCTTAGCTTCTGCAATTTCCAGAAAATGTATAACCACAAAATAATACATATAACAAAAACAATATATATAATAACATTTTGAAATACTCTTCTTGTTTCTAGCTTTCATCTTTTGATATATCTTTTACATGGACATTATCAGCAGGACGTTCTGTCCATCTACTCGCTACATTTCACTGGGAATGAGTAACATTCATTCACTAGTCACATATCATCTTCCAGTCATTTTTATGGCAATCCTTCTTCTATGTAACAGCACAGTCAACTCCACTGGTGTTGTTTACAGTGTGCAAAAGCCAGTCACAATAAACACAAATAAAGTGACAAGAATGACAGAGGCACTGGATTACTCAATTTGTGATCTGGCACAAAAATATGCTGACGTATTCAGAAAGACCTACAAGGTCACTTGGCAACAGACCACAGTGCATAAGTGGAGCACATGATCTGCTCAAATCACTGCAGAGTCTGAATTAGAAGTGCAAATCTAGTACTGTACATAGGCTGAGGGTACAGTAAGCATCAAAGCAGTACCTAAACATCAGCTTTATCAATCACACATGAAGACAGTTCATTAAAGATTATGACTTGAATAAATACGGAACTTGATTTTTTCAGAACGTTGTCCATCTTCTGAATTTATTAAAATTAGGTTATTATGATTCTAAAATAATCTGTAGTCTATCAAGGAGATAGTAGGCATGAAAACTTCTTGTAGCCATAGCTCATCTTAATCATTAGTTTGAGTTCTTTGTCTGAATAACCCATCTCAACTTTGCATTAAGCTTGCCAGATGAAATACGCTTACGATTTATCCTTCTGCTAGGACTTCAGTCTTAACAGAATTTTAATTGTGTGTATACAATATATTTCGACAAGTCAAAATCAGATCCTGGACACCGAAACTTGGCAAGATTTTTTCTTTTTCTTTTTTTTTAGGGATAGAGAAATGGTTAAAGGGAGGAATTTTAATTTAAGCAACACATTTCTTGTACCCATACCTGTAAGGCAGACTTCTATTTAAATGCGGAAGAGAACCATTTTCAGTATTCAATTTAACCAAATTCAGACACAGACAGTCATCTTTATTAACATTTTGGCCCAAGACTGAGAAAATCTCATTGGATTTTGTTAGTATCAATACTGAATGAACACATACATGACTTTGCTTTCCTATGAGTCTTTCACACTATTTCTTTAATCTTTTTTGGTTATGCAACGGTGTAAAAAAACCCAACATATCACTGAAATCCTCATTTGGGGTACAAGAGATAAATATAAAATGAAATATAATTACACAAGTGTGAATTTTTCCTTTGTTTTTCTTGCCACTCAATTGATGGCATTTAGCACAGCATAAACTGTTAACTTGCAAACAAATCTGCAACGGTGGGGGCAATCAAGACTTCAGAGTATATTAGACGTTTGTTCTAATCATGGAATTGTAGTAATAGTAACAACATTCACATTTTCTCTCATTTCTGGATTTAAATATAACAGTCTCTTGAGTGGTCATTCTCCCACTTAACAACTGAACAGTGTTAAAAACACAGGATTTAAACACAGTAATGGCACAGCTAAAATAGTGACAGATTTTCCATCAGAAAGATTAACTTTGTCAATTCTTGAGTAACACATGCAGAACTCAGTCAATGGTCCTTATGCCCACCTATTTCAGCATCAGCAAAATCATGAACTCACGGTTCCTTTCCCTCTTTCTCTCTTCAGCACACCAAGACACGGCTGATCAGCTCACTCATCAGTTGTATCAAGTATGTGAGACTCAGGAGGATAACAAATGCTGCAGCACTGCATGAAAGCCAGGAAATGGATGTCTTTCAATAAGGCTCTGTGCTCTAAAGAGATCTCTCATCAATCTTGCCAATCTACAACCTCTCTCCACACAGGCAGTACAAGCTCTTAGCTCGTTCAGTTACACAAGTGAACCGATTCTTGCAATATCCATATAACTGAGGATATGGCTATTAAACAGTGGGACATCCAACACATTTCCTAATGGTATGTGGACCATCAAAGAGCTTAGGAAGTACCACTGACAAGATAAAAGCCACACAGCTATCCACAAATTTTCAAGATTCTAATGGTTGTTTTGGTATGCAGAAAAAGAATGGGAAACAACTGGCCTCCGAACAGCAAAATTAGAACGGAACAAGGACATCCTCTCAACACAGAAATCAAGATATTATTACCCACAACTGATCAATTACAGCTCCATCTCAAAAAAACCCAAACCAAACCAAAAAATACAACAAAAACAAAACATAACCCACCAAATCACAGACCACAAAAATAAAACAGTTGCTGAAGGAGCAATAATCTATCACTGAATAAAGCACTGTGCATAACTCATTCCCTATTCTTTTACTATTCTTATCATTTCTTTCAGAGATAATCTAAGACTTTCCTCTCAAGGTATTAGCAGTCAAACAAGACAGACAGAACCAGTATGAGCAATGCAGAACACATGCAAACTATAGAACTGATGCGGGAACAGGTCTGAAATTGCAAAAATTAGTTTAAACCACCCGGAACCACTGCAGAATTAGAGCTGAAGGCTCCTGAGTTAGCAAGGAAATCAGAAAATAAAGGCGAAAATTTTATCTCACGATTTGTGGCAAATGGTCAGTTCTGCAATGTCCTCCCAACATCCTTCCATTCATACTTTCACTACTACGAAAGCTAGTTTAAAAGTGCATGCCTATGGTTACCCATGATGGCTAATAAAAGAAAAAAGCAGCAGTTTAACAGCTGACCTCAAAATCACTTAGAGCAGCTTAGCAAGAGTGGGGATGAAGAACGCAGGCGACAGAAAGAACCTTTTGCACAATAGCCTCAGTGTTACAGCATTAGGCCAGAAAATGAAACTCAGCGTTTCCATCACCCTAAGGGCCCGAACCTACCTTTCTAACATCACATGGAAGTTTTTAATGCTATTACGTTATATACATATGTATACACTTTTATACATATAAACCATTCCTATGCTTGTATATATATAAAGCACATAAGCATATGGTTTTTTATACGTTTACTTATACATAATCTACGTATAGCACTGTGTTTTACAGGCAAAAGCTGTCTTTTAAAGAATAAAACTCAGGATGAATACTAGCCACTGAATACAAATCAACCTGGAGCCTTGTTGACTTAACGGCTCATTAAAGGGATTTGGTTCAAACTGCTTAGCACCGAAAGCCTCCTGAGGAGAAAAGGAGAAAAAGGAATGTTCTAGTCTTTGAAGAGGAGGAAAAGGAACGTTCTATCCTTTAGTGCAGTATTCCCCCCATTCCTTCCAGGAACTTGCTTAGAAAGAAAAATGAAATCTAAATTTATCATCTTAGAGACACCCATTTCAGTCACTGTCACAAGAGGAAATAAGTACTGCTTTCACACACTGCTCAACCAAAACGTTTGAGCCATGTCTAAATGTCAAGGCATGTTGTGCTGATGTACCCAATCAAGGCTGAACCTAAAGGCAGTCTGGACCATCAAACTAAAGTAAATGCTGCTGCAGTATTTATGTCTTTTATCTTTCAACTGATCTACTCTCAAAATCAGTACCACTCCAGTTCATCCTATTGTTACCTGGAAGTTAAAGGAAGGTGAAGTCTCTATTAAAATAAACATCCATCAAACACCAAATAACGGCTACTTCAAAATCATCAGCTAGTCATAAAGAACAAGTTAGTAAACCATCTTACATGATTGATAAACCATAACTTCCAAAGATAAAGAAAAAATTACTATTGCTAAAATTAAAATTGCTGCTTCCAATTTAATTGATTAATGATTTGCAAATCACTGTATATTTGATTAGCACCTAGAAAAATTTACTGAAATGATCCATTATTCACTGTAGTAAGAAGCAGGTAGTAGTCTACTCTGGAGCTTTAATTTTTGCAAATCTACTTTTTTCCTGTTGTACTTGAATATTAATATAAGTACACTCCAAGATAGATGAATATGCTACACAGTGATTACTTTTCTAAGTCCACAGAAACACACTGCCACTGGCTAGCTCAGTGCTGTCAGTCTGTTTGCCCTTCTTTGATATGAGACATTCTACCATGAATTCAAGTTATTGCTAAGAGGTCTAAAAAGACAGTAAGTTTGGTGTCCAAACAATAGCAGCTGCATAGAACTGTTTCCAAATGAGTATCACGTATTTGCCCCTCTGGGCTTATATTACTGGGAGAATTTTTCAGTGGCTACAGAGGAAGCAAATTTCTCATTTTATATGCAGAGAAACATGTTACTTCTACTGGCAGGGAAGGAAGCTTCTGAACAAATTCAAAAGGCTTTTAGTTTACATTAATACAGCAGATATATCTTAATGCTATCTTGTATTCACATATACACCTTATCCTTCTTTTTAATGCCACAGGGAAGTGAAAGAAACAGTTCACGAATAAACCATGCAAACACTTTTCTGATGTGGAGCTGTAAACAAATACGCTGGCACAACAGAAAATAGCACTTGAAAAAGTAAAGAGAAGCCTTTATTTCAATTCCAGAGCATGAGGGAATCCAACTTTGAAATAGCAGGCAAAATATATGACTTAACACAAAGGATCTAAAACTATACTTATTAAGCATCACCTATGTGACAGCATCTCATTAGCTTAAAAATAGAAAAGCTATTGATTCACTGAAACTGCTTGATATGCTTTCTTAAGCTCTCACACAGAGCCCTAACCATTAAAAATAAAACTATGAAAACAGCAGTTGATATGGTGCCTACAAAACCCTGCTTGTTGGGTCGAAACCTAAGGTTAACAGTGAAGTACCTTCTTAAAATGTGTTTGAGGAGACTCCAGTCAGGTAACAGTCGCACTGTCCTTAGCATGTAAGGGACTATACCAAGGCAACAGTATTCCTTATATAAGGAATGTTCTCCACCAGGGCAGCAATTACCAGGTCTGAACACACTACCATCTTATAGCATTGTTCACAAGAGGTTAGCCTTTCACCAAGAGGTAGCTCCTCTTCTTGAGACGTTGCTGACAACACACAGCAGCAGTTCACTGACCTAAGGAATGCATAGCAAGGTTTATAAGACTGTTTTGAAATTATATGTTCCAAGGCACTTGGATGAAACTACCACACAAAGTAGATGAAACCAGAAGGGTCACTGTGTTATAGAAGTCAGCAATAGAATAACCAACTGTATCTTCTTACTTAAGATTCTGGAAGGTTGATCCTGGCTCGATGGCAGGTACCCACCCAAGCCTCTCTATCACTCCCCTTCTAAGCCAAACAGGGGACAAAAAATATAATGAAAGGCTCATGGGTCTAGATAAGGGGAGGGAGAGCTCACTCATCGGCTACCATCAAAAGCAAAACCGATGCAGTTTGGGGAAATTATATCAATAAAATAACACCAAATCTTTAAACATCTTCCATGCACCCGTCCCTTCTTCCTAGGCTTAACTTTGCTCCCAAGTTCATTACCTCCTCCACTGCAGTTAGCACATCACTTCTCTGCCGCTCACTCCTCTGCAGGGGCAGGACTCCTCACACTCTTTCCCTGCTCCAGTGTGGAGTCCCTCTCCTCTGAGAGACACCTCCATGAACTTCCCACAGTCTGAGCCTTTCACATGAGCTGCAGTTCTTCATCAGCTGTCCCAGAATAGGGCCCTTTCAGAGGGTGCAGTCCTTCAGGAACAGGACTGTTCCAGCACGGGTCCCCCTGCAGGGTCACAAGTCCTGCCAGCAAACTCACTCCAGCAGGTGTTTCCCACAGGGTCACAGCCTCCTTCAGGCATTCACTTGCTTCAGCACGGGGTCCTCCAGGAGCTGCAGGTGGATATCTACACCACTGTGGACCTCCATGGGATCCTCAAAATGGTCTGCACCATGGGATGCAGGGGAACCTCTGCTCCAGCACCTGGAGCACCTCTTCCCCATCCTTCATGGACCTTGGTGTCTGCAGGGCTGTTTCTCTCACATATTCCCGCTCCTATGTCCTGGCTGCTGTTGCACAGCAGTTTTTTTCAACTTCTTAAATCTGTTATCCCCAGATAATGGGCTCAGCCTTGGCCAGTAGCAGGTCAGTCTTGGAGCCAGGTGGCATTGACTCTCCTGGACAAGGGGGAAACTGGCAGTTTCTCAAAGAAGTCACCCCTACAGCCCATCCCCAAACCCATCCCCTCTCTCTAACAAAACTCTGCCATGCTCACTCAATACAAATATATATTTTCTCGAGAAAGAGCTGTAAAAGAGCTGAACCATCTCAGAGCTCTTCTGCTTAACCCGCAAACTAAAAAAAGCAACAATGGCAAAAAGAATAGCCTTGAGAGGGGAAAAAAGGGTCAGAAAACTTTTTTCCTTCCTTAAAAAACCCCCAACAACATGAGACCATAGAGAGAATTCTCTTCAGCACACCACAGTTCTCTCCTAATATAATTTTTGTTTTTCTCAGAAAGCTTTTGCTTGCCCAGGAGACTATATATATATAAAAGACTTAATTTGCAAATTCAAGGTGTTTGACTTAGTGTCACTGTTACATGTTTCTACATCACTTTCTGTAATACTGCCAAAAAAGTCAGTTTCCTCAACAGTAGAAACATTTCAAAAGACAGAGCGACTTCAACAGAAAACAAAAACATTATTTTCCCACTGTGGCCTTGGACAATGTTCTAAACTTAATTGCAGCAATGTGTCAAACATACTACCACAAAGGAAGTGTAAAGAACTACAGATTAATAAAGCTAATCTCTTCTGTCCATTCAAAAGCACCTAAATTTTTCAAAGTAAATCTGCTGATGGAGTCATTTTGCTGTGGTGATAACACTAAGAGCAGAAAATCAAACACCATCAAATAGCTTGATACTCCAAGAGTGAGGACATTCCATCATGGCTGACTATCTATAGTCAGAATACTGCAAGACCTGATCACAATGACTCTTTCACAGTTATATACCAAGCACTCTGAATCTCATCCATAATCTAAATTACAAAATAAAAAGGATCAGACCTTTGAGATTCATGAGGTAAAATTATGTTTTATTACGAGCTGTAATTACTGAAAACTGGGGAAGAAACCTCAAAACTACGGTACAGACACCAATAACAGGAACTTCCAATACCAAACAGGTGAGCCACAGGCTTCTCTGAAGTAGCATGACCACAGCCCTCCCCTCTCATATGAGGTTGAGGATCAGAGTAGAGGGGTTATTCTCACAGAGCACTGAAAAACCTCACATGGAGACTGCAAGAGTTGTCCTACCTCCAGACTCAGCGGTAAGCCAGATGCAAATCCTAACTGACTTAGATCAAATATAGCCTGCAGCCCAAAGCACGACCACTCAAAGTTAGTGGACTATCATGAATGATGGTACATGAGCTCTTCCTATTTCCTAACACCATGAGTAGAAGCACACAACTACTGGAAGACTGCCATTTGCTTTAGAATACAATCAACTTGCTTATAATTGGAAGGGTGAAATAAAAACTTACACTTGGCCAGAAGAGCTATTAATTAAGCCCCATCAAAACCACTGAGAGATAGGTACCCAAACCGTAGAATAGTATGGGTTGGAAGGAACCTTGAAATATCACTTAGTCCAGTCCCCCTGCCAGGGGCTGGGATACCTCTCATTAGATCAGGTTGCTCAAAGTCCCATCCAATGCACAATGCTTTCATGATTCTGCGCTAAAATACCATCAGTACCTGAACTGCAGATGCTGTGCACTGAGAACACCTCATATGGCAAAAGAAACTTTTCCTATTCCCAGGAAATTAAGCCAGTCTGCTACTCAAAAGTCAGACTTTTTCAGTAGGTAACCTTTGTAATAAATATTCCCCAATAAATTGACAAGTACAGAGTCCAGTATGCAATAACACTTTTACACTAGGATTCTCTTTATTTTCTTCATGAGTATTAACACACAAATTCTCAGCCCTGCTACTGAAGAGCTGTATAGTTTTCCTCCCAGTAGGTGTTTGAAATTTTGCTGAAATACTTTAGCCTCTCTGTATAGATGATTTAGTCTACCTAGTAATACCAGTATATACCACACTAAAAATAGCCTTTATTAACTGCAAAATCTTATCAGCATATTTTATGTTAGGCTTCTGTTGTGAAAATTGTTGCTCAAAAATTCTACTTCCCATCTACTTAATACGGCAGATGCAGATGGATTAGGAAGCCTGAAAAACAAATGTAAATATGAGGCATCAACAACAGTTCCTGTAAAAGATGGAAGAGACAACTCAAAATTAAACATTTGGTGCAAAAAAACTGTGAGACGGTTTCAAATCACCTCAGTTTGAAACTATCCCAGGGACACTCATCTGCAAAAAACTGCATCAATCTCTTTACTGCACACAAAAATTATTTTACTGTAGTAGAAGTGGCAAACAGAACATTTAAAAATTTGGCATACAACAGGTACCTAAAGGCTGATGTATTCAACCCACTCCTCAACTTCATGTAAAATATTTTAGCTTTTAAAGCTTTTCTAGGAGTGGTATCTCCTGGCAGAGAGGAGGTGACCGAGAACACTCAACTCCCACCCTTGGATCAAACTGAGCTTGTATTATTTTAGCATATTATGACAATTCTAAACTAGCATAACATCTTCAAACATCAAAATCCATTTAACCTAAATTCTACTACCTTTTGTTTAAAACAGTACCACAAATATTTTAAAAGAAGACATAAAACTTACCCACACTACAATCCCGGAAGAATACAGTGATTACAAAAAGGCTCAGACAGAGAATCTCACTAACATGTCAGTGAACCCAATACACATGAGGACTACAGGAGAAACAGAAAGCTGGAAGGAGACTCTCCAACAATAGCTATTAAGGTTATATTTTCAGCTATCTCAGAGGGGAGAGGCTGAATCTTATTTTGCTAGAGAGTGGTTCTGGGCATAATGGAAAAGTTATGTTATGACTCTGTTTTGAGTATGACAGCTTAGAGTTACAAGAAACACCACTGTACATCCTACTAAATGAAATAAAAAATACGTGTTCAGAGACTCATACAGTGCAAGTCCATCATTTCATCCCTCCATTCCCTCCATATGAGTAATGTGATAAAAATAAAAAGAGATACTGTGAACTGAACTAGAAGTCACTCCACTTTCACTCAATCTTTCTTTCCTTCTACCTCAGTTCTGCAAGCCGAGGTCAAAGTATACATCTTGAGACACAAACAGCTTCACTCTCCTGTGGCTGGAATTTAATAAGCCTGACACAGGAGTTACTACACTGGGGTGTGCTTAGTTCTACTGCAACACTGCTTGCAAAAGACAGGCTGGCAAATTATATACTCAATAAGTAGATAAAGGAGATTTTTTACTTTCTTTTCAAAAACAGCCCCAACTTCCTTCTCTCCATCCAAAATCTAAAGAAGGAAAAAAAAATCCAGTAGCCATTCTATCACTACTCAGTACTAGGCAAAATTTAATGAAATCAAATAAGTCACAATGGGACAAGCAAGAAACAAACAAGCTCACAGTTTCCAAATATAAACATGTGGGATAAAGTATACATTTCCAATTTAACAGAATCTAACCTGAATTTAGATTTACAAATATACATATATATTTTTTCTATCATTCTGCTTGTAAATGTGAAAACTGCTTTTGAAGGTGCATTGCAGGTAGCTGTTAGAAAGGGGAGAGATGTTAAAGGAAATTAAGAGAAAAATATGGTGTCTCCAATTATCACCTGACAAGGTATGGAAAAAAACAATAGCTAAAACCAATTAATAGAGGCATCACTTATGCAAGCACATATAGTAACTATGAAAACAAATACGAACAGCTGTTATTCAGTGGTATCTAAACAGATTGGACACACAAAATCTAGAAGGAAACAGAAGTTACCGACACTTGAAGAAATAACTCTGAAAAATGTTATTTGTAAAAACTGCTGTTCAATAAACAGCTTCCCTGACTCCACTTCAGTAATTTCCTTTTGCTTGATCTAAAATCAAGCTTACAATCAGCAAGAGAAACTGCTTCATTTGCTGAATACATTGAACTGAACCACTGAAATTATATGACTTCTAGATAAAAAAGTCCTATACCTTCTGACTCATTATGTTTTTAAAATGTTAGAAGAATTAACATGTCCTAGGTATATAGTTAGAGCTCCATTTCCAGTCAAACAGGGTAACATATTTTCTAAATGTGAGGGAAAAATAATTGTGAGATGTGCAGGTTGCAACTTTAATGACAAAACAGCTGGTCAACCAAAGAGCTTTCTCTTCCAAGGAGACAAACACACTATAGACCATATCTTTCTAATAACCTCTAGATAGCAGTTTTCAAAGAGATTGAAAACTTTGCAAAAAAAAAGGCAAACCTGGCACTCCATCAGCAAGCTGAAAGGCTTTTTTTTTGCCCATTGTCTGAAGAGAAAATCTAACTATTATTAAAATAATCCAATTTTATAGAATGTTGCAATCAAATAAAACAGAGCTGAATACTGTTGACCATGGCTATCGTCTACCATCTCTGATGTAAAGGTTACCTTTAGTCACTGACCTTGTCATAAGCAAGGACGTTAGAGGGTTTCTTGTGTTAGGTTGACATGGTGGTGGTATTGCTACAGGGCTGACAGCCTGTCATCATTTCTGTTATGAACTTGTATTTTTACAACTTGAAAATTTTGCCAGTAACAAATGAATAAAATTGAATTACACAAAAATTAAAGCTGTTTTCTTCAGAAGACAGACTTCTGACAGTACACTCTGTCCTATTATTATTCATTACAGAAAATCTAGTACGTCTCTTGAGAATTTAACTCCCTCCAATGGACTTGCAGAGGAACTTAAGTAGCGCTTGAACTACTAGAATAAGAAGCACCTACACTACCAGTACTGAAGCCATTAAATGGCATCATCATCATTTTGTGACAAAAAATAATTTTCTCAGTAGTCTGTAATTGTTTCAAAGGCTCCAATATAGACAATTCAAGTGGGCAACACACTTTCCAAACTTAGATTACTATTAAGGATAGATATAAAATGGCTGTAATCATTGATATTTGTAAACTATTTTGTTGAATATATGGTTTATGTTTCTGGGCCTGTATCATCAATAATATCTTTCCACAGCTCGAAGGAAGGGAGTAGCTACTGTTATTTAAACAGAACTGTGCGATTTCATAGCTTGTGTGCCAACTCCTTTACTTCTACCCAAGGAAAGTGCAGTATCTGTAAGGTGCACCATATTACACCTTGGATATGGTACACCACCCACTGATTGGGCACCTTGTAACCACGCAGGAGTACAAATACAACCTTTCTGAATTATTTTCACTCTATCCTCACCTCTAAAAAAATGTCATAAAACCCCAAGGTTTTTGGGAAAAGTTATTGATAAGCTCTATCAAATCAGCTGCCAAGTCAAGAAGACTCAGATAAATTGAGGATTTCAAGATGTGAGAACAATTTCTAGGAAGACCAGATCAAATCTCAGTTGAGCCTAAACTTAGAGAGCTGGGGATTTTTTCAAAAGCAAGCCTGTTTTTAATTCACAGCACAAGTAGAGTACTTTAAAGAAATAGGAGGAGAGAAGAAAGGTACATGTAGGATCCAATACAGAAAGAATGAATGGGTTCTAGAAGTATTTTTCATATTGTAACCTTCTGGGTCTCTACTTAGAAATATTAGACTATCTATGAAATGTAAATTCTTGTCTATACAATTAGAATATAAAGCAGAGAACTGAAGTTCAAAATTTCAGTAAGCAAGGTATTATGAAGTGAAAGGTAAATTAAATAACTACTGGAAAATGCCCAGAGGAAAATAAGTATTCTGCCTTCCTTTTTGTTACGTACAAATACAGAAACATCTGAGACAAACAGAAATATTTGTTTTAGTCCCTGAAAGCTGCAATTATAACACAAAGAAAAAAAGAAAATATGAATCTATTCCATGCTGAACTACAGTATTAGAAAAGGGAATGGGTTAAGGGGAATAACTTCCATTATTTTGTGATAAATCTTAGAATATTACTTTTCTACTTTCCCTCTTAGTAGAAACTTCTAAGTTAGAACACATAGCCATTTCTCCAGCCACACAGCCAATTAACCAGGGCAATGAGGAGAGAAAAAACATGCTAACACACAAGTTAATCATCTTGTATTATTGCCTATGGGAGAAGCAGGGGAAACATAAGGATTTATGTAGAGAGCACTTTAACCAGACAGTATAATGCAGATGGGTACCAGCTACAGACCCTGAAATGCCCACTGTTAAAGCCAGGAGTTTTGATTAGGGAAAAACAAGCCCTACTTTAATAAACATAAACTACATAATCAGTTTTCCCGTTAGCTCTTCATTGTGCTAAGATACTTCAAGAAAATTTTGACATATCTTTAAGGCATTTTTCTTTGACAACTTTGGAGTTCCTGAAAACATGCTCATTATCTTAGTAGTTATTTAAAATGTAAGGAATCCTCTTCTTTGTATACATACACACACATGAAAAGACATCCCCTGTAACTCTAAAGTTTTTTTCAGGAATTGTACAGTTTTGTGGAGCAGTGGAAAATACCCAAACTGAAATAGTATTATTGGAAAGATTCTGGAGCGTGTAAAACAAAGATACCCAGAACAAAACACTAAATTAACATATACAGAAGATCTAATGGTACAATGAACATTTTAAAGACTTTCTCCTATTTATGAAAAATATTTGAAGCAAAAGCAACATTAACATAATATATCTGGATGATAATTATATATCTATATCTGATAACTAAAGAATTTGGAGCACAATCTAAGAAAAAACTTAACAAGAATGAACATAAAATAAAAACCTTCCTAATGCTATGACAGTTCCCAACGTGCCATCAAAGTTCAGACATTCTCTCAGAGACCAAGATGCCATAAAAGTGCTATATAAAGTATACTTGCATACACTTGTAAGTATTTGGATAAACTCTTACAAGCTCTTAACACTGACATTAATAAGTGCAGTTACTCCTGAGGGTCCAACGTACACATTTTGGAAATCATAAGCTATTTGTAAACCCTGGGACCTAGAAATACTCAGGTCATATGTTATTTCAAAACTTATCCCAATATATGTGCAGACTGCCTCCACTCTCCACCACCCTCCTTTCCATAGGAAAGGAATAGTCTGGAGAGCAGTAATGGTGCTATAGCAGCCTCCAGAAAGCTTTCCAGTCAGAGCTCTTCAGGGACCAGCATGGGCAGGGAAGGTTGTGTGTGACAGATCACAGCCACACAGAAATTTTGCAGTGGTACAGTGTGAGATCATTAGAAGATGCAGACGTTTCTAAAGGGGTAGACTTATACAATAGGCAGCTATGCTTAGCAAAAAAATTAAACAAAAATAAGTACATGACTAAATTTCAAAACTAAACTAAACTATATTACTAAACTTCACACATCAAAAGTTAGTTAAAACTTTAAACACAATTAGCCATAAAACTGAAACTTTTTTTTAATCTGTAAGGTTTGGGGTTTTTTAATTAGAAAAACAGTAGAACTGGTAATTATGAAAAGTAATATATGGATATAAAACTTTCTTTTTTTAACCTAAGAACCCAGAACTTCAATTTCATCTTGTTATTCTACATGTTTCCAAGTGCACATACTAATTATCTTCTGTCTAACAAGTTACAAAAGAGTGAAGGGGAATAGTTCAGTTCCTTTTTGAAAAAGGCAAAACCATGATCAACAGTAAACTATGCAAAGTCAACGGTGAGTTAAACATGTTAAGAAACTAAATTTTACTATACTGTATAACTTGTCATCAACTACCACGTAAGATGTTTAAAGTTCTAGAACACACAAAACCAGAACAGCAACACTACTTCTCACCCTTTACTCTTTGATACCTTCATTCACGAAAAATGAAAATGTTCAAATTAAAAATGGGAGAAGGATAAATATAATAAAAATATGATCTACAACAATAATAACAATGCAAGTTATTAGGCAGCAGAGTAGCAATTAGATATACTACAATACCTTAGTGGCCCAAGCACTTTCACTTTCCTGAGATATGTTCCCCATGAAACACTGGTTTTAATTTTTAAAGACTAGAAATTTATTACATTGTGATAAGCTCTTTGTGGCTCAATCTCTCCTGAGCCATAAAGCAAAGAACGTTTTGTTAGTCCAATAATAATATAACACTATAGAGAAGACTCAGTTCTAGCATAAAAAGATCTACCATTTCACATGGTGTAACATTTTGCAGTAATGGCCTTGTAGCAGCATGATGACATTATTCAAGGTCATGTCACTTTACAGTCATATGTGGGTCTATTCTTTTGCCGTGAAGAGACAGGTCAAAGGAGATTTCTGTATGTAAATTACAAAACAAACAAATAAAACCAACGAACAATTTATTCAAATGAAATTATGCCACAATATTCCTGTATTCCACTTTAAATCCATTAATTTTTCATACTTTAGACCCTCTGATACACTATAATCCCCATTTTTTCACTAAACACACATTAGCTTTCATTCCATTCTTCTTCCATTACTAGTGTCAATTTTTTTCTCATGGTTAGAAACACTCACAAACGATCAGTATCAGCTTCAAAGTCATAGAACATCCTAATCCAACATAGATAACCCCACTTATTACTGATCAGTAATCAAATAAGGGTTTATTCTAGTAGTTTGAATATGTACTCTGTGTCAGTTTATATTACACACAAATGGAGCAATTAAAGCAGAACATAATTTTGAAGACACAACATTCCAAACGCTGCCCTAACATGGGCAGGCAATTTGCTGTACAGGGTGACACTGTGAAAAGGAACCTGAGTGAACTCGTATTTATGCACAGCAGACAATCAATGCCCAGGGCTGAGCTGCTTGGCAGCAAACCCGGTCAGCTCAGCACCCGCAAGCACAGAGCTGCTGCAAAGGACTAGCACGAACCCAGCCTCGGGAGAGCAAAGGTGACACGGGGACCTATTACACCAGGTCAGAGAACACCCATTAATGAGCTTGGAGAATGAGACCCTGTACATACTACGTAATGACAAAGGTCATGAGCAAATTCACATGGATGTTAGATAGAAAGACTGAACTGACAAATAATAATCTGGGTTTTCCTCTCAAATGACTTGCGTTACCCTGAGACAAACTGCTTTTAAAACTCTTCCAAAAGAGCCACACAAGAGGCACAGCAGAGGCAAAAACAGCAGAGGAAAAAAGCAGTATATGGAGAGCTGACCCATAACTGGTGCCTTGTTACAATCCGGTTGGAAAGTGTAACCAGGTTCTTTTAAATTGATTTCTCTGAAGGCGAGATTCAGGCACGCAACTCCTTAGGTTGATCTCAAACAGATACTGACTTCACTGAGGTAACAGGAAAAGGGGCAGGCTAGAACTAGAGAAGGAATTACCACCACCAGTGGGAAGGACTGCGAGGGGAGGGAACCAGGGACTGGCAGGCCGGGGAGGCGAGAGCGGGGAGAGGCAGGAGGGATGAGGGAGAGGAGAGGGGAGGGGAGAGGCAGGACGAGGAGCGGGACCAGCAGTCAGGCTGGGTGAAGCTGAGATGGAAAGGGCCGGACACAGGCACCCCCGGGCACGGCTTTACATCCCCTCTGCTGGGCGAGCACTGGGTAGCCGGGCTGCAGGCGGGCCCCCCAGGTGCGGATCGGCCAGGCCGCTGCTGTCCAGGCAGGGGGAAATGTCCCCTTTTTCCCGCCCTCTGCTGTCAGTCACACCCTGAGGGCTCCTCCAAATGTCTGCCAGCAGCCCAGAAATGTCTCCCAGGTCGGTGAAGAGAGCCCTGCCCTGCAGAGAGAGCCAGGTCTGTGCCCGCCAGGCTGCGTGGACAGTGGGCACGGTGTGGGTGTGAGGGGGGCGCTCCTGAAGGCTGAACTGCTGGGGAAAACTGTCTGCTGATTGCTCCTTGTCCGGCGTCAGAGGAACTCTGCCTCGGGGGTTTAGATCGCCTCAGTAACGCTTGTGGTACCTTTGAGAGAGTTATTAATTACGGCCCTGGTCAATGTGAAAACATACTAGCCAGTTAGAACAGTCTCTTACATGCCTACAGGAAATCTTGCAAGAACTAGAAATAAACCTGTCTCATCAGACACACACGGTCTACCAGGACTGATTTGATGACTGGGACAAAAATACCTCATACATCTCCAAATCGAAGGAGGAAGAAAAGTAAGCATACATTTTAAAAAGAAATTACCTCTTATATATATATATAACAACAGCAAAATCATACTTGTGAAAGAGCAGTCTCCGGTTAGATGAAAGTTTTTTCAAAATACAGTATTAGATTTATTGCCAAACCACTACTGAATATGATACCCATTATAAGAGGAATAAAAAATAATTAAAAGCTGCACAAGAACAGAAAGCATATGTAGAGACAGCAAACACGGACAATGTCAATAGGTGTGCAACGCTTCAAGAAGCAAAATATTGCCAAAAAAGAAAAAAAAAAAAATTGTCTGCCATCAAAAAAAGAGCTGAAAGAGATACAAGCGTTCTTCTCTGGTTATTGAAGCAGAGGAACTAAAAAAGGAGATAATACAGGATGGTTTTCTCCTATGTACCAAGAAAAATCTTGATAAAGGTTGGCACTGCCTCCCTGAACTTTGTGTCAGAACACTGATTTTATTCTTATCAAGGGGGAAAAAAGGATAAATCATGGTCAGGACTCTCTGCCAGAACCATTGTAAGACACAGAAATGTTCTTGCATATCTAATTCTCAGTAGTCTTGTGAAAGAAATTAATATCAATACAGAGAGGTACACAGACACGAAATAGAAGCAGCAACAACCACTAGCAGTCTCTACCTCATGCTAAAGATGTCCATTATAAATGCAATAAAGTTTGAAAGGAGGAGGTGTTTGGCTTAAGTGCTTTTGTGTTGTTAGTTAATATGGTTCTTGGTATTTAAACGAGCAACAATCATATTGTGCAAATTATCATCACCATTACAGTCTGTGGCCAATTTAAAAATAAAGTTAAAAAACAGTAACAACCACCAACACCCCTCCTTCCCCAACACTGTAAGTATAAATGCCAGTATTCAAGAATAGGATTTTCTCAGAGAAAATATACCAGCAGAATTGAATTTTGCTGCCCCACCCAAATGAAGGTGTCCTCAAAAATTCCACTCTCACAAGTTCAATTAGACAATTCACAACAAGGCACATGAATGAATTACAAATACTCAGAACAAAAGCTGCAGAGTTGAGCCCAAGATGGCACACAGGGTAACTATTGCCACTATGCAGAATAATATCTCCAGGGTTGTTAATGCTGTTTTTCTTAAGTAAAAAGAAAATTGGAATACAGCAGATTCATACAGAATACATTGTGTTATGAAAATGGAAAATTCTACGAACCTTTTCTGTGTGTGAAACTCTGTTCCCTTTATGACACCTTACTATTTACATTCAAAGCAAAATCATTGGAACTTTCTACACAAAACAGTGTACATAGACAACAAATATAAAATCCTTATCATCTACAAACAGATTTGAAAATCTGTGTTTAGGCACAGAAGGAGACTAATTTTTATAAATGCTAATTTCAAATTGCTGTATAAACATTTGAAATTACTGAACAGAAAATTTAGACTCCCAGCACTTTCAAAACATACCTCTTCACTTGTTAAAGGCCCTCTACATAACGTTTGTAACAGTCAGAAAACAAAAGCTACATTATTGAAAGGGAAATTGGAAAACTCTTGGGATTAACCTATTAAGCATGTGGTTTCTCTCCTTTTTTTTTCTGTTTATAACCAAATGCTTTTAATCCAGGGCCACTAATAAATAAGCACCAAAAATACATTGCATTTGTGTGTCATTTCTGTGCAATATTAAAATGAAATCATGGGTTTTTCAGCTGGGGAGCGTTCCTTGGTTAATTTCTCAAGAATTAAAAATTATCATTGCTAATGCTGCCAATGGCATTTTGAAGTGTAGTAACAACTAGAGAAATGAAAAAAAAAAAACCAAACCAAACCAAATAACTCGACAACCAAAAAAAACCCACAAAAAAAACCCGCACCCAAACCCAAAAATAAAACCACAAAAAAAACCTCCAGAAAAAAACACCAACAAACCCCTGTTCTATTGATGCTGAACCAAGTTGTGATTCTGTATTATTCTAACCACAAACAGGCAACCATGTGGATGGGCAATATCTAAATCAATCATGGGAATACCAGAAGTCAGACTCTGGGTTAGTATGTTTGTTACGTTCTTGACAAAATTTTCCTTGCTGTTAAATTAATATGTTAACTTTCAAGCATATGACAAATCTTATTTACTATATTTATGGTTAATTCTCAATGAGGAGCTGTTTTACTTATCTCCAAAATTTGCTCGTGAAGCATCTATGAGGTACGTTAATAATATCCTTAATCTCTTTCTTTTTGCAACAAATTACAAGTACAAAACACAGGGGCAAGAGAGTATTTTTACTTCCTTCTTTATTCCCCAGAATCAGATGGAAATGGAGAATGACAAGAAAGTAAGTTTCCACTACACAGAAGCAGAAAATAGGCTTACAAGACTGCCAGGTTATAGCCTAAGAAGATTAATTCCTGCACTTAAGCTGTAATAGAGGACAATCTAGTGAGGACTGATGTTTAGTTGAATTGGTGCTATTTGCTCAGATGCAGAAGAAATAGGAAGCTGTTTTAACCTCCCATTCACACTATAAAATAAAAGACAGCATGCACATAAGCAAACACCAGCATGGAACTCTCACCAGTTTTCTTGTAAGAGCAATCTCCTAGGCAACTTGTGCAATGAAATGAAAGTAAGAGTACATTTTTGACTTCTGACCTTGTGACAATGGGTAGGTAACACTGGGGAGAAAGAAAATATGCCAAAACTCTTGCGAATCTCACAACGCTGTAACAAATTTAAGTGCAAGCTAATTTCTTCTACAGTATAGACCAGAGATGACCTGTACAATGAGCCATGCAGGAGTGGCTTAGCACTCCACACAGGAGTGGCACACAATACAGAGGCCTTCACACAAAGCGGCAGTGGCTGTAAAAGCACCATCTTCTGATCCATGTTGCCTAAACTACTTCTCATCCCTCTACAAATGGTCACAACAAGCTGGCATACCTATGCCTGTACAGTCCAACATGACTTTGAGTTATGGTGAAAGTATCTTGCAAAACTAAGCTGTTTTAGGAACCCTCTCTCATTTAGATCTACACGAACACAACCGACTTATCTTATGTAAAGATGCTGTTTTGCAACAGTAAGGAGTACTGACAAGAATAATAATTTACATAAAATGATCGCTACTCTTAGCAAAAATTCAAACAAAAATAAGTACATGACTAAACTTCTTATAGAAGTGTCATGTTCTCTGTATGTTAGCTTAGCTTTAGTTCAGTTTTAAGCACAAGGCTAAGAAACTTCTTACCTTTGCAGCCTTTTTCCTAAGTTCATTTGTCAGTTGCGAAAGGTTAATATTATACATGCAGCTTGTAGAGAATTTTAAATATTTTCAGCCCCCTATAAGTTTAGGCACAGATCAACAAAGGCAACATTCAATCCTATCTGTGTTTTGGTGGTGGGGTAGCTATTGGCTACAGTTATGTAATAAAACCACTTGTCATAGCTCCAAATACAACCTATACAGTAAGTTTAGAAGATAGATCCTAGGGGGCATTACTCTAGTTGTATATTTTGTACAAATTAAACAGATCTTTCCTTCTCTATCTTTAGCACTGGTTTTGTATGCTTTTACAATATACTAAAAATACCAAGACCAGATATCAAGCAGCATGACTGTAACAACAGGATTTATTTATGTATCAAAGATCTTTGTTTCTGTTCTGGTTTATTATTATTATTACTAATAGTAGTATTATATATTAACCTTGTACTGTCTGTATTGGATAAGTACACACATAAGTAGGTTTAATATTTTTAACTATACTACATACCAGTGGTTAGAACAGTACTCTTCCATAGGAAAAGACACCAGCATTTTAAGAAAAAAAATCCACTGTACTGAGCATTTAATATTATTTGCCATAGGCAATCAAGTAGAAATTTATATTTTGAAATTTAGTGCTTTAATTGAAGTGCTGGGGGTTTTGTGTGTGGTTTTTATTTTTGTTGTTTTTTGGGTTGTGGGGTTTTTGGTTTGTGGTTTTTTTTTTGTTTGTTTCATTTAAAAAAAAAAAAGTACAGCAGTACACCAAAAATATTAGTTATTCCTTTTCCTCTGGTTTATACTACACAGTGCAGACTAATCAACTGTGTTAACTAACAAAGCTGCTTTAGGGGAAGTTCAGATTGGACATTAGTTCAATTCTCTGAGAAGGGTGATCAGTCACTGGAACAGGCTCCGCAGGGCAGCAGTCACAGCACCAAGGCTGTCAGAGTTCAAGGAGCATCTGGATGATGCTCTTAGGACCTCCTTTTAGTTTTAGGAAGCCCTGCAAGGAGCAGGGAGATGACAATAACCGTTACAGGTTGCTTCCAACTTGAGATATTCTAATATTCTATGTATAATAAAGCAGGATATAACTGTAGCACATTAGCACAAAAGCTGTTTTTTCTCTTAACAGCTGGAGTTTCCAAATAAAAATAAAGAAAGCCCTTCAATTATTTTTACTCATTAAATAATAAGCTGTCTAGAGGTACTGTTCACATGTTTTACTTACTAAGAGCATTACTTTCCAGTCTGCTAACCTCCTGGCAACTGGAACAACAGACAAAAACCCTAAGACTTTGTCCCACAGCTCAAAGGGAAAGAGAAATTAATACAAAAAATGGGTGGATTGCACTGATTATATATGCTGAAAAAAAGAATGTTAGGTAACACTTGAAACAATGATACAGAAGGACTCTAAAAGAAAGGGGTAAAGTACTTTCACAGGCAATTCAGGGGCAAGAACTTCCCTAAGGAAAGTAAGCTGATATATCAAGGTGGGACTCAAGGACAACTTAATCAGCTTCAATTATGTTAAAGTGAGAGGGGCAGATAAAATAACAGAGGATCAGACTCAGCGACACTTTCACACAGCCCAGTCTTAGCCACTAAAGTATAAGATACAGGTTCTATAGGATAACACTTAGGACTGTTTCCAAAGTCAGGAACCTTGTAAGCACCTCAGACCTCATGTAAGGATTTTAAACTCAGACAGATTTTGGAAATCTTTCTATCAGAAGATATCCTACCCTCCTTAATCAGAAGCAAGTATGTCAGTTACAGAAAGCAAGTCCATGGTACATTACATTGGATGAATTTAATGTTCAAATTTTTTTCATCATTTACAGATCAATTTATATTTGTTCTATAAAATCAGTAAGGTTTAGGTGACAACTTCCAATATGGTCATGTATATTTTCACACATTACTTTGTTGTGAAAATTATTGCAAAACCCAAAGATTCAGATTCTGAAAAATGCAACCAACTATGGAGATACTTCAAAAATGTTTAAAATATATAATGCCAAATTTTTTTGTTTATGCTCTTTGAAAGGAGGTAATATTGGGTATATTTCTAGAATTTCTCAAAATATGTATGTTATTCATTTTATTATCTTCAATGAACACTATGTGATGTACTAAAAATTTCATGAGAAAATTAAAGAGGTTCTTATTTCTCATGTAGATTTACATCAATATAAGCATTTGTCTCATTCAGAAGATTTACAGTAGACAGGCTGGGCAGAAAGCATCTAACTTGTGTGCCCCTTTATTTAATTCCTTCCCCCAAATTATTCCGAATTTCTTGCAACTTTTAGGAATCTTGGGGAAGTCCAAGCAGTCTCCTGAGTGCCTTTTTACCACCTAAGGGTCACAGCTCATCATTAAACAAACAGGTTCACCAAAAAGTATGTTAAAGTTGTGACAAAAGTCATAGCATTTAGAGGCAAAAACATACTACAAGTTCTCAGAAACAAAGTGTACATTATGAAAATCATCGAGATGGTGTCTCTCTTACTCCTCTAGACTGGAAGATATTTGAGTATTTTCAGTTTAATTCATTGCACCTGACAGATTTCTGAAATACAAGACACTCTTTATATACAACTGTTTTAAATAGAAGAAATCACGTCCACGTAGCGTAACAGTAACTAGAGGAATGGAACCACAGCACAACAAATACATATCAGTGTGCAGGATGCCTCATATATAGGCACAAAAAAAAAATTATACCAGCATGCATGAACTCTTCATGTAAGCATATTGTATACATAAGCACAGAAAATGCCATAATTTATGTCCGCTATTTTATTGGAATCCAGAAAGCTACAAAGTATTTACCTGGAGCTGTGCTTTACAACATACAAATTTAATAACAGCAAGGAATAGGCTTATACCTCGAGTGTCTCAATACTGGCAAAGTTTTAGGTCCAAGAATTATGCATCTTTTATAATTACTTTCCCAGTATGAGGCACGGTTCATAATCCACAGTATTTTTAATGCTTCTTCACTGTAAGAACCCCAGGAGTTTAGAGATCTAAAAATGACTCAGAGCCTCAATTTCTATTGATGTTGCCTGTTTAGAATGTTACAGAAATGCAATTTCTAAATATAAGCAGGATAGCATCTGAGAAAAATGTCTTTTGTTCCTAGAATAATGTCTAAAGCTAAAGCACCTAACCTGTAAATACCTGTGCGTGACAAATTCATTTAAAACCCTGACTATGTTCAAGACCAAGTTGGATAAGGCCTTGAGCAACCTGATCTAGTGGGAGGTGTCCATGCCCCTGGCAAGGGGGTTGGGACTAGATGAACTTTAAGGTCCATTCCAATCCCTTAACATTCTATGATTCTATGAAATGGATATGGAAATCTTACACATCCACATCCATGAGTAAATGCTCATATACCTTACCAATACTGTCCCATTCAGGTCAGTCATTCTCTGTGTGAAGCAGATTTTCAACTTCCAGCAAAAAGCAGTAGGAACTAAAAAAAAGCTTTCTTGAACCTTCTAAATAAGAATGAAAATAACTGTTTCTGGACTACAGGATTACATACATATATATGTATGTGTGTGTGTGTGTGTGTGTCTGTATATGCATATATATATAACCCCAGGCTATCTGAGACTCCAGTGATGAAAACAGAACTAAAATAACGCAAACACTGTTTTGCATAGCATATTAAGAGTGCAGATGCAACAAACAGAACCCAAAGGCTCTAAAATACTTAAAACTATTTATGATAGCATGAGAAAAGCAATTTTGGTCTTAAAAGTTGGTAAGTGAATCGTCTTCACCTGTTAAAAGGCCTGAAGGAGGGAAAAGCGCACATTTCTTGGAAACAGAGTAATTAATCAGACTTCACAGTAGTCTTCCAAGAAACTGCAGCAATGTGGCGTTTGCAGAAGGAACGCAGGCACCTGAAGTTCACACTTTTTAAGAATTTACCCATATCCAAAGCCGCTTCCTGTATGATAACCCACATGGGCTACTTCAAAAACCAAGTCACATACAAAAATACTCCATTATTCCACGGAAGACAATCAGGAGAGGGTCCTGATTCAGCACATAGTTAAGGGCAGACTCAAATACTGTCCTAGTTGTAGTGACTGCTCAAACCCCAAGAACCAACCTAGCTGTAGCGCGGGAGACAGGTTATCGAAGCCTGCAAGGCAGCAGCAAGTCCACCCATACAAAGACGGGGAGAACACTGTCACGGGGGCTCCGGACTCTCCAGCTGCAGTGGGAAACCCAAACATTGCCGAGCACCACCAGGGTTTCGCAGCTCCCCCAGCTCCTCACGCTGGATGCCCCTTTTCCTCCACGCCCGCTCTCCCCGCCTTTCCAGCCCACCCCGACCGAGCCTCTCTGCCCACAACCCCGCTCAGCCCTCCGCCACCCCGAGCAAGCGCTCTATTCGCTCTCGGACACAGATATTTTAATTCAAGGCGAAACGTGCCCCTGAAAGGCAGCGGATGGCGGAAGGAGGAGAGGGAATTAATTCGTTTCCTGTCGCTTTAATCCCTTCATTCGGGTTTTAGCAGCGCCGCCCGGGGCGAGGAGGCCGCGAATGAGCGGCCGCAGCTTGGCCCATCGGGCCGCGGGGAGGGGAGAGAAGGGGAAGGGAGGGAAGGGCAGGAAGGGGCTGCCCGCCGGCGGCTACGGCCCCTGTCTGTCCGGGCGGCCGGGCCGGGGGCACGGCACGGCACGGCACGGTACGGTACGGTACGGCACGGTACAGCACGGCACGGTACGGTACAGCACGGCACGGTACGGCGGAACCGGCCGGCGCGGGGACCCGGCCGCGGAGGGCAGAGGGGCGCAGGCTACACACCCAGCAGCGTCCCGTCCATGTCAAAGATGAGGTGAGTGACCGGGCGCAGCGCGGCCGCCGAGGAGGAGGTGGGAGCGGACATGGCGCGGCCCGGGCAGGCGGAGCGCGGCGGGAGCCGAGGGCGAGCGGAGCCGCCGCGGGGTGAGGCGGGCCGGGCCGGGCCGGGCCGGGCGGGGCGCGGGGGGGCCGGGGCCGTTCGGCGGGCGCGGGAGCGCGAGGGACGGGCCGGGTGTGGGGCGGGCCGGGGGTTGGAGGTGCCGGGTGTGGGGCGGGCCGGGTGTGGGCTGTGCAGGGTGTTGGAGGTGCCGGGTGTGGGCTATGTACGCTGCTCTCAGAGCGAAGTCCATTGCTCTGACCGGGGCCGCCCTTGTTGAGGCGCAGAGCTGCTTGCCCAGAGAGGGTGTGGAGTCTCCCTCACTGGAGATACTCAGGAACCTCTGGATGCGATCCTGTGCCATGTGCTTAAGGCCGACCCTGGTCGAACAGATGACCCGCTGTGGCCCCTTCCAGCCATCCCGTGCTGGGATTCTCAAATCCCGCTTGGCACTGCCGGCGGGACAGACCGGGGAGGTGCTCTCTGATTGACACTTCAGAGGTATTTGCTCGCAAACCTTTCTCGTGCCTCTGGAGAGATGTACAGGGATAATATTACCACCGGGTCGTGATGGGAGCCATAAACAGGAAGGCACAAATCTATGTAAAGCTGTGAGAGAAAAGCAAAGAAATGGGGAAAACCCCCAAAACTGTGAGCACAGAGTAAACCCATCTCTTATGGTTTCTTGACTGCAAGAATAGTTAATTGAAGGCTGAGATGAAGCAAAATCTCCCTGTACGGGCACATCATCCAATTCTTACTGGGCACTTGTGAGGAAAGAAGGGGACTTAACTCATCAGTCTTCCCTTTTTTATCTTTTCGTGCAGGTAACCCTCCTTTGGGCATCAAAATTGTTGAAATATCAGTTGCAGAAGCAGACATGAAAAGAGCTCTATCCGGCTCCCAAGGTGACCTACTGGCTTGAAGATTCATACAGCTTTGCCGTTCTGTGTGAAGGCAGTGGTTAGTTACAGCTTCTCATAGGGGAAGTCCTGTCTCATTTGTAGGTAGGCCTTGCAGCACTTCTTTTTTTTTCTAACAGTGCCTTCATTTGAATTGGCAATGCATCACCATTTTAGCAAGTTAGTGGTGTTTTTTAAAGTCCCAGCTGTAGTTGTCAGCTATATTTGAATTTTAATTTAGCCCCCTTAAGCATCTCACCTATGCCCAAAACCTGTCCCTTGAAACAAGACCACCATACATTTGTGTGTAATGTAGACACAGAGTCCTCCTCATACCTTCTCCTAACTTGGAAATAAGAAGAAAAATAAAATATCCTTGGCCTTTACTTGTACCTTTTTAATAATAAAACTTGACTTTCAAACAAAGTTTTTTGAGTTTTTGATTGGTTTTCTCTTTTTTTATCTTGTCTCATTCTATAATGATAATGCGCTTAGGCCCTGCCTATGTAGGCTACGAAAAAGACTGTCCACAGTACCTTAAATGTGTTCTAAAAATTCCATGTGTAGTCATGACATGCATCTGTTAGTTCGTGCATAGATATAAGAAAATGGTTCTTGCAATTCCAGATAATTTTTTTCTTTGTGACTTTAAAATATGGGTGTTAAGGATGCCCACAGATGTTTCGTTTCTGCAATAAACACTGTGCAACAAGTCAATATTCTAGCTTTGTTTCAGACAGCAAATATGTTAGTTTCCTTTGTAGTTCATGTAGGTGAGAGCGCAGCTAGAATCAATAGAAAGGTAAAATCCTAAATACAGTATGTATTAACTGTTAAGGGGAATAAACAAATCATTATGGTAATTTCAATATTTATAATGGTAGTACTGTGCTGTCCTAAGAAAGAATGGGTTTCTGCGGGAAGCGTGTACTGTTAAGATAAAAATTTCAAGAGGATGAGTAATGAGGTTGTATGACAGTTGTACCTGAGGTGGATTAATCCACATTCCAGTTAGCAAATATTCCAAAAAGCTGGTCTTAAATTGTATTTGCTGACATAGTAAAACTGGTTAACAAGAAAAAGCTACATCAGTTGGGTATCGATGTGTGGTTCTAAGTAGAGAAAAGCACAAAGTGTGTGATCACAACTTCATCTTCCATGCCCTTCTCAAAAGGGGAGATAGTATTTTTGTGACGTAAATCACCAGTCTATCTGAGAAAACAAGGCAAAACTTTTGAGTATTTAAAGTGAAAATAAATCATAAAGATTATCTGTATGAAAGAAACCCACAGAACTAAAGGGTAATACACAAGGTGAACATTTTTAGGCTTAAGGAATCTGTGTTACAAATCTTATGGTACACAGTTCAAGACTGTCACATTACCTGAACACTGTTGACCTTAATTTGCTTTGCTTTTCTCTGGCTCATCAGTGATAATCAGTGTAATGTTAGCTTACTTGATTCTTCAAAGCTGCATTCAAACACTAGAATATCTTCCTGATATAGACAACTGCTTAGGTTTATTCAGCATGACTAAGTCTTCTTACTAACAGAATGCAATTAAGTCCAAGTAATTTTTAATTCATGACTGAGCATAGTTTTCTAGATGCCCAAGTAAGAGATCATGCTGATCTGTTTTATATGAGCTATCTTAAATATTTGTCTCAAATGACTCAGCAGTAGTATTTAGTCTTGGTTGTTTTTGTTAAAGAGGTAG
>JAWWEW010000001.1:96355604-96372018 GCA_035583185.1 Anabacerthia variegaticeps
TTAGCTTACTTGATTCTTCAAAGCTGCATTCAAACACTAGAATATCTTCCTGATATAGACAACTGCTTAGGTTTATTTATGAGCTATCTTAAATATTTGTCTCAAATGACTCAGCAGTAGTATTTAGTCTTGGTTGTTTTTGTTAAAGAGGTAGTGAAAAGATTTTGAGATTGAGAATTGTGGTTTTTTTTTGTTTGTTTTCTACTATTTTTATTACTTATTTTAAACTTGTTTTGAGTCATGAGAACTACATTAACTTGTGTTGTGAGAAGCATACTGTAGTGGAAGTACAGTAAACATGAAAACTTATAATTAATTACATGCCTACAAACCTGATGTATGCTTATTGAGAAGGATGAACATGGGTAACAGAGATGTAATTGTGCAAGTAGACTTCAATCCTGCAAAGTCTGAAGAACACAATTAACATTTTTAAAATTAATTAAAGTTGATATCTGGACATATACCAAAACAGATTAATAAATCATTGCTGAGTTTTAAATTTTGTGGTAATACATGTTGCATATACATCTGGATGTCCAGGTTGTTAAATGACTGTAAATTAACTGCCTATAGGTAGCCCTTCTTACCCCAAACAAGTCTAATTTCTCTGGCTTTCTAGTATTATGTTAAAATCACTTTGGTTATATTGTTCTTACATGTGAGATAAAGTGAAAATATTCAGGTGCATATCCATACGATTACTGAGTATGCAACACAAGGTTTTACGTACGCAACAAAACATAACAACAAAAAATAAGCTTTTTTTAATCTCTCTCTGTTTGGGTTTTCCTTACTTTGAGGCTAAAAAGTTTTCCACATCAGTGACATTACGTAACTAAGTTTTTTCCTGGAGAGTAAACACTTCAGAATATGTTTAAGTGTTTTCTTACGTAATACACTTGACTCAATAATTCCAGTTTCCTGTTTCACTTTTTTATATTGTGCTGGTAGAATGGATTCACTTACCTATTTTTTATGCCATTGGTAAGAATATCACGCACTATGTGTTTCACACAGAAATGACTGACTTTATTTTTCTTGTACTGCAGGCGCCTTGGCAAAGAGGATAAACAGATTATAATCCATTTTGGTTTGAATATTAAAAAAGAATCTAAAGACTTGAATAAATCCAGTAATTTGAAAGCTTTCATAATGATTTACATGAACAGCTGTTAAATCCACTATTAGTAACAAATTACTTGGAATGACTTAGTGTTAAACGTAAATTAATTCAGGTATCAGCTGAGATTCATAACAGTTGCTGTATTTGAGCCTATAAGCCCTCATAAAATGAAGCCCTTCTCAGTGCTGGATGTCACCAAACAAGAGCTTTTCACCCTAAGTCTATGAATTAGGTGAATTTTATTGTTTCAGTTCATGTTTTTATAGTTGAAAAAGGGAAGATGAACATATGCCTTAAGGCAATTAAATCCTACCATACACCTGCTGAGCTAAGTCATGTTTCATTGATTACATAAGTCAAAAGGGAGTATATCCTATTTTAATCAATCATATATGTATTTTTTCAGCCAAGAAAGGAGGGGGAGGAGATCCATCTGTTTTCTAGATTTTGGTATTGACCACCAATTACAAGTGTGTTAGTTACAAAGGCAGGAAAGATGCTTCAGGAGAATAAAGTGAAGATATATGTTCATCATCTGTAAATTTAGACGAGACACTATAAAAAGGTTCTTAAGCAGCAATGAGGGGTGAAATTCTAGAAAACCCAACCAAACACACAAGAGGGAACAAGGGAACTATGCAATAATATTTTTAGAGGTCATTTGCTGTAGTTATTGATGAGATTGTACAACAGAGGGAACAATTTTTGAAGCTGGGAAACGAAGGCTTAATACTATGCTTCAGGGCCTTTTTTGTTTCCATTAAAGTCTCTGAGAACCATTTTCTGTCTTTTATGAGTTGTGATTTAGCTTTTTGACATAATTTTTGGTTTTCCAGTAAAATATTGGCTGCACAGAGGCAAACTGTTCAGGTGATTAGTAGTGTTATTGTAATGGAAACTGAAGTGCTTAACAGGTGGATCCTGCTTAGTCTTAAACTGTCAGAAAGATTAGGACAGAAGAGATTGCATCCCCAGATAAGATATGAAGTCTTGTATCCTGCTTTGCTTTTCCTGTGTGATGATCTTCCTGTGTGGGATCATTTTCAACTTTCATTTATTTATCTAATTTTTCATTGTTGCAGGAGCCTAAAATATTTGTTATGCTCTTAGTTTTCTTTCTTGTCTGCATGTGAATTTATTGGCAATGGTTTTCTTCGTTTTATTACAGTTTGTTACAGATGATAGGAAAAGTTTTCTATTTGTACTGTCATGCAGAATGTGCATTCTGTGAACCTTCCTGAGCAAGTCGAGGTGAAACTGAATGCAGTCACCCTTCCAGCAGTCCTTTTCAGTCTTGTGTTTCTAAGCTCGCATTCTTCAAAGGCTGCAGTAATTAGATCTTCAGATGGAAAAGAGAGAGAGGGAATTGTGATTCCCAGGGTCACAAGGTCTCTAAGCCACTGATCTCTAATGCTGCTCCAGATTCGGGTTTTATATGTGTGTTCCCCACTCAGCATGCAACATGTAGAGTTGAATCTCCAGAGCTCAGACATGCAGCCTACTCTGGTGCTGTGTGCCCTTAAAAGTTTGTATCTTCCCCGAAGGGTTGCGTAGAGAGAAATGAGCTCTTGGATACACAGCCCATAAAGTCTACATGATCAGGAGAACAGCCTAGGTACTGCAGGGAGGCACTTGGATGGCAGCTATTGTACAGTGGCACTACCTTTCTTTTTTTTGCAGTGATTCTAGTGGTCTGAGCTTCTAGATCGATCTAGTCAGAGAAACCACAACACCATGGTGGTACTTACGAAGTAGCAACTCTGATCAGCAGAAATGGTAGGGGAGAGTAGAGGGGGCAGTGCCAAACAGAATTAGCCAGAAGCTTCTTGGCTTCCCACTGCAGCAGAGTTGTATTAGACATACAGGCTGTGCCTGAGTAGGGGAGTTGGGACTTTTCATTGGCTGCAGGAGGTAGTGTACCTCTCAACCAAGTTATAATTCCATTTTTATCTTCCCCCTAAAGCTACTGCCCTGCCTTCCTTACATGCACAGGCAGGCAAACACACACTGGTGGTATACTCCAGAATGTGCTGTTGTGGACAGTCAATGGCAAATAGGTTTTTGTGACCACTGGAATGTAGAGCACTGAGTAATTTTTGAGTGAGGAAATAGTCACTTCATTAGATTGTCCACTTTAAGTTCAGTTTATGTTCACCTCTCTTGAGGAATTAGGTTCAGTGTATTGTTACAAAATAGATGAGAGAATGATGTAGCTTTATTTCTATTTTATACTTTCAATGGAAATCTTCTTAGCAGAAAATTAGTAACAGATAAGTGTTTTCATAAAACGCCTGTAAATGCAGATAAGGTTAGATATTAGGGATACCTAGAAGGAAGTCCCAATGTTGTCAAGCCAGTGAGACCCTGACTTTTTTCCCTAAGATAGCTGGGTCCACTTAATAACTGTATCTCAAACATTTCACTCTTGAGTTCTGTAACGTGAATGATTGCTTACACTGACACTGCAAGTTTGAAAGATTCCTAGATTTCCATTTCACGCACTTGCATATAGGTAAGACCATGAGAGACATTCAAGATCCTGATGAATTCTTTGAGATAGAATTGTATATGCTTAAAGTATCTGTGCAGACATTGTGTCTAAAATTTTCTAAATCATTCAGTGAGTCTTTTGCTCTTCTAGGATATCCTGTGTTCTTCCTCTACTCTTGTCTTTTTTGCTATTTTACAAATTTCATCCCTCTATCCTTTTATCGTAAGTTATGCTTTCTGAAGCTTTTAGCATTTTAATTTCTCCTCAGCATTTTAGATTTTCTATATCCTTAGACAAGTCCAGCACTTGGGGACATTATTGCAGCTGTGGGGTTTGTTTATAAGAGACAAACAGAAGGCAATCTCTCACTATTAGGCCGTCTTCTTAGTCCTTAGAACTGAATTACCATCTCTTCAGTAGTTTGATTTTTTTACTGCTGATTACTCAGGTTGTACAAAGCCAAAAGCTTAAAACTTCTGTTGCCATTTGTCCAATTTAAAATTTTCTTTATAGATCACATATCTATATGTATCCTAACTAATTAGAGAAGCCAGTATTCACTGAGAGTGGCAATGTCTCTAGCCCATGAAGAGCCTGCTACCTCTTCATACAGTTTGAAATATTTTCCTGCATTTTCAAGTATGAAAAACTACTATCTTCCAAGCCTAATGAGGCAGCTATCTGCAAGAAGCTCTATTACAGGATGAATTATTGTGTCACTGTTTCAGAAATGCTGTATGTGTTGTTTAGACCAGTGGCTGCTACAAGCAGTAGAGAATGAGTATTATATTAATGACCACGCTTGACAGCCTGGCTTCATAATCTGTTTTTCACTGACTTCTTTTCTATGACAACAATTATGCTCTCATCTGCAAAAATTAGACTAATGTAATTTTCCAAAAGCTATTAACAAGACTTTTGATATTAAGATGGCTATGTGTTTGATATTAAGATGGCTCCATCCTGAAACTAAGTCTGTGTTGTGGTCATGAAATGAGGTATGGTTAGGGTGTATTCTGGAGTTGCAGAGCACGCAGGAAAATCCACATGCCTCAGGAAGCATAGAGGTTCACTCAGCATGTGGCTGTCTTGTCACTGAATTTCTACCAGCATCTTCTGGGGTGATGTTTGCACTGAAGCTTTCTAAAGTTGGTGGAAATATAGTAAACCTTTGTCCAATTGCAATTTTTTAGTATTTGGGTGATTGTTGCTTCCTGAAGGACCTGACGAAGTGTGGGGATCTGCACATTCATCTACTTTTTCTTACTTCATCAGGACCAGCAAATATGATAAATTATCTAGTAGATCCAGTGAAATATATTTTTCTTTTTCCTGTCTGTTCAAGCCCATCTTTCTTTAAAAATCCTGTTCTGTTTTGTGACTCAGGGTAGCTTAGACCAGTATTATTTGATAGTCAGAAACCATGGCAACAGCAACTACAAAATTTGGGTCTTTGTTGTTACATGGCATAGCCAATACATTCTTCCAGCTAAACTCCCACATGTAACTCTTAACTAAAGTTATTCACAACCATGATTAAAAATAACCACTGAAACCATTAGACTGTCGTAGAGTTCCACGTCTAAAAGCCATTTGATCTTCCTCAGAACTGTATAAAGTCCTGTGCAATCCACAGATTTCACAATTTCATGTAAAGATTCCCCTACATCCTTCAAGAAAACTATGTGGCTACAGAATTTTCAGAGGTAAACTTGCCACTGGGTTTTTGAACTAAGTCTAAGAATGAAGTTTAAACAACTTTTTTCACTGAATATTTATTCAAAAATAAATATCCTCTAAAATCCAATAATCCAATTGTTACAAAGTAAAACAGCAAAACTGTTACCTTTTAATGCTGGATGTGTATGTCTTTCAAAAATACCTTCTGAAGTTAGCTGTGTTCCTTTGGTTTTACTATGATAGGAGAAGTTAACAAGTACCCTTTGTTCCATTTTAGATCGGTTACTGGTGTATTTCATTTGAATCCAAGTTAGATACGACTTGGTATTAGCAGTTCTATATGGAGGCATAAGCATCAACATTCAGCCAGTCTAAGGCAGCAGTGTATCATGTTTTGTTTTTACAAAGACACTGTACCATATTATTAGATGAACAGTTAGTGGTCTAAGTTGGATCTTAAACCTCTAAAGCTTCAGCAGAGATGTTTTGATGCACTGAAACAAAAGTTCTGCCTCACTGCAGCGCTGCCTTTCCACTAGATTTCAATAATTCAGTCATGTATCCATCTAGCTCCTTTTCATCCCAAACACTATTTAAAAAAAATAATTTCCTTTATTAATTAAATGAGTTATAGAGTCATATCAATGAGTTAATGAATTATATCTCTGTTACGTAACATTCATATATAAATTGGTAAATACTGTCTCCCATTTGGTGACCTGAAGTCCAAAGTATCTTAAAAGACAACCTTTCTAACAAATTATGAAAGAAAAAAAAAATAAAAAAACCCAACGCGTTCATATTCATGTTGAAAAAAGAAACCAAAACCATAAAAACACCTATTGCTCAAAATGGATAATATAATTCATTAAGTAACATTGATTATTACTGGGTAACATAGTTCCCTGTTTGCCACAGCTAAATGCAGCCTCCCTGTTAGCATTTCAGTTTTCAGCCCTACTTAAGCTTTGAAATCATCAAGTAATTGTCACTTTAGCACCCTTCAGTGATTTCTAATCAAACATGGAAAAGAAACCTAAACAAAGAAAACCCCTCCATTCATTCCTCATTCAGTGCTCAGATTTGGATAGGAAAGGGGAAGGATGTTTATTTTTTTCACTCATTAACACATTGTAATTTTTTGCATACTGTTTTAGTTAGAATGAATAGATCTTTTTACACTGCATTTTGGTTTTCCATATCAAATGCCTTGAATTGTCATGTTAATTAGCACAGACAAGTATGTTTTTCATTCAATCCATCTTTATTTTGTCATACATATCCTGGTATTATCATTTTCTTGGAATTTACATAATCACAAGGTTTTGAATTAATGCTGCTTAATAAGAATTTGTTTTAATAAAATTTATTGTAAGTAAATAGTTATTGTTACACATTAAAGAGTTGCAGTGTATGTAGATAAATGGTGTTTTGCCAGTGGATGTTGCTTCTCATCTGTTGTACCTCTAGTACTGCTTCTTATGTCCATATAAAGAGTCTTTTCCTTAGTATTTTTTAAAATATGATTAATCTAAAATTAACATTAATCAAAGGGATTACAAACTAGTTGATTATTTTAGGGAGATTGACAAGATTTCTTAAAAATTGTCTTTGTATTCACTTTTTAATGCTTTCAGTGACTGCAAGACAATAGTGCAGTTTTTCAAAGTTTTAAGGTTTTCCTAGCATTTCCTATCTGTATTTGAGACAGAGAAAAGTTTGGTAATTTCAAATTCTTTCAAAGTTGTTACAGAACAATGTTATTTTTAAATAGACAGAGGAAAAATGCAGGAGAAAGCTCAGGACAAGCTGTACTGGTTTCCTGAACCACAGAAAAATGTAATTTAAATTTTGCATTTAGACAGCTGTTCAAAAACCTCGGTTCAATTTTATTTCTCCCAGTCATTGTGAGTGTCTGTGTTTTGCCTGGAAGAAAAGTGAAGCCTCATGTTTAGAATGAAAGGCCTGGATTCTGTTAAGTTTCATCAGCATTGATTGTCCCATGTCTTTCAATATCCATCTTTCTCTTCCTGATCAAATTACCTTGTGAAAAATATATAAATTGGGCGAGGAGGACAATAGCTATAATATTTAAACTAGCTAGCACTTTTTGAAATTTAATGAATGATTTTTCATGTGAGGGTCCTTGGACTTCCTGGGAGCAGTAATTTTCTGGGAGCATGTTTCTAAGACAATGCATAGTGAAGAAACCAGGATGGACTGGCGTATGGTATAAAAACAGAATCTTTAAACATTTCTGTGCCTCTGATAGAAAATTTTGAAAAACACTGATCTGATTATACTTTAGGAGGTGTTTCAGTGCAGTTTTTCCAAAGTTCCTAAGTAGGTATTCAACAGGAACGCTTTCCATGTGTACAGAAGGCAGAAATGTACCTGCGATTCTGGCACTGCCCTTTCTTTCCAAAAGTATAATGCAAAGTTACTAAATTTGAAAAAGTGTAACAGGAGAATCAGTAACAAACTAAAACAAACATCTTGGTTAGGCATGTGTGTATAGGCACGACAAAAACATGTTGAGATTGTTTCCTACTAGTGAAGTAAAAAAATCAAGAAATTGTGTAGGTGCTGTATAATAGGTTGCCTTTTGCAGTGGTGTCCTTCTTCCTTTCCACCCTTCTGTTTCAGTTCACGTGACAGGACTTTGTACCCGTTTACTGATAAGTGCAGAGCCATCTTGTTTGAAAATTAGAATCAGAAACTGAAACAATTCCGTGCTGCAAGGTAAAATGTCCCTTCTGCCCCAAAGTCTGTCATTTATGTATAGCTAAATTGTAAACACTGAGGTAATATTTATTTCATATTCTTTTGCAGTTCAAATTAAAATTTTCATGGCAGGAAATTAGCAATTATGAGAAATAATAAGTGTTGTCTTTTCCTCATTAACTTAATGAAATGGTTTTTTTATAAGAAAGAAAAAAGGGTTGTTAATACCATCTCCGCTTGTCTATGAGATACTATCTGCTATAATGACAAATTATTTTGTAACAAAATGCACTTTGTCATTAGGTATTGCAGTGAAATAGAACATTCCCTGCCTACAACAGGTTAAGAAGAGCATAAGCATTACTTGAATTGTGAAAGCATTTTGAGCAAAAAAGTAAGCAGGGTGTTTATGGAGAAGATTTTCCAGCTGTGCAGCAGTGGGTTTTTTTCTTGGCACTTAGACTCTGGTTGTTTAAAAAGTAATGTTAAGAGTCTATGTAATTTTGATTTTGGAGTCTGTTTCAGGAATCAAATGGAAATGAATTGTTAAATAGTTTTAGAGGAGTGTGGGTTCTGAACTAAGTTTGTAGTTTTGAAGTGACTCCAGTTTGTGTGTAGTATATGTATTCTGACAAAATCCACTCAATTTAAAAGTAGAATGCCACAAGATTGAACTGTAACTTTTAAAGTGATATTAAATAAATCTATTATTTTGCTTTGTATACACATCCAACCTGCAAATTGGGGATAAGCATAGCTACTGAGGGGACAGTATCTATAAGAGGAATCACTGAGATAGAGGAGGATGACAAGGAATAATAGAGAAAGAGAAAAGGTAAGGAAAAAATCATCACTTCTGGATAGGCTGTATCTGCTAGGCTTAAACAAAAGAGCTGCGTTTGGGCAACCATGCTGAGACAAGAAGAAGGAAGATGAAAGAGGAAAAGCCTATTTAATCCAAATGCGTGTTTGAAAAGAAGCTGACCACGTATACTGCTCGCTATGCAGTTTTGTAATGGATTATTAATAATATGGATTCCATACATCCTGTTTTGTCACAAACATGTATTTTGCTTCTGCCCTTAGGGTGCTGTACAGGTGGATTTTGGTAAGTGTTAATGCCTTGTCAGACCAGCAGGTGGGGAGAGCCGGCCACCAACAGGGAGCAGTGTGTACTGCCGGCAGGTGGCAGAGCCTGGGCTGTGGGGAGGCAAGTCATGGAGGACACAATCAGCAAGATGCAGCAGCATCCAGAGTAGTGATTAATGCTGGCGTGGCAGTGACAATAGCAGTACCTGGGCAAGCAGAATTGGAGGAGTCGAGCCACTGCATCCAGAAGGTATTCAGCCTGAGTTTAGATTGATGGCACATTAATATGGGATTCTTGAGTATCGTGGGATTTGGAATGGGGTAGGGCATGGTTTAGAAAAAATAGGATTGAAGAAGAGTTCGTGTGATGGCTTGTTGATTGTGTGAGCAGAAGTTTGGGGATGAAATGAATGAAATAAAATTAGTTGAGGTAAGTTTAGTTGAGGAGGAAGGCAGGACATTTGAGATGGCTTTTTAAGAAGTGCTTAACAAGAATTGTGACTATGGCATTCTGGACTGTGAGCACAGAAGTTTGAACCGCTTCAGGTATGCAATGATAGTGATTTGGGATTTTCTGCGTCCTGGACATATGTTTTAAATTTGATGTAAAAATGGCCTCGTCTTTTTTTCTACCATACTAAAGAATTGGTTGATCAGCTGTACTCACAAGGAATGCTTCGGGTACAGAGCTCAGACAGATGTGTTTTCCTCTGATACTACTAGCCAGAGTGGTGTTTGTATGTTGTTGCATGCAAACGTGCTTTCTGCAGGAATCCCTAGTGCTACAAAATTTATTTAATTAGGAGTCAAAGTCAGTAAGCTAGAAGGTTACTTTTTCTTCTTCCTTTCCTTTTGTTTGTTGTTTACCTTCTGCACTGCTGACAGAACTGACAACTATGATGAAGAAAATTAGAAGCTATTGACATGGATTAGTCACTTACAAAACTTACTCTTAGAATCACTTCTTGAGTTCATATATTATTCTAATAGACAACTGGATATGTTGTCTAGTATAGCAGTTGTCTAATAATAGCAGTAAACTATTACTCCTGAAAAAATGCATTTTGGACAAAGGAATTGATATGTTCTTCGTCACTGATGAGCAGAATCTGTCCTTTAAAAACATAAGGTTGTGTTGTTCCTAAAGGCACAAACAAAGGAAAATGTCCTTTCTGAAAAACTTATTTAACAAACATTCTAATATGATCGAAAAAGCATGTTATTTGCTTCAGAAATGCCTGCAGTGTTCTGCAGTCCAGGCCAAAAGATAATGAGACCCCTGGAGCTATTATTGAGAAACTTTCAAATGTAAAATGGAAGCTAATGCTGGCATACCACAAGAAAAGGTGTGCCACAAGAAAATGGAAAAATGTCTTTTCTGAATACTTTTTATATTTATTTATGATCTTAAAATGTCATACAAAATAAGATGAAAGTGAAGTGAATTGCTATAGTTTTGAGCTAACAATAATTTTCATTTTGTTTTGTTGCTTCTATGTGCAAAGTAATGGTGCTCTGTTTTAATAGGAAGAATTTGCAAGTTTCATGGAGTACCTATGAAAGTGAGGAAGAAAGAACTAGAGAAAGGGTAGGGGAAGAAGGAAGGGAAAGAGCAAGAGTTCTTTACATACACAGGACAGAAGGAACCTGGGTACCTTTGGCTTAAATTACTGTTTTTTCTATATTGTTATAATACAATATATGCATTTCTACACTGTTTGTTCAGGGTATTTTTATTTTCTGTGAGACTCTAAAGACCCACTTAGCCTCTTCTTGTATTGTAGGCAGATATTTTTAGTCTTAGAATTATTTACTGTTTCAGATATCCTTCATTTTAGGACACTCATTTTAATTGTTGCCTAATCCTGTGATGTTTAAATTTTGTCCCTCAAATATTTTGCCAAGCTAAGTACATTGACTTTTTTTTTTCTTGATGGGAGTGTCCATTATTCCTCTGTTGAATGTTCTTGAAATTAATAACTTATCAAATCCTTGAATTTGGGATAAAAAGTTGTTTAATATATATGTCTTATTTTGTAAATATCTTTGCTCTTTGGCTGGAACATTTTTAGCAGACTCTGATCTGTGTAGGATGCAACCAGACTGCTAGATAGCTACTATGCATCTCAAAGTCCTTCTTTTCCTCCTAATTTAACAAGTGTTCTTTCTAGGGTAAATATTTTTCCTGGTTTGTAAAACCTCCTAACTAACTTCATAATCCTTACATATTGTTTTAAAATCGGTTTTGAAATAATTGTATTTTATTTTTAAGCTGTTTTGTACTTTTATTATTTAGTGAATAATGTTAGTGGAGTATCTCTTCATTAAAGCTGAATAGAAAAGGACTTGCCATGCTACTTCCCTCCCTCCCATGCATTTCTGAAGGTTTTTTTCACCATGTTAATTGGGGAAAAATAAAAATGATGCATGGATAATTCTATTCTCTTTGTTCTAATTTTGCATTAGGTCCTAAACATTGGTTATATTGGGATTAATCTTTTAATTCTGTTCAAAACAATACAATAAAAAATATCTCTCAGCCCAAAAGAACAAAAAAAGTGGTTTGGTTTCACATTGTAAACGCCAAACAGGCTACTTTTAAGGTGTAACAGTAAAGGAAAACAATTTTGTTCAAAATTATTTTTTTTTCCTGCTAGAGAGATTTTTGTCAAAAAAAATTTCCAAATAATTTTTTGAGACATATTCACGACTATTTGCAGAACGAGGACAAATCATTCTCTGATTAATAGCTGTAGGACAAAAGTAACATAAACCAGATTTTCTGGTTTCAGAAACTGTAAAGAAGGAGCTTGGTCTTCAGTAAGCTACTACACGTTTATTTTTAATGTCTCTTAACCATGCAAATTAAGAGGAAGGAGAAACTGTTTATGTCTTGTGAGCTTCCTGCTTACAGTAGCAACACTGTAAATCAGCTGGTCTCAAACTAAATTATTTTTTACTTAAAAGAGTTTTGCTGTTTCTGTCCCTGGTAAAAAGTTCATGTTTAGAATCTAGATGGATTGGATCACAGCAAAGAAACTTTTGGCTACTGGTAATCAATGAAAGTAATTTGCCATTGGATCAATTTATCCCATTTCATTTTGAATGTGGTGGGTTGGCCCGCATTAGCAGCCAAGCCCTCACATAGCTACTCACTCACTTCCTTCCTCCCTTCCTTCCCCAGGAGATGGGGAAGAACATAGTAGGAAAGGAGTGAGAAAACTCACAGGTTGAAATATAGACAGGAAAATCACTGTAATGGGCAAAATCACCTGAGGAATTTAACTTAATTTATTGCTAAGTAGCATAAGTATTTAATTACTTGGAGTATTAGGAAACAACAACAACGAAAAAAGGACAAACATTTAATCTTGCAGGAAAAACACATTTCCTCCTACTTTCCCAGGCTCAGCTTCAGAGTCCTCTCTTTCACCTTCCTAGTCTCCACTTGCCACCTTCACTCCAGACGTCTCCTCCTCCTGAGTTACTGCTTTAGGTTGTGCACAGTCCCTTCAGGGAGGGACTGGGTGGCACATAAGGATGAAGTCGGTGCTTAGCCAGTTCCCTCTGTCACTCCTTGTTGCTCCACAGGCCACAGTCCCTTTGGGCACATACCTGATCCAGTGTGGAACACCTTCTAGTGCTCTGACCTTTTCATTCCTTCTTCCTTCCTCCTCTCTCTCTGCTCCCCATAGCCCTTCTCTCTGTGTTCCTTGCCCCAAATACTTTTTGGCCCTTCTGAAATATGTTTCCCCAAGGTGGCACCAGCTTCACTGATGGGCTCAGCTGTGCCCTGCAGTGAGTCCATCGCAGAGCAGCCTGGAACTGACTGTTCAGCACAGAGCTGCCCTTGGTCTCTTCTCACAGAAGAGTGCCCTCTTTGGCTGCCAGAACATTCTCCTGCCTCTTACGTGACAGGACAAGCATGTGCATCACTGTTCTGTGAGGAAAATGAGTGGATTTCCCGTGGAGTGATGGGGGTCAGGAGGACACGTGTGATATTTGTGTGAGTAGTGACATGATCAAAATGTTTACTGTCCATGTGAATTGCTGAACAGTACCCATGCACATTAACAGACATTTTCTTGCCACGTGTCAGGAACAGAAGTGGTTTTAGTTCAGTGAGAAGAACTTAATGAAATGTAGTAACAGGATCTAGCAACGACTGGCCAGTGACAGGCTGTTTTGTTTCCTTATGTGGGCAGCCCATATGCAAGAGTAGGCAGGGAGTCGACTGAACCACAGTCAGTCTGATCTCATCATCTGTTGGCTGGTTCCCCCTGACAAGACCTTCCTTGAAATGTCATCAGACTTGAGTAACAGTAGGGACTGTAATTTCTGTTCTGTCAGAACAATGCCAGAGATAAAGTTTATTTGTGTGATCAGACTTGTGATTGTACCCTAAAAACATGTTGGCTATAGCTGACTTCAATCAGAACTACTGGTACTCCTATGAAATAAACCTCCCTGTTGGATTTAATCTTATCTCTTTTGTTTTAGAGTAATGAAAGAATAAAATATTTAAGACGGAATATTCATCAGACTGTTATATAGTCTGGAAAGGAATAATTCCTGAATACATCCCTTGGAGGAAAATTTTGCAACTAAAACTCATGAAGAATTGTCCTTAGTTCTCAGATTTCAGGGTAATTACTCAGAGTAAGAGACTGTTACAACCAGTAAGGTTGGTAGAACACACCATACTAATTGAAAAATGTCATGTTTGTATATTAAACAAAGGATTTTTTTTTAGTATCTTATGCTGAGCGCATGCAGGCAACCCACCATCAAGGTGGGATTTATTTCATGTAACTGTATTCCTTTTGTATATACCTAGTCTAAACCAGGTTGTTAGGCTTTCTAGTCTATGGGAAAAGGTCATGAGCATCACTTCAAGCATTTCATCATACCAATCTTAAGAAGAAATGAATCATCCTTCAAAGGTGCCTGTCCCTTCCTATTAATTAGAGAGGAAGCTTGAATAATTAGCTCATACTAAATGCCTGATTTAAAGATGAATGCATTCATGTGGATTGGTTTGCAGAATGAGCGCCTATTTGGCTGTCTGGGCACCTAACTTCTACATGGGTAAAATCAATATTGGCTGAATGTAGCCTTTTCTTAATCTTTCTATCTGAAACAATCAGCTGTATTGGGAGCCCTTAAATGTTATCATAATACAAGTATAAATAACAATAGAACTAGTATAAAAATAATAGTCCCACACTTTGAGAACAAAGTAATTCGAATGCCGTTTCTCTTTAAATGAAGCATCATTTTGAAAATAGCATAACATACTGGGTCATTTTATTGATGTACTACTTGCTAGCTTTATGTAGCAAAGAAAAATTAACTGGCCATTTCCCTGCAATTTCCTCTGGTAAACCACTCTGACTAGAAAAGTGATTGTAGGTAGGGGAATATGATATTATAAAATCCAAAGCTTTGAGCTTGACAGACTCCAGAGGAAGCTAGTGAGTAACTCAGGAGAGAGGCAGGTTTTGGTGGCACTTGAGTTGATTTTTTTGGTTTTTGTTTTTGTTTTTTTCTGTTAGATTTCCTGTTTTCCCCAAAGGGCATTTGAAGACTGCCATTTTAGTGAAAATGGTTTAGAAACTGCTTTCAAATTGAAGGAAAATAAAATTCAGTGTTTAGCAGTTGGTTATTTCTGTTACTGTCCCTCCAAAGACTTAAAACAGAGCTTAGATACCAACCTTCAGATATGTGCACTATCCCTGTGAAGGCAGCATACTGGTGGAGTTTAGTATCTTAGTCGAATATTACAAATAAAATAATGACATAATATCACAAAATATTATATTTTATTCTATTCAGGTTATAATTTGCTACCAGAAATAATGTTTATTATTTATTAATACTGCCAGTAAGTTCTGTAATTTATTTGAGATGAAACTAGAAAATTCTTGAGAGACGATTTTAAAAAGATACCTAAACTGAACTTAGATCTGATAGTAGCTCTGTGGTTTCATCTCTATTTGATTCAGACCCAGTAATTAATCATAATTGAACAAGAAATATGATTATTTGTTTAGATGTTTCTCCCAGCATATGTTAAGTGAAATTTCTGTCTTACGATAAGAAAACTTTTAATAAATTAAATACAGATTTCCATTTGTCTACATAGTTACCTAAAGATGCATACTGAAATCTTATTGAAGATATCAGAAAAACAGTTATATGGCATCAAAGATGCAACAGATATTACTGACTTGTAAGAGAGGAATTAACTGAGATTGAGTAAACCAGAAAATTATTATTAGTAAATAATATTACTTTACCATTTATTAAATTTAAAAACTTACTTTGTTTTGTTTTGTTTCTTATTAAGCTGAGGAATTTTCTCTTTGCAGAATCTTCTGGAGGGCAGAGTTGTCTTTAGTTTGTTTACAGTGTGATTTTTTTGAGTCTTACAGAAATATTTGGAGTACTAGCATTCACTTAAGTAAGGTACTAAGGTACGTTTTCTTTTTTTTTTTTTTTTTTGCATATCACTTAAGGATAGCACAGCATTTTTTAATGAGGTCTGTATCTTTAAATGTTGCTTATTTCATCAGAAAAATACTATACCTTCAAGGATAAAGTATATTAAGCATTTTCTCAAAGGGTTCTTTTACATTAAAAGAGTAGTTTAGAGGTAAATTGCTTAATCAAACTTAATAAAAATGCTGAGATGATTCAGTTGGGAAGAGATGTTTGAAAGTTTCATATAATTGTTCTTGTAAGAGATGCATGTGTCTGTAGCAATCAAGATAAGGATTATTTAGCACACAGCTGGATAAACATGCTATGCAATGGGTCAGGTGCAAAGGGTAGCATTGAATAGGGTGACATCAGCTGGTGATCAGTCACCAGTGGGGTTCCACAGGGCTCCATTTTAGGCCCTGTGCTCTTCAACATCTTTATAAATAGTTCAGGACTCAAAAGTATGGTAAGTTTGCCAGTGATGCTAACTTGGAGAGAGCTGTTGATTCCCTCAAGGGCAGAGAGGCCCTGCAGAGAGACCTAGACTAATTAGAGATGGGCAATCACCAGTCATATGAACAAGGGCAAGTGCCATATTCTGCACCCAGGAAGGGAACACTGGTTGTGTGTATAGCTGAGGGAACAAGAGACTGGAGAACAGTGCCATGGAAAGGGACCTGAGGGTCCGGGTTGGCAGAAAGTTGAATATGAGTCAGCAGTGCCCTGGCAGCCAGGAGGGCCAACCCTGTCCTGGGGGCATCAGGCAAAGCATCACCAGCCAGTCGAGGGAGGGGATTGTCCCACTCTGCTCTGCACTGGGG
>JAWWEW010000001.1:96372335-96426764 GCA_035583185.1 Anabacerthia variegaticeps
CTTGGTGTGTTCAGCCTGGAGAAGAGGAGACTGAGGGGAGACCTCACTGCAGTTACAACTTCCTTGTGAGGGGAAGAGTGACCAGTGACAGAAGCCAAGAGAATGGCCTGAAATTGTGTCAGGGGAGGGTTAAGGTGAATATTAGAAAGAGGTGCTTCACCCAGAGGGTGATTGGGTACTGGAACAGCTCTTCAGGAAAGTGGTCACATCACCAAACCTGACAGAGCTCAAGAAGCATTTGGACAATACTTTGAGGCATGTGGTGTGATTCCTGGGGATGGTCCTGTGCAGGGCCAGGAGTTGGGCTTCAATGTCCTTGTGGGTCCCTTCCAACTCAGGATATGCTGTGATTCTATGATAGCCATATCTTGAGTCAGTTATCCTGATGTGAAAACAAACAAACAAAAAACTCTTTGACCAACACTTTTAATGAAGAAAACTAAAAAGTAAGTATTTGGTAAATCTATATGACATATCAAGAAATAGAAAATGATATTTTTTTAAATCCATTTGTTCTTACACATTTATACTTTCTTCTTTAATACAAATAGAAAATATGTATTAGAACATAATTTTAAAAACAAAATTTTAAGATATGTAAAAAAAGTAAGATGTGTATATATGCCTCCAGATACATGTATATATGTGCATATCAACACATCTTTGTATGTATGTATGCATGTCTACAGGTTCATATACAGTGATTAAAGTATTATAGTTTGA
This sequence comes from Anabacerthia variegaticeps, assembly GCA_035583185.1. Classification (NCBI taxonomy): domain Eukaryota; kingdom Metazoa; phylum Chordata; class Aves; order Passeriformes; family Furnariidae; genus Anabacerthia; species Anabacerthia variegaticeps. The sequence goes on from JAWWEW010000001.1 coordinate 96,373,059, forward strand.
AATAGGATGTGTGAAATACAAATTTTTATCTGGCTCTTGTAGAATACTAGGCACCTCTTAAATCTATTCAAATTAGCAGCCAGCCTGGAAAGAAAGATGGTACTTTTAGTTGTTTTGTATCACAGGAAACGGGAAGCAGAGGTTAAAAATTGCAGTTATGTGTCCTACATGCCAAAAAAAAAAAAAAAAAAAAAAAAAAAAAACAACAAAACAACGTAAAAATTCTGTCACTTGAATGTAGACCAGAAGCCTTCAAAGCTAATGCTTACTACAGGAATGTGTAAAGACTGTCATGGAAATAAAAACAAAATCTAATTGGTTCAGTGCAAAAACCCAAAACAAAACAAAATTTAATTGATTCAAAATAGACTATAACAAATCCATGAAGGTTTAAAAATCTATGAAAAAGTATTCAGTACAATGCTCTCCTGTCCAAACTACCTTTAATGCTGACTGCCAAAAGCTAGAAGGGTGTGTTAGTAAAATAATTAGTTTTCCAATTTTTTTGCATTCTTTCCTGAAGCATTAGAATTGTCTGTGGACAGAGAGTAAACGCTAGGTTAAGTGGAAGCTGCATCTGATCTGATGTCATCATTTTCACGTTAGGTCTGCACATCATCTTCATGTTAGGTCTTTTCACCAGTACAAACCCTGCTGTGGCACAGGCAGCCCTCAGCATACTCAGACCTTCATTCTTCTCACGTTGTTCCCTTTTTGCTTCTTTGAATTTCTTTGCTGTTGTCTGTTCCACTCAGTTTCATCCATCTGATTTTTTTTGCTTTCCATGCACATCCCTTCAAGACACATGAAAATCTGCTGCAGAAAGAGTACACCAGAGAAGTCATAGTTGTTAGGATTTTTTTTTTTCCTGTTTCTTTGTTGATTTCACTTCAGGGACGTGATATTGGGTGAAGGCAAATCGTTCAATATGTGAGAGTTTACAGCATCTCTGGAGTGGAGGAGTATCCGGCAATATTGTATCGGAGACAACTTTCAGTAACATTATTTTTGGCTAATTTGCAAAATAAGAAATGGAGGTAATAAATTAGGCTACCTTCCTCAGGTCATCTGAGTATCCATGCAACTCTGTATATAATGTCAGCAACATATATGTCCCCTTTGTCAGCATCCCCATTCCCAGTGACCTTTGAGACCTTTGCAGTCTGAACAGTGGAGTAGTAATATGAGATCTGGCAGCAGGTTGTTCCTGTCCCATCAGGTCAATGTTTTAGTTGTTCTTTTGCAATGAGTGGGAAGCAAATGAGTCCTGTTTATCTTTTCAGGAAAGAAAGGTACACTGAGAGTGCAGGTTAAAAGTCTGTGACATGGCAGGCATTACACAGCTTCACCAGTCCAGTGAAAGGGTTGTTAGATGGATCGTGCCCCACAGAAGTGCATTTAGTGTTTTAGACTCAAAGTTAGTGTATGTATCTCCAGGTCAGAAATGAAGTAGATTGCTTCCCATAGGGTAAAACAGATAGCGATCTGTTGCCGCAGTGACAAGATGTTGCCAGCTGAAGTCTACATCAGAACTGTTGTCACTAAAGTGAGGCAAATGGGTTATAAAGTGTACTTTAACCAACAAAAATAGCTAGTATTCTTACTAGTGTTTTCTTGGTGTGTGAACTGGCACTAAAAGAGTTAAAATCCTCTTTGTAGCTATGCTTTCTGCTGACAGGATGGCAATAATGAAGGTTGGGAATCAGAAGTCCCTATCCGTGTTGGTTGATCCCAGTACTTTCATCTCTTCTCACTTATGTTAGTCCCAAGTCTTACCTTCCCAAGCTCTTTCCAATCAGTTTTCTTCATTGACCTTAATCATAACTCCTCAGATCTTTCATCCCAGACATTCCCAGTTCTCTCACTTCTTTTCCTGAATTTTGTTTTTCTATTCATTGTCATTCTATTCGCTTCAATTTCTTTATTTCTCTACCATTTCTTCTCATTCCAGCCTGCAATTCTGATTCCAGCCTGCAATTCTGATTCCAGCAGGTTTTCAACTTCCATCCTTGCTATTCAAGTCATTCTAAACTCTTCTAGTTCTGACTACTTTGTCTTCTCTACAAATACTTTTACCCACCTCACTGATTTATGAATCTGTCTCCCTTGGTGTCTAGTCTTTTTGTACTAACTCTTTCAGTTCTGGCTTCTTTATCTTCTCTCCAGTTACTTTTATCTACCACAACTCACTGATTTACAAGACTTTTCTTTCATGACCTTTTATCCCCATTCTCTCTGGAAATTCTTGTTTCTAGTTCCTTTTTCTACTCTTTCACTTTCAAATTTCTACCTCATTCCTGGTTTCTTCCGCTTTATTTCTTGTCCCAGCATAATCCAGGGTGTAGGTGTGACTCATGCCTCATCTGCATTTGAAAAAGGCTGCCTGCATCCAGAAAAGAGTATTAGTAGACACAAAAGAGAGAGAGAAAGAGAGTCTGTTCTTTTTGATGTATTTACCTGGCACAGTCCATTGCAGCCTAAAGGCACTCAGTTTCAGACAGGGCATAAGTCAATGCAGTTTAGAACAGAGATATGATATGACAAGTCCCTCTTCAGGTAAAATAGCATTTATAACATGCACATCTGAAAATACTCTGCTTTTATTGAAAAATGTATAATGTCTGTTTCATGTACCATACATTGTTCCTGTTTTTGGTTGGCTATAGCATAACCATTTTTATAGAACACTGTGATATGATATCAGATATTTTCACATGATTTTGCTGTAGGCCCTAATATTTGTAATGTTTGTGAAGAGCTCTTTCTTAAACATTCCTTACAATAATTTCATAATGCATCTCTTCATCCTCATTTACATAATCTTTATTCCTTTCAAGAAAATCAAGCTGGATTTTGTTTCCCATTGTTGAAGAGAAATTCAGTCATTTATTTCAGTAGCAGAATTGATTAACTTTTTTCCTGCAGTGAGCCTTGGAAATTTTGGTGCTAAATGATTTCAGGTTCTGTGTTCCTCAAATCACATTTGTACCTAGGAAACAAAAAAAAAAGGCAAAACCAAATTAAAAACCCAAAACAAACAAGCAAAAATAACCAACCAACCAACAACAACAACAAGCCCCAAGCCTTATTTGCTCTTATGATTTATTGCTGTATAGTGCATCTGTGTATGCAAGATTGTCACTGAGATTGTAGCTAGTTCTTTGTCTTTATCTGAAGACTTCATCTGTGTAAAAGGGTAGAAGGAAAAATAGCTACATACTAAAAGATGCATTTTGATTTTTAAGATGTATGAGAGAGAAAATGTTTAAAGAAACCTCGAGAAAAAAAGAAGTCAAATAAAAATATGTAATTCTAACTTTCTTTTTGCCTTTTGATATACAAAGGTCAATAATAGGACTAAATTAGATCAAGTCATTTTTTTTAAACAAAATTGTCTATATATTATATTTTCTACCTCTTTTACACACCAGGAAGAAGATGGGACCCTTTTTACTTCTAATAATATGTCAGTGTGCCATAAACAGTGTCAAAACACACAGTGTTTCAAATCCCAATATCATTTTAATGATGGCTGATGATCTTGGTATTGGAGACCTGGGATGTTACAGGAACAGAACCTTAAGGTATGATGATAATTTGAGGGAGTCATAACTTTGCATTTAGTTTTTCTCTGGATCTGTAATGTTAAAAATGCCAGAACATTCAGAGATTTGATTAGACTTTCTATAAGTAATCAAAGTTAATAACCTTTTCAGAGAATAAAATACTCAATCTTTGTTTTCTTTTCTTAACAAAATAGTTATCTGATGCATTTGTCTTGCTGAAAATTTCATTATAAGCACAGAATTGTGCAACTAACCAGATAGGGTAGCTCTAGAGAAGCAAAGTATAATCAACACTTTTCTTTTAAAACATACATGACACAAGTACTATGAATTAAGCATATTTTGAAGCACTCATGATTTGAGACAAGCTTGTTGTTAACCAATTGGAAATAAAGAGGTTATGCCTTTCCTTAATTTACCTCCATACAGTAGTCGATATATTCATTAAAACAAATGTTAATACGCCAGAATAATGCAGCAATGTTCCCCAGAATGTTCCTTACTACCAGCTTAGGTGTGCTGGTTGTGTAAACAGAGAATGTGGTACCTAGTCATTGTGTTTCAGTGGTGCAAAGTCTTTGACAAAGTTAAATAAAACATTCAGGCTAAAAGCACTGTCCTTTCACATGTTAAGGGCTCTTGTTTCTGCTGGTGTTAGTTAGAAGTAAGAAGTCCTCATAACTGAAGTTACAGAAAAAAAATAAAGTTACAGGTTGTAGTTTTAAACAGGGAAAATAGAATATACAACACTGATGCTTGGATTACTCCCCTCACAGGGACCAGAACAACTCCAGGATGTGTGTTCTCTGCTCTGAGAATTCAGAATTAGATCTTTGGAATATGTGGGAATTTCATCATACAGGTTGTTATCAGTAGGTGATGTTACTGATAGCAAATATGGAAAAATCAGAAAATTAATGTTTCTAACTGTTCAAACGTAGATGATGGGAGCACCAGTATGCCTTGAGGTCACAGTCATTAATTTCCTGGGTCAGAGAGCTATTAGAGCATGCTGCAGCTCCTGGCCAGTCTGCATTAGTAATTTTTATCTGTAGAACCAAGGACACAGGATTTGTTCCTGCAGGAACCAATTTTCATTGCATGATGAACCAGGTCACAGACAAGTTTCCCATGCAGATATGGAAAGTTGGTTGTGCCCCTGGGTCTAATATTGCAGACATAATCATGTTAGACATGTAGATATTGTTAATATAGAGTGTAAAACAGAGTCATAACTGCTTGAATCTCCTCTAATAACTGATAGCACCACACAAAATTATCCCTACCTCAAAAATCTTTTGCTGGGGTGACACCAAATAGCCAGTAAGGAGGCATAACCTTTCTACGTTCTTCTCCCCATTGCTGAAGCAGAAAGGTTGCAAAATTACAGTTGTGGGTCAAGAAATGCATTTAAAAGGGTTGCAATGCAACATGTCTAGGTGTTAGAGTTTAGTATTGGCCATGAGGAGTAGATGAAAGTGGGGAGAAAGATTTTCTCTGTTCAGTGTTGACACCTAATGTAAAAATATTTGACACAATAGTGTTTAGAATTGCAACCCTATCAGGGTTTTGATAATTTACAAACAGTAAGTCTTAACTTGATTTTCTTAATAGTTCTTGCCTCAGGTGCCTTGATCTTACTGTACCTGTTTCCAAATAATCATCCTTGTGTATTATTTTTTTTTTTCTGCTTATGTTTTTCCAGAACCCCTAATATTGACAGGTTAGCAGAGGAAGGAGTGACACTTACGCAGCATATAGCAGCATCCCCTCTTTGTACTCCAAGCAGGGCAGCTTTCCTGACAGGAAGATATCCTATAAGATCAGGTAAAACACCATTATTTTATTTATATATAAATATATTTTATTTCCAGCAAGCTGTATGCGGGTTTTTTTTGTCTGTCCTTTCTTGATATCTTTATCATTACCAGGCTAGGTAAGGATAAATGATCAGTCTTTTCAGTGACTGATCAAGCTCAACAAGAGTTCGTTGGTTTACCTTTAAAATATTTTGTGTATGTGAAAAATTTTGGCATTTGAGAAAAGTTGACACAAAAATAAAGTCTTTTTAATGAGTAAAATTATTTTTTTGTTTAAATACTGAGAAAAAAATCTGATTGTCATTATTTAATGTAAGGAGCATTCTATCTGTCCACAAAATCCTTCAACTTCCTCCACTGTTAAATGGCCATTACTCAGTTCTCTTTGCCTGCCTCCCCAGTTGCATTCAGGCTGCTCCCAGTATGTGGGTGGGCAGCCCAAGTGTTGGACATCACAGAGATGCATCTGGAAAGACACAGTGGAAGAACCCTGTGTAAATCCTTCTGCTCAGATATTTCTATTTCCAAAAAAAACTTTTCATTTAGACTAATTGTTGGGTTTATCTTTTGGTTTTTTGTTTTGATGGGGGAAAGTTGGGGGCAGGACAGTTCATTAAGGTGTTCAGCTGCCCTTAAAACAGGTAAGAAGAAAGCAAAATCTCTCTCTTCTTTTTACCTATTTTTGTTCTGTATCTACCCATACACAGTGTTAAGTATCTTATGAATACATGCATTTAATTTCTCTTACTTTTCAAGCACCCGATCCAAAGCCCATTTGAGTCAGTGAAGATCTAGTCTGTTTATTTTAGTGTGCTGGGACTGAGCCTCTCAGTGCTTAGCCATGCAACTTTAACATTCCCTTAACATCATTTTTAGCAAGGATCATTATACATTAATCAGATCACTTGTTCATTAGTGATAAAACATCCTGTCCTTGCTTCTGGGAATGAAAGCAAAGCAAGACTCTGGAGCCTACTTGATATGTTCGTGCTCATTCAAATCAAGTAACAAGCTTTTGCAAAAGTGCCAGCTAATATAACTTGCTAAATTTTTCCATTACATTCAGCTGCAAAGGAAAATTTCATATACCTGTTACGGCTATATTGCTATTAATACTTACTGTAGGTAAAGCCACAGGTCACTTTCCATTATGATTCTTGTTCTTACTTCAGAAAAATTAGCATTTGAACTGATTTTTTTTCTTCACTGATCATTTCCACGTAGGTGCAAAAATTCAGCTTTGTTTTACTTAAATTACAAAATTGCTAAATATGGATTGCTTCCAAATATCAGTGAAGAGCTAGTAAAGGATTATTATAGAAGATGCTAGAATCATGATGTGGAAAAAATGTTAGAAATTTAAAACTCCTGCTAATAGAGCTGAAGAAAAAGATTACAAAATGCAGTATTTGATGAGACACAAACTCAGAGAAAGGTAATGATGAAAAAAAAATCGTAATTCTGTACTTTCATTCATGTAACTTAAAGGAATTCTACTGATTTCATTTACAAGAGCTCGAAATACAAAAAGCTAAATATAAATAAATAAAACGGAGAAAGAGAGAGAGATGACTAAAACTAAACTGTTGATCAACAAGAGTAGCTGAGGTGAAAAACTAAAGTCAACATTTTAAAGGTAGGTTGATCTCTCTCTTTAATAAACCAGTCTAACAAGTCTTTTTCTCATGTAAACACAGGGGAAAATTCTGGTTGTCTACATCAGTCATGTAATTTGAGCGCTGCAATCATCCAGTTGCATAATTTAGACTTCCCGAAGACATATCTGCACAGATTTGCATAGATATTCTCTGTTCTGTCTATTTTCAGAGCCAGCTCTCATCTGGAATCTTAGTAATCTAATTTTTATGAACCTGAGCTCTCAAGTTCCTCATCGTGAGAGTAGCTTATAAGCTCATTTATGTTCCTCAGACTCTCAGTATATAGAAATTACTTTGCCTTATTTAGATGTCGTCTTGTTAGCTGATATCCGATGCTCCTTTAGTTCACTCTGAATGCACTGAATCATGTGTCTTCATGCCACTGGAGCACCAGTCCTTTCCCATCAATGCTGAGAGCCCTACCCACTCTATTTCCAGAATCAGGTTCTCTCTTGCTCTTTCTGACCTCATGATATTTACATGCCCAGTTGTAAGACTGCCCTATTTCAATGTACCTCCTCTCAAATAACCTTTAAAGGCTTGTAGAAAACCACGTATGAGGAAAGTGGAAATTTGGAAAGTAGAACTTGGGAATGATTCCACTTAGTCCTCAGCTCCATTCAGACCCCACGCACAAGAAAAATAAATTATTCAAGCTCAACCTTTTTTTATTTATGTTATACCTTAGAACATCTACAGAAGGGGCTGCAGCTGTTTATGTGATGGCTGGCCCTATGGTTATAAGCGGAGAGTTTTTTCCTCAACTGCTCAGTTTCTGCTGTCAATACAGAGAAGACCTTGCTCAGCTAAATGGATGATTGTATCAGCCACTTGCAGCATTTAATGTCTGGTTGTAATATGTCATTTAAGTGATACCACCTGAAGCAAAAAAGTGCATGCAGAAAGAACGAATGGAAATTGTTTCTCTGTAGTATCCAGGTCTCATTAATTTTCATTGTCCGTAGGAATGGCTGCCTTCTCACGAGTTGGTGTCTTCTTATTTTCTGCCTCTTCTGGGGGACTTCCTTCTGAAGAAATAACTTTTTCCAAACTCCTGAAACAGAAAGGTTATGCAACAGCTCTAATAGGTAAAATTGCATACATTTGCAGCACTATTTTTCATTCATTTAAATCAAAAGAACATTAGATTCCCATATAGGTTATCAAGGGTTTGCATTAAGTTTTTTCCCCCACAGCATAGTGAGTTTATCTTTCTGGCACAAAGCTGAGCCCATTCCCATGCATATGTGAAACACTAATCAGGTAAGTATGTCTTACCATGTGTAGTTATAGTTTCATTGTGCAAGAAACAGAAGAAACGTGATGGACGAACTGAAAATTAGTCAAGATCTTGAGAAATTTTCAGTATAAATAGGAGTTTGATTACAACAGAAAGACAACGAGGGATTGATTGCAGGGTGCAAGTCAACACAGTGGTGGGATTCGTTTCACCAGTTTTTAAATATCCATAAAGTAAATAATGTTGTATCTGGACTAACTGTCTGGATTCTCAGTCTTCAGCTGGAAGTGACCATTTCTAGGAGATTTTTCTTGTCCTGTGATGGAAGTTTAATATAAAAATGTATTTCTCTCTCATTATAAAGATAGTTCAGCCAATTAATTGCAGCATAAATATCCAGTGATGGTCAGGTCAAAGGAATCCCACTAGATGAATTTTAAAGATAATTGGAATTAATATCCTAAAAGTATAAAATTAAAGATTTGTGGGTTTTTTGTTTTTCAAAATTTGACGACTGACTTATTCCACAGTGTTTGTATTTTAGAAGATTTTTTTTGAAGTATGACTTGTATTACATAATCTATTTCTGTACTGAAATCTCCAGGGAATTGTTGTTCAGAGAATATCATACTGCAATATTACTATATTAATTTAGATGAAGGATGCACCCAATTTGATTTTTAAATGGAACAGAAACTTGCAATTTGGGGAGTATTTTTTAAAAAATCAGGCTATTTAGAAAGGCTAACAATCCACACCACTCTTCAAAAAATATCTGTATTATGTAGATAAACCTGACTTCAGTTGGTGTTCCCGACTAAAAATCCTACTTAACTGTATCCTAGTCTTATAAAACATAAAATGTCATGATGTTCTGACAGAAAGAAAACAGAAAACCAGAAAATCGTATCGTAAGTGTATTTAATGCTGGTGTATTTAAATCATAGTGCAAAAAAGCCATTCATAATCTGTCATGTACCTCATGGAGTTAATTCCTGTTGCTCCATATTCAATTAAAGACTGGGGTTTTTTCTGTTTGTAACAGGCACTGTAATATAACTCATTTTCTGGGGCTGACCTAGTTAATGTTCTTTTTTTAACTGCTTTCACTGCAACATGACAGCTTGCCACTTAGATCTCCAGAAGTTATCTCCATGATACTTAATGAACAATTCTTCCAAGTGGCCTGAATGATAGCTGTAAGACTATAAAATGTAATATTACCATATCCTTAGAGTATAATAAAGGTTTTCAAATATCAAGAAGTGCATTAAAATTAGGCATAAAGCATATGTAAATGACAAAAAGAAAAATTATGTAGATTTGAAGACTAGGTAGGCAGAGTCTGATTCCCAACCAGCCCATTTTCTGCCTCTGCTGGTATTGTTATCACATCATATTGGTCTGGGTCAGGGAGTCTTTGCTTGGTTGACTCTAACTCAGCAGTTCCCAAACAATTAATTGTCAAATCCTGCACAAGTGATGGGTTGGCATAAGGGTAATTTGAAGCCTTTCAGTTCCTCAAGCCTGTTGTGTCACTCTTTTTTTTTTTTTTTTTCCCCTCAAGTTTCTCTCCTCTTTATTTTCTACAGACACTTTTTTCTTTCCTAAATGCATTTTTGCTTCTTTCTGTGTTTTTTAACTCCTCTGAATATATGCTTCCTTTGCTAGCTACGTCCCAAAATGTATTTTAGCTATAAATCTATTTTATGTATACACTTTTCTACCTCATTGTTTTCTCCTGTGACATGAAGAAGGTGACATCCAATACATCTGTTAGGAAGACACACAATCAGATCTGCAACAAAGCCAAGTTTTATAAGAAAAAGCAGATGCATAGAATATGTAATATTTCAACAGTAGAAAGAAATGCTGATGTTTTGTAGGAAATAGCTATATGCTAAAATTCTACTTAAATTAGATAGGCATTATTTTAACTACTGCTGTACTCAATTACAGTTAGGTTAATTTTGAGTCAAGGTTAATTTTTGCTCACTGTTGTTATCCAGTGTGTTGTCTGGTATCCAGAGAAGTTTAAAATCCACCTATGTAGGTTATCTCTGATGTTAAACCACTAATTGATAACTGGTACTTGTTTCTTCCAGAATGAAGTGTTGTAAGTAGTAAGATGTCCAATCCAAGATTGACTGAGTCTGTGGACTGCGATTAACACAGCAGTTATTCATAGAACAGCTTAAAATCTGATGATGTTAATAACATATGCACATGCACTTTTTTTTATTATTGCTATGTACTTCATATAAATGTATTTCTTTGAGCATATAAAATATTTCTGTTTTGATCTTGTTCTTCATCTTGCATTTTGCTGTATATCTGAAAAGCACAAAATCATTCCAAAAGAAATATGTCATTATATACAATTCAGTCTTCAGACTTTTCCCTTTTCAACTATCGACAGAAAAATAGAGGGGAAACGTGGATTTTTTTTAGCATCCCCAGGGTTCTGAAAAACTGAGTTCCAAGTGAAGTTTCTTGGCTGAATAGTACTTGCCTCTCATTTCCACTTTCCTTTCATTGCATTGCTTTCACTCTGCAGAAATCATAATTGTGGCTCATGGAGAGGGAAAAATGTCTAGGTCTCAAATTATTAATGTACTCATAATTTACAATTAACAACATAAATTTCACTCAATAGCTTGGTAGAATCTACTGAAATGCTTCTGATGCTTGTGTGAAGTGTCCATCCTATGAAGCATCACTTGTCAAAGAGATGAGAGCATTTTGCAGTGCTCTCAGATTCTGAAGGGCCGCAGACTGTAAAGCACATTACAGTAATCTGTTGAAGCACTAGCTCAAGGCAGAGGTTATTGTCACAAGGAATGAAACAAAATATGTATTGTGGACCCAGTCATCACTTGGTTTTTCAGAGTAGTGCAGGGTCTATCAAAACCTTCTACCTCATCAGCCGTTTGAGAATGGCAATTGTGTCGTCCCGTCACAGCTGCCGATATAATTTGAACCACAGCTTCTGTTGCTTTTCCCGCTAACCTGCTCTCTGCTTTGTTTGGCTTAAGTTGCTTCTGAACAAATCTTTTTTTGAGGCCCAAGTTCATCCTGACATTGAACAATTTGTTGTGCTTGCTAAAACCCTTTCGATAAAAATAGGACCTATATTTTCCCCTGTCCTAATTTGTTATTGCAAGATTCTTCTATCCTGGCTTCTCGTGTATAGTTTTATTGAGATCCAGTTTAAGAAAACCTCTATATCATAATAAATGACCTTGAAGTTATATTTAATTTGTTTGAGTTTCTTTTTCATATTTTTTTTTTTAATTGAATTATAGGTGTTCTGAGATTGACATTTAACAGCAAAAAAAAAATTAAAAATTGAGGCTTATAATGTCATTTTTATTCATTAATCCTCTCCGTTTAATTCGGTCATCTAACTTGATGATAGTTTTTTTCTTTCATTTTCACCTTGCTACACATCTGGCTTTATGATCATAAACTTAAAGGTTTTCTTGTTTATTTTTTTTAAGACACAACCCCTGAGTTATGCTGGTCGTGTTGAGGTATTTGATTCAGAAAAATAAATAAAGTTTGGCCTAGAAATATATAATGTCATCTGCTTTGTCAAGGTCAGCATATTTTTTTAAATATTCAACACATTTTCTTGCTGAGAGCAAAGAGCAAAGCTCTATCCACAGTCTATCTCAATAGGCTAAACTGAATTTGTGGGGATTTTATAATTATGCATTTGAATTCAAATAACAGCTTCCAAACAGCTAGGTCTGTTGTACTAAGCAATGCATAAGCATATGGTAAGAGGTTGTACCTGAGTTACAGAATGAATTATCTACATACTTACTGTAATCAGCATGAACATAGATTATACTACTAAAATGCAAATCAAGCTCACTCGTTCCCTGTGTCAGTCAGTGTCCAACATTATTGCAGAATTAGAGTGATTTCCTAGTGAGACAAAATTCTGTGAGAGATAGTATTTGGTAGCAATTTACTTGTTACTGTTGTTTGGCGTTTTATTTATATATATAAAATATATAAGTACAAAATAATCACCCTCACTGTATAAGTCTACGTATATTGTGAGAGATTTTTGCAAGCATTTAAATAATAAATGCTTTGGTAATGTTTCTATTCTTGATTTATTTGCTTTTTGTTACTGTTTTCTTCTTTTCTCTTTTTTCTTTTTTGTTCTTTTTAAAACTAGTCATATTCTTTGCCAGAAAAATTTCAGCGAAGATATTTTGTAACTCACATTGACTCTTCCTATTCGATTGGTAGCTGCTACAAAATAGTATTTTCTTATGACAACTACACATGCACAAAGGCTTCATTTCCAAAGTTCACTGTCTGCTAGGGCTCTGTTGCTCTTCAGTGACCTGCTAGTGCACTCAAAATGTAATGTTCTTCAGCAGCAGCTCTGCCCAGCTATTTCTAACTAAGATGGGGAGGCAGACATAACAAAATCTTCGATGAAGATATAAAGAAAGTTTAAATAGAAAATTGGAATCCACACAATAGATGCTGGGGGTGGGGAAATATCAGTCAGGTAGTGACCGTTCCATGTTTGGAATATTGGACTTTAAAAGTTTGATGATTTAACTACAAAAATACTCTCTGTCCTTCTCTCTCTGTAGGAAAGTGGCATCTTGGGATGAACTGTGAAAGCAGTAATGACTTCTGTCACCACCCCCTCAGTCATGGATTTGATTACTTTTATGGGCTTACCGTGACCAATTTTAGAGACTGCAAACCCGGCCAAGGCAGTGTATTTTTAAAAGGAGTTCAGAAAGCCCTTGTCATCCCAATACAAATCGCTGGAATCACCCTTGTCTCTTTGGCAATAGTGCAGTACATTGGCCTCCTCAAAGTACCTTTCCAAGTATTGGGTTACTGCTTGTTAATAATCACAATTTTACTTATGGTTTTGATATTTTTCTTCTATCATTTTCGACATTTAAACTGCTTCTTAATGAGGAACCATCAGATTATCCAGCAGCCACTGTCCTATGAGAACCTTACTCAGAGGCTGACAAAGGAAGCCATACAGTTTATTGGAAGGTAAGTTTCTAACTGTATTGTAAGTCAATGCTGGCATTTCACAATGGCAGTGCTTCTGAAAATTGGAAAAAAATGTGAGCTGGTGGGCATGAGGAATATGTCATGTTATCATATTTTTTTTTCTTTTAAAAGACGACTGAATTTTTTTAGTGAAAGTGACTTTTTTTTCCCCCTATCAGTTGTATAATTAATTTATCTATAAAAATTTAAACACTGCTTATGTTTACATACTTCAGAAATTTTTTCCAAAAATCGGCAACTTTTTTTAGGGCTTCCAGTCTTAAGAATTTCTTGTAACTTGAAATATGAAAAATCTTTTACGGTATGACTTAGTTATGTGAAAGCACAATGCAGAGTCATAGTCCATGATTTTTCTGGAATGGGGAACTGTTCCTCATCATTTTGCTGATCCATCCACTAAAAGGCATAAGGCTAATTTTTAAAGATACTGGCATTTTAGATGCCTCCATTTCTATGACAGATTAATTTTGAAAAGGTCTGATTTACAGAAGTTAGGGTTCAGGGTTCTTTACCTGGGGAAGAATAACGCCATACACCTGTACAAGCTGGGAACTGACCTGCTGGAAAGCAGCTCTGTGGAGAAGGGCCTGGGGATCCTGGAGGGCAACAAGCTGTCCATGAGCCAACAGTGTGTCCTTGTCACCAGAAAGGCCAAGGGTATCATGGAGTGCATGAGGAAGAGAACTGCCAGCAGTTCGAGACAGGTGATCCTGCACCTCTGCTCACTAGAGTGGCTTAGTGAGACCACATCTAGAGTGCTGTGTCTAGTTCTGGGGTCCTCAGGACAAGAAAGACATGGAGCTCCTGGAGTGGGTCCAATGGAGCTCTACAAAGATGATTAGGAAACAGGAACATCTCTCTTATGAGGAAAGGCTCTGAGAATCGGGCCTGTTCAGCCTCAAGAAGAGACAACTGAGAGGAAACCTCATCAATGTCCATAATGATCTCAAGGGAGGGTGTCAAGAGGATGGAGCCAGGTCCTTTGTGGTGCTGAGCAAGAGGACAAGAGGCAATGGGCAGAAACTGATGCACAGGATGTTCCACCTGAACATGAGGAAGAACTTCTTTGCTGTGTGTGTGACTGAACACTGGAACAGATTGCCCAGAGAGGTTGTGGAGTCTCATTTACTGTCCTCAAGAACTGTCCAGACATAATCCTGTGCCATGTGCTCTAGGATCACCCTGCTTGAGCAGGGTGGTTGCATCAGTTGACCCACTGTTGTCCTTTCCAACCTTACCCATTCTTTAATTCTGTGATTCCGTGAAACAAATGTTTTGTTTTCTTTTAAATAATAGGTTTTTTGAAAATAATGAGGTTTTTAAATAGCCATCACATTGGGCCATTTAAACGTTAGCTGTACACAACCATCCTAAGTGATTGTTCATTTTCGTGAAGTTCGCTACTTTGCCATAATTGTCACCATAGGGCTTTTAATGGGATTAAGTCATAAAAGTATACATTTGTATATTCTGAAATATAAAGTCAATATATTTAACTTCTTGAAAAAATATATGAAAGTATTTTTCTTTATCCCTTTTGAGACAGTTTGTAACATTTTTAAAATATCAAAGTAAAATCATATTCTAAGACATAGAAGTCCCTGAATTACTATTCTTAAAAGTATGTACTATTAGTTACTGTGAATACATTCACATGATGTCATTGTTGGTTAAAAACATATACCAAAGAATCAGAAGCTAAATTTTCTAGACTATATGACTGCATGCAGCAGCTGTTTCTAGCCATTAGCAAGAAAAAAAATGTTTAACTAAAATCTTGATCTTATAATGCAATTTTTCTATCATTTCTATCATTATGGTTATTTGATGTGGCCATCTCTACTCATCATACCAAAATAAAAGGCTTTTTATTTCAAATTTCTCTGAGTAAGTCTTCCCAACAATCAACATTCTCATCACTATTTATAAATAACCTAAAACATCTTTATTTCCTCTTGGCAATGGTGATATAAAGATGCCTTCTTGGCTACATTGTACCTCATTTACCTGTGCAGTACTTTGTTTACCACAAACACACAAAAAACATACACATTTGAAAATTGCTGAGAGGTTATTTGCTTAGTGACCAAGTGTATGGTGATTTTAAAAGGCTCTTGAGTACATTAACTATATGTCAGTATATTCTTCCATTGTTTACAAATATATAATGTGCCTGTAGTGATAGCGTTTTGGGTATCTATGAATGTTCCATTGATTTCACTGTCATGACAACAAAATGATTGCCCCAAAACAGTTCAAGATGAGAAATCAATGGTGGAAAACTAGTAGCTCTTTTAACTTCATCAATATGTGTAATGTATACAGTGTTATTGTATAGCTTAGTGTCATTGTTTGAGCCCAGTGTTTAGAGCTGACAAAATAATCTGTCATCTAAGTCAGCATAGCTTTGCTGACTCAGCTGGAGGGAAGTGGCTTTACATCAGCTGAGCACTTGGCCCCAGATCTCAATGTAGTTTCCAGACAACAGTGATGTTAAATTGAAGTCAAGGTTAATAGCACATATTCGTAATTTACAACAAACTTTGTTACAGGAATGATGCAATTATAGTGAGAATTATAACCCAGACTCTTCAGAGTCAATGTTAAATTAGAGAATATCCAAGCACATTAAGGTATTGAGAATCAATTAGGGCATTTGAGCAATCTTAACTGTGCCCTTTAGTGAATTCACATGCAAAGTATATGACCATAAACCTTGCTCCTGGAGATAGGAGTAATTAGATTAATATTCACTGAAGTGATCTGTCCATATATTAATGAAAGCAACAAAATCAGTATTTGATTTGACACATTGGTTCTGACATTATATAGTTCACACCTGTCAACCTCAGGGCACCAGCAGACTATTGTTTTTATGACTAGTGTACTGACTTTGGCCATTTGTAGGTGAATGACCACCAAGAGGCAACCAGGTTGCAGCAGCAGACATCTGGCACTCTTCAATGAAGGGCCACAAGGTTTTTGGAAGCCACGGTTGCTCGACAGCATTCTTGTCAATCACATTCTTTCAGCCCTTTAGCCACATGTTTGAATACTCAATTTGTCATACAGTCTCCTTTTCTTTAGATGATGTGGTAAGTAGCAAGCTCAGTGATGCACACAAGTAATCTTTGTGCACAAGTATGCCAGAGTACAAACAATCCTGAATTTAAAGAATTCAAGCATTCACCTTAACTGGTTCTGAATACACATTTTATCATCTAACTAAAAATCATCAGATATCATGCATCTTTTAATTGGTTCATTATCTTTACAATAAATGTTTGATGAAGCTTCAGTCTTCAACAGCACTGGTGTTTCCTGCAAAGCCCTTTTATATAAAATGTATATGAAAATATATTAATAATTCCAACATAAATGTTTGATCTATGTAAGTTTATTACACCTATTGCCTGTATTACCTCTATAACTTCTTTGGAGTTCAGGTGATGGACTTCCTGGCGTTTTCTTTTGTAGCTGATTCTCTATCATACTGTCAGCTTTACGACTTCTTACCATGTATAAACATCAAACTCTTCAGAAGGAATAGGCAAGGAAGGAGAGGTGGTAAGACAGGCCGGAATGTTTTGATTATTCAGAGCTTAATAATGGTGGTGATTAGTGTGAGTGTTTATGGGTAAGAATCAGGGACAGATACCACGGTGGGAATACATTATAGCCCACCCAGCCAGGATGAAGAGACAGACAAAATATTTCATAAGCAGCTGGGAGAAGTCTCACAGTTGCTGGCCCTTGTTCATGTGGAAGACTTGAGCTTACCAAGTGTCAGCTGGAAATACAGTACAGTGGACAGGAAAGTGTGTAAGGCGTTCTTGGAATGTGTGGAAATAACTTCCTGACACAGCTGGTGCATGAGCTGACCTGCAGAGGTGCCCTGCTGGTCCTGCTGTCTGTGAACAGACTTTGGCCTGTACTTCTGTATAATCATTAGAGTTTATATTTTTAAAATCTTATCATTTCTTTATAGCATATAACTATGTGCTGTTGTAGTTAGTTTGGTCTGGTGTTTTTGGAGAGGTGGTATTATATTTGATCTTCCTTAGTCTAGTGTATGTGTATAAAAAATTTTGTTTGTTTCTAGATAGACTGAAAAAGAGCAAATACAAAATTCAATGCCCAGAAATGACACTGGAGAAGAATATATACAATTACAAGTGTCAGATCTGGTGTGTGAAAACAAATAGCAATTTAGTTGCTTACCCTAATTGTAAGTGGGCAGGTCAGCTCAGCGTATGTTAATTCTAATTACTTTTTCCCAGGAGAAAGTGTGTTTACATATCACAAACCTATCAGAACACTCTTTAGATATTACAGCATATTTGAAAGTCAAATGAATGCTAATTATTTCATGTTAAATTCAATGGGGATGTCACTCATACATCTTCAGCATGCCCTTTAATGACCAGCTTCACAGAAAATCCAATTTTGGAAGATGCCAGAGACCAGATTCTAATGTATAAGAAATTAACAACACAGAAGTACCACTCTGTGATACAGAATATCTCTCCGACAAATTTGTATACTGATAATAATATTGATATTTTTAAAAATCCTAATGAAATCTAGTTTCTGGAAAACAGTATTTGCATACAAACATGTTTATATTTAAAAGCTATGGTGAGGGTGAATTTGAACAATTTTCTTGTCTATTTTTGTTCAGTCATTGATTGCATAGGCATAATTTTTAAAATTTGTGGTAAGTTAATAAATTTTAAATTTTCTTTTTATCTATTCTATTTTAGTCCTTGAAACATGGTTGCAATGCATACTCAGAGTTTTTTTTTTTTTTTCATCTACACTAGAAGACTGTGGTTTAGAATTTTTTCATATATTACTGGTTCTGAAGATCTGGTAGTTGTCATTTCATACTGGAGTTAGTGTTCTGAAACAAGTGTTTTTCCTCCAAGAATATTCCTTATAATTTACAGCAAAATACAAACTATAGAGAAGAGTTTGTGTATCTTTTTATACATATGAGAGAGATATATATTAAAAAGGGTAGTAACTTATAAGCTGTAACAAGTCTACTAGATTTTCATGCCATTTTTCTCAGACCTCTGATTGTGCCTTCTGAACAAAAAAGCAACATGAAGAAGGTATGAATTCATATAGAGCCTTCCAAAATCTTTAAATAATTTAAGAATGATTAGGGACCTCACTACTTCTGTGATGAGTGCCAGACTGCATTGTCAATGGAACATTTCTAAAAAAGCTGATCTGTCTACCAGCCTCCAAAGTTTTGTGGGAGAGAGGGGTTTAGTAATGAGTATAGTTTATACCAGACAAGAAATTCCTTCTTTTTCTCCATGCTGGAAAAACGTACTTTAGGAAAGGGAGAAAAAAGGTTACATAGAAAGGAAATAAAAACATATGAGTTGTGCACCTTAAGCATTTAAAGGAAACAATATGAAGATAGAGATGTCTAAGTGTCTTTTCTATTTGCATGGAAAAATTATTTCACAAATGCAGATATAGTAGTAACCCATTGTATTTTTAATATCTATTAGAAAGAGTCAGATTATTTATAGATTTACATTTACGCCCCTCTCTCAGTTCCATTTTCAGCACCTCTGCTGGCTCTGATAAGTTACTCCCAAGTGGTCTGCAGTTCTCTTTCTGATTTTGAAAAAAATTGAAAATATGACATCTGTCTTTGAAGATGTGTCTTTTAAAAGAGTAGGACAGAAATACTCATTCATGGATTCATTCATGCTAACAAAAATTGTAGTACTGTTAGCAGTCAGAACATAACAAAATCCAGCATGTAGGAGAAAGTCCTGCTTTGATACAACTAAGCCAAGGTTTGCCTTTTCCTCCTGCAGGAACAAGAAGGCTTGATAAAGTGCATTCAGCCAGTCCTATCACAAAGAGCACTGTCTAATTGGTGATCTAATCTGGAAGTAGAGGAGGCACCCATGGGGAATAAGCATTAATGAATTTATCCACTGTGGGGATATTGGATAAGAAGATCTTTGTAGTAAAAGGAGTTACAGGAAAGGAAAAGTTAAGTTTGCATCTGCCTGTGTCAACACAGGTTTACCTCACTTGGAGTACTGTGTCCAAGTCTGAGCTACTCAGACCAAGAAAGATGTGGGTCTCTTAGAATAGATCCAGAGGGGGGCCATGAAGATGATCAGAGGAATGGAACTGCTTTCCTGTGAGGACAGGCTGAGAGAGCTGGGGTTGTTCAGCATGGAGAAGAGGAGGCTCAAGAGATACCTCACTGCAGTACCTCACTTCCAGTACCTTAAGAGGGCTTATAAAAGGGAGAGAGAAGGACTTTTTCTCTGGGCAAATAGTGACAGGACAAGGGGCAATGGTTTTAAACCAAAAGAGAGTGCTGAAGCAGTGAAACAGGCAGGGTGGTTGTAGATGTCCCATCTCTGGAAGTGTTCAAGGATGACCTGCTCATCATGCTGGTTTTGGTGCAGCCCAGGATAGTTGACTCTCTCGGCTGCAGGCACACACTGCCAGCTGATATGGAGCTTCTTGCCAACCAACACGACCCCCAAGTCTTTCTCCTCAGGTCTGCTCTCAGTCCATTCACATAACCAGCCAGGTGGTTGGTATCTGTGCTTTGGATTGACGTGACCCAGATGCAGGACTTTGCACTTGGCCTTGTTGAACTTCATGAGGTCTTCATGGGCCAAATTCTCAAGCCTGTCCACGTCCCTCTGGGTGGTAGCCCTTCCCTGCAGAGTGTCAACTGCACCACATCTGTGCACAGAAAAGCTAGCAAAATTGCCCAAGGAGTTTTCAAAGCAGCAAGTATTTGGAGCAGATTTGCAGGAAAAAAGTTAAAAGACTTGTGTTTGAAGCACAAAGTCAGATTAGTTTTAATTGCTCTCTCACCCACTTTAAAGCTGTGTTTTACAGCTCAAGCCTGAGCTGAATCCTTGAGTAGTATAAAGACTCCTCACAGTAAAAAAGAGCCCCATACTTTGCAATGCAGAGTAGTCACCAGCAATGTGATGTTTTTAGATGTTTTCAAGATCCATTAAAAGCACACTAAAGAATATCTTATGTCAGATATATGTAATCTCTCTGCTACGCAGTAAATTGAAAAGACTGTGTGATTCATGTTAGGATAAAAAGTCTCAGATCTTCTGAAACTGAGATTCCCTGTGTTTGCACTGTGTAAAAGATAGTGGGAATACATTTTTGAAGGAGCTGTTTATTGAAGTGGTTCAGGAGTTAAGCTGTTATTGTCAAATTTCTCTCCTGCCTACTAGCTGGTATTGTCATTCTATTTTCAAGGTCATGGTAAAGGTAGTCAGTTAGGATACTCCTCAAACAGTTTTGGCAGGAGATAAATAGCTGCCTCTGATATTTTATAGGATATTAATAGGTGAGACCCTTCCCCACCTGACAGCAAGCTGTCAATCAGAATCTGTCAATTTTACTTGGAAAGAAGAGAATGATGTAGTGCCCTTCCATATCAATCATTGATTCGATAACTCTTCATGGAACCTAGATCTTTGTGTCAGTTCTATTAAAAAGAACCCCAAACTAAACAAAAAAAACCCCACCCTACAAAACTCTTGAGTTATTA
Organism: Anabacerthia variegaticeps; assembly: GCA_035583185.1. Classification (NCBI taxonomy): domain Eukaryota; kingdom Metazoa; phylum Chordata; class Aves; order Passeriformes; family Furnariidae; genus Anabacerthia; species Anabacerthia variegaticeps. Next base: position 96,393,983 of record JAWWEW010000001.1, read on the forward strand.
TCTCTTGAAAATAACATTTATAGTGGAGGCTTTTGATACTGACTTTTAGCAAAACCGGCATGCACTTAGCAGAATGCAGTATCTCTGTGGCATTAGAACAAGGCAGTTTGCATGAAAGGTAAATTTTGCCTGCACTGTTATAAGTATAAAGTAAATTTTTGTGGTGTTTTAACCTAGAATTTGTATATTAATCTCAGTTTAGTGAATTGTGTTTAAGGAAAAAGTCAATGAAAATCTAAGGAAGTAAAAAATACAAGCTGTAAAACAAAAATCATCTGCCTTGCAGAAACATTCTCTAATGAAAAGTCAATGTTACATATATGTATATATTAAATATTTAACGTGTAAGTATACATCTTTTTCTGTTTGATTGGTTTGGTTTGGTTTTTGTATGAGGAGGGGATATTTTCAGGCTTTTTAACTGTTTCAGGAGCATTGTGTTATTTGTTGATACAATAGTGAAAAGTTCTCACATGCATGACCTTTCAAATAGCAATAAACAACTTTGAGGAAAGTGTAGTTTTATGAAAAATATTGTCTTTATTATTTTTGAATCTGTAATTTATAATATAATACAGGATACATGCACAAATGTTTACAAGAGAATTAAAATAATTTTGTGTTCATTTTTCACAAGAGGAAAGTTCTATTTATTCTGTCATTTAAAAAAAAAAAAAAAAAGAGAATATTTGATGAAGAAAAAATCCCTGTCAGAAACACACTTATCAAGGGAGTAATATGGATAAAATGTTCCCACTTTGTGTTTATGTGGTGCTGTGTATGCCAGTAAAAAAGAAATCTTTAAGCATGCAACTTGTACAGAAACAGATCCAACCAAGGAGAGAGGAAAAATGGATCATGCATATACTACATTAAAATTAATTATTTTTCTTTAAGATGAAAGTATTGATATCAGGTGAATATCTTTTACTGAAAGGCTTTCTTTTCAGGTTTTAAAGGTTAGTATTTTTTTGTTAATTTTAAAGAAATAGTTTGTATGAACATGTCTGTATTGTTCCTCCCCTCTTTAAAGGGTGGATGAATCAACTGCTTGAGGAAATATGTATTCTTCCTTTGATGTTGACGTGAATCACAGGTATTATCCACCACAGACTGGTGAGGCGAAATATGGTAAATAGAACTGAAAATAGGCTGCAATTAGCTGTGTGCATTAAAGTGAGATCCAGACAAGTTCTGTGCATAGTGCTTTTGTGATTCAGCTGATATTTACAATATGCATAATGTACTGCAGATGCTGTTGGAGCATATAGCAGTAAATTTGGTTAGTACAACACAATTTTAAGTAAAGTTCTATAAATAATGCATAAGAAGGAGTACTTGCTTAAGCTGTGCTTTCACAGCCTGCTGGAACTGATCATAAATATCATGCTGACAGATCACATGAACAGCAAAATTTACAGAGTCTATTTATTGAACTCTTTCCGTTGTATCTGTTCAGGAAATAGAGTGAAGACAATGAAGACTTTTCATTACTTTGAGAAGAAAAATCTTTATATCAGTATGTACTTCGAGGTTATGTATGATCACATTCAGGGTTTTAAATGGAAGGAGAATTTGTCATATACCACAGTCCAGGATAAAGACCCAGGTCCTCATAATAAGTCTAGTAGATCAGCTTCCATGTGACTTTGTGAGGAAGGTAATTAATCATGTTTCACATATAGGTAGTTCTAGGGTATGTTTTTGAACAGCAATTGTGTTCAGGCTTTTAAATATATACTGGTAAAATGAAGAGAGGTGTTTTTTTTTTGTTGTTTTTTTTTTTTTCCCTAGAAACTGCTGGATTCCTGGCTTTAAACAAGTCCTCTTTCAATATATATATCAAATAGTAATTAGGTAGATTTTGTAATTTATTTTTCCTTTCAATTCAGTATAGAAATGTCATTTTTACTCTGTGGGTATCACAGGATTACCCTGTAATCAATTACATTATTCCTTTTCCTCTTTTTTGTTTTGGTGCGTTTATTTTTGTTTGGTTCGGTGGGTGTTTTTGTTTGGGATTTTTTTTTTTTTTTTTTGGAGAGAGGGAGGGAGGAGTGCACAGGGAAGAGGGGGTGCCTATTTTTTTTTTTCCTAACTCTGCTGTAGAAAGATTTCGTTGTAGCAATTTTACTATGAAACATATTAAGGGGCTGTGGTTTTGGTTTGGTTTGTTTTCCAGAAACACTGATGCACCATTTCTTCTTGTCTTGTCCTATCTTCACGTCCATACTGCTCTATATGCTTCAGAAAATTTCAGAGGAAGGAGCAACCATGGCTTATATGGTGATGCAGTGGAGGAAATGGACTGGAGTGTAGGTATGTTACATGTGCTTCTAACAGCAGTCAAGGGAATTCATGGAAGACTTGCATTCATGTGCATGAAATTCAGATCAGCAAGTTGAATGTCTACAGTATATCTGTCACACTTGTCCTTTATACTTATGGGAAAGAAACAGTCATATAAAAAGCACAATAACCTGAGCTATTGTAGTATCTACTTTATGATCAAATTTATTGTGTCCTACAAAAGCCCATTCTCTTCTTTGACTGTGAATGTAGTCCACACAGCATGGACTTAGCAGAGATGTGGACACCTAATTGTGGACTTTTGAAGCTGAGCAATTAAATCATCTGAACTCTCCTGCCATCTGATCTGTCCAGGTTATACTTATAAAACAATATATTAACTCAAAAAGTGGCCATATGATATCAATACCAAAATATTTTCAAATGAAGTGACTATAACATGCACTGTTGACAAAACTAATTATTTTAGCACGTTCTCTGAATTAGTGAAATCGCTGAGGTGGGGTCCACTTCTGTTTATGTAGAATAGTCAAAACCAAACTATTTGCCCTTCTCAAGGTTCTCTGAGGCTGGAGAGCAATTGGTCCTTATATTTTTCAACAAGTTTCCTATATCTCTAGAAGTATTTCTCTGATTCCAAAGATAATCAGTTGTCAAAACAAGTAACAGTTCATATTTGTAAATAATCATATTGTAGAATAGCAGTATTGTAAGAGCCAAAGGTGACTTTACAGTCCTCTTTCCTATATACCCCAGGCTGATTCTGTTCTCAGTACAAGTTGATGCAAATTAGCTTTCTTCAAGAACATGTTACTCCTTATTAAGTTTCTATAAACAGATATTTAGTCTTGGTGCATATGTACATTACGCCGGCATGTGCAGTTAAACATATGTATTTCTTTGCATATTTTCAATCAAGAAATCTAGTTGCAGAAGCAGTGGGCAAAAGGCAGCACAGCACATTTAGTGATTTTTAAGGTATTTGCTACAGTATTTACAAAAATGGGGAAAACCTTTGTGGGAAACTCTGATGTGCTGAAAAAGGGTTTTCAGTGTAGGAGATAACAGAATAATACTCTTTTGTAAATCAGGTTTTGTAAAAAGAGAGCAGCTTTCACTCCAGTTGTATCAACCCTGAATCTTTACCACCTCTATCAGTGGCCAAGAGCATTTGGTCAATCGAGTACTTGCATTAGATGAAAATATGCATGTTGTTATCATTTCTATTTGCATCTACACTGTAGTAAGCATTAGCTGGTTTTACTGTCTGTGTTCGATTTTACTGTTTCTTTTTCTGTTGTGCAATATTTAGCTTATCCCAGCCTAATTGGTCATTTGCTGCTGCCATTACATTTTGCTGCCTCCCTGCTGCCCCAGAAAGTGTCTCCAGTGTTTAAACTGCAAGGTGGAAAGCAGGGCAGCTGACATGCTGCTGTTTCAGGCTATTTAGTGATGCAGAGGTGGTAACATTGAAAGCCACTGCTCTTTTTCAGGATGACCACAGGCTCTTAGGAAATGTGTCAAACCAACCAAACTGTAGGAGAGAAGCATACTATTTAAAAAGCTTGGGATAAATCAGATATAAATTTAGTGGTGGTAAATCAGGGACAGTGGAATTAGCTTAATCAGGAAATAGATCCTTGACTGTCATTTACTAGTATAAAAGCATCAAATTTTATTTCAGCTGAGGGTCTGGTTACTTGGTTTTGCTTCTGTCTTGTAAGATTCCTCTCATGAGATATGGCATATTTTCTCCAGGAAGGAGAAAATGTGTTTAGTTCCTCAGCTACTTTCTCCTCCATTATTAGCTTGACAAAAAAAAGAAAAAGTTATGGCTGTCATTTCCAAAGGAGTCTGAAGGAATAATGTATGGGGTTTTTTTTCTAATTGAAGGGAGTACTTATTTCCATTAACCTCCACTGAAAATTCCAGTCTTAATGCATCAACTATGTCAGACAAAGTAGATCGATTCATGTGCTGATGTCAGTAACCAGTATTTTCTTGGAAAGCCTCTGAAGATGTTACAATAGAAAAGTCAAACAAAATTGTCTGGAAAAGCTTAAAAAGTGAAAACTATAAGCTTTTCAGAAAAGGAGGTTTTTATAATTCAGTAGACAGAAATTAGTATTTATGCATAGATGAAAGTAGCTTGCAAAAGCAATAACAACAAAATAACCCAGATGTAACGGTATGCTGCAAAACTCTCTAAGTAGAAAACAGAGCATATGAAGAAAAAATGAGTGTATAGTACAACATCAGAAATCTTTGGCCTCTGGTAGGAAAAACACAGAATTTTAGCTCAGTACTAAAGGGAACAGACAATATGTTTTCTGCTGAGTGGGAAATGTGGAAAACCCTTGTGGATGACAAAAAAAGCCTAAAAAAGGAGAACAAAATAAACAAACAACCCACCCGCCCCCCCCCCCCCCCAAAAACCCCTAAAAAAACCCCGAAAACAAAACAAACAAACAGAAAAAAAAACACAAAAAAATAAAAAGGAAGAGAAAGAGTAGAGCAGGGTAGAAGTTCCATGTAGAAGTTGATGTCAAGATTGTCAAGTACTAGTGATAAAAAAGTTATGTCAATATTGTACCATGAGAAAAAGCAACAGCCTTTTTAGAAAGATGGAGAAGTCCACTCCAGACTGAGAATTCTAAAAGGATTACATTCTCGTTTGTTGGTTGGTTTTTTTTGTTTGTTTGGTTGGTTTGGTTTGGTTTGGGGTTTTTTTTTGGTTTTTTTTTTTTTTTAATTGAGAATCAATATCAAATTGGACAATAATTTAATTGTAAGGCAGTCTCCATTCTAGGAGGAGGAAAAAGCAAAAGACACGAGAATAAAATACTTATTTGAATATTTCTTGTTTGTGACTTTTTAAACCACAACTGGAGTATGATTACAATCCATATCAAAAGTCCAAAATACAAAGCCTCTGGATAAGCTTTGGGACCACATCTGCCTACTGCTTTTGCATACTGATATCTATATAAGAGAATTCAATGCTGAAAGCATTCACAGTTACAATGTCACTGCATGTGACATGCCTTAGAGAATTATTCTCTGGCTAATAATATTAATTTTCTTTCAATGTAGGCTAAGCACCTTATTAATGCTATTAATTATAATTCATATGAGAGCAGATGAAATAATCTTGCAGTCTAAAAATGGAAAAAGAAATGATGAATAAATCAATGAATGTAGTATTATCCTTTTCTTCCTTCCTCTCTTCTTCCCTGTTTTCATTCTTTCATTCCTGACTGAGTATAGGAAGAGAGATGGATATGCTCAGAAATTGTTTTTGATGTAAATTTCATTACACTAATTTAATCCAAAACAGATCACTGCAAAGAGTTTTGGAGCCCCCTGTAGACTTGCATGAAAGCTGTGTGAAGACACACTAATCCAACATCACTTTTGCAAATGGCTGCTTATTGTTCTGTAGCAGAGCTACATATCAGGTTTTCATTCTCTGTAGAACAATCATAACTAAAAGGCTTATGTATATAAAGGTCTCAGAAACTGTAGTCTAGCACAGGCTAGGTAACTGCAAGGTGAGGGCCTGGTCTGGATATCTTTATTATGTGAATCCTCTGAATGCTGAAAAAACTTAACTGCCTCTCTGCCACAATCTTTTGATCTGTCTTAGCATCAAGTTATTCCAAGGAAATTCTACAATCATCTGATGTTTGTTAATTAGAAGAAAAGAAGAGGAAATAAATCCCACAGCATCTTACATGTAATTTTAAATATATTCAAATACCTCAAATACCTGTGGCTTGGTATGTCCTCAGTAGAAGAGTGATATAGAGCCAATGGGCAGTATCCAGTAAAGGGTTACAAGAGAGATTAGAGCGTTTTTTCCTAAGAGAAAAGGCTGAGAGAGCTGGGACTGGAACTCTGTTCAGCCTGGAGAAGAGAATGTATATTAATTAAGAGGGACTTATTCCCAAGACCTGTATTGACAGGACAAGGGGCAGTTTTAAACTGAAAGCGGGTCGGTTTAGATTAGCTATTAGTAAGAAATTCTTTACTGTGAGGGCAGTGAAGCACTGGAACAGGTTTTCCAGAGAAGTTGTGGATGCCCCATCACTGGCAGTGTTCAAGATCAGGTTAGACAGGGCTCTGGGCAATCTGGCCTGGTGAGAGATGTGGCGGAGAGGTTGGACTAGATGATTTTTGAAGGTCCCTTCTGTTCTAAACCATTTTGTGATTTTCTGTTTCTGTAGTGATTGACAATTTTTGAGGACACTAATCATATCTTCAGTAGATTTTTATTGCAAGGAAATATAATGCCCAACCTTTTTTTAAAGCAGAAATAATTATGTAGTCAAAAACTTAGTTATATGAAGCAATTGAACATTATGTGAGGAATATTTATGTCTTGTCAAAACATTTGGTGCTACACAACTCTGTGTTGATATGTGGCCTCTAATGAAACACTGTGAGGTAGTAGACATGAAGTGTAGCTCTCTGAGGAAGGAAGCTGGGGTACAATCTAGTAGGAATAACTGAAAGTTAGACCACTTTTCACAGTGTTTTTCTTTGATTCTGCTGTTATCACGATTAAGGATTGTCTATAAACACATATTTTCACATAGCACTTTCAAAGAGGAAGAGAAGGACAGAGGCTCTATCAAGGCAGCTCCAGACCTTTGTGAAAAACAGCTAATTTATTTGTTCCATAATAAGATTTCCCAGTGTGGTCAAAGCGATTATATCAATAATATGTGCTGTGGCTCTTAATCCCTATACAGCCTAAATGTAAGATTATAAAAACTGAATGCTTATGTGCCTTTTATCTGATCAATTTGTGCATGTTTAGATAGTTAATATGCAATCTATTTGAACTTGATCACATCCTCTAGATTTTACTTCCGTTCTGCTCCAGAGTGATGTGAATGAAGGGTCTAAGTGAAAACCATTCTAATTTTACATAAACTATTTTTATTGACCCCTGTGGCTTTTTTCTCTGAGTTAGTAATAGATGTACCACTGCTTTATTAATAGATGGAGAGAATGCTTTCAGAAACAAAACAAAAGCCACTTTGAAAAAATGTAAAATATTTAGGAGACAGAAAACTGAATTATTCCCACAAGATTTTTAGTAAGATTCTTTTCTTATGAAGGTATCATAGTCCTAAAGCATTAACAAAACAAAAAGAAGTATTTTCTTTCTTATTTCAAAGTAATTATCTTACACTTACAAGCCTTTAAAGTCTTCAAGCTGACTTATTATTTTTAATTAGAAAGTAATTAAAATTTAATGTTAGTATTTATTTCAAGTTATTCTGGCCTGAACTTGTATTCTTAGATGTTGGGTTTGGGTATTTTTTTAATGTTCTTTCCTATACTGAACAATAACTATATCCCTTCTGGGAAGCAGCATAGTATTGGTAAGTTTCATCTGAAATCGATATCTCTTCTTTTACATATAATTGATAATGGTCATTATTTTGAATTCTTACATCTTTATTTCACTTTGAAATGTTAGTATGCTTTGAACCTTTCTTTAGAATCCTATATTATTAGGAACAATCTAAAGATAAACCACAAATCTTCTGAGAATTCTGAATTATACTAAAAATCAAAATAATCATTAATAGTAATATGAATGAAAAAAAATAAATTCCTATCGCTTTGTGATAAAAAATGAATAATCTATCCTTAATTTTTTGTTTAGGAATAAATCGTGTACACAGAGATAAGCCTAATTTATCATAGCTTTTCACCTGATCTAATCATTTGTAACAGTGCAACATCGATTTAAAAGATAAGCAAAGCAGCATGTAATGCTACATGATCAGAAGTGGCAGATAAGCACTGATCTTATCCAGCTATTATGAATGTGACATAAAGTTGGCTGAGCCTGAAAACTTTTAGATAGAATTGAAAATCTGAGGAGTGGTGTGTGATGCTGATGGTGCACTCCTTGACCTTGCTTTTCTGAATTTATAACAGTATACATCTCAAATCCATATGGTTTAATATTAAGCTGGTTTTGTTATCATGAAAGATATTCAGCCAGTAGCTCTGAGGAAGAAGGTATTAAACCAGTAGAAGTACTCTGTGACTAGGACAGAATTTTCCCACCCTGTTCTGCCATTCTGCTCTTATCCTAACATTAATAGCCTGTTTCTTCAGCTGAGACAGTAGTTAAGCTGTTGAAGCACACTAATTCATTAGGTCAGATCTGAGAAAATTGTCAATACGGGTGCAGATTAAAGACATTTGTGGTTCTGCCTTTTATGATGTGGATGCTTTCCAGTTACAATCTGTTCTAAAACCCAAACCCATTTCATATGTCACTAAGCAGCAATGACTTTCAGTCACTACAGAATGGGACCAAATTTAAGAGATGACTAAGTGATGAAAGACTCACATATCCTCTGTGATAAGCCTCCTGAGCTACCTAATCCTGCTTAAGTACAGTTTCCTTTTTCTATATTACATCATTGTACACAGCAACGCTCCTTTTCAGAACATTATTTACAAGATTACAAGGCACATCTTAAGCAGCCATTTCTGTAGCATTTTTTAATTAGTCAAGTTTAAATAATGTCTTAGTAATGCATACTCCATGATGGAAAAATTCAGTGTAATGCAGCTTGTGGTAATAGCGCTGTGTTCTTCAAAATTTTCTGCCAGCTGCTCAGCAGATTTCATTTGCATCTTATATTGCAGGAGTTAAATTGTCAGCACAAGATGTGTCAGTGCATAGTGCATTTTACTTTACAAAAATGTAATATAACTTTCAAAATTTTAAAGGCTTTCTATTAGTTATGAAGCTCTTAAAATTTGGTCTAATTAAAAACAATGAAATCACATCTAACATTATGATCAAAATGCTGTAATCAGTGAAAAACAGCATGGCTCTTGAGACAAGCTAATTTCTATTAGTTTGAGAAAGCTCAGAGCTTGTTTTAGATAAACTAGAGATGAGAGAATCCCTACAACTCTCTAAGCAATGAGTATATGAAGTTCTCCAATGAAATGTGCTACCAACCTTTTGTTTAACCTTTGCCTGTATGGTTGGATTTTGTTCCTTGCTGAAAGTGGATGGGGAAAGCCATTGTCAGTGGGATTAGGAACTCAGCAAAGTTTTAAGCAAAAGTTGACCTACTATAGTGATTTCTATATATACTTGGATAAAGGTTGAAGTAGGAAACAGAATTGGGCTAACTTTATGCAAATTGTAGATAATCTCCAAAATACAGACTGGAAAAACAGTTTAAAGGAAGCTACTAAAGAATTTGGTTTTCGAGTGCCTCTGCATAGCAACCTTTTCCACACAAATACTGTGAAGCTGTTAAGAGAAATTACATTTGCCCTGTTCCAGAGAAACTGTACAGGAATTTAGTAAATCAGTTGCCCAGAACAAGGGATCAGCATCATTAGACTTAGTTCACTTTGGTGGAAGTGTCCTGTTGTCAGCCTTTAACCTTCAGCACTGACTTAGGAACATGATTTTTGCCATCTTTTTCTTTAATAGTTAGACACTAAAACCATATCTGTGCAAGTGTTTGTAGAGCTTGTTGTCATGGTTTTATAAAGAATGCAACTGAGTTAGGAGGTGAAGGATGTTGCTGGTAGAAGCTGCATCTCAATGAAACAAGCCTAAGCAGAGAAACTAAAAATGTCAGGGATTTTTAATCTGGGTGTTTAAACCTTCTCATCCACACATTTTCCTTGTACCTCCAGATAGTTTTGTAGTGGATTACCCAGTACGTTAACATGACTGATACAGCCCATAAATTCATACAAACATGCAGAAGGCACAAGTGAACATTGTAAGGCTATGAAGTCAAGTACTCAAAGATAGAAAAAAATCAATCTTACTATGCTTGTGTCTTATTGTGCAGCTTTTAAGCATATGTTTACATGCCATTTCTTTTCCCGTTGGAACCCTGTCTCCTCATCACAGAGTGCCTCCTTAATGAGCAGCTTCTCAACAGTAGGTGTATTCCTCATTGTTAAATATGAATTCTCATGTTTTATTTAACACATGCCATTGAAGTTCTGTTTTGAAGACGGCTTTCTTTGACATCTCTCATCTTTTCTGTGTCAGTACTTTGCTATAGTATATAGCAGATTCTCAAGTAAGCATTTTCACAAAGCCTTTGTAAGATAGAGAAATCTCATTAATCTCTTTGCCAGAAGAAAAACTGAGGCACAGAGATGATGTTCAGATTTACCTACAGAGATATAACTTTGTTACCAGTCACCCACTAATCCAGCTCTGGATTTACAGTAAAGCATTAGGACTTTAATTCAGCTGTCATGGCACTTGGAAAGGGGGGAAGATAAGTCACTTATTTTTCCAGTTCTTGATCCATATTGGAGGTTGGAGTGTCTGCCTGGACTCAGGAACTCAGGTTTTCTTCTGGTGTTGGGGGTTAAGTGGTATTTTTTTTTTAGCATAATTAAATTTCTTCACCAACATATGAATTATAATGATATGAACAGATTCTATGATGACTCAGGAAGTGTATTTCAGCCTTTTACCATTTTTTCATAGCTGGCTGCATATTAAATAGTTGTGGTAAAAAACCTGAAACTGTTCATGTGCATTTGAGTTTCTGTAATGATACTGAGAATCCTAGAGATTCCGTTACAATAATCCTTGCTGTTTCTTGGAGAGAAACATGAAACTTTTTCATGTTTCTTTTGAAATATATGCTAATTGTTTTGAGAACACACTGTTTTAAAAGAGGTGAACTAATTCTGAATGAAAACAGTAATCATACAATAAAGCTTATGACAATATTGATTCTGTGTTGTTCATCAACAGGCGGGTTCCTATTAGTGAATTTCCATGCAGAAATTTCACACTGCTGAATCACAAGTCTCAAATTCCAGGTGGTAATAACCTCTTATTGATGAGTTGGAAGAACTGCCTTTTTACTGACTATGGCTGGGAATTTTTCAATGGTACATTTAACTGCTAAAACAATCACACTATATAATAGGCAGGCTGGTAATACTGCTAAAGATCATTATTCTTCTAAAACCAGTAGTTTACATTGCATTAAAGAAAGCTTTTTGTGGCTTTTTGTATGATAATGAAAGATAATAATGAGATAAATAATGAAATTTTTAAAGCTAGGGAAAGCACTAGAATAATGATGTTGTGATTAGTGAAAGGCAGGCTGGTAAAGTGATAATTTTACTCTTCAGCTTTTTCCCTCACTACTTGATTGTAAAATAAGGCATAGGTATTTCAATTTAAGGTGCTGTTTAAGAAAAAATGATGCTGAATCTTTATTTTGCTTTCCTACCATTCTTTTTCAGTGTTATTGTTGGGGGGGTGGTGTTAGTGTATTTAATGTAGTGTATTCTGGGTAGTTTTTTTACTGGTTTGAACGCTTTTTTTTGTTTTGCTTTCTTTTGGCTTTGTATACAAACTTCTATTTTAAATCATTCTTTTTTCCTACCTACCAGTGGAAGTTTCTTTATAACATTTCCCATGAAGAGCACATTGCAGTAACCCTGAGAACACTGAACTGATTTTGTGTTACAGTATTATGCTCAATATCCAAAGGAACACCCGACCCCTAAGGGCTGAGTTGCTTGCTTGGGATGATGAAAGAGAGACTCTAGGATAATCAAATCCCTGCTGTAGACCAGCATGAAGTTATATTCCACAGCTTCAGTGGATCTTGCAGCTTTCTGATATTATAAGAGAGGAGGTAGAGCATCCTTCTTTCCTTTAACTCCTTTTTCCTAACCACATTCCAGGGAAAAGAAAAAGAAAGAGGAGAAGCATCTTCCTTTTTCAGGAAGTGCCCTTTTAGCAAACTACCGGATGGATTCATCTATAATGTCACATGTATTTTGCCTAAAATTAAGTGTGATTAACTTGGCTTTTAGGCCGTTCGGTTTACATGGTTTTATAGTACTGCTGCCATTTCACTGTTATGAGGATAAAGGATTTTGGGTGTTATATCTCAGTCGATGAGATATTTGTGGGTTAGAAAGTGAGTTTATTTTTTTAATCAGACTGGGATTTGAAAACAAAGTCGGCAAACAAGAAATAATACAAATGTAAATGTGCTTTAATCTTAAAGAAAAGAATGGCCTAGTCCAGAAAAACAGTAGGAATTTTGTCTCCCTGCAAATCCAAAGATAACAATGCCAGATGTTTGAGATAAATGAATAGCTCAGGATGCCTCAACATTTCTATCAAAATCAAGGAACATACTAGCTTTGCTAATGTGAAAAGTATAGCCAATATATAGTATATGGCCATGTGAAAGGTATCAAAGTGTTTCTTATCCAGAGTACAATTGATTTTGACATGACAAAATCACAGAGCACACATTAATCAAGTAATAAATTAATACCTGGGGGGAGGGGGGAGGGTTTGTTGTTTACAATTCAAACACATGCAATTTATCCTTTCATTTTGGTGACTGAAAAATTTGATATGAGCCAACAGTATGTGTTTGCAACCTAGAAAGCCAGCCATGTCCTGAGCTGTATCAAACGCAGTGTGGCCAGCAGGTCGAGGGAAATCATTCTGCCCCTCCACCTCTTCTCTTGTGAGGTCTCACCTGGAGTGCTGCATCCAGCTCTGGGGTCCTTAGCAAAGGAAAGATGTGAGCCTGTTAGGGCAGGCCCAGAGGACATCCATGAGGATAATCAGAGGGGTGAAGCATTTCTCCTGCGAGGACACACTTAAAGAGCTGGGTGTGTTCAGCCTGGAGAAGAGAAGGCTCCAGGGAGACCTTACGGCAGCCTTTCAATCTATAAAGGGGAATGAATTAGAGGGAAGCCTGGAGAAGGACTTGTTACCAGCCCCTGTAGTGACAGGACAACGGGCAAAATTTTTAAAGAGCAAAAGTGTAGATTTAGATTGGACATTGGGAAGAAATTTTTGACAATGAGGATGGACAGACACTGGAACAGAGAAGCTGTGGATGCTGCATCATTGGAAATGTTCAAGGCCAGGCTCCGAGCAACCTAATCTAGTGACAGATGTCCTTTCCCATAGCCGGGGAGTTGGACTAGATGATCTTTGAAGGTTCCTTCCAAACACAGCTTCAGGACACAGTGAAACATAACGTAAGCATCACATTCCTACAGAACAAAGTTTGAACGTCTTAGTGGGATGTTATGAGCAAAGTGCTGCTATGATGGCTTTTTTACGAGTATGTTTTTTAATAAGGCACAAATTAGCAGTTGTACTGGAAAAAAAAAAAAATCCCTAAAACATTTCTACGGGAAACATCCTAAATATTTTTGCCAATTTAGAACTCAGGTAGTCAAGCTCCATATTCCAAATTTCTCAGTCCATTCACATTTAAACTTCTGCTGTACTTTGCCAAATAGTCGTGCAACAACCCCAGGTGCTGCTCGTAAAAAAATAGATGGCCAAGTTAAAGAGAGCTTCGAGGACTTTCTTGGCAGAAAATACTAGACAGTAATATCACATTTCTCTCTCAGAATGTAAACTGATTTCTGTTGTGACATTTAATTACTCCCCTTGTTCTATATTAACTTTAGGAATTCACAGTAAAGAGTAGAAAATAATTGTTTTAAATAGGAGGCACTGGTATATGAAATACACTGTCAGGAATTGTATGCAAATGCTCTATGCTACTGTTACCATATTTACTTGTTGAATCTTGGTAATGATACAGTCAGTTCCTGAGTATAGATAGCCATGTTTTTCTAGAGCAGAAGTCAGTTTGCTGGATTGTACTTCTGTGAATAGCTGTGAATAGACGTGAAGGTTCCAAACCTTTCCTGTTCAAAGATGTCTATTAATATACTACTTCTTAGATTTGATTTTATTGGTTCAGAAATAACTAGTCTTTAAAAAAACTACATTAATAGCGAGTAACTAACCCTATATCTGCCTCTCCATCCATAGGAACAGTGCTATTCCCATTAGATGAATTAAGGCATCAAAGTCCCATTTCATAAGATAGTGAGTAATCTTTTGAGCTAGTAATTTATGATCAGCAAGAAAGACCTGAAAAATTATTTGCCTTCCCTTCAGAAAAGATGCTATGGAGTATAAATCACCATATATACTATCATATTTAACGCACATACATATACCAGGAAAACAAAGCTGAATCATAGAGATATTTGCCCTTAATTTATTTGTTTAATTTTATTAAGTTTGGAATGTCATCTAGAGAAGACAGAGTGGAGTCTACATTCATTAGCAGAAAATTCCCTTGAGGACAGTTTTCTCAGTCAGGTTTGCTTTCTCCTTGGTATTAACAGTGTCTGTACAGAGATTTGTTCACCAGTAGCATGGTCTGAATATAGTGATTTCACAGTAGGCTTTGAGTGTCTAGTAGCACTTGGGTGCATAAGCCACTGAGTTTCCCAAGAGCAATTAGAGAAGTAGGTGAATTAACAAGTGTGCATGGTGATGGTCCTGTCAAGGGGCAAAAAAAGATGTCTTGTGTATTTGCATTGAGTTAATGCACAGCTACTTTCATGTTAGATTAGATTTGCACAATTAAAATCGGAAAACCAGGAAATGAAAACGATTAAGATTTCATGAGGAAAATGAATTCAATGTTGATAGAACTCCTCTTAGCTTTATGGTATATGATTTATAGCAAATGTTTAAAACCTGCTTCCAAATTCAGCAACGATTGAAAAGTTTGGCTGTTGAAAGACAATAAATGCTTATGCTTTAATGTCAGCCACCTTTATGATAGTTTGAATTTTATTTAGCAAAAGTTATAAAAAATGAAAGAACTGACAAATACTTTCATGCTTTTATAAAGGATCAGAGGATTAAAAGGTAGGGTTAAATTATTTGCCCTGCTTTAAATTCTTCATAATTCTTCATACTTTAATCTGGCAAAATATTATTATGCATTTGGTCCTAGAACCATATGCATATTCAGTTTAAAACTTAATCTGACATTAATAAATGTTTAAATCTTTGAAGACATAGAGAAGAGTTTCTTTTATCACTCCACATTTATTCAATCAATCACCATCAGCATATATTGGAATGATCAAATACCTGAAGCCCTAACTTCCCCTGACAGTCTAAATCAAAAGTGAATAGCATCCCTCAGTTATCATTACAATTTGCCTGGGTCCTACCTAAAGAAACCTCTTTCATGATTTGGAAGAAAACATGGGAGACCTCAAAATGGGAAATGAGACAATGGCTTTTGCATTATGCATTTTAGTTGTATGTGTGAAATGGCATCTTAGATGTGTACAGAATGAAGATGCAAATTTACCCAAAAAGTTATCACAGTTGTCATGCAAAATGCAAATGCAATGGACCCTCCTAAAATTGCATGACCATTTCTCATATTTTAGCATTTTAATCAGGCTAAAAATTAAGATTTACATTAGAAATACATAGCCTTATGTTCAACAGATGTAAGGTCTAAAAGTGAATATCAAGCAATGCATTTATTAGCTAATTTAAATACTAATAAGGAAATAGCCACCGAATAGTTGTAATTTTTGACCTCTAATAATCCATCATTAGTGTTATAGTACTGATGTAAATATGAAAACTTTTCTATCCTGCATTGTCTAAATTGCTGCTAAACTAACAGCTCTTCAGACATCTTAACCCTGTATTTTTTTATCTACATGTATTTATATGCATCTAAAGTATCATTCCAACTTTCACACTTAAAAAAATCATTTGAACCCTATATGAATAAGAAAAAATAAGAGATGTGGTACTCATCTCTAGGAAAAACTTACCTTATGCATGTCAAAATTTGGTTGATTTATTCATAGCTGCTAAGCAGTGCATACCTAATCTGTCATGCACTATGCTGAAGATTTATCCTGAGGGTCTGAAAGACACATTATACTTATAAAACTGTATAAAAAGTCACAAGTCAATTACAAGTTTACAGTTACATGGCAATCCAAATCCAAACAGAACACAAATTCACACTGATAGCTTGGCTGACTCTACACCAAAGTTGCTTGGGTTTGTTGTTTTTTTTTTTGTTTAAAATACTGCCTTTCTCTGAGCACTTACACCGATTTACTTGTGCCAGTCTGCATCGAGGGGAATCCAACAGAAAAGTGTTTGGCGTTCTACAGACTATCTGGACCTAACAACTACTGATCTGAATGACAGTGGCAGGCAGCTAAATCTGGGGCAATTGCCTCACCTGACTTCACTGTGAAATAATTCAGAATTTTTGTGGCCAAATTCTTAGAACAGGTGATCTACATAAGAGAAATCTTTTCCTTTGTTGACCTTAAGAAATGTTTATAGTAACTATAGATATAGTTATATAGTTTTATAGATAGATAGATAGATATAGATATAGTTAGATGTAGATGTGTACACTGTATGTAAGTACCCTCTGTGTAACTGCAGTGTGCCCAGGTGGAACTGGATTATGCTTGCACCAGAGTTTCAGTGGAGGATCCATCAAACCAGTTTTAAACTGCCAAATGTGACAGGTTTGAACTGTCTTCTAAGCTGAGACTGTCAGTGCACCAGCCAGACAGCAAACCCACTTCAGACCAGCTTTACTGTTCCATAAACTGAATGTCATCAGTAGTGCTTAAGTTGCACTTAAGTTAAGGGCTTAAGTTGCATTCCCAGTTTGTCCTTGAGTTTTGTTTATTTTGAAAGGAATCCAGTCACAAATTCCAAGAGGGTTTTCTTATGGAAACATAAATATATTAGCTGTCTGTGATTGGATTTACCGTAAATATGCACTCCTGTTACCAATTAAAACACTAATATAGATGTGTTTTTTTCAGAAACAGATGCTACTTGTTTGGCAGAATGTCCTGTTGACATTGAAGATCTCACTAGCCTATCACAGTAGGAACTTAGTTATGCATTTATTTTCTGTTCTAGCCAAGGAGTTGTACTAGCTAGTATTCACTCATTTTTTGTGGTTCATATGCTAATGTCCTCCTTAGGAGAATCACTTGTTGTCTTAGGTGGATGTGTTCTGTTCACTGGCTAGATAATGTGCTGTAGCATCATTCTGATGCTTTGTCCCAGAATTTCCACTTTACAGTGGTTGTGTTCTATCTCTGAATGTCAAACAAGTTGCATGCAGAGTTTATGTACTGTTCACCATATGTGCAGCCACTTCTTGTGTTGCTGTCAATGGTTTTATTATTTTCCATCTTTACCTCAAGTGTTGTGCTCAATGACTAGGTCTGAAACTGATAATTACTTCTCCACTGCAGAGACAAACTGATTTACATATTTATCAAGGGGAAACTGGATGGCTCTGAGCAAACCACAGGAACATTTGCATATTTATTACTCAGAATGTACAAAAGCTAAAATTAAGATAGGGATGTCTTGGTCTTAGTTACTAAGTTTGTTTTTATACAAAGGTTTTAGTCAGTGGATTTTGTACTCGGGTTAGTGCATTAGAGTGAAGCATCTATTTCTTATCACAGGAAATCAACATAGAGATTAAAATTATTGTTAGCTTGTGAATGATGATATGCAGAAGTTGCAACATTAAGTTTTTTGAAAGGTGTAAATCTTAGCCTGAAGACATGATTAACTGTGGCATTACCTTAAACTGCTGCAGCAGAAAGGGGCTCCCAAGAGGTTTACTATGTAGTGGGTGTATAGTTGAATGGCATCAATATATTTTCTGGGAGCAGTGTGGGTTTCCAGATACTTATGAATGTAGGGCTAAATTGTAGGAGTTTATGCGTTTTTTCAAAGGCTTGCCACTCACAGAGGTGAACCCCGAGAGCTGACTAAAAGTTAGTTGTGGTTCTGGTTAATGATGGTATTCAAAACCAAGTATGAGCAGCAGTAGCATATTCTGAACAGCAAGTAAAAACAATAAAACCCCAACAACAACCCAACTGCCTCTTCTAGGGAGTGATGTGATAGCTACTCTTCCTATTTGACTCTTTGTCCAATAATTGTCTGAAGCTTGCTGTAAGTTTCCAGATATAAGTGAGGCACATGAAAGTTTACTGGTGTGGGAAGAGAATGTTACATTTACAGGAATTTCCTTTATTGTCTACTCTCTATTCCTGAGACAGATCCTTAACCCTTCTTCTGAATCTTGTTTTTACTTCACACCTGGAAAATTGCTTTAAAGCTTTTCTCACAAATAGAGAGACTATTTTGTCCTAGGTTATGCAAAGGTATTCTTCTTTCCATAGAGTTTTATTCACAGTTTCAGCAAAACTCTAAATTATTTCAAATTAGTACAAATAACACTTTTTCCTATTGATTTGAAATGACAATAGACTAATTTTTAAATAAAATACATTTGTTCATATACTTGCTCAACTAAACCTTTGAACAATTTTCCAGATCACTAGCAAGTTTGTAAACAAATTATTGTTTTTCAGTGTTTGTACCTTGTATTCAAATGAATAGTCATTTTCTATAAACCTTATCTCTTTATGTAGGTGAGCATAGTAGGAGCTTTACATAATTTAAAACTCAGAAATTCCATTCAGCATTAGAGAGCCTGGTTCAGCTCCCATTCAGGTTGTGCTAGAGAAGTTTAGTGCCACACTGTGTTTCCTTCCAAAGAACCGAGTCAATTTGCTCTTCTGACTTTCATATTGCATTATGACTTTCAATCCACTGAAATAGGCATTTTCACATTCAAAATGAAACAATTCTTCATCATTTAGCAAAGCTTGAAGCACGAATGGAGAGCAGAATATAGAGAGAGCAGTCCTCAGTATATTTTGCAGGAAGCTTAAATTTTGGAACATTGGTGTACAAATTAAAACAAGTAACATCTTAAAGCTGTCCTTAAACTGTTTTGTGTTATAAAAAAATATAAAAGAAAGAAAAATGTCCAGTGATCTAATATCTTTGTCTGCTACAATAGTAGTCATCTACGTTGTGATATACATTCCTAGAATCGCTATACTAGGAGGAACTTGATCTGAAATTCTAGTTACTAAATAGCTGCAGAAATTATGCAGCTCCTTCAGTTAGACTGATTTAGATATTCAGAAATGTTGTCTTTCCAAATATGTTCTGTTTAAATCAGAAAAAAAATGTAAATGGTACCATCCGCAGAGTTCAATGCACCTGTTAATTTTTTAGAACATGGTTTTCAAGTGAGCTCTTTCAATCAAAACTCTTTCCATTTTTATTATTAATTTCCTACTCTGGGGATAGCAAGCTATTGAACAAAGCTATGGTTTTCCTGATGTTTTGACTTACCTATCCTACAGTTTAATATTCTGTATAAACTCTTTACATCCAAAAATGCTATTAAAACTTGTATTGCTGCCTGCAACCAGCAATAGAACTCACAGGGGACACTAAGCCAGCTGAAGCCCCAAACCTCTAATTCAAGAGTACATGACGTATGACATACTTCCGATCATATTTTATGGGTGAAGCAATACAGTTTTACCGTCATCACTTACACAGACATCATTTATCTGTTCACCACACTCATTAAAGTTTGTTGCTCATGTAGTTGCATGTCTAGCACTTTTGAGTACAATTCATCTTACTGTCCTTGATGTCTAATATGAAGGCATTTAGTTTTGAGTTAGTTGCCTATTTTCTCTTTTCAGTCAACAGGTATAAAAGGTCTTTTTGCAGCTCACATCTTTTTCACAGGCAGATAAAATAGATTAACTACCATTTCTTGGGAATGCTTATACATAAATTTTAACTTAATTCTAAAGTCTCTGAAATATGCAGAAGCAATGAGAGTGGATGAGTTAGATTTTGAAAGAAATTATTTTTTTATAAGAAAATAGTAAAGATTGTGTTTTTCCTTCATGGTAGTATTTGCTTCCAAAATTCGTATAATATTGCTCATGAAAGATACCTGTTCATAAAGATCCACAAGGAATTCGTTGCATTTTTCTGTACCAGTTACCATTTAGAAATACTGATAAGTGAATGTATAGCTTGAGCTAACAGTAGTCACATCATTCAAATGCACTTAAATATGGCTTATCTCCTGGCAGCACACATTTTGCTGTTTATTTATAGTTTTCACTCTAGAAGGTGTCAGTGTACAAGATCAGAATAGAAGTGGAAGCTTTGGTTCATTTCTGCAAATGCATTGTGGTTGCCATTGTCTGACAATAACGTTATTTGAATCACCACTATTAGTCCATCTGTACTAAAGAATATTGTTGCTAAAAGGAATTGTCATTTTAGCCTTCATGAATTAACCCTAATAGAGACAATCTTCTTTGTGTTTAAAAATCCATTTGAAGGAAATGGAAGTTTTACCATTGAGCTCAACAAGTTTGGAATGAGAATTTCTATGCATTTTATTTAGGTATAATTTTTCTAAAACAGGAAACATTTGAGTGTCAGATTTTTTTTTTTATTTTTTTTTTTCCTGGCCAAGTCAAGCTACTCAACTTTGTTCAAAAAAAAAAAAAAGGTCATCATAATATCTTTTATATTATATTTTTTAAAATTTATGTTAATTATCTATGACAGCAGGACAGTTTTCACTGGTTCTTATTTTGTCCCAAATTAATTAGGAAATCAAAATAGCCACTATTTAATGATTGCCAACGTCTCTGATCTCTGCAGTTCATTTATTGTGATATGCTGAGTACAATTATCATTTTATTTTCATTTTGTTTTGGGTAGAGAATGAATTTGAAAGTTCAGTTTCATCTAGGAAAATGGTGTATGTAAAAAAATGCTGTTGTGCACATCAGTGCTCATGTATTTCTTTGCACAATACCATTTATTATTATTGTCATAGTATCATAAATTTATATATTAAGATGGGTTGGAAGGGAACTCTGGAGCTTTTGTGGCTGAATACCTACACATAGTGTCCTAATTTATCTTTATACTCCCCTTTTTTATCATCATTGCCACCTTTCCAAGGGATATTGTAACTACTTAGCAAAAACATTTTCCAAAGAATCTCAGAAGCCAGTGGGAAATTGCCTATTTCTTTTCTGGCACTAAGTCCACTTTATGCAGCAAGGGGATGGCTCATCAGATGGATCTGCATGATTTTCCTTCAGCCCACCAACTTTAAAATGTCAGCCTTTGTAACAGATTTTCCTCATCTCTGTTGGGAAATTTCAACTCCCACGAGGCTTCAAAATTTACATAAACAAATTCTCCTACTCTTACATTTCTTCTTTGCTCCTAGTTTACTAACAAGACCAACAGGTATCACTTATTTAACTGCTGATGTTCCTTTATTTGTGACCCAGTCATTTGAGCTGATGAGAAATGAAGACAGTCAACCTTTTTAACAAGGCAGTTTTAGAGTGCTATAACATTAAAAGTCAACCAGAAATAGTGGCAATAAGGTAAAATAACTACTCCTTATTCAGAAAAAGAACATAGCAACAGAAATGATGATCTGAAAATCAAGAAGGTTCTGTAATTCAAAGTTCTTATCTGCTTTGACACAATAATTGAGCATCAGATGATAAATTAATTCTTAGTGGACAGGTGAGCAAATCAAAATTAAAATTCAAATTGGTTGTTTAAGTAGAAATAGTATAGATAAAATGGTTGTGAAGGCAGAATTATCTTTATATGTTCTGAGATCCCTAAAGGACAAGGTTAAGGCTCATTGTCAGGTTGATGTGAAGAATTATACTCTTAAGCTTTGGTCATTTTCCAGGACCAATAATTTTAGATTCCTAATCAGTATAAAATTCACTGGAGCAGGTTACAAGTAGCAGCTTCACTCTCATTCATACAGAAACACCATTTAAAGACCTCAGTCTAAATAGGTTTCAATGTAATTTATGTACAGTGCAAGGCTCTCCACAGTGCCAAGGTAGTGTGAGGAGCCTTTTGTGGAAATGAAACATGAGCCCATGGTGCCTTAGAGTTACAAAACATATCCACGTGGATACTTCTTTTAAATACATGCACCTGTGTGCATTTATTACCTAGCATATTTTTAGTTTAGTTGATGTCTTTTTATGTGATGAGATATTCAGGACTAATTAATAGGTTTGATAATGAAACCATGCAGTCTCCAAAGGCACGACATACGTTCTTTTCCTTTTTTTTTTTTTTAAGAATGTCTTATTCTTAACACTCACACTGAGATTTCTGCCATACTGCTTCTATAGTTGCTAGGCAGCAAGGCTTTACCCCCAAACTGTGAGGCCTATTCTGCATGCTGAGACTCTTCAAATATCCTCAGTGGCTTGAATCTTCTTGCTGAGGGGTTTCCTTGATGGAGAGCAACTGCTTCCAAGGGTCACTGGCTCTCTGTGGATCAGCCCTTTTCTCTGATGTGCACAAATCCTCTCATTTTGTACTTCAAGAAACCCTGCAGCAATCAAACCATGGTCATGATTGCAACATGGCTTGTGCATTTGTCCCCCACTGTATGCTGCATGGTGCCAATTACTATGTATAATAGAGTTTATGTGGAAAGTGGTCTCAAAAAGGCATAAGGACAAAAATATTTATGTGTGCCAAGGCTAATGAAAAAGCCACTCAAAGACATTAAAGCTGTTCTTTTTTGGTTTTTTTTCTTTTTCTTAGGGCAAGTTCTGGATATGCTGGAGAAACATAATCTAAGTGACAAAACTCTCGTATATTTTACATCTGACCAAGGGGCTCATGTTGAAGAAATCTCTAGTGCTGGAGAAGTCCATGGAGGATACAACGGCATATATAAAGGTGAACATTCTCTGATTATTCTTGAAAAATGCAAGTAAAAAGTTATCATTGCCTTGGTTTTGCACCAGAACTGTAATGTAGTATGTGGTCAAGGTCAAAACCTTCAATCTTATTGAAATGCTTGTTTTCATTCTTTTTAATGAAATTCAGTGATTATTCTTATCTTTTTACCAGAGATTAAGTTCTTCTCACTCTTTCACTAGATAGTGGCTGTGTAATTTGTTTTCCACTCATATTTCGGGGGAAAAGATTAAACAAATCCAGCAATTTTTGGAAAGTCATTTACCAAATTTGAAACTTAGTTGTAGAGAGAAAGAAATAAATTGCCCTTATGTATGATTATTTTTTTTCAGTATAGTATTGCAGAAATACAAAATGTCATAGTAGTTGAGTTTGGAAGACATTTCTCAAGGTCTGCAGTCCTAGCCGCTGCAGAACAAGGTTCGCTAGAGCTGGTTGCTCATGACTATATCCAGTCAAGTTATGAAAATCTTCAGTGATGAAGACTTCACAGCCTCTCTGGACAACTTTCTCCAGTGTTTGATCACACTGACCATAAAAAAAACCAATGAACCACCCAAAAAAAAACCCAACCAACCCCCTTCCCCCCCCCAAAAAAAAAAACAAAACCAAAAACTTTTTCTTATGTTTAATTAGAGTTTTCTGTATTTTAGTTTGTGCCCATTACCTCTTGTTGAAAAGGGTCTGGCTCTATCCTCTTTACTCAGGTAAATCCAAGTATCCCAAGATATGGATAAGATCCTGCTAAGCATTCTCTTCTCCAGGCTGACCATCTCTCTCTCAGCCTCTCCTCATATGTCAAATGTCTTTGTCATGGCCTTCCTTTGAACTCACCCCAGTATGTCCATGTCTCTTGTATTGAGGATTTCTGCACTTGAACCCAGTGCTCTGGGTATGTCTGACTAGTGCTGAGCAGAGAATAAGGCTTGCTGGAAACATTCTTCTGTGGTGGTTTGAGCCTGGATAAACCCCTGGTGTCCAGCAAAACTGTTTTGAGGACTTTCTTCCTCCTCCCCTTTTTTGCCTTCCAGAGGGAAGGAAAAATAAACAGCTAAGAATTTATGGCTAGAGATAACAGCTAAAAGAGGAGCTTTGATTAATACCACAGGCAAATCAGAACTTAGAATAATGCTTAAATTTATTACTAACAAACTAAAAACTAAAAATAAGAAGTAAAAACAGGTTAGAAACACCTTTCCACCACCCCCCCCTCTTGGTCTGTCCTCCTTCCCCTGATGGTGTGGGGAACAGGGAATGGAAGGTTTACAGTCAGTTGTTGTTGGGTCAGCCATTCGCAGATGTAAGTCCAAAATTTAAGCAGCAGTTCTTCCAAATGTGCTGTCTCAGGGCCTTTCCTGTGGGCTGCAAAGGGGACAGCTTGCTTCGCCACAGTCATCACCACGGTGACGGGGGAATCGTAACTCTGAGTCCTTCCCCTGTGTTCCATGGGGTTCCCCCCATGAGAGAGATACTCTGCTCTCAAGTGGGTCATTCCATGGGGTGCAGTCTCTTACAAAATGCTGGCTGTTCCTGCTCAACATGGTCCCTCCATTCTCCCTCCATCCGTCTTGGCTGCAAATCTTTGCAGGACTCCACTCCACCTTGGGAGCCTCCCGCTAAGCAACAGCCTCTTTCATGCCTCCCCGTGCTCCGACAGGGGGATCTTTGCACCCCCATGGATCCCATGGGCTTTGAGGGGACAGCTCGTAGTCACCATGGTCATCACCACAGTAGTCAGGGAATAATAGCTTTAAGTCCTTTCCCGGATCTGTGGGGTCCCTCCCCCTCCTTCTCCTCTTCTCCTCCTTCACTGACCTTCATGTCTGCGTTGTGATGTTGTTAATCCATGGCTGCCAAATTTCAACTGCGCAACAACTTCTTAAATATGTTTTCACACGGAGGCGTAACTTAATGGTTCAAAAGCAGGAAGTTTTCCTCGGAGCTGACCCTCATTGGCTCTGCTCTATAGGATGGAGGGAAACTTCCAGCAGCTTCCAACAGAAGTTACTCTTCCTCTTATCAAAAAATACCCAAAAAACCACAACATCTAATCAGAGAAACCCATGACATCTTCCTGATGCAACTCAGAATGATGTTGGCCTTCTTTGCCAGAAGAGCAAATTGCTGGCTGATGTTCAGCTAGTTGTTCACTAGGACCCTCATGTCCTTCTCTGAGGAGCTGCTTTCCAGCCAGTCATCCCCCAGCCTTTGCTGGTCCTAGAGGTTACTGCTGTGCAGATGCAGGACTTTGTCTTTCCTTTGCTGTTTTTTATCATCTGCAAAACTTCAGAAAGGCAAAAATACAGGCATATAAAGTAAGCAATAACAATGAAATGAGGTTTTTCAAGCAAGAATGCTCACAGTTTTTAGTCAATTGGTATTTATCTGAGAAATGACCCTTATATTTGAAGAGAACTGCAAAGGAAATGCTACACAAGCAAAACAAGCAATGCCAAAGTCATGAGGTCTGTCTATCAGATGGGTCCCCTTGGGCTAACACCAGAGTGAAATGTATCTTGAACGTTAGCACATAGGCCTTACATAGCAATTTAAGTAATTAAGGAACCATATGGTTACATATCTGTAGCTGTAGGCACAGCCTGAGGTGTTTTAGAAGCTCTAAAAAATATTTATCTTCTCGAATGCCAGACATAAGGTACAGGATAAATGGTGAGGAGGGTAAAAAAAAAGACAAATACACTAGGGAATATGCCTTCCTGAGGAACTTTGAATGGAGTCTTTTTTCTCAAGCCTTACAAAATTTTATATTCATACTTACAGAATAAAGAAAAAGTTGAAATAGAGCTTACCTGGATTCATAAAAAAATCTGACTGATAGGTTAATTTGGATAATAATGAGACTTCTTTTTTTTTAAAAAAAAAAGAAAGTAATTGTGTGAAGAGGCTGAGGGAGCTCGGGTTGTTTCGCTGGGAGAGGAGGAGGCTCAGGGGAGATCTTATCGCTCTCTACAACTACCTGAAAGGAGGTTGTAACAAGGTGGGGATGCATCTCTTCTCCAGGCAACTAGTGACAGGACAAGAGCACCAGGGGAGGTTTAGGTTGGACATTAGGAGGAAGTTCTTCACAGAAGGAGTGATTGGGCATTGGAAAGGGGTTCCCAGGGAGATGGTGGAGTCACCCTTCCTGGAGGTGTTTAATAAACAACTGGATGTGGCACTTAGTGCCATTGTCTAGTTGACAAGGTGGTGTTCGGTCCTAGGTTGGACTCAATGATCTCAGATCTTTCCCAACCTAATTGATTCCATGATTCTGTTAACCACCCACGCTGTGCTGACAAATGTAATATACAATGGGTTAGAAAATAATTACAATGTAATAAGAAAAATCATTGTTTGATGACAGACATTCTTAATAAATTAAAAAGAAATTAAAAGAGTCAATCAGTTGAATATACTTTTATCATTTTAAAATGCAATATATTCTCCTTTATCTTTCACTCCATCTCTATATCAGTCCTCAATTTAACAGGTGTATTAGGCATCATTTGCAAAAGGGCTGAAGGGCAAATGATCAATTAATTGCATAATTAGACATTTTAATACATAGGAATTTATTCATATTAAAAGTCATGTGCAATGAAAAGTGTTTGAAGTCTGTACGTCTCTGGCAGAGTTAATGAGAAACAAACGTGTGAAGCCTCAAGTCTCAGGCACTGATATAACACTATGCCTAAAAAAACAAAAGGACCATCTTTGTGCTGCTTGTGCTCATGTGTGCACACACCAGGAGCTTGTTTCATCTGATGAATAATTTAAAAAACTGGGAGACATGCATGTCCTTTTTTCCTGTCCCCGCTAGTCAATCTCCACTACTTATCTTTTTGTCTATGAGTGCTGCATGAATGCGAATATGAATCAAGCCACTTAACCCTCTTGTCAGAGCTGGGGCAGTATGCTCAGCAATAATTGGTTCTGCCCTAAAATCAAAAGCTCTCAACAGATCTCCACAATTCTAAGTCACTAATTTGTCTTGATATCCAGCCAAATAAGCACCAATAATAAAATTTAAGAGGTGTTTGGAGAGTTAGGCTGGTGCTGCAAGACTGGATGCAAAAAAGGGGAAATTGCTGTTTGAAGGTTTTATTGCTCTGGATTCTGAATACAGAACAGTCACCATAAATTTGGATAGCCCTTGAAATTAGAAACCAGAGCTAGCATAGTGTTTAACCAGCTGTTGTCATACACAGTCTGGTTTACCTCTACAGTATCCTTTTTCAGAAGACATTATACAGTAATATTGAAGTGATGGATCAAAATCTCTTTCCAGTGGCCTTTTTCTGACAGTTATCAGGATCAGAATCTGTGTAGTAAATAAAAAAAAAAAAATCCCTAAGAAGATCTCATCCTAATCCTAGACAGCACGACCTTGGTTAAAGATGTGAATCCTGGCAAATGAGATTCTACAAAGATTTTAGAATTTAGATTTTAGAAATTCCATTCAGAGTCTTTCTAAATTCTAAGCATAGCCTCTGTCACTTATCAATGAGAACATAGTACTTTCATTTACTATTTTGAAATGGGACAGATGCAAATTTCATGGAACATCTTGAAGTTTAATACCATTTCCTTACTGATATAGGATAAAGGAGGGAAAAGTTTTTGTATCTTTCCTGGCTTACCGTTGTTTTGTATACTTCTGTGGTGCCTCTTTGCCTTTAATACCTCATTCAGAAAATAGTTGTCTCTTCCATCTCTCTTATCAATCTTAACTGATGTCCTAATTGTCCCTAATTTTCTGTTATTTTCTTCTGCGAATTATTTCTAACTGTGCAATGTATTTTTAAAAAGGACTTTACAGGTATTGCTGTTCAAATTTCCCATTAAGTATCAGTACTCGTTCATACACTTCTGAATATGATCCATTTCATCCTACAGACCCTAGTGCAGTTATTTTTTTCTCTAATGTTTGTTGTGCTGCACATATTTTCACAGAATTTGAAGTTGCATCATTTCCTGTTCATTCAACTTGGTCTTTTCTTATGAATTTTATGAACCTGTGATACTTTGTGTCATATGTGGATTTTTCAATTGCACAGCTCACTTCCTTTTCAAAACTGAAGTAAATATATATAATAGTAGGGGGCTTAAAACAGAGTAGCATCGAGATACCTTACTATTGACTTTTTTTTTTTTTTTTTTTTGCAAAGAGTCACAGGCTGTTTGTTTAATCTTTTTGTTTCCTGCCTGTTAGTCAGATTTTGATTCATGACAACCTTTTATCTCCTAAGCCATGATTAATGTTCCAGTAATTTTTCCTGACGGTCCTTGTCAAAGATCTTTCAAAGGTTTAAATCTAGATGCATCTCCTAAAACCAAAAATAGTAGCTATTTTTGTAAGAATTTCTTCCCCACAATTCAAGGCCTTCTTACATGAACTTGTAAAGTACTCCTGGGTGCAAACCTGATAATACATTAATATTTTTAGATTGAAATATGGACACTATTGTGTGCAACCAAAGTATCTTCTTAAAACTTTCTATGTATTTTTCCAAGTTGTTGTTGTTTTTTTTTTGTTTTGTTTGGTTGGTTGGTTGGTTTTGGTTTTGCTTTTTTTCCAGTTCTGTGACATTTCTATTTAGAAAGGGATAGAACACTGAGGTATTGGTTTTGTATATGATTTCCAGGATACCTACACTGACTTTTTCTTAGGTGTTTTTCACTAGCTATCTCATTGAAGCATGTTCCTTTTAGCCAGTCACCACAGTATTCCTTTAGGAGCAGAAATAAAGTTAGTTTTTCAAAATACTTCAGATCTCTACTTTAGAATAAGGTGAATAGAATAAATAAATTAACAGAATTTTCTCTCTATTGAATAAACAAGGAGCGTAAGATGACTGGTTTAAAGGATGCCATTACATTCTTCCTTGGTACACTGAGATTTTGAATCTAAATATTTTGTGGTAATTTTTATTTAGTTTCTTAGTGAGTAATTTCTTGAATTAATTTCATTGTGTTGAAGAATATATATATACATTATAGCAGTAAACAGTGAAGGCAATAAAAACTTTTTTGCACACTATTTCTTGTTATACTATTTCACTGATGCGTGTGCGGACAGTAAAAGTCCTCCCTCATTATCAAGTGTTGACGTCTATCCCGCTCTGTTGCATATGGAACTTTCTGTGGAGTCTCCTTGCATCTCTTACTGTCACCTTCTTTTGGATACATATATTTTGTCTATATCTCAGATGTGCACATTAGAAACACTGTCTTTCTTTGTACTTCTGAAGCACTTAGCACAATGCATGCAGGCACTTGGCTGCTGTCATTCTGCCAGAGTGGGTCATGAGTTTTCTGCTAATGGCAGTGAAGTCCAACACTGAGAATGGAAAACTATTTGAAAAACATTCATTGTAAGTGCTTTGTGCCTTGGAAATAGGTCTTATCATAGCTACGTGTTAATATCTATGGAAAATAATTATGAATATTTCCTAAGGACATAGACCCTGATATTTTAAAATCTACTACAGATTGGTCAGACCTAAAAAAGAACTGGTGGAATCAATTATCCAATATGTCATTCATTTATTATTTTACTACAAATTTATATACTCAATGATAAGTTAGTTGAGCGGGTTTTCTTAAAGGTATCAACCTATCTTGTAATTTTGACTGAAACAAAAAGTATCCTAAGAGATCATTTCCTTTGACTGGAAGAAAGGTCATATGAGAAGATGTCCAAATGAGCCATATGTATTCCATCCACCTCTATAAGAACAACTCAGACTGAAAGTGGACAAAACTAGTCCACAAAACAAATTTAAAATCAGTAAAATAGAGTGAGTATGCCATTGAAAATAAATTTTTATTTGAAAATTTTTTAAGGTAAGCAATAAATTGTATATAGTATGCATATAATATGCTACAGATGGGTAGAATAATCAATTTCTTTGTATTTCTCTGTCATTCAAGAGAATAAATTGAGTTTAGGAGCTTCGTTTTTAGAAGAATATATGAAGGAAGGAAAGGGTAGTATGGTTATAATCGATGTGATATAAGAAAGGTATTTAAAATGGTTTTCATCATTCATAATGTTAACAGTGATTTACCACAGAGTTCCCTTTTATATATCATCCTTTGTAAAAGCTCTATTCCCGGAGTTAGATAATAGCAGTCAATTTAAACCAGAGGGAGAAAAAAAACATGCATTCTTTTAGCTAAGATTTGAAATGAGGTTATAATGGAAATTTGACATCATGTTGTGGATGGCTGCAGAGAGTTATGTCTGTATTTTGCCTGCTCCTGCAGGTCTTTCAGGAAAGGTAAACATAGGCTATTGTTCCATATAACACTGAAAGGTGCAGCAACTCAGAAATAGACATAGACATAGACATGCCTAGCATGGACAGCTAGGCATGAAAATACAGTGTAGTGTTTTCTATTCTTAAAAAAAAAAAAAAAACAACAACAAAAAACCACAAAACAAAATTAAAAAAAAACAAACAAAACAAATTAAAAAAACTTCCAGCATTTTTAGAAGAATTTAAGAGAACAAAAATAATATATACCTAGGCTGCCTAGAGTTTGCAAGGCACACAGACTATTAGGTTGCTGCCTTTTCTCTGTTCCAGTGTTGTCAAGTCCAAGCAAAAGACAAAACTAATGACACAGATCCTTAATATTAAGAGATTTTTATTTTTTTTAAATGATATCTTGTGGATTTTTTTTATTTCCCTTCTCATATTATAGCCATTTGGATGTTTGCTTCATGTTTCAAGCATCAGAAGTAAAAACTTGAATTTTTATTTTTAAAAGGAAAAAGAAAGCAGAAAAGAATGCTTGAACAAAGTTTAACATCAAGAGTTTTAAAGATGGTATATGTCAAGGGATTTGTAGTCACATTATGGCATTAAGCAACTCTAGTGATGTCACTAAACACAATTCTAACAAAAAATGAACACCACGTAAGCATAGATAATAGAAGACAGTCTTCTGCAATGACCTGAAATTCCTTCTCTGGTTCCCCGCTATTCCTAATCTCCAGAAATATAAAAAAAAAAATGTGCTCCAATTAGCCTTTTGAAAGGGAAACAGCAGTCACTTCTTCAGAGACATAAGCGAGGATATAGTGCTACTGTGGAGTCCATTTTGCTGTTTGTACCTT
Organism: Anabacerthia variegaticeps; assembly: GCA_035583185.1. Taxonomy (NCBI): domain Eukaryota; kingdom Metazoa; phylum Chordata; class Aves; order Passeriformes; family Furnariidae; genus Anabacerthia; species Anabacerthia variegaticeps. The sequence continues at coordinate 96,425,011 of JAWWEW010000001.1, forward strand.
CCAGCGGGGAGTCCGAGTTTGCAGAGTGTTCCTTTGTGCTTGGGTAATGTGCAACTTTTCTGACCTTTTCTGTAGTCATACAAGAAAATTGCACTGTGAATCTAAGAGCTCTGAAGGTGACACAATATCTGGGTTTTTAGAATTGCAACGTGTGGGAATCAGATTCACCACTTATCTTGAAATTTCTCTGTCTTTAGATCACACAGGAGACAACAATATAATGATAACTTACTAAAACAATCCAATCTATCTAGCTCTATTACTAGTTTCAGGCAGGTATACAGAAGTGAAAGGAAACTGACACTTAAAGCTACATATGGTATAGATCAGCTCTTGGAGTTTTTGTCTGCTGATACTGTTCACCCAAAAAGCTGCTGTGATGTGTACACAGAACTAGATCTGGCTCATGAACTAAATTATGTCCCTGGAGCAGCTGTTCACAGAAAGTATTATAATTTGAGGATATCTGTAATTTTAGGTCCTTGTGCTTTTCTTGAATTCTTATTTGGATTTAATTACTCCCACTCAACAGGATTTTCTGTGCACCATAGCTCAGTCAGGATATTAGTCTTGACTCTTTCCTGCTGGGTAACACCTCATTCCCACCAAATTCTGAGAAACCTGGTGACTGTCGTACAGAGGTAGAGTCATCTTCTCTACAGAAGATGTACACAGTCTATTGATATCTACACTGATCTTGACCCAACAAAATTAACAACTAAGCAGCATACTGTTGGGTGAATACTTCCTTTTACTAGGTGACAGAAGTTCTGAACCTCACCAAATAACACCTTCCTGAACTTAAATGTACATTTTCTTCAGATTTTTATTTCAAAAATCATATTTTTTACAAGAATGTAAACAATAATAGGACATGTGTCTCACTCCTGAGTGTTAGAATAGGTAGCCTTGCACTTTATCATGAGAATGGAATTACATTTGACTGAGTGACAAGAGTAAACTTTTTAAAGTGCTCTAAGATAGTCTTGTTGAGATCTGACCTTGGCATTGTTTTTCAAAAATAACTTAAGCAAATATTGTTGCTTGACATAATGCTGGATATTAGAAAATCTGAGTTTTCTGATGTCAGTCATGTCTCTAACTATTCAGTGTTATGAATTCTATAAAGTTCATGAAAAAAGTAAGCAAAAATTTGATATAACATGGAATCATGAGCTAATGGTCATTCAGCCATAAGAGTATATACATTATATATATATATATGTATAAATATCTATGCAAAAGAGAGTTTTATGTTTTGAAGTTGCTACTTACCTTTACAAGTAGTGAAAAACCTGTAGAAAACCAGGTGGATTATGAAACCCCCATTGCTGAAATAGGAAAGGACTCAATAAAATAGACAAGGCCTGGGGTAAGTACCAAAAGTACTGACATCTGTGAGGTGTTTTGGAGGGTTAAAAGGCTAAGGAAACAGAACTCTTGAAGTACATCGTTGTAGTATTTTTTCTTTGTTTTTGTTTTTTGATAGTTTTTGTTTGGTTGTTGTTGGGGTTTTGGTGTGGGGTTTTTTTTTTTTTGGTTTGGTTTTTTTTTTTTTTTTGCTTGAAAAAGGGATATACATGAAAAAAAAATAAGCTTGCTAATTTTGACTGAACCATGAATTGCTATCAGTCAATGGCAGGAGTTCAGCCCATACATTCCTCTTTTTCAAGACATTTTAATTGTATGAAACGATCTCAATTTAGTTGTAAATGGCCCTGACCATGCTTAACCACATCCCAAACCCAAACAGA
>JAWWEW010000001.1:96426864-96562102 GCA_035583185.1 Anabacerthia variegaticeps
TTTAATTGTATGAAACGATCTCAATTTAGTTGTAAATGGCCCTGACCATGCTTAACCACATCCCAAACCCAAACAGAGGTTTCTTTTTCAAGTGATATATTAATTTCAAAGGTCGCCCTGAAGTGTTTATATAGTCACATGACTGTGCAAGACATTAGTAATAGCACTTGTGATAGCTCTTCATAAAGAGTTGTGTCAATTGTCTGTGAAGTAATGGTGGAAATCCTGTCATAGAATAAGCACATTGCCCTTCTGCAAAGATGATGGCAGGAGTGGGCACTGATGGATCTTGCACAAACAAAGTAAATGGCTGCAATGTAGTGTTGAATGCAATCAGTTGATAGTGGACTTGATGCAGCTGTGTTGGTTTAGAAGTCAAAAAGGTCTTCACAGCATTCTGAAATTTATGGTCACTGAAGTGAATTTCTTTCTAATGCCTTGAGTTGGAGAACTGAGTCACATACTAAATTAGTACTTCTATATAAAGTCATTAAACACCATTTTTAATAAAATGTGTACCTTCTCTTGGTTCATACCTCAGACAACTAGGTTTACCTCAATTTTTTTTGAGTCCTGTACTTTGTTTATACCATCACGTACCTATCTAGACCAAATTCTGTATGAAGAGTCCTGTAAAGTACCTTTTAATCTCCTACAACTATTTAATTTTTTTGTAAACTAAATACATTTTATAATCTCTGTCTAATACTTATTGTAAGTTTACTGTGAGAAAGTGCTACTGTAGGTGGAAAATCTAGCAAATTAAAAATTAGATAAATACATTTAATATAAAGATTCTAGCTAGACAGAATGTTTACTTGTGGAGGGGGAATTATCTAAGAAGGAATTGATTTCTCAACAAAACTAATTTTTCAGGTGGAAAATCAACAAACTGGGAAGGAGGTATTCGTGTGCCAGGCCTTTTCCGTTGGCCCGGAGTGCTACAGGCTGGTGCCTATATTGATGAGCCAACAAGTAACATGGATATATTTCCTACCATAGTCAAACTTGCAGAGGCACAGTTACCCTCTGACAGGTATGCTCTGTAGTCATCTCTGTTCTAGAGAAAATGTCAGGAGTGTTTTATACATTCTGGTGATGTCTATTAAGGTAGAGGTGAGAATGTAAGTAAGAAACTAGGTTTTATACTTGCAATAATATGTTGACTCTTTTCATATTGAGTTACTGATATATTTTACAGAAACGTTGTATGTAAATACAGCTTAACTTCCAAACAAGCAACAAGCACCAAAAAGATAAGAGAAACCATCAGAGCAACACACTGTCAAATCAAACCTAGAATTACTAAAAGCAAAAATGACAGTATCAAAAAAGGTTCTGTTCTGCATGAGTGAATGTGGTAGAAAAAGGAACTGCAAGTGTAAATTACTTTAAACTTCATGCCTGGCTAGACTTTTCTTACAGGCATTTTTTTTTTTTTTTTTAATTTTGGGTGTTTTGTTTTGTTTTTTTTATTCTGTACCAATGTAGTGAAAATAATCCCTTATAGAGTTTTTCAGCCTGGTAAGAAAACTCACTGGACTTCTAGAATTTATAAGGTGCCTTACTGACACTGCTATATCCCCAGGCTTTGTCTTGTTTGGAGACAGTCAGTTTCAGCAGCACAGTGGCTCCAACTGAGCACCGTGGCCATTCAAACCCAGTAAGTCGAGAAACCTACTGGTACACATATCTTTCGACATATACAACACACAAACAGCTTTTTAGCACAAAGCATTGGGAATCCACATGGGAAAGCCCAGTGGTGAGCAGAGTCACTCTGCTAATGATGATTCACTGAATGCTTGAAGGAAATGGCAGGGCAGGACAAATGTAAGACATGAAAAATTAGTCAGGTTGATCCTGAGAAATGCCCTACAAGCAGTGACTGTCAAATCTCAGCAGCTCAGATTGTTCTTAATGTGGCAGATATAATGCAGCTTTTTTTTTCATATTGCTTGAGTGGAGACTAAGTACAGATGTTTGCTTTTATCTGTGATAGAAATCCCAATATACCTGTGTAACTTCCACTTTTAAGTTGCTCCACTCTGATTCTTCTGTGTAGACTAGGTGCAACAAGCACTGCTTCAAGTTAGGTCATGGAATATCTTGAAGCATTTTTGATCCAGCAGCTGAATTCCTATCACTCCACTGAATTCTTCCTCAGAAGTAAGACAAATTAATAAAATTAGTATTCAGTCACTGTGAATGACCAGGTTAAAAAGAAAAGGAAGAGGTGTTCCTTTTTAATGAAGAGAAATTAGTCATCAGAAAGAAAAGTCTTATATATTCCTCTGAAACTAGCAACAGTAGGAATGCAGGAGTACTGGAGACATATTAGGGGAGATGCCCTTTTCCCCATCAACAGGGTCCAGAACAGAAAGTGTACAATATACATTCGTCTGCCCTGCTATCAGCTTGTTAATGAGCAAGCCTGAAGGGGCAACACAAGAGTCTGTCACTCAGGCAAGAAAACAATTGCAACAGAAAGTGGGAAAGACTCTAATCCAACAGACCCCCACAGACAGGGTTGCACCCAGAAGGCAGAGTTATAAGACAACATAGCTTTAGGAATTTCAGAATGTTTTACTGTCCATCCTTTGAGAAAAGTGCTACTCAGGATGGCTCTGTTGCACAGAATTGCTGCCATGAATTTAATCACACGTAGCTCATGGCTTAAAAAAGTGAAGTTAGTACTTGTAGTGGTTACACTAACATAGAAGAGGTTTTACATAGCAATGAACATTAGCATAGACATTTTTAAACTTTTTATAAGTTTCAAAAATTTTTTATGAGATGCTGCTCAAAATACTTAAGTATTAAATGTTATTTATTTGTTGATCTGTATATCAGCAGGACGTAATTTCCTATAAGCTTTATTGTAAAATTTGGAATTCATACCAGGTCAAAAAGGCAAGTTGTGATTTCTCCTGAGCCAGCTGAATCCAGCAATTCAAAGGCTTAATTTATGGAAACATTTAAAAGCCTTGTTTATTTTATAACTCAGCTTTTATGTAAATTGACTGACACCTTCAAAGCATGATCAAAATTGTCCAGCAGCATTTAAAGAATTTGTGTGTGTGTGTTTGTGTGTGTGCATGTGTGTGTGTGTATAGAGTTGATAAACATTTATTTTAAATAGTTAATTTTCAAATTTGGAATTACTGCTTCTATCTTAAATTCTGGCATACATAATCTGCTGGACAGAGTTCTTGCCATTACTTCTGGGGATGCTAACATAGGTCAGCATATATTTCTCTTGTTTAGTTTTAGGCTTGCTTTGGCCAGACTGCTCCCACACGCTTGAGCAGGTATATCTGAAGGACTGTGTTGTAGCAATTTACTCACATATGCCTGGTCACTTTTTCATAAGGAAAAAAATAGAAGTTGAGGAAATAACCGTTCATAATGACAAAATGTAAAATTATTGTTTCCTTAAGTAATGAAAAGATCAAATGGAAGAGCAACCTGAAGGTTTTCCTCTGAATTGACCAGTTGGAGGTGGCCATTCAGATTTGGGCTTTTCTAAGTGCAGAGTTTTATCTTTTCAGTAAAGAGGGATTTGGGTTATTCTTCTGATTTTCAAATGCTTTCTTACTCAGAATTATTGATGGACATGATCTGCTGCCCTTACTTCAAGGAAAAGTTACTCGATCTAAGCATGAATTTCTCTTCCATTACTGTAATGCATATTTAAATGCAGTGCGCTGGCATCCAGGAAACAGTAAGTAAACTTGCCTGTTCACATTCTAAATATTTAATATGATTTTTATTGCAACTTGAAAAGAATCAGAAGGAAGCCTTGGGCTATAGTAACAAAAAAATGTTTAAGATATCTAGCCTTTTTGCTTCTTTTTCACTTTTCTCTTTGCTAGAATGTGCCTATTCACCATTTCACTGTTTGACATTAATTTGTTGCTATGCATTAATGTTACATATCAATGCAATACTGAGACTTATGGTATCTGAAAACTTCTTTTCTTTTTTTTTTTTTAAACCTTCCTGAGAGAGAGTCTGTGTAACAGAATAAAGTAGTCAAGGTTGAGTCTTGTCCTAAAAATGTACAGGTAATAGAAGAGCTTGCTGAATAACAGCACAAGTATGATGTCAGGATGTCAGCCTGGACATTTTTATTATTTGGATAGCAAAGTATAGAAGAATCACTGAGTCAAAGTCATAATTGCCCAATAAATGAATATAGTGTTATAAGGGCCTTTTTCATGTTTTTAATGAATTACATAATTCTAATTTTTAGGTCAAGGAAAAATACATTTCTCATTGATTTGCTCCTTTTTGACTAACAGCTCACTGTTTCTGGTAGCACCTTCCACATTAACCAAAGCATATTTCCTTTTCTCTAAAAACCTTTGCACTGAATGAAGTTAAACACACATTAGTCCCATCTCAGTTGACACTCAAAGTGGTGGTTTGTGTTACAGTTTCAAAATGATCCAAAACAAGCTTTAGCATAAGATTTTTTTGGTTTAAGTACTTTGGGAAAGGATTTGTGTAATAGTTAATGTGCAAACTTAAAGTGAGTTGGAAACTTTGTCTCTACTTGTCTTGGACTTTAAACTAGGGAAAGGTAAAACATCACATTAATTTACCATTACTTTGCCTATATATCTTGCATTTGATAAATAATCATAAGGAATAAGCGAGCAAGCAGATCCAGTACCATTTTGTATGTGATGTTGGATGAAGTTGTTCTGAGTCATGATGAAGAAGTAGACAGAGTTTCAGGCAGGCAGAGAGATGTTTTTTCTCAAACACAGACCTTGGCAAGTTGACTTCTCCCTTGTCTGAGGAAAGGGTCAGCTTTATTATTCACTGAAGAGGAATGTGTTGGTGAATGAATGGGAGTAACGATAGGGGGCTAGTCTATTGTAGGTATTTGATGATTGGATGAGCAACAATGCAGATTATTATTCTTCCTTTCTCCAAGGCATTCAAAAGACAAAATCCGCTCAGAACTTGACAATAACATTTTCATAACACTTGGCTGACTTTTGTATGGAAAGTTGTTGTGGTTTAACTCCAGGTAGGAACTAAGCCCCACACAGCCACTGTAGCCTGGTGGGATGGGGAAGAGAATCAGAAGGGAGAGAATCTCAACTTGTGGGTTGAGATAAAGACAGTTTAATAGGTAAAACAAAAGCAGCACTTATCAGCAAAGCAAAACAAGGAATTAATTCACTAATTTCCATTGGCAGGCAAGTGTTCAGCCATCTCCAGGAAAGCTGGGCTCCCTCACACATAGTAGTGATTTGCGACAACAAATGTGTCACTCTGAAAATCTGCCCCTTCCTTCTTCTTCCCCCAGCTTTATAAGCTGAGCATGATGCCATATAGTGTGGGATATGCCTTGGGTCAACTGGGTTCAGCTGTCCCAGCTGTGTCCCCTCCCAGGTCCTTGTGCAACTCCAGCCTGCCCACTGGTGGGATGAGAGGCAGAAAGGCCTTGGCTCTGTGCAAGTGCTGCTCAGTAATAACTAAAACATCCCTGTGTTTTCAGCACAAATCCAAAACATAGCCCATATGAGCTACTGTGAAGGAAATAAATTCTATTCCAGCCAAAACAAGCACAAAGGGGTTTTGATATGCTACCTTGTTAGCCTACATTGTAGTGAGAGTAGGCAATAGCCAGATATTCCTCTCTACTGTCTTTTTCACAAATCCTCTCTGAGAGTTTAACACCTTCTTTCCTACCACTTCAAGCTCAGATCTTCAAAAATGCCCTTTCCATACAGACAATGCAACCATATTTGTAGCAGTATTTTTAAAATCAGCCAAATTTCACCCCTGTTTATCTCTCCACCACGTGTTATTGTTGTATGGAGATAAATATGCTGGTGTTGCAGCTGCAGGCACCTGATGCTATCTGCTTTGCTGTGGGCACGGGTGGAAAAACAAGTATGGTTGGTTTTTCTTCTGATACGTTAGCAGCTCTATATGGTGCAACTAATAATTTCAAAATGCATTATATTATTAGAGTATTATGGTCTTCTAGCCTCCACCACAGCTCACGCATTACAGCTTTTCTCAGAGTCCATCCATAGTCACTATTTCTGCTACTATTGAGTGATATTTTAGTATGTGAAAATGAACACAAGTAAAGCAAAAATATAATGCAATGGTTTGGTTGTTTCACTTTTTCGTTTTTGTTTTTGTTTTTTTTCCCCTCCTGGAGAAGCAATTATCTTGAACATTTAATTCAAAAATGTTCAGAGCTTTTGTCTAGCAATGAAGAACTAAATTAGAATATCCTATAGCAACAGTTCATACCTTATATTTGGGAATACATCCAAGAAAGTCAATGAGGTCATGTTCATTAAAAACAGACCAGAAAGCTGGAAAATAGTGCAACTTTCACTAAACCTCAGCATGCTGCTATCATCAGTTACAAGACTGTAAGTCTTCAGGTTTTGGGTGTAGACTGATCACCATTTCCAGCTCTACATGTATTCCATGTCTAAAAGGCTTTATCACCTAGAGAAAACCACATTCCTCCATGACCACATGCATTTTCCAGTATCCAGAAATAACTGTAGAATCTCTCTTCTTTTAGTTGCACCTTGCCAATTGCTGTAGTCGAGTGAATAGCACTTAATTCACAGAGGACTTCCAGAAGCACATGCTTAATAATCTTAATGATAGTCTTGAAGAGATATATTCCTTATCTAAGAAAAAGATGGAATTTCTGGGAAAAAAGTCACCAAGGAACAGTTTTCTCTTTCTGTGTATTGCAAATGATCTAGACCAGAAAAAACTTGTTCTTGATGTGTGTTCCATACTTAACTAGAGTGACTACAGCTACTATTGAATTGTGTAAAAACATTCTACTTGCAGATTTCTAGGAGGCCAAATGCTGACGAGCTCTGACTCCCACTGGACCCATTTTTTTCCCCAGACACTCAAAACCTAGGGTTAGCTTTGATCCTAGGGAAAAGTGCAAATACCAAGAATTGAGAGGGAAGCAAAAGTTCTGCTGAGGTACTCGATCCCTCCATCACTCTACAGTTCCCTTACTAACTTTATCTTTGCCATTGTTAGATTTCCACTGTGCTTCAGTCCGAAATCCCTCTTTTCAGTTTAATTTTTGACTCTTAGGTTAAAATATATCGTATGTTAAAATCATAGCAGTTACACAGCTATCCCTTGCTTGCAAGCTTCTAGAATCTGACTTAAGCAGGTGTGTTTCTCACATCATTCAGGGAAGGTCAGAAACTTCAGAGTGAACAATTACCATTTTGCGTTTATATATTTAGAGGCTAAGCATTCCTCATAACTAAATCAATACACATCTTCATTAAGATATATTAGTTAGGTCAGTTATTGCATTCACAATATACTTTCCCCTTCATCAGCCCTTTAGAGGAACATTTAGAGGATATGTGCTACGCAGTGCATTTCTCAAGCATCACTTCAGAACTTAAGCCTTGTGCTTTCTAAAGAGACACGAGAAAAATAATGTATTTTTTTTTCTGCTTTCCTCCTCTCTCTCAGCAACAGAAATAAGCTAACACTTTTTTTTTTCTCATTGACTCACTTTTTGCCTGATGCTAGAATGTAATACACATTATTCTTCACATTCTGAATTAAAAAAAAAATGAATGAAATATCAGGCAATTTTCTTTGCTCCCGATTCATGTCTGTCTCTCACAGACACATGTATGCTGACACTTGCTATAAGTGCCTTGGAAACAGGCAAGACATAGAATCCTAGTCCTTGGAGAATGATTTGCTGTTATTTTGAAACCTTATGTGTAATTTTAATCATTAAGAATATATAGAGAAAGACATGCTAAAACAGCATCAACAAAGTCCAGTGATTTCCCATTTACTTATTCCCCACAGCAGCCTGATGTACCATATAAGTACCAGTATATGAAAGGAACACCTTTGGAAAAAACCACTAAATTTTCTTTCTGCCTAGTAAGATATAATCACCTTTTTTTTTTTTTTTTGTTCAATCATTATTTTTTAATAATTAGGCATTTATATTGAAAACTAACAGATGTAGGATTTATTTATTTTCTTGATTCATTTTCCTTGAGCTGATTCACCCAAAATTTTGTGGTGCTTTCTGCAGTCTATGTGAGATTATGCTTTAGCCTGTTGTAAGTCTGATCACATGTTCTTCTGCTCAAGCAAGTTGACCACTACTTGTGTATTTGCTAATGTTATAATTTAGCATTACTGTGTATTAAAAAACTATCAAGAGTTCTCTCTCCAGAACATTACTGGCATATGAATCAGTACTAATAAAAATGCATTGCTATGACAACTTAATTATAAGGGAAGAATTAATCAGATACAGAGCAAATCTACAATTGAATGGAACTACAGCATCTTTCAGACTGCTCTGATTGTGTGCAAAAAATTGATTTGATAAGGAGGGAAATATGTTGTAATGCTGTGTAATAAACATTGAGAAATATAATGCAATACAGTCTGCATTGTAAAAAAATAGTGATCTTCACAGTATTTGGTACTACTAATAAAAATATACTTATGTTTCTGATAAATGCTAGAATAACTTTACTAGCTGTACTTCACCTTTTCTCCTTCAAAATGTATTTCATTATTCAGTGGAAAATGTCATTCGGTAAACAAAAGAAAAAAAGACTTGCTATGGTAAGTTAAATCAAAGCACAGTAGACCATAAAGCCAAACTAGCTTATCATGCAAATATAATGACTTTTAAAGACAGTAGAATTAACTGAAAAACTTTACATTGAAATTTCCTGCTCTGCCTCACTTATCCAAGCAGGATACATTTCAATTAGTGTTTTTATTGAGTTTCCCATACATTGTGATCTACTGCAACTGCTGAAAATAGTTCAATCAAATTCACCAACCAGGGATTCTTTCTGTAGTATCACAGAATTCATAGCTTTTCTATTCCTGGCTGTTGTAATGTTCTCTGGCATCCAACAGCACTTTGAGACACATTGTGCTCTTTGGCTAGGGGTTGTAGGCTCTTCCCAGCCTTGCATTTAGCCTTTTCTACTTTTCAGCTGTTATAAGTTAAAAACAAAAAGAAGGTGAAAGAGAATATTTTGTTTTGCAATTTTCAGACTGGATTTATAGGATGAACTTACGGAATAGTGTTTTGGCTTCTTTTTAAGAGGGTCCTCCAAATTTAGTTTGACTAAAGACATTGGAGTTATAATAGAGGACAAAGCATGAAAAATCTGCTCAGAAGGGCCATTTTGTAACAAATTCTGGTTTGGACAGGTACAACTTTTCTTGTTAAATTGAGTTAAATAAGACCTGTTTCTGAAAATAGGAGGAATATCTTGCGCTTTTCCTTACCTCTCAAAAACACTATGTAATGCATACCTTAAGGGATAGTAAGGGTTACCTTATTAAGAGGACTTGCATTATTTACAATCCCATTCTTAGCCTAATTTTTTGCAATATCACCTCGAGTGTTAATAGTAAAAAACTGTAAACTGAATTCATATACTTCATATGCTTTGGCTTGTGACCAAACTATTGTACTGAGAGGGAAACTGGAGGAGCTGGGTAGCAAAAGCTGGGAAACTTCTATGACGCAATTTAGAACCAGCTTGAAATGTTTTGCTACAGTCAAGTTCTCAGTGCGAGGGTAGCTGACTCTAGTGTTTGTCTCTAGAAAACAGAAGTACATTAATTTGTGTATGAGAGAGATTTTGGAGTGTAAGTGGTGCCAATACACCTTGTTTTGAAAATGTCAGTCCTTTCTTGTTCAATCCTCTTAGTGTACCTAGGGAAAACAATCATCCAGACATCCACAATGTAAATTAACAGTTCTGTTTTCTCTGTAGTAGAAGATATTAGAGATATCTGTAAGTGCTTGGTATTTTAAAGATCTCTCTTAATATTGCTTCTACTTTCTCAATATTAACAAGAAATTTCAATTAATACATTCTTTAAAGCTTCAAAAGCTTTTTTTTTTTTTTCATTACTTTCTTATATAGGAGAGCAATTTTTTCAGTGTGTTCTTTGCCATACAGTGAATGAATGCCATGGTACCTTCATATGTAAACTGTGGGATATGCTTGTTATACACAGTAGAGCCATTGGCAGAACCCATACCCTTGTCTAGTTTTTTCCTGTTCTTTTTGGCTTGCTTCTCCAAGGAGCTTTTTGTATTTACAGTTTATTTGCCTTCTCTGTGGGGTACAAAGGACTTATAAGATGTTGTCGCAGATTAGTAAAGACTCACATTGACCTTGAGGATGCCAACAGTTATAGTTCTTTACACTGCTTAACAGTACAAAGGATGATAAATTTAAGAGAAGCTTGATCCAGAACTTTCTTCTTATGCACAGCATCTTCAAAGAGAGAGATACTACCATGTGACTGTAACTGTCGTCAAGGAAACATTTTGTTTTCTTACAAAGGAATGTCTTATTTTGATCAGATTTTATCATACCAGCCTCATATCTTTTCTCAGAAAATAACAGATGAGAAAGGATAAGATAGAAAGGATAAATATTTGAAACAGTAAAATTTTCCTATTGCCACAAAAATTTTAGATTTCTATCAAGAAAGAATAGACTTTTTTGTAGTCATAGTAAAATTGATGCAGGGACACTTTTGTCTTAGAGAGCCATTCCCCCAGTGAAAGTCCGTGGTAAATGTCCTATGACATTGACATTATATACACAGACTTTCAGTGATCATATCATAGTGCTTTTTCTTTATCTAAAAATAGCAACCGTAACATATTGGTCTCATGAATTCAAGATTTCCTGACCTAAATTAGTAATGTTTTTAGTGAACAGAGAGAGGTTGACAGGTTTCAGTGATCACATAAAGGCAAAAGCATTTAAAGTAGATAATTCAGTATTATTTAAACTTCAGCTTTAATGGCTTGCTGTCAGATATTGTGTCATGCACTTGTGGCATGTACAAAAGAAAAATTTTAACAGCTAACAAATAGAAAAAGGTATCTCAGTTAGAACAACTGTCTGATATTTAAAAATTTATTTATAGATTTAGTAGTAGTCAAAACAAATGTAAATAACAACCATATAAAAGAATAAATATAAATGCACTGTAAGTTTCAAAAATTAATTTCAGCTTACCAAGTAACATAAAAAGTGTGTCTTTAACAATATCTGGAGTATTAGTCTTCCAAAAATATCTTTAGTTCAGTGTTGGATTTGAGCCTGCAGCATTTTGCATGTTACATTCAGCACATAGCGCTGATTCATCCTTATTTTAAAATCAGATTCAAATGGGCAATGTTCTTCAAGGGAAGTAGTTAATGCATGCACAACCCACATAGAGTATTCTGTGTGCCACAGCCTCTACCACCATATTATTTCTCTCAGAAAATAAAGCAAAGTATTTGTTTATTAGAGAAATTCCACAGAAAATTGAATGTCAAGAGCAAGGTGACTTCTCAGTGTACCATAAAAGACCATGCCATGAAAGGCAGAAGAAATAATTGTAGAAGAACACAGTGGATGGTCCAAGGATAGGTGCACTTGCACCTGATGAATACTGCTGGAGGCCAGTGTTCATCTGTGGATGATGTGCACTGTGTACCATGTTGCTTCTGAATGTAAGTTCTTATCAGTACTTTGGACAGACAACACAAGCAGAAATAATTATCAGTGTAACTGTTCTCAGCCTGAGAAAAGCTCACATTGCAGTACAAACAGTGGCCTTTTTGTTGCTTTCAGAGCTTTTTATGTGGTCTCAAACTGTCAGAGGACACGTAATGCATTGCATTTTTCAAGTATGTTTTGTTAGGACATTCACAGTTTCCTAAAACTAAAAGTATAGGGAGGGGAACCCACCACCACAACAAGAACAAAACAGCTTTCTATAATTTCTTTCTTGTTTTGTTGTTCTTAGTAGGGTAATTTTGTAGATGGATTTGTATGAAAGATTTTTGAAACTGAAACTACATTTCACTAGTAGTTTTTTATCATAGTTTCTTTCAATGACCTCCTAGTAGAAATGCACATGTGGTGAAGTAGTATAGAATAAGTTATTACAGATTGTGACATTTTTAAAATTCATTGAAAGTTTTGCCCCCAAATTTGTTGAAAATAATTCTTTAGATGCACTTCACGGGGTGGTTGGGTACTGAAACAGCCTTCCCAGGGAAGTGGTCACAGCTTCAAGCCTGACAGAGTTCAAGAGGGGTTTGGATGATACTCTCTGGCATAAGCTGTGACTCTTGGAAATGGTCCTGTGCAGGGCCAGGAGCGGGCGTTGAAGATCATTGTGGGTCCTTCCAGCTTGGCTTATTCTGTGATGTTCAGGAGAAATTTTATGGTCTCATAGATGCGGTACCCTAATGCAAACATTTCTGAGACTCACTCCCCTTCAAAATTGACATTTTAAAGCAAAATAGGTTTCTATCATTCACAGTTGTAGGAGAAAGTTAGAAATCATGGTGCAGTCAGAACATTAAAAGTCAACAAGACCATAAACCCCTCAATAAAGATCATGATAATTTAGCACTTTGAATTAGCACTAGTGCAATAAAGAAGGGGTGACCCTTTCAATATTAGGAAATATTAGTCATCCTTAAGATAATTTTGTCATTACCAAGTGTGTGGTAATTTTTCATGTACAACCTGTTACCTGTCTATTGTACATTAATTTTTAAATGGTATTATGTCATAGAAGCAAGATTCTTAATCATCTTAGTTCCTCAGTGAAAAGAGTAGACTCTTCAAAGTCTGTAGACTCTTCAATCTCCATAGAGTCTTCAAGATTCACTTAATCATATTATCTGGGCTCTCTGCAATGCCATAGGATGTTGTATAGACAGCTTTTCAGTCTGTAGCTCTTATCTATCTGTATGGTCCTGTTTACTGACAGAGGGAGACTGAATCTCAGTATAGTTACCTAAACAATAGTTCGTATCCTTGACAGCAAAACTACTTTAGCCATCAAAGCTTTATAGTTTGTGTTCAACAATGCCTTTATCTACTGTGTTGTTGATGATTCCCATTTAAATTATTCTCTAAAAATGATATCTCAGCACTCTCTGGAGTCTCTTTTTAATGTGCTTTTCTCCACCTCTGGGAAACAATAAAATTAGGACTCATTAATTTCTCGTGACCATGGTGTCTTAGAATGGCAAATCCTTTAGTTCCACCATGACCTAGGTCCACGTTTTCCTGCAGCTGGTCATAGAGGCACTTTCATGTACTTTCTTCACTTCTTCATCTCTCAAATTATCTCAACCTTCAAACTAACAAATGGGGATTTGTTGCAACTACATTGCTGTTTGGTTTTGATCAACTGTTACCTTTTTGTTCTAGATATGGTTAAGTTAAATTATGGGAAAATTTAATTCCTGACCACAGTATGTAGACTGTGGTTTTTATGGCATTTATATAAAAATGGAATTTGCTGTAGCGTTTCTCTCTCGGTTTTATGCAGCATACCTAACTCAGAAGTGAAAACAATGCTTTTTTGATATATATATATGTGTCAGGTGCTCTATAGAATATCATGGTTTTATTGTCTGATTTCTCAAAGCCTAATCCTCAAACTTAATTTTGATTCATAAGTATTATATAAAAGTTTAGAGTTTCACCTATAGAGGATAATACGGATAGTTATACAATATTGAGTGGTGGATTGCTTGTAGTATTTATAGTTGGCAATGATTTTTTGACTCTGAAAGGCAGTGCAATTGCTACTAAAACCAATTTTCAGCTGTAGCTAGAGGCTGTAAGAGCATACATCTTTATGATTCAGAAACAACTGTAGCTCATGAGTGTTCAGGTCAGTTTTCAAAAAGCAACTTACAAGAAAGCCAGAGATAAAGAAAAGTTATCTTCTTTTTTTTTCCCCCCTTGTTTTTTTCTTTTTTTTTTCTTTTCTTTTCCAGAGGAAATCAGTTTCTTCAGTGAGGACTATTTGTATGTATGCAGTAAAGGCATGAGTTTATATGCAAGTATGAGGAGAAATATATGTTTCACAGAAGTGAAGATGGTTTGAATTATGCTGTGAGAGGGAAGTTTTGCCCTAAAGCTTGTAATTTGCTAAAAAAAAGAAAAAAAAAAACCCTAAATATCACTGGGAAGAATTTATTCTAACAGAGCTGGTCAGCATAAGAAGACCAAAGCTAGAGTCAAGGAAATGAGGGAGACAAGAAAGTGTAACTATTGTGTTATGCTGAAGCTGAGGGTTTGAATAACTGACTTTTTTTTTTTAAAAAAAAAACAAACAAACAAATACAGAAAGCACAGAGATTCCTCTTTGGAGTCCCGTTTGCAATGGATGCTTTTAAACTTTGAAGGAAAACTTCAAGACTTCATCTATTATTTTGATTTTCAATCTCTAATTTATCTTTTGAGTATGGAAAAGAAGGTTAGCAATATTATGCAGTCTTTAGCTGTAGAAAATATGATACTTGAAAAAGGGATTATAATAAAATGGTATCCAGTATGAAAAGTGGATTATGATACTTGGAGTACTTGGGTTGTGGTATTTGAATTTATCAAAATTAGCAACATTTATAGGTTTTTATTACAACTAAATTTATTCTATTGGATATCATACTTTGACAGTTTCCAGGTTTATCCTGAAAGTCTTGTGAAGTGCAGTAATAGGCTTATCTTAGCACAAGAGTAAGTACTGAACACAAATGCCTCAGTTCAGTTTCACGGTCAATGGAAACATAATCAGTCAGTGGATAGAAAAGCAACTGGGAATTGCAAAAAATTGTACAAGAATACGTGTTGTTTGCTCATATGCTTCAGTTCATTCAGTTCTGCTCTAGTGGAGCTGTTAGGTCATTTAGAAGTTCTGGTGATCTCAAGAATGCCAAGTAGCTCCAAACACCAGGCAACAAGAGGCTGGCTTGAAAACCTATGCTACTGTTCACAGAGATGCTGCAATAATCAAGAAAAAAGTGCTGAGAAATGCTTTAACTGTATTTTGGAATCTGATAGTAAATAGATTATACAAAGCCTGTAGCTCCTTACCTCATCATTATCAAAGGCCTGTTTTTTTTATCCCTTTTATATGCCAAAATATTTGAGGTCTGCAGGTAGGAAGTGTTTTAATATCTGCCAGTGGTTTTAAATAGTGATGACATACTGATTTGTGAAAAAAAAACCCCAAGCCAAACCAAAACAACAACCCTGAGCTAAGTTCTGAGTAGTATATTTAAATGTTTAGCAACTAGCAGGTTGAACTAAAGAAAAATAAATGGTCCACTTGTATTTCACAAAATATTTTTGAGTACACATCTTTCAAAGCATTTAATCCAGCTACAAGTAACCATGAGAAATGTTTGTATTTTAAAGATAAAAAGTATGAAAAAAAATCAACATATTACTCTCTTTAACACATCTTAAATGTGGAAAAGAATATAGGTTTTTCTCTCTTAATCAAGAAAATTAAGTATGAATTATTTGAATGCTGCAAAGGATTATTCCATTAGTGGATATTTTTCAAACTTAAGATGTTGGCAAATGATTACAAGGACAATATCTATATGTCAAAGTTGATAAATCTCTGTTATTGCTATGGCATGGAAGAATCAGCAGCAGGTTTCTACTTCATTAACATGTGAACCTCAAAGGTTGGCTGAGCCTGTCAACGCAGTCTCTGCCTGAACACACAAGAGCAGTTCCCATTACAATTATACTTGGTCTTTTCTAACCAATTTTAAGCAATTTGTTCACTTTGTGGACTAAATTGGCCTCAGATATATCCTTATAACTCTACATAGTCAGATTTTGTGTATCAGTCGCTGCGTATTTGCAGACGGTATATGAGAACACATTGTGTCTCTGGCAGGTAGAGGAGGACCTTCAGGAAGGCTTAAACTGCCTGCATTCTGGGTCATCCTGGCATCCGTACAGCTGTGTGCTATGCCTGTATAGGGGTATCTTGTTCCTTCTCTAAGGAGTTTTCATTTGTTCTTGGGGAGGTGGTTGTGGAACCTTTTTTCACATTTAACTTTTTGGTCTTTTTCTGTTAGATACGTGACAAGAAAGTAGTGATCAAAAGTTCTGAAGTTAAAACTAAACAGATGTGAGATTCAGCAGGACAGGAAAACCTTTCAAAGTGAAGGTCTGGATGATAGAAAATTTGTTTTGCAAGTCCATCTGCATGGCCTGACTTCTGTTTGAATGCAGTTTGGTTGGAAGATTTTGTACTCTCTAATCCTAACTGAATTTCAGGTTCCTTTTATGTTTACAGAGTCTAAATGCCAAGACCTCGGTTAGGAATACTGACTCAGTATCAGTAAAGAGACAGAGTTTAGTGTTGGATGTGGTCAGGGTGAATGACAGCTAGTTAGAGACTTCTTTGGAAGGGTAAGAGAAAGTATGTTTTAATTAATTACTAGATGAGATTGAGGTAAATGTCTGTGAGTGTGCAGTGCACTATAGTACTGAGCAGGGATTACTGCAAACCATTGCTGAATGCTAATCCAAACCTGTTTTACAGCTGAAAGTCATTTATGTAATCCATTTTCTTTTCCATTGCAATAGATGAGGAATTTGTGTATGCTTATTTGCCTCGTGAAGAATAGCAAAAAAAATGCATAGAAGAAGAGGCCATGAATACAATAGAAAAACATTTCCTGGTCTTTCCTGTTACTGTTACTATTGTGATGGATCTTATAAAGAGTATTTTGACAAAGAAATCACTTAAAATTGAGAGACAAAGGCTGAGTTTGCGGAACTGTGAATTAAGAATTTAATGTAAGCTTCAACAGTCAAAAACCAACTACCAGTATGCAGATGTTTGCATTTCACAATATTCTTTGGGTGCTGTCATCACTCTTAACTGCAGTGAAGAGGAAGGGCATATATAAAATTTATATCTGTCATGTAGTGCCAAAAGCACTTTCAGTAGTTCTGAGGAAGTACAATGTGTAACTGAATGACTTCAGACTGCAAGCTGGTTTATGTTCTATTTATTCATAATAAGAATAAGGGGTTAGAGCCCTTAAAGAGAACCATAATACATGGCAAAATACCCTTAGACCAGTAAAAAGATGTAGAATTTCATGCTCAAGGATGAAGCTTTGTTTGTTTAACTCATCTTTGTAACTGTCTTGCTTAACATAGCTTGGACCTTACAGTGCCACAATAAATAATACTAAGTGTTAGATTAAGTTTATGAGATAAATGCCCTCTTCAAAGTTACTTTGAGGCATGCTAGAATTATTACCTTGAATTATGTAGTTAGTTAAAGAAAAGCCAAAGAGAACAAACATTGTCTCTGTCACCTCATTCACACCAGTGGTCCACCTACCTTCCTTCAACTGTGCTTCAGAGGCTGGAGGGGAAAACATCCCACCAGAATTGATTTTGCTACTCATGTGTCATGGAAAAAACCCTCAAAATTCCCCACCGTTCGTGACACATGTAAATGATTGGCTAGAAGTTTTAAGCCATTTTTAGGAGAGATATCAGACACTGCCTGAAGTTCTAGCAATTTTGTCTATTTTTTACACAAAAATCTGTAAAGGAAATAGAGCACAGACAATGAAGGACAATGGCTGGAGTTTCACAGCTTGATTGCTGCTTTCTCTTAGTTTGAGATGAACTCACTCCATAGCAGATTGCATTTCAGCTGAGCACTCTGGACAATGTGTAGGACTATCGAATGCTGATGAATCTCTCCAGGAGGCCCAAGAGCTGTGAAGAGCTTTGTTCAAAAACTGCACCTAGGTCCATGCATCACATAGCTCAAAACCACCTGGACTTTCCTGGTTGTACTAAGTACTATGTTATTATACATATCCATGTACATGCCAGAAGAAGAAACGGTAACAAGATTTTACCCATGAAATGTTGAGTAACAAAGAAATTTATGTTTGAAGGTAGAGGATATTGCTAAACAAACATGAATTTAATCTTCAGGGAAGTAAGATGTGAGTGTTGAACACTGACTTTTCTGCAGGGTAGAGTTGCTTAACAGTGAAAAAGGCACTTGTCTTAAACTCAGTAAGACTTGATGAAGGTTTTTTCTTCCTACAGACTTTGAGACAATATTAAATAAATACCTCAATGTATATCCATTAAGTATCAGTGTAGCAAACCAATAAACAGGGTTTTTTTAACTGTTTTATTAAGCAATTGTACAGGTAGACAAAAAATAATTTACTCAATTTTTTTCCACAAGTACTTTGAAGTAGGAGACTTGATGGAAGTTGAGAAATATGTAGATCCTTGCTTAAACAATTAGTTGAGCACACAGAAGCTTCAGTCATAGAATAACTGTACATTGCTAAATGTAAGCATGAGATTATTATTTGTATTCTTAAGCTAAGGTAGAAATACTTTGTTGAGATGAAGGCAAACAAGATTAAATCAGTAAATTCACAGGGATTTTAACATTCATTTCAGTACACCACAACTCTACAAAAGGTGTAGAAATTGAATTTAGACTAGACAATGCAACAGGTAATTGAGGGATGGGGCAAACCATATGAACTCTGAGACAATCATCTTTATTCAAACTCCAGAAAAAGTTTGTGAAGTATTTCTATTTGAAAAAGTTAGTTGATAAAACACTAAGCGAAAGGAGTGTGCCAATAAAATGTCTTTGTCTTCTGCAATAAAGGAAATAAATGATAGTAGCACAAAAGTTACAATAGAAGACACCGTGCATCAAGAGAGCTCTTAAAAAATACATTGTAGGGAAAAATTGTGCAGTGGCAGGGGGATGAATTAGATGACAAAAAGAAAATTCACTTGAAATACCTGAAATGAGATTTTACTCTTACTTGCCACAACTGGAACAGAGGAAACTGTACATTTATATGAGCAAGATACCAGCATCACATAAGCAGAGTTGATGCACATGTACTGTAGCTAGTGACTATATTTCAAGGAATGATCATTAGGAGTAAGTAAGACTCACTAAAAAAAGTATTCAGAAGTAACATATGTGAACAAAGAAGGCAAGCTTCTCTGTGTTTTCTGGCCATATCAATTAAATATGTGGGTTTTACAAGTACTTGAGAGGAGAAAATTTTTAACATCCTATATGTGAACACTGTGGGATCTTCCATAAGCAACAGCACCTTCTCGGTAGATATTTGACCTTAAAAAACCAAAATTGGAGGTAGACTAGGCAATACTGAAGAGACAAGACGTGCATCTTGGGGTGGCACTTCATTGTAAAGGTGGCTCCAACAGAACTGTAAATGATCCCAGCCAGCACTGCCAGTGCCTTTATTGACAGAGAGGTAGTCGCTGTCTAGGTAAAGTGGCAAGCCAGGTTCAAGGTCTACCCAGGGAGTACACTCAGGAGCAGGAGGAGATGAGAACAAAGACAGAGCTGGAAGAAAGACTGCGGCCTCCAGCCATCCAGAGAGCATGA
This sequence comes from Anabacerthia variegaticeps, assembly GCA_035583185.1. Taxonomy (NCBI): domain Eukaryota; kingdom Metazoa; phylum Chordata; class Aves; order Passeriformes; family Furnariidae; genus Anabacerthia; species Anabacerthia variegaticeps. The sequence continues at coordinate 96,446,182 of JAWWEW010000001.1, forward strand.
CTGGGAACTGGCACTTGTGCGGCACCACTCAGGCGGAGTCTGATGGCTTTGGGGCAGAGCTGAAATTGGAATCCTGGTTTATGGGCAGGGTGTATGGATGAAGGCTGGGCAGGGCCAGTGAGGCTTTTTGGTGCCAAGACTCTTCACTCCTTTGATTTTTAAAAGAGTCTGGGGATCGTGATGACAACATATACATGTCTACAGTGTAAACACCTAACTTGAGCTAACCTGAGCTAATCACTCTCATGAAAAGGGTATGATGGTATTATTGTGCTAGGTGTCAAGGAGGACACTACAGAAGTCTTTTTGAAGGTGACTGGGCATTTTAGGCTCATGTAATTTATTTAGTGTCTTTTTTCTTTTTTTTCTTTTAAATGAGGAGAGGTTCAAAAAAGGGCCTGTCTACAAATCTAGACAGAGAAGATAGCCATTAGAATGTGTAATAAAATACAAAGAGTGAAATGGTTTTGTAGCATAGAGCAGCATTTTATCTTCAGTGTCATGAAAGAACTGACAAGAATGGTCAGAAAAGAAAAAATATTGAAATGTAAGTCCTCATTTGAGTTACATTTTCATAAATATCTTTAAAAGCCAATTAAGAAAGCACCACTTGCTTTGCTTGTTCACTTTTCCTTTTAACATATGACTAAAACAGTAATTTTCCTTGTCTGTTGGCTATTAGCTCTCTGAGAATCTTTTTATTTTTTCTTATGGGTGGTGTTGGTGATGGGGCAGCTCTTAATGTGCAGGTGCCCCTCAACAAATCACTTTAACAACTTCATTAAGTCTCCTTAAACCTCACTCCTTGTCATCATCTTTCATCTTACTAGCAACACACAGTGGCAAAATAACCTATCAAAGAAATTGCACAAAAACTTGCAGCAATAAGTAACAAGTTTCCATAGATACATAGACATCTTTTACGGATATTTAGACATTTGCATATTATAGTTTACAAAAAAGTTTTTTCTTGAGATTTTCTCAAGATTTCCTTAACAGCAGAAGGCAAATGCTGCACACGACTTTTCTGGATTTGAGGGGGTTCATGCATGAAAAAACACTGAAATGCTGTCATGATATGTATTTGTGTCAGTTCTCCACTGAAAGACTTGGAGAACACCAAGTGCCTGATTCACAATTTATAGGTCACACGAGAAAATTCATTTTTCCTTCAGTAATAACTCATGAGTCTTCAGATTACTTGCAACACATTTTTGTTGGGTGGAAAGCAGCCTCTTTCTCCCTTCTGAACTGTGTCCTTTTACTATGTTTTAATCCTTTTCCCATCATTTTATTCCCCTTATTCCTGAGCTTCTAGTTTCACTAGATTCACTAATAGTGAATAGTGAATCTTCTTTTGATCCTCTTAATTGATCAAACCCTTGCATGAATCTTTCCCTTCTGTAACTGCAGAAGTCGTAATAAACTCTGACACTCATGAAGGTTTTCTGGTCATTTGCCTTTTGTTTTTCAGTCTCACAAGTTCCTTCACTTCCACTGTTCTCTCTAGAGAAAAATCTAATTTTAGAAGTGTTTTGTTTGTTCTTTGGGTTTTTTGTTTTGGTTTTTTTTTTTTTTTTTTTGGGGGGGGGTGGTGTTGGTGCTGTTTCCTTCTTTGAAATATCTTTTTGCACTGCATGAAATATCTGAGTCACTTGTTAGTGTTTCTTGCTGAAGTCCATTACATCTTCACTCTTCATTTACCCCCTTTTGTATTTTTGCTCTCTTTCTCTACCTGATCATGCCCATTTCATGGTGGCTCCACAATCAAGAAAAGCCTCCAAAAAGCTCAAATTGCCTCTCAGATCCCTTGTTTGTGTTCAGTATTTCAACTGCAACAGCTGGAAGAAGCAGAACAGGCATCAAATGTCATTTCCATAAACTATCTCATTAAGTATTTTAATTTGCTATCTTGATCCTCATATCAGAGCAGCTGCAGCTGAATTTGGGTGACACAGTATGGACATATTATTTAGTAAGTGTGAAATAACATAACTGATGAAGGAGAGAAGAGCATTTCTAGAATGAACAGACACTATGAAATGGTTTATATAAAGCCCAAGAAAATTGACCCAATCATCTGATACACATTTCTACTAACAATATTTTAGGTAGGAAAACGTTCCCCTTGACAAGCATGACAAATACTGTTACAGTATTTTCTTGCCTTTGCTCTGCTCTGTGTCACTGGCAGCAGAGTTATTGTTAGGCTCAGGCAGAGCTATTTATACCTTGGGATTTGCAGTGCTCCACTCCCTACCAGCATTCCCGTACCTGCTCTGGGAAAGAGAGAGACAAATAAAGGGAAGGAAAAGAAGTAAATGCTGACCTTTAAAAAAAAAAAAGTATTTACCCTATTCCTAATCATAGTAAGAACATAAAACTGACTTACTATGGCAGTTGGTTAAGTGGTTTAGATTTTTGTATTAGTCAAATCACAGGTCTGAAGTAACCTTTCATGAAAATGATGCTGATCTCAAAGTTTTACATAAGGAAACGTTAAAACATATTCATCTCATCGGCAGCCCCAGGAGATCCTTCTGTGTTCTTGTTTTTCATGGGAGAGAGATTCTAGCAGGTTAAGCACTTCTAAAGGGTAAAGCCTGTTTTTCACTATATTATACACACACATTTTTAAGCTGAAAATTAGGAGAGAGAGTCAAGGTTCTTTCCTTTTTCCATTACTTTCTGTTATCTGGAGAATAGCTGAAGATCTCTGCAGCCATTTTGCATTCCACCAAAACAAGAAAATATTCCCATTGCTTTCCTAAAACTCTTCTTTTCAAATTCAAGTATTCTTCTGACTGGAGAACTGTGAAATGAAGCTTGGATTTTGCACAGAGTTCCAAACTGGCAGATGGATGGTTTTTTATGAAATACTGTAACCTTGAACAAGTCCACATAAAACAGAAAATAGACTTCTTGAAATTTTCTTAAGGATAAATTTGTATTATTTGTACTGGACTGGCTCCTGATGAGCTGTAAGAGAACACCAAAGAACTTGGAAATGTTTCTTTTCTTCAACTCATTTTTTTTACTCTGACAAAAGTAACTCCTTTGATATGTTGTCATTTATACTTAACTGATTCAGTTTTTAAAAAATGTCTTTTTTTTTCCTAAAAGATTTTTTCAAGTATTCTAGTAGTTTGATAAAAGTAAAGAAAAAAATAAAATCATTCAACTAGCTAAGACACCTGTAAGGAAGAGTAATTCACCTTTTCCTTCAACTGTTTAAAGTAAAACCAATGATTGTTCAGTATTCTTTGGCAGTGCACAAAATTTCAGGCAACTACATTTACAAAATTTCTATTTTTCACTTTTAAAGTAACTTTGAAGAGCTATTTCTTTGTTTTTAGATGTACTTCTTGCTACTTAAAGGCTGTTGTGCTAATAGTTTTCAGATTAATGATTTTGAGTACTTCATTAGCATTCCATGTGCCAAGGGTGTGTTTTTTTGACATCTAAAATTTGAAAACTTTGTGAAGAAAATAATTTATGAAAAAATCCTTGGGATGGTTTTGGTTGGCGCAAACTTGTCTATCTAAAAATATTTGAAGAAGTTGCTTAGGACTTCCTTTGCTCAGTATAAAGAAAATGACTCTCTGAAGCTTACAGATCTGTTCTTTTCACTCAGAATAACTGCATCCCATATCCTGGAAAAATAGACACTCAGCACAACATTAAAGGAGAAAGATAGACAATACCTTTATTGGGAGTTCGATAGGTCCGGGCCTCCTCTGGTCCCCCTGTGGATGAAGGACCCAGGGCTCAGTAAAGTTACAGTTTTTATACCCTTCCAAACAATTAACATATTTAATACATTTGATACCTATAACCAATCATCATTTCTAATTCCCTCAGTGGTCCACCCATCATGGTCCTAGGCTATGCCCCCTGAACCACCTCCAACAGCTTCTGGGCTCTTCTATTGTTTTGGCTTCAAGTTATCATGCAGGTGTCTCTGAAAAACACCATGACCTTCAGAAAGCCTGAGAATATATGAGAAAATCACTTTAGTAACTTTCAACACCACCTAATATGTGAGCAAGAAACCCCTTACTTCTAAAGCTCTAGAGATCCACAAAATACACACCAAAAATACATAAAAATACACACCAAACCCTTAGGCATCATTAGAGAGAAATGATTGTTATATTTTTTTTTTCTCTTAATAAATGCATTTTTGATGGACAGAAAAAAAACCTAAGCAGAATACAAAACACAGTTCTGAATAGGTTTCTCTTTGGATTTTGCCATCTTTTGCTTTATTACATTCTTAAGGGTGTTCTTAACTGATTAGCTGAAAGTGTGTTCCTAATCTCTTACTGACTCCCGTGGAAAACCAGTTCATGCTAATCAAGATTATTTTTTTCACAAGCATTGAAATAAAGGTTTTCTCTTTTCAAGGAGTTTTTATTTTAATATAGATTGAAAATGACCAGGGTGGGTTTTTTTTGGAGTTGTTTGGTTGGTTGTTTTGGGGTTGGATTTTTTGTTTGTTTTTTTGTTTGTTTTGTTTGTTTGTTTGTTTGTTTTTGTGCCAACATTATCCTGTCTTCAGCATGCCATCAGCTGCTGCTTGGATGAACTGAAAACTACATGGGCCATTCAGCAAGTAAATATTTTTCAAACAAATCTTTAATGAGTGCCTGGATTATTTCCATGAAATTACTGTGGATAGAATTTTTTTTTCCAGGGCAACACATATTCTTCCATGTTGCTATTACCTAAGACTTCCAAATATGAGGGATAACGTAACGTAACGTAACATAACACTATTACCTGAGACTTGAAGAAATAAGGCATAGCTTAACATCATATTTCCTACTTTAGCAACATAGTTTCTATATCCACAGATTCTTCCCCTTTGGGACTTTCTTCAACAAGAAAACAGCTTAAAATGACCAATCCATTCTTTTCGATGATGATGGTGATGAAAAAGTCAGGGATGTCAGCTGCTACAATACATCAGATAATCTTGGCTTTTGAACAGAATTCAGTGGAAGTTTCTCATATCACTTACTCTAGATAATGGGCTCAGTCATGAGACTTCTGTCTTCAGCAGTCTGACCATCGTTGTATTTTTTCCTCCAGCAGTTATTCAGTCTGATTATTAGATATTCAGCAATGTGCAGTCCTTTCTATTTTAGTGGATGGTTAACACTGTACATTTTATCCTTAAGAGTTTAAAATCACTGCTAGTGTTGTTGTTTTTTTCATGTTTTCCCCTGAAGTACTCTATGTTCTGCACAGTTCTTTATGCAAGCCTCTTCTAGCAACAACTGATTCTCCTAAACTAATATTATGTCTCTGAATGTCATTCAGTTATTCTCCACCTACAGTGGGACATAAGGTGCTATCTTTTGACTGTTGTAATAATGTAGCAACATAAGATATCCAGGCACTTAAAACAAGTATCTAAGAAAAAAATGCAAATTTTCACTGTGAAAACAATAAAGTTACAATTTTTTAAATGCAAATGAAATATTTTTATTAGCTCTTCGAGGAATGCACATAGTCATAAAAATATTATGTATAGTTTCATTATAGTAATCAAATAGTATTGTCTCTGCTATGTATAGCGATACAAAGTACTGCAAGAATTTTACAGCTGAAACCTTTTCTCAATTGTTAAATTATTGAAGACCTGAATATATACATGCATGTGGTATGTACTACATATAGGACGAGAAGAGAACCTAGCAATTCTAAATTATTTTAAAGGTAAGGGAAGCAGGAAGATAGGATTCTATCTAAGAACAAGAGTTACCTGAAGACAGCAATTTTCAAGTGAATTGCAGCTTTTATCTGCTACTGTGGAGAAATGTTGAAGAAAGTGAGTTGGAGTGTGGGAGCTGACAATGGCTAGAGCAACATGTTTGAGACACAGTAGAAGTCTGTGGCCAATTTATGTTGGCATGCTACACACAAATGGCTATCCTCAGAGGCGTCTGAATTCAAAGAGGGACTAGCTTGCCAATTTATAGTGAAAAACAGACGTGTTTAACTTGTTCTTCTATAGAAAGAAGAAACAAAATAATATGAACAAAGGAGATGACAGTAGTAGCAAACCTATAAAGCTACTGTCATGGGTTAAATTCAGTAAAATAAGGTCTAGACAATAATGCATCCATAGCTTCTATCGACTTCAAGGACTGCTTCTCAGAAAACACCAGTTAGCCATCAGTGAAGAACAGTGCTATTATAACAGAAATTATGCACCTACCCAGTGTGTCACTTCATCTTGAAAATATTAATACGTCTTACTGAGAGACTTGTTTAATCTCATAACTGCTATCTGTCTGTTGGAGGTACTGTTCTCTGTATGAGAGGATAATTAGATGGGTGAAGGAAGAGGACTCTGTTAGGGAGACTGAACACTGAACAATTATGTTCATAGCAGATTTGCTTGAAGTAATGGCAACATATTCTAGTTCGAGAGTATTTAGAAGTACAACTTCTGTAGTTTTTGTTTTTCTTAACATGTAAAGAAAAGATGCATTCTGAGAGTCAATTTACTGTAGAATTTAGAGAACTGGACAATAGCAGAAAAAATGGACTCAAAGTATCAGTGAAGCATTGGAACAGGACCTTTAAGGGTGCTGCAGGCTTAGAGTCTGCCTGCCGTTTCAGAAGGGACCTGATATACTTGGCTGTGGGGGAACCCTGACAATTTCGCTGCTAATTTCACTGTGGAAGAGACATATAGTTATCTTTTTATATAAAGCAGGTTTACTATCCAGATGCTTTGCAGAACATAGGTACTGTTAATTACTGAGAGATTAATTTGATCCTTGTACTTAACCCTCTGACAAAATTAGATTTTATATCAGCTGAGAGAGACTGGGAGAGAGCTCTCTCTTTTTAATATTGCACTTTATACAGTTCATCAGCTTTACACATTAGAAATCTGACAGCTTTTAATGTCTCCTAGTATATTGCGCTGGCTGCTCCACAGCCACAGCCACTGACAGATATGCTTTAGTTTTTATAATGCTTAGGAAATAGGTGTCTGAAGTCTGCGCTGCTGTGTCTCCAGCTCCACGTGAAGTTCCAGATCCTTGCAGAAACACTGCTGCAGTGCAACAGATAAATATTGCACAGTAACAGACTTTGCTCTCCCAGAGCTCAGTGTTTTGCACTGTATAACCATGACATCTATAGCTGCATAGCTCATAAACTAGCATCAGCTCTCCAAAACACTAGCAATGTCCTTCAGACATGATATGATGTCACACATGCCTTGTCTCCAGCCCCCTACCTGATTTTGCAGCATGCCATATGCTCTGTATATAGCCAAGCCTGAATAATTTTTTATTCTGTGCAGGAAAAAAATCACGGTACAACTCACTTATTTCTTTCTTTTCCCAATTTCTTACCTATATGAGCTGCTTGTACCAACTTGCATTAATTCAAAATTCCCAACTTTATATTGCTGTCTGTAAGCCCTTGAGCAGACCTGGTGCTACAATGCTCAACACCAAAAAAAAAGGTGGCTGAAAATCTTATTTTCAATGTCATTCAGCACAAATGTGCCATGAAAGATAGATGTGCAGTAAGACAGCTTGACCACAAAATTCTCATGTGCATGGTGTAACTGGAATTTCTTTCAGCTGACATTTTAGTGGTTATGTAAATTTCTTCTGCTGTTCTATCAAGGTGTTATAGTGCCCTGAATCAAATTCTTAGGTGTGAGAAATGTTGCATGGTCTGCAAAGGCACACATTGCACTGATTAATCAAGCCCTTTGGCTTTTTATGTTCTTCACTGTCCACCTTGCCAATTAAACACTTCTAAGGAGCCTGAAGCAATGCTTAGTATAAAATTACATACCTTTCCAGAATAAAAATTCTAAATCTCAGTAAATGAGAGGCATATTTCTGGGAAATGTTCTGTCTGTGGATAAGTTCAAAGAAATTTAAGTGATAGTGTTAGTTTTGTTTGTTTACTTTAACTCTGAGAAAACAAAGAAATATTCAAGTGTCAAACCAACCTTTACAAATGTTACTGGAGGCAGACGAAGGAATGCTGTCTTGCCTTGCCTTGCCTTAACTTGCGTTGCCTTCCTTTCCCTTTCCCTTGCCTTTTCCCCAGTAAGACTGTGCCATTGCAGCTGTCACAGCCAGAGCCTTTTAAAACCTGCCATGTTCTATCATCTGTACCAGCAAGTCACTCTCAGCCCTTAAAGCTCCTTCCCCTTTGCTGAATTCCCAGAAGCATTCAGAGGGTTCTCCCTCTCTAATGTGTATAATAGCCATCACCCACCTGACCCTGATTTAAGCGCAGATGAAGTGAACTTGAATTTGTCATTGGATTGGTTCCTAAAGGTAAAATCTCTTATAATGTGAAAAATGCTGTGGGGTAGAAGAAGCTGTAAAGAATCTTAAGGTCATCTACTGTCCTTTAAATTCGTGCTGTAGTCTAGAACTGCAGCCTGTGAGTCTTTAGTCTGCTGAAACATTTTTTTCTTTAAACCTTTTTTAATTCTTTAAAAGTTGAGTGTGGTAAGTTACAGCATGGCATGTACCAGTTTATCTCTGCCCTTCCCACATTTTCTCGTTCTTTCCATTCTGTTGAACTGATGAATTGCCTAATAAATATTAACCACTGTAGTGCTTATAAATCTGAGAAAGTCTGTTACTAGATTAGCAAGCTTTCTGTGATCTTAACAAAGTTCAGCAAAATACCAAAAGGAGATTTTTTTCCCTCAGTATTTAAAAAAAATTGATGTGATCCAAAAATTATTTTTTACGATATGGTGTTGAGGAATGTAAACTACTGATGACTGTGTTTCCCCAATGTTTGTATAGTCTCAAGTGGGCTGGTAATCTGATATCATAGACCTCAGCTGTTGAGTATCCTACTTCTATTAAGAATAAAATACAGATTATTTTACTCTAATTAATTATTCTTTGGTCCCTTTCTGGAAAACTGTATACTTGGATGTAGGAGGGACACTGTGTTTCAATGGAAGTGCCTGTCTGTTCCTGCCTGCCATATCTGTTTTGTGATACTTGAGAAAATAGTGGTCATTTTTTGTTTACAGCTTTCTTGTTAAGTATTTTCAGATTCTCCACTGTACATCCTATTCCAGAGTGCTTCCTGAAGGAACCAATTGATGTTTGCTTATTCTTATTCCAAGAAATAACTAGGATTATGAAACAGTTAAAATAAAGACTGAAGTTACACTGGGGTGGACAGTTCAGCTTCTGTACACAGAAAATTAAGCTGAGAAAGAATGACCAATCTATAAATGAAAAACTTTGGTTCCCATTTTGCAAAGTAGAGTGTCGCCTAAGAACTGCACTGCTGTAACAGTTATTTATATTTGTAAAGAGTCATCTAGAGGCCTAAGACAGGAATTTAGCATCCATTATGCTTTTTCATGCATCCCATTTAATAAAATGAGAAACTCTGTCCCAAGGTGTTTGCAATGAAAGCATGTGGCAGAGGGCAATGGGTTAATACAACAAAGAGAGGAAGAGAGAAAAAGATAACAATGAAACTATTTTGATTAGCAAAATGAGAAGCAGACATGGCCCAGCAGTGGGTAGGTATGGTCAAGGGTCAAAGATGCATTTTAATAAGCCTTGAAGAAGACTTAGTAAATATTTATGCAAATCTTCTTAGCACTGTTTATGTAAAAACAAAAAGTTCTTTTAAGTCTTCTGTGATTTAGTTAATCAGAATTTTTCCAAAGGAATGAAATTATCATAATTATTTCATAAATATGGGTAGCATGAAAATCACCACGTTTTACTTATTTTTGTTCTGCTCAATTTTGTTTTACTCTCTCAGAATACTGCAGTTTCTGTACAGAGTGTCTTTACTGCCTTTGTACCAAAAGACTGATTTCCTGTGGTGTAAATAGGAGTTTTCTAAGTTTTTCCTTTTGCCATTTTATCACCAGCTGTTTTGTGTCTGTAAATTGCAGGTGATTCTGTCTGGAAAGTCTTCTTCTTCACCCCAAACTTCAGTCCTGAGCACTCCAATGGTTGTTATGATTCTCATGTTTGCTTCTGCCATGGAGGATTCATTACATGGCATGATCCCCCACTGCTCTTTGATCTATCAAGAGACCCTGAAGAGAATGTCCCGCTGACTCCGGAAACTGAGAGCCGTTTCTACGAGATCCTCAAGGTCATACACGTAGCAGTAGACAATCACACCAGATCCCTGCATGCTGTTCCTAACCAGCTCTCATGGGACAACATTCTCTGGAAGCCATGGCTCCAGCTCTGCTGCTCTTCTGTCTTTCAGTCTTGCTACTGTGACTATGACTCAGAAGGGAGTCCACTGGAGGTGCATTCAGGATAAACAAGCTGCCATTCCCTCTTAGAAAATGGAACAGGAGAGTGTGTATCTGACTTGAGCCGCTGTGGTACTAGCCTTCAGAAGGTTTTGTTGTATGAGTGGCAGTGGAGGACCTGTCTTCAAATACATGTGGGAGTAGAAGAGAATTTCAGTCAAGAAAAGGGAGGGGAAGACACACCTTTTCTGTCTTTATCATTGAGCATGAAGGACATGTTGCCATCCTCATCTACAAATGAGTAGGCTGTAGGCATTTTCTGTGTGAGATAATTTTCTAGACCTTCAGCTTCAGCTTTTTTCTTTTACAGCAAAGAATTTACCTATGGTTTCTGTCAATCACAACTACTAAATGCATGCTTGCCTGTCCTTTTTGCTAAATGTTATCCACCATTAGTAGGACGTAGCACTGAGTAATTAAAAATAGGGAGATAATAAAGGAGAGGTCCACCTGTGACTGTCATTTGGTAACTAATAGGTTAAGAGCAGACTTGCAGAAGTATGTCTGTCAAGCATCATGGATATGAAAAATTAACAGATTGCCAACAGTCTAACTTTATATGTGCCATAAAAATGTGCAGAACTGTGTAGTGCAAGTCATTGAATTCATATTCAAATTATGTTCCCCAGCATCCCCACTGTCCTATTGCATGGCAGCAATCTTTGTTTCAAAAGAACAAGTGCATGAGTTGTGTGCTTGAGTGTGTACCATAAATCTCCATATATATATATGTGCAAGCCAATTGATAACCCACAAATCCTTTGATCCCTGATATAGGCATACCCTTATGATCACAACCCAATGATAAAATAAAAGATTTGGTCCATACTTGATATTTGAGTTCCAAATTCACAATACTGCAAATATATCTTTCTACTTACCATACCTATTCTTCCATTGATGAATGTAATCACAAATAAAATTTAGTCTTCCTTTAAATAACTTGGCTAGCTTTTACGATGTCTGAATAGGATCTATCATTTTCTGAAAATAAACTTTGACTTGAGTACTTAAAGCCAAATATAACAGTCTCTGAGTTCTTAGCAAGGCCTTGGGAAATCTCCTGTCCTCCAGGGCTAATTTCTGTATCCATTTTTATCTGCATCTTATTCAGGCACATTTTCTTTCCACTCCACAGGCAGACAAACTATTTTCTTTGGCAGATTGTAGATGAAGAGAACATATCAGCAAAATACTAAAATGATTTGATGCCTGATAATAGAAGGTGACTTGCTCCTTATCAGAAAGCAACAGTTAATTCCCACATTACAATGTATTAAAACCCGTTTGGTGCAAAAGTGATCTGTGATGATAGTAATGCAATAGCTTCAGTCAGCCAACAATAAGGTTGTGACCTGGTTCTTGTGAGCTATTGAAGCCTGTCCTGTAAAATATATTGTGATATATGGCGTATTTCTCTGTCTGTAAAACCTAGGCTTTATTTGATTTTTCTTCTGCAGTTTCATTCAAAATTTCATCCTCCACAATGTCCAGATGCCTGTCCTGGGAAATGTGCTTTCTTCTTGAACTCCTATTTTTGATGTTTCACCTTGTGTTCATGATCTTAAGTATATCTTCTGCAAGATCTCTGTAGGTGGCAAAGTCCTGTGTGTGCTGATAAAGTCAGTCTGTTCAGCTATTTCCCTGATAACCACTTGGGACCATGTACATTGCATCAAAGATGTCAGATGGACATTCATATGGCATATTTCCCTCTGTGCTTTGATTAATCACTGAATGCACTACATAATGCTAGGAAGAAAGACTGCTGCTGCTTGAATACCAGTATTATTCTGCAGTGATAGTGGCTGCGTCTAGACATCATGGCAGGATTCATACATCCCAAATTTGTGGTCCTCTCCATGTGACCATAGAACCCCTTGAAGCAGTGTGCTGGAGCACCATGGTATGGAGGGATGCTCTTTCCAACTCCTGCAGCTCTGCTACAGCTTACACAAAATCTTTTCAGGCTAAAGTATTCCTGCTAAAGTGTATGGGAAAAAAATATCTGGTGTGTTAGGTATACAGTGCTAAATCAGACAAGGTGTCATTGGATTTATTTTATTCCCACCGTTTCTGGGCTGTGACCTTAACAGGTATCTCAATTCATCCTCTCAAGGACATCCTCATCTACTTCTTTTCATCAGGAAGATGCTGTGTTGCTGTTATTTCTTTTATTTTCTTTCTGCAGGTGCAAGAATTGTTTGTTGTGTTAGGCACAACAGTTGTTCTGTACTGCCTCACTGAGGTCCAAAAATGGTAATTTTTCTATTGCTCTGATATATTTTTGCCTGAATATGATTTGTCTTTCATACCCTCCTTGTCTATCATCTTATCCATCTCCTTTCTTAAAACATCCCCACCCCTCAAATATTTTCCATCTATTTTTTTTGCCACTCATTACTTCTGCTTGTTTGTCATATTGATTATGATGGCTATTTTTCCCTAAACAAGCAGAAAATGAAAAGTGGTCTATGTCAAAAGATTCAGCTTCTAGAGCTCCTTGACACTGACAACCTCCTGCTTATTTAAGGTTTAGCAAGGATTAACTTTGCATTATGAAATATAAGAAATAAAAACACAACCAAGACACCATGAATACTAAAAGCTATGTTTTGTTTGTGGCAAAGGCTTCATATTTTCCAAAACATAATTTATTCCAACATTTAATACTTTGACTTAAGCAGTAAAATCTGAAATCCATTTTTTAAAATTGTTCCTTCAGGAAAGATTCTATTAAGAATAAGGCAGTATTTTTGATACTCTATGTTAATGCCATTTCCTTTAATACCTAAAATAAACCTTCCCTGTATTGCAAATGTATTATACCTTTCAGTACTGTACCTTCTGTTCTGGAGAAAGCATGTCAGATTGTGATAATTAAAATAGTCTTGTTTATCTGCAAAATAAAATGTGAAGGACAGTATACCATTTGTGTAATGGCACTGTCTGAGCTAACAAGGAAAAGTTTTTTTTCACAACAGGTTATTCCAGAACTACAGGAACACAAAATATGCCAAGTCATAAGGGATGCACAAGGATCTCAAGTCCAACACTTAGCTGTTCACAAGACCATCCCCAAGAGTCATACCATGCACCCAAGAGTATCATCCAAACACTTCTTAGACTCTGCCAGGTTTGGTGCTGTGACTATTTCCGTGGGGAGCCTGTTCCAGTGTCCAACCACCCTCTGGGTAGAGGACCTTTTTCTAACATCCAACCAAAACATCACCCTGACACTTCAGGCCATTTGCTCAGGTCCTGTCACTGGTCACCACAGAGAAGAGATCAGTGCCTGCCCCTCCTCTTCCCCTCACAAGAAAATTGCAGGCTGTAATGAGGTCTCCCCTCAATCTCCTCTTCTCCAAGTTGCCTTTTTTTTTTTTTTTTTTTTTTTTTTTTAATGGGATATACATGATTCACGCTTTATTAACAAAGAAAGCTCAAGGTCTGGTACTTTGAGACTGACATCCAATCTACTATTTAATGAACATCAGTATTGTAACATAGTGCCTGTTCGTAGGATATGTCAGTTTAAACTGGGAGCTAAGCTTCAGAGAGAAGCGTATTCCTCTATATTATTGTTTTACAGTATCACATCCTGGTTTGTCACAGAGTCCCTCAACTTCCCCAGAGCAAGTAATTTAACTCCACTTTTCAGTTCGTCCACTGTACCCAAAGAAGAATAACAGTATTTCTCTAACTGTTGGGAATACTGACAGCGCAAAAAATGTTGAAAGTGTACTTTCCAGACAATAAGGCATCTTCTTTATTGAAGGAACAATTTAAATGCTGGAAAAGTATGATGTAGAAGATCTCCCTGTACAAGGAGGTATTATGATACCCTTAACTTGAGGATTGCAGATGGACTCTGTGTACTGTTTAGCACATGTGGGATCAGGATCTGGAGGACAGAGAATAGATGGCTAAAAAAGATACACCCTGGGGATTCAGAGAAAGTTATGTCACATTTTTCTAATTATATTTATTGTCTTTTTTAGCAGTCACAGGAGACTATGTGGAGTAATAAATAACGTTTCCCCCTCAGGGACTGGAAGTCACAGATTCTCAGCCCTTAAAAATAGAGATGTCCTGACTTGCCTCAAATTACTGTCGGAAAAAGCAAAAATAATAATAACATAAATAAATAAATAGAGTGGGAATAAGATCCTCTGGAGAGAGGTGTCAGCTCACTGAAATCCAGCGGAAACTTTGCAGAAAACTAGGTGAATATGGTCTGTATCCTTCACAGCTCAGTGAGAATCATCACTTGTCAGCAAATGTTTGTTTCGCATTGTAGTAATGTGAGATCTGGGAGTTCAGATATGTGGACAATGGTGTAAAAATTTCAGATAGCACCTGATACAGAAACAAATGGAAAAAGAAAGAAATTGAGTGCAAGCATAGCTAAAAAAATTCTATGTTCCAACGGAGTACATATATTAAAATATTGTTTTAATGCATGTTTTTGACTTAAATTAGTACAGTGTTTTTGACTTACATCGAACATAATAGTTCTATGCTTAAGGTGGAAAATTTCATCTTCTCTTTCATTTCCCTTTCCTCTGGCATTGCCTGTGCAGCATCCAAAATATGCTCTGAGAAGCCAGAGGCATCAACCCTGCCTACACTGCCTATAAGCAGTGTGGGCAGCCATGTGAGCAGGAGGAAATGCAGAGTGGACAAAACTCTGCACTGGGAACCACCAGGAAGCAAATGGTGCCTGGGGGTTATTTCCAGCCTCAGGACAGAGGCTTGCGAATTGCTGGTTCCTCTGGGTCTGTCAAGGACTGCAGGTGACCAGGAGGAACGAGGTCACCTCTGTGAGCAGCTGGACTGCAGTGTGTTCTGCAGCAGGATCCTTCAATGTCAGGCTGTCATACAGAAGCCCACAGGATACAGGACCCCTCACCTTCAAATAAATAGACCAAGCAGGCTGCTCCCAAACCATCATACAGGAGGTGACAGGTCTTAGTCTGATGCTCTGGGTCTAAGACAGCAGCAGTTTCATGTTCTGTTCCCCAGAAAACCAGGGGACCTGAGCCAGGCTTTAGGGACTCCCAGTTTACAGGCTGCTAAAAATGCAAATAATTCAGGGAGTCCTGGAAGCACCCTAACAGATCATATGGCTTTTCCAAAGCATTTTGCTGTTCTTAGCAGCTTTCATTTACATCAAAACCATTAAGAATCTACCTAAAACTTCACCTGTGCAGCAAAAAAAGGTTATTGCAAATTTTTCTTAAGAACCCCCAAAATGGATTTAACCTGCAAGTTCAGTACTGCGAACAATGAACTTGTGGCAACCAAAGGTGCAGCAACTGCAGGTTTCTTATGCATATGGAAAGATGCTGAATTCCAGACTCCCGCTGTAGTTTGTGCTATTCTGGTTAGTAAAATAAGACTGGCTTGATTATCCACACATCTCTAATTGTACTGTCAAAGTTATGAAACATTACAGAAATTGGGGGATGTGGATTATAGGCTTTGCAAGGCTTATGCAGCGTCTCCTAAATATCTAAAAAACATTCCTATTAAAGAATAAATCATGCTAGGTTCTCTATGTAGATTAATGTTAGTCTTATCTATAAAAGAGTGGTGTTGCAGGTACTTTCCTGGGAAAATAAAGCTATGTTTGAAGATAACAGATTCAGCATGTGTGATCAGCTCAGTTATAAAAAAACCCCTTCCAGTGTTATTTATTCTATGGTTTTCCAATAATAAAGCCTTTTTTATGCAGATAATATTTTATTGTACCTGATTTATGTGAAAAATACTGTGAAGTAGTTTAAATTATAGGGCAGAGCTCTTCATTTTAACATTTATTTTAAGAGAATTTGATATGAAGTTGCTTTGGGTAGCAATATTTATTCCAAAAGATTAGATACAAAGCATCTCAAAAGCCTTATGGACTGAAGTTGGACTGCAAGAGAATAACTTTTGTTTAATATAGTCTTCACTGCTCATAAATAATAATAAAAAAAGTTATGAAGAAAAAAACCCTTCAACTTTAAGAATAGTTTGCCTGTACTTTTAGTAAAAAGAATAGTAGAAATTTGTACCATGTGTGAGAATTTCTTTCAGTTTTTTATCTTTTATGTTATAACTGCTCTTGCCAAACAGACAAAATATTCAGGTTTAGGAGATCTGATGACTGGTTTGTAATTTTCAACCATGCACTGTCTTATGTAATGCATGGGGAAGTAGCTAATTAATCCTACTGTCCTGATAAGATAGGAATTTTAGATCCTAACACCTCCCTGTCTGATACATGTGAAAATCGTAATCATCCAGTGACGTCATCACTCACCAAAATTTTAAAAAGCATATCTGCAAAAGGAGCTGATTCATCCCCGTCCTTCTCCCCTATGATACTTACCAAAATCATGGGAAGTCCTCTCTAAGATTTGTGCTACTGAATCACAACCCTCTTTGATTATCTTTCAACAAAATTCAGTCACAAGAGGCCAGCACCAGCAGCCCTTTCTGGATTAACAATGAGGAAAATCTTTTGCCAGAGCTCAAGCAGCTTCATTAATGAATACTAAATGAATGCTGCAGACACTTAGTTTTGCCCATCAGTTTCTACACACTTAGTACCAGACTATGTAGAGTTTCCATCTTCACATTTTAAACCATCCTTTCAGCTATCTCCTGTGGCTTTCCTTTTACTCTCCAGACCCATTATGGGAAATGTAGTTTCACCTTAAAAATGTGATTGTTCTATGAAAATATAAACCCTTTCTTTGCATGAAAGGTGTCAGCTGTCTAACAGAAGCCATGGCTTAAACTAATTGATCTCAGGGTACTGAACCTTCAGCTTTCCTGAAGTGAGCCTGTGCATTTACACTAGACTGACGAAACCAAAAGAGTGCATAATCAGGAAAGAAGGAGAATAAAGGGACAGACATGGTATATTTACAGACTGGGACTTTGAGCCTGCTTTCCATCTTCTGACACCTGGCTATAGGCCCCAGCCAAAATCTCATTCCATACCGGCTGGCTCATTCTGGTAGGGAAGAAAGTATAGAGTCAGTGGATCAAATTGACATCAGCAACTCCACATAGTGCCTAATTTAAAATTTATTGGCTCTTATAAAAGGCTGTAATACAAAAGACTGTAAAGTTCATAAGTGTTTAAATGTATATGTCTACAAGTCAGTTTAGATGAGGCAAGAATGTTATCAAGAGGTTGAGAGAAGAAATCAAGATCTAGAAAGGTGTACAGGCTGGGAATGAAAAAAAAAATAGCACTTCACCTTTTGATTGAAACTGTGACACTGAGTAGTACACAATTTTAAATCCACGGAACTAAGAGGGTAATATTTGCTAGCGGTAAGGACACTCACCTCAGCTGTGGTGACAGCTTTGCTATGAAACTTCAAGACTGATTAAATGTTTTTAATCACATGAGGTACACAGATTGCCTCTGGAGCAGAGAGGGACATACCTTATGGCTATGAAGTCACTTTCTGTCGCTGTTATTCTCTACCTGACCTGGTGAGTCTGGGAGTCTTAGCTGCAGAGTGGCAGAGCTTGTACAGAAAGGGTAGAAAGTGCAGTGCACTTCTCCTTGCCCACTCTCTTTTCACACCCAGGCAGATGCTTAGGGATGTTTTAACTGCATATCCCATCTAGAAGAATGTCAAGGAGGGAAGGCTTGAAAGAAATACCTATCTTCTTTGATCCCTGGCTTTCGAAAGAATACTGTACTTGTGCAGAAAGAACTTCATTCTTGCACTGCCAGTAGTGCTCTGAAAATAGGATCAAAGTCCTTAGATGTCATAGGGACGATATATTCCCTGGATACAGAAGAATTTATATATCACTGTAGGTAGAAATGTAGTTATAAGTCTGAGATTTATTTTATCTAAGTTAAATAATGAAGATATCTAGAGCTGATTTTTCCTCCAGTTCTACCTAGGGTAGATTAAAACAAGATGAGTCTAGTCTGGCTTGTATGGCTGTGTGAAGATTCTATTAGTTGTGCCTAATAATTTTATTTTTTTTTTTTTTTTGATTTTTCATAGATTAAAAAAAAATACACAGGATACAGCTTAAGCACCATAAAATCTCAAGATATCTGTTTTTTTGGGAGTGGAATATTACTTCTTTCTCCTGGAATCTTTAAAGCTTTTTAAATAGTGAAACATGTATGAAATTTAAATACTTTAGACAGCACCCAAATGCAGATTTTCATAGTCAGAGTTTTGCAACTAAATACCTAATTTTCACATAAAGCACTTTTTAAGAGTAAACTTCTTTGTTTGCTCAGATTTTTTTTGCACTGACCTTCAGTTCTTTTTGTCTCTGCCATGCTCTTCAAGTAAATGAAGAACTGTCTTATTGGACGTATTTTAAAAAAGTGTCATCTTTAGAGGGGTCAAACAATTTGTTTTTAAGGTCATATTAATAATTTTTTATGCCACATTTTAATTATTTTACTATGGTGAGATATTTCAATTAGAGTTTTGCAAAGAGCAAATTAAGATCTTTTCCAATTTGCATTTTTCTTTTAACATCAATTATTTTTATGTTGAAAGGACTTGACTCAAAGAACACCGCTGAACTTCTGGAAAAAAAAGTAATGACATTTAATATACGATTGTCAATCTCTATTATAGTAAATGTTTAAGTGTTAAAATATTTGCATTTCTATATGCATATGATACATTTTCCATCTTCTTGTATCTTCAGAAATATTTTGTAGTTGAGCAAACATATAAACTGCACTGAATTATGCATGAAAAAATATTTTAGGGCTCCATCTGCTAAGCATTTTTTTTAAGTTTGTTTCTTAAGTTAAAAATGTTTATGCTGCATTATATTAGGTATAAAACTAGTTGCAGCAGCACCATAATGGGTTTTATTCCCTAATATTCTGTATTATCACATGACTAAGCACATATCTAGTAGGAACACAAGCAGAAACATTCCAGTTCAGCAGGGCATTTAAACATAAGCTTGCAATTTAGCTGCCTTCAACATTCCACTGTGTTCAGGAACTTTGCTGAGTGAGATCTTTCATCAAGAGAAGATACACAGATTAAGTCATGTATAATATTTCACTCTTACTATCAATATCTTTAATTTATTCTTAACAAAAAGTATTTTGCATGTTTTAAATGCCAGGTGTTTCCAACCTTCCCCATTCCATAATTTTAGGCTGTGCCCATCAGATATTTGTAAACTTGCCTCCAGCCTTGCTTATTGTTGAAAATGCAATGCAAGTTAGCATTTTTTTCTGAGCTCAAGAGCCAATTACTTCTGTTATTAGGATACTGTTTACCATAAAGATCATGATGTAGAATGTACTGGCTAAAAAAGATAATTAAAAACTAACAGAACACCCTCCCTTTCTGGAGGGATAAATCTGAAGGCATTGACGGTCAATTCCTATCCAGCTATATAATGTACATGGGTCACAAGAAGCACCATTGAATTTGTTAGATTCCATTGTTAAAGCAGAAGAAAAAAATATTCAAATGAGAGGTGAAAGAAGCATTTTTCACATGGAGCTAGAGATGAGCTAAGCCCAGCATTAACTACCATCACATTGGCTTATGGCTCCACAGAAATAAAATGCTCTTGGCAGGACAGCAAAAAAACTAAACTCTTGAAAAACTGAATTCAAGCAAAAAGTATATGAAGCTGTCAAGCAACCACAGAAAGATATTAAAAAAAATGCACACCAGCTCTGTTTATACTTGAATGAGAAAGTATATTTTAGAAGTCGTGGCAGTCTGACAAAGTTTCCAGTGACTGGGAAAGGGGGAACATAACTCCCATTTCTAAAAGGTGTAGGAAGGAAAACACAGACCAGTCAGTCTCACTTTTGTGCCTGGCAAGATCGTGAGGCAAATCCTCCTAAGGCATGTGGAAAATGAGGAGGTGAATAGCAACAAGTGACATGCCTTTGCTAAGGGTGAGTTGTGTCTGACAAATTTGGTGGTCTTCTAAGATGGGGTTATATCATTGGTAGTTGAGGGAGCAGCGACTGATGTCATCTACCTGGACTTGTGCAAAGCATTTGAAACTGTCTCACACAACACCTTGGTCTCCAAACTGGAGAGATATGGATTTGATAGATGGATCACTCAGTGGATGAGGAATTGGTTGAATGGTTGCACTCAAATGGTTTTGGTCGATGGCTCAGTGTCATGAGTGGCATTCCTCAGGGGTTGGTTTTGGGACCAGCGCTGTTTTAACATTTTTGTGAGCAGCATGGACAGTGGGACTGAGTGCACCCTCAGGAAATTTTGCAATAATAGCAAGCTGTCTGGTGGGGTCAACATGCTGGAGGGGAGGGATGCCATTCAGAGTGGCCTGGACAGGACTGGGAGGTGAAAACAAGTGCAAGGTCCTACATCCAGCTTGGGGCAATCCCAAAAAACAAATACAGGCTAGCTAGAAAAATGGATTGAAAGCAGCCTTGAGGAAAGAGACTTGGGGGTGTTGGTTGACAAGAAGCTCGACAGGAGCCATCAGTGTGTGGTTGCAGCCCAGAAAGCCAACTGTATCCTGGGCTGTATCAAAAGCAGCATGGCCAGCAGGTCAAGGCAAGAGTTTCTCACCCTCTACTCTTCTCTTGTGAGACTCCACCGGGAGTACTGAGTCCAGCTCTGGGACCCCCAGCATAAGACAGACATGGACCTGTTGGTGTGGATCCAGAGGGGGGCATGATGGTGATCACAGAGCAAGAGCACCTCTCCTGGAAAGACAAAAAGATTTGGGGCTGTTGAACCTGCAGAAGACTTCATACAGAACTTTTAGTAGCCTTCCAGGACCTAAAGGGAGCTATTAGAGCTGGAGTGAGACTTTTGAACAGGGCTTGTAGTGATAGGATAAGAGGCAATAGCTTTAAATTGAAAGGCAGCAGGTTTAGATTAGGTATTAAAATTCTTTACTGTGAGAGTGGTGGAACAGGTTGCCCTGACAAGTTATTAGTGCCCCAGTGCTGGACATATCAAAGGCCAGGTTGGATGGGGCTTTGAACAACCTGGTCTATTGGAAGGTGTCCCACATCATGGCAGGAGAGCTAAAACTAAGTAATTTTTAAGGTGTCTTCCAACCCAAACCATTCAGTGATTCTGTGAAAAGATCTGTTTCATTTAGACACCTGTGAAACACTATAACTGGGTGCGCAGCAGAGAAAGTCCCTCTAAATGCCTGCTTTTCATACATTAATTTTATGTAAAAATGCAGATGACTGAAAATTTACACAGGTAGATATTTTGTTAATTGTAAACAATGGAAATAAAAACATAGGGTTCCCCCTCCAGATGTGCTCCAAGAGCAATTCTCAATGCTAACTTTAGAGGAAGAAGCAATCCAGAAGTAGTGCTTGCTGGAGATCTGGGACAAGGAATATCCTCCAGCATTGCCAACAGCATTTATGGTAAGTCTATTCTAATTCCCTGAATAAAATGAAATAAATATTTAAGTGTGATTTCACCAGACTGTTTTGGTTAATGTTACAATACACCAAATTTTTAAAAGACAAATAAATGCTGGGGCAGATAGGGCATATTAATTTAGAAAACATGATGACTGACTGTAGCAAAGAAGAAATTATTCTTTACTTCACCTACATTCAAAATATTTTATGTTTGGGCAAGTATTTTATTTGTATTTGCTGCTATTTTTTTTAATGAAAGGCATTAGGAGGTACCAACTCAGATTTGTTGGAATAAATGCTATGTTCATAGACTGAAAATGTGATATATATACACACTTCTAATTCTGTTTAAATCACATTTGTGCTTAGGGACATGTAAGTTTGTTTTTGTATGAATCACTAAGACAATCATTCTGCATTCTCATTTCCCTTCTCAGTGTAACTCTGCACTTTACCTACTCCCATTACAATGTAACATCATGATCCTAAGTACTGTCGAATAACATGTCAAATATAATGCCAAATAAAATACTAATACTGCTAATTGCTTCTACTACTAAATAAAGCACTAAAGCCTCTTAAAATGTAGCTTCCAAGGAGTAGTGAATGACATCACTTAGCAGCATAAATTAATCCTTGTTCAGTTTTGTGCTTACAAGGTTAAACTGTAAACCAGAAGCTGTGTAAGCTCATTAAAAAAGGCTCATTCTATCTAAATTAGCTGCACAAAAATCTGAAGCACACCCATATCCAAAACTGAAGTAATTTGACATTAGCAAGTATCTGACTCAGACCTATAGCACACTCTTCTTTTTTTTTCTTTTTCTTTTTCCTTTTTCTTTTTTTTCTTTTTCATTTTCTCCTCTCCTCTCCTCTCCCCTCCCCTCCCCCCCCCTCCCTCCTCTCTCCTCCTATCCCTTTTCTTCAAGTGTGCTTTAATCAGGTGAAGTACTGCTAAGCTTACACCTGTGTATTGATATTGATTAATTTTAAGTCTTTCACTATGCTGTCATTAGAGGGAAAGTAAGGAAGTGAAGGTGGAGGTGGGAAAGGACATATGTGCAGAGGAGGGGATTGCGTAGCCATTGCTAGAGAGGAAGCCCACAAGCTGAGTGAGGAGAAGACCTTCCAGCTGAAGTGTTGACAGTGAGGGAAAGAAAGGCTTGAAGCTATGATCAAAACACCAGAAAAATATAGCAAATGCACCTGAGAAACAAAGTCATAGTATCATCAAAGATATTCCTTTCACCAAAGAAGAGAATAATATCACATCCCCAAAAAGTAAAATGAAAATTTTGGTCAGTCACTTTTTATAAATAGACTTGGACTACATGGTTTCCCTGGCTACATAGGATTCTTATCATTCAAGTGTATGTGATATAAAGGGTTCATGATGACTGTATTTAATGATAGCCATTAAACAGTAAAAAATTTGGAAGAAAGGCTCTAGAGCCTTCCATACAATAAGAATTATCTAATTTATTTAAACTGATTTATTGTTAGGAGCCCTTTGAAAGCTGGTACTGAAGCCATTGTGTGTTGCTGCCCATTTAACTACATTGTCTATTCTCAAACTTTTTCTCAGTGTCCTTGTATCAGCAAGATTAAATAACACTGACAATTAAAAAGCCTTGCTTTAACTTGCATAGATATGTCTCGAGATCTATGCCAGACCTGAGTTCATTTAAGATGTTGCTTGACAACCTGATCCTTTGAACTCAATCTGTACTTGATCTTGCACCTCTGCGTTGCCATGGCTCCCAGATTAAATAATGTAACTATTTTACCCTAAAGGCACACCAACAACTAGCATACTGCAAAGAGGTCTCCTTGGTTGTGCTTTCAGTTCTGGAATACTGATGGACAAACTCTCTTCATGCACAAGCATGCACATGATTAAGTTTCCTTTATAAACCTTCAGAATATACTTTGGAAAAAAAAATAGAAAAGGATATACCCTGAATTTCTAAAACTCTATTAAAATGATTGTTATGATCTCCACCTGTTAACCTTTGTGATCACATTTTCCACAGTTGCTGTTAAATTGCTTTCTGCAAAGTTCCAGAAAAGGTGACATTGACAATAGGTTCTTCATTTTACCCATATTTTCAATGGGTAAAAATGATTCTAATAAGTTTTCATCAATAGTTATGATGCCCTAAGAAAATATTATATCTATCTTTCTGTAAGATATAAGGATGGCAAAGAACATACCATTGTCACAATGAGTAAAGTGTCCTTTGGAATATAATAAACAAAATACAACATAAAGTAACAATGCATGTTATATGTTAGGAATCTAGGAACATAAATAGATTCTTAATGTAAGCTTTTTTTTTTTTGTCATAAAAAACCATGGTAATTTAAAGAGTAGCAGAAATACATTTTCCTGTGTTTCCTGTGAAAGGTTGTCACTGCAGGAAGTGATTGAAAGCTTTGTGATGCCATGTGGTACTTCTAAAGTCATGATTGCTAACTATAGAATATACATTTTAAAGTATTTTTCAAATGTTTATCACACCAGTTTAGATTCAAACTGTGAGATATGTAGTCATGGTGGCAAACATTTCCCAGCAGTCATAATATTTTCAAAGATCTGTAGTGAAGCAGAATATTCATCTGAAGGGGGGCATTTAGTTTTTATTATGAAACATTTGGTTGTTCAATCAGAGAGCAAATGAGGATGAAATAAATTTCATTGGGTTTTATATTGAATAATAAATATTTTGATAAAATTATTTTCCTTTCTTGTTCTATTCCTTTTTTTTTTTTCTTTTAGGTTCTTCGTTTTTTTTCCTGAGTTTTTTAGTACTGATTATGAAAATTTGGACCTTTTAGCCTTTCTATTTTTTTTTTTTTTTTTGAGACAAACATGAATACGTTTTAATGAAAACTTTTAATTTTGACAAAAAAACCCACCAGCTTCTGTTAATGGGAAATATAGGAGCAATATTTCTGCTAAGTCAGTGTTGTCATTCGGCAGTTTTCTGTGAGACACTGCTCTTGTGTATGTCCTGAAACCATCACTGCAAGATAAAAGGAAGGATGTATGTGTGATGCCAACAATAAGTGCTATGAATCCATACATCAACTCATAAGTAGAAGGGGGTCATTTTTCAAATTCTAAGTACTCCTTGGCTATCTGTGACTTAACTCTGAGAGTTAGATGTCATGTTTTGCTATCAGATATAGTGTTTTGTTTTAGTGCAACGTTGCTTAAAAAGACATTTTTCAGCCAGTTTATATTTTTCTTCATCAAGGAATACAAAATTTTTTCTCAGCTAAAGGGTGACTTTGTGATATTTATAACTGCTCTCTGAGTATTGTCTGCCCTCTGCCCCTGTGACACCTGCTCTTTTTTAAAAGGCTTTGGAACATACATTACTTCAGTGTTCAAGACATGTTATTGTTTCAGTCAGTTTCAGTAGGGTGCTCTATTACTGCCAGAGCACAGATAGGTCCCATTTAGCAAAATGTTAGATAACACAGATTCTTGAGCAAGATTGCAGAAACAGAGAAAAACCATATGGCTAAGAAATTAGTCTCTATCATATCTACTATTTTACCACATTCATATCTTTGAATTTACAGGGTGTGCAAAGGCCTCTCACATAAAAGGTACAAGATAATGAACAATCGCATTCTTCATTCTGGAGAAGTTCATCAGATATAGCACTGACTTCTAATGATGAGAAAGAAGGGACTCTGGTGGAAGTTTTTTCTTGGGTTTCTGATATTTTTTTTCCCTGTCTTGGAAAGCAAGCTAGTAATTCTGAAATAATTGTTTCAGTATTATTCAGTATATTAAGATTAATTTCTTAATTAAACTATAACTATTCTGCATTACTATGGTACTTGTGATCTTGTAAAGAACATCTGAAATGTCACTGTTTATCTGTTTGTGGCAGTTCCTTGCATCCACTGTTTTTTGGCTGTTGATACTGTTGAAAACAGTTTCTTATGTGTAATCTACTGCCCACATCAATACTAATATACTTAGCATTAATTTTCCTTGTTGTGTTGCAAGAGCTCTGACTCTCCTGCCTCCTCACTAAAAGCTTGTTTGCCATCAATCAAGCCATCATGACATGCCACTTATTTTTTTCCCCCATTGTTTCAGACATGATGCACAGGATCCCCTTCTTATAAATGCAGTAGTAACTGCCAACCCCAGTGCCAGGGTTTCCCCAAAAGGAGAGATCATTTCTCAACTGAGTGATAAAACCTAAACAAAACAAATAAACTAGATTGTAAGTTTAGTGTTTGGAGGGTTTTTATGGGTTTTGTTTGGTTGGTTGACTTGGCTTTTTTTCTAAATAGAAAAACCTGCCAGCCCTGTTCTGCACGGGACAATCAGAATTGCCAATTCTGTCTCTTTGGTATTCAGTAACTTGAGGCAAGGCTGTTTTTTCAGCCTGAAAGTCAATCGTCAATCTTATAATTTCTCATCCTTCCAGCCATCACTCTGTACTGTGCTTCCTCCTTTTTTTTTTTCTTTTCTTTTTTTTTTTTTAATTCCTCAGGAGTAGTCCAGTTTTGAGCACGTTCCCCAACAGAGCTGTATTTTGGGGCAGGGGCTGGGGGCTTTGTTCTCTCCCTGCCACCCCCGAAGCAGGCAGCTTCAAAGATCTCTTGGCCATTCCCCCTCCCAAACTTTCAGCTTTATCTGTGTCACGCATCACTCGTGTGTCAAGTAAGACTCCTTGTGACAGAGCAGAGGGATGGGAGAGAGGGAAGGAGAAGGTCGATTTGAAGGTAATGTGATTTTTTTGTTTTGCCTTACAAACTGTTTGTAAAAGGTATCAGTTGATGACTCTGACCCTCTCCCATGTCCATGCCTGTCTGCCACCTCCTTAGTGGAGGAGGAATACCTTGCAAAAGACCTTTCATTGTCTATGTATCGCCTACAGACTGGAGAGAGACCAAAATATTTCTCACAGGCTGGGTTTTAAAGTACTGCAGGTTGGCATTTTCCCATCATAAGGAGCAGGTCGGCAGAAGATAACCAAGTTGCGTTATTTCATGTAGCCACACCCAAAGAACTGGTGATTTTGAAGTGCTGTGTTATACTAAACAGACCTGGTATACATTCTTGGGGATATTTTTATTGCTTAATAGAATTTGGATAGTATGTTCAAAGGGATGTCAATCAAGTTACTACCAAAGTATGAAAGAAAGCTGAAAATGAGGACAGAGAAAGGAGTTGGCTTAAACATAACCAGGAGGGAAAAAAAGAAAGCGCACTTGCTAAGGGAGACAGAAAATGCTTTCTCAAACACGGGAGTTTAAAATGCCAACTGTAGTTTTGTCCCAAAAGAAGAAAAATATTTCAGAGAGTAAGTCAGGCAACCCAGGCTCTGGTGGGTCAGGAGCCTTGTACGGCAGCTCAGGCTTGTGTTTCTCTCCTCAGAAATACAGGGTGGAATGGAATCTGTGTGAATAAGAACTTTAATTACTAACTGTTTCCTATTTCAGTGAGATGCACTCAGTTTGTTACACTGGGATGACAATATTGTGATGGACATAATTGTACTGGTGCTGAGTTTAACATGGGGGGAAATGGGATTTTCTGATAAAAGATGACAGAGAAGAATCATTTTTCCAGTCGTCTGAGGGGAGGCCATTACCCAGCGAATGCAAATTTTATTGTAGGTTTGATCTCAGTGGGAATAATGTACTTGTATGACAAATTAAGGAAGCAGCAAGCAAAGGGGATTTAACATTTACAGAATATTAAGAAACCTTGTTTCAAGTAAGTGGATACATGGAGCTTTATCTTTCAGTTGGATGGTTTATCACTGGAAGGGCTCAAACTAAACTGAGTGCACAACAGCTACAAGGACGTGTGTATGCACAAGGTGCTAGTTTGCATATAAAATCGGAGTAAAGGGAGAAGAGTTTAAAAGACCAGACTCTTGAATTGTAGCCTAGAAATGGATGGCAGACTGCAGATGGGAGAGCATGCTGCAACAGAATGCTTGGCTATTGCTTGTGTTTCCACCACTTATGCCCTGTTTAAACACCTGTGTCATCTGTTTGCTGAACAGTAGGAGACGCCTGTGATGTTACAGCTTCACTGGATACAAAACCTCATGAAATGTAAGATGAGTCTAACTTAGCTAGAGCTTGATTATATTGAGAGAATAATTAACTGAATTTACCCACATGCATACCTCTGAAATTATACTGTTGATCAACAAGCAAGCAAACTCTGTCAGGGATCACAACATACCAACTCCTACTGCCTCTGGAGCTGAAACTAACCAGAACTCTCTGCAGAGACATGATTTTTCTGAATTGCTGTGTTTCGCACTGCAAAGTCAGTTGCCTTTTTTACTAGAAACTCTTTTAGGAATCTTCAAGCAAGAACATGGATTTTTCTAAGAGTGAAACTTGTTTGAATGATAAAAAAAAAAAAAAAAGAATTGGTGCTCTTGCCTGTCATAGTTGTAGCTGGGAAGGAGATGGGCTGACATCAGAAGTTAGCAACCTCCATAAAGAATGGTTGCATTAATACCATGGTGGTTTCATGTCTACCTATCACTATGTTATTAAAAAAGTGACAAAATCTGAGTATTGCTCAAAATAAAATGTGACATATTTTGATTTCCCTCCAGAAGACATTCTATCATGTGTGCAAAACATGGGCTTTCTCAGGGTCTATGTCTATGTGTATATGTATGTGTATGTGTGTGTGTGGGGGGGCGTTTGTTTGTGTCTTTATTGTTGCTGCTGGTTTGTTTGATTTATTTTGGTTTGGTTTTGGTTTTTGTTTGTTTTTGGGTTTTTTTTCAGTCAAGGGAGCACCCATCTGCAATGAATACAATTTTGGGCTGTGTGCTTGGACTGCAAACTAGAGAACTCAGATTTTGAGATGTCTGACAGCTTTTCCATACCATCCAAACCTCTGTTTCCCTGTTCACCTCACATTGCAAATTAATATTGAATCCTGTAACAGATATCCATAACTCAAATAACTGTGATGTGAGAAAATTCGTTTAACTATGTCAGATATATCTAGTTTTCCCCGACTAGGTGAGAGGATGCAGTATGCTAATTTAGAAAAAAACCTCAAAGAATGAGTCTGATAAATGAGTATCAACTGCAAATTTGTGAAAACTAGTTTAAAAGCACTGATTAAATCTTTCTTATGAATTGTTCAATAGCTATTAATATTGAAAATGACATTAATAATAGAAAATAAAAATCTGCACGGATTTGCTCATCTAACCATGGTAATACAATACCCCATACTGTATAATCTTTACAAGACACAAAAAGGGTCCCAGAATCCTGTGGTCTTTTGGAGACAGAGTGAAAAATTAAGGATGTGTTTGTTGTTCTACATTTTTAGCTCTCCTTGCCACTAGTCTTTCTTTTTCTCTATGCTAATCTAACATATTTTCTGGTACAGCAGATCCGTTTTAGTCTTTACAGCACTCATAGTGGAGTTGTCTTATTTGAAGGAAAATATGAATATACAACTGTATGAACTGTACCACCCAGAGTTATTCTTTTGGTAATATTTGTATACATTTTCAGGGGGTAGTAAGAAAATTCTATTTAAAAATCAGTTTTTATCTTGGTAGTTTTACAGAACACAAAGTAGTCATACAGCTCAAAAAATCAGAGCTGTACCAAGGCAACTATGTAGTGATGGACGTGTCCTGTTTGGCATGTTTTCCTGTTGAAGAGAGAAGACCAAATACCTTGGAGAGTTTTAGGCACTTAGAAGTCAGTTAATTTCAATTTAATCATAATTTCATCAATTTCAGTCCATGCAACTTTAGCATCTAAATGTCTTTGGGGGATGTGAGTCACAGAGACTCAACACATTTAATATCTACATTCAGCCACACAGATTAACACCTATAAAATGTCTCTGGGACAAACTTACTCAACTGCAAAGAAGTAATAATTTTGCTTTATGGCATTATTATAGAAGTTGCTTTTCTTAATTAAATAGGGAACTTCATTAGGTCATAGATTTTGATTTTGATAATATATGATTTAATGATACTATCACAGAATCACAGAACAGCTGAGGTGGGAAGGGACCTCTGGAGTTCATCTGGACCAAGCCCCTGATCAAGCAGGTCTGCCTATTGCCAGTTGCTCAGAACAGGGTCCAGATGGCATTTGAATATCTCCAAGGGTGGAGAAACCACAATCTCCCTGGGCAACCTGTGCCAGTGCTCAGTCACACTCACAGAAAAAAAAATAAAAAACATTGTTTCCTGATGCTCAGAGGGAACCTCCTGTGTTTCACTTTGCGCCCACTGCCTCTGGTCCTGTCACTGGGCATCACTGAAAAGGGCCTTGCTTCTATCTGCCTTACACATATATTCTTACACACAGAAATGCATATTTAAAAGACATAATTATTAATGTCAGGTTTAACCTCTTGCTACCTGTCCTGTTTAGCATGTCACTATAACTGATACAACTGTCCTAACTGGATATTTTAGAGTTTTTGTCATGTGAAGAATAAATAAAAAATCAGTTCTGATTTTATTCTTATGTTTCATGTTTCCCATTTTCTCTAAGTAATTATCCCAGTATAATACTAATTTTGGTTCTGCGGATGTGCCCTGGAATTTAAGCTGTTTTCCCCCAAAATGGAAAAGATATATACTTTTTATTCCAGAGCTGAGTGTGCCTAAATAGATTCCAGCTGAAGTGAAGTATCACCTCAACTCTAGGACTTCCGTTTGGTTCCTGGATAAGAAAGGGCAATTAAAGCTGGGTTGTTTAATGCACCCTCTGTATTTCTGTATAGACTGTGAAATGAGAATCAGGTGTCTCTGAAAGACTGAACATAAATTCTTCCCCTTCCTTGAAATACCAAAACTGTTAAACTTTCACAACTACTACATTCAATCTCTCTATATTTTTTGCTCCTTTTCATGTAACTATACCAGTTTAATTCCTAATAGGAAATAACTATAGGTATTTTTCCATCATTTTACCGTGTCCTAATCTCTATAGGTGTTTGTACCTCTTTTTATCGTAATGGTTCCTCTGTGCACTCTTATGGAACAAACTGTTGGTTGAATCATGCACAGCAGAATTTCCATACAGAGTCAATTTATACTTAATGTGTTTTTCATAAGCATCACTCATCCCAGGGTTTAATTTGTATATTGCACTTTATGACTTTAAGATGTTAGTTTGAAATTTGCCCTTCAGATTTCTCTTCTACTTTTCATCGGTCACACATTTAGAAGAAAGAACTGTAGCACACAGTAAAGAGCAACAGCTGCAATGGCAACAGCAGGAGCAACAACAACAATGCAGCTTTACTATCCTTGCCTATAATAATATATAAGATTGACACAGATGTGTTACTTGCAAAGTGCCAGCTGCTGGCACTTCTTTTTTTGTTGACTATAAGCAAACAAAAAAGAAATGAAACAGATTATTTCTGTGACACACCACTTACTTCATAGAATTCCAGCAGACATAAGGGCACATTTCATAGCTGAATATATTTTACCCTTGGATACATTCAATTTGTATTCATTTTAGAATTTACTCTGTTAATTAGAAAAGGTTATAAGATTAATAAGTAGTCATTGCTAATATATGCAATGGAATATAAGCTTCAGTAGATGTTTTTTCCCCAAAGAGGCATTAGAGATTAGTTCATACAAATCATAGTGAGCAGTATATCCTATCTTTCAAAGCTGGTCTTTATGTTACTTTATAATCTCTGAATCATTTCTAAAATCCCTGCCAGAAAAGCCAACAAAAACCCAGCAAACTATTCCCTACCAACATAAAATGATACATTGCAATTTCACACACTCTTATAGAAGAATTGATTTTCAAGGAATTCTTTGTAGATATGAAATGATAGATAGCTTAGAAACACACAAAGAATACTACAGCTTGTGAAATGACTCTTATTTGACTGTAGTGTTAAGTACAGAATTGGGGTTTTTTTTCAGTTTCCAGGGCATTAAACTGACCTACATATTTTTTGAGATTCATGATGATGATGACCTGGAAGTGCAAGGTGTTCTGTTAAGCAAGATCACAGTGCCCAAACTTCAGCTAAGAGAGAAGGTCAGTCAGTGTCCTCTTTTTTGCGGTCACCCAGAGCAGGGTTCACCACAGAATGGTGTCAGAATAACCTCTATATAGGTGATAGGTTCCTTTTTTGGACAGGTTTCCCAATCAAATCGCTCAGGTATGAAAAAAAAGACTATTAAGGTTGAGAATTTCTTGAGTCTGGGAGGTGATTCATCCACTACACCCTATATCCCTAATAATTTTACTACTGGTTTACTGAACTCACCACTTTTCCTTCTTTCCTTCTTTCCCCCACTGAAATTTGAAGGAAAATGCTGCAAGATGGTGCAGAATACCCAGATGCTCTTGACATATAATCTACGTCCAAGGACATTAACACATTCATGGCTGCTTTGACAAGATCTCATCTCCAGTGCAGGTGCAAGAGAAAGAATAAAATTTCACCACCCACCCTCTTAATTTTGATATGAATGGAATGGACAGGTCAGATTTTAGCTGGACCCTGAATCTTGTCACATCTCAGTCATAGTTAAGTCAGTTTAGTTTATCATGACATTTTCTTAGGCTGACACTCCAGGAAAAAAAAATCACAGCTTTTCTATATCTTTATAAACATAGAGATAGAAAAGAACTCGGAAGCTCATCAGCTCTCTCTGCTACTTGTAAATTACCTAAAGATTTCCTCTGACATCTTTTAAACTGAAAACAATTATCTAAACCTATCTTTTCCCACCAAATATGTTTATTTCAATATATAGACATCATTCAGATTAAAAAAAAACAAAAAACAAAGGTAATATCCACATACAGACACTTAAACATAGGTGTCAATAAGAAAATCCGAACTTATAGGTAAGATGTTTCATGAAATGAAACATATGTTATGTCCTTTTTAAGAAAGTGTCTAAAGGACAAGTCAAGAACTGTGAGTTTTGTACAATTCAAGATTAAAGTTCTGATGAATTTTTCTATTTTTAAATGTTTTAGAGATTTTTGAAATGTAGTAATTTTTTTAGTTGCAATACATAAACTTGCCTCACTATGGAAACTGTAGGACTTCAGCTGCAGAAAATATATGATCTTATTTGAAAGGAAAAGCTGTGAGAGTCCTAAGAAATTGTACTCCGACAAAAAAATTCTTTGTCAAAAAGATCACTTTTGATCCTTTAAATGCTTTGATATGATGGAGTTAACTCAGGTAAGGAAATTAACATTAGGAATAACAAAGCCAAACAAATATTTAGGTAATAAATGGAATTTGATAAATAATTTAGCTCCTGTAATTGGTACACTCTATGTCTCATATTAGTAAATATAACAACTATTGCAGACAAGGGAAAAATTCTGCTTAAAGCAATTGGAACATTCAGTGGTGCAATAACTGAATTAATATCAGAAACAATTTCAGTTGCACATTCACCCATCCTTTATTCTGTTTATTGACTTATTTTCACTGATAATAAAGCCTGAATTTATTCCTGTACTTTTCTGTGCAAACTGTTGTGGTGAAATATCAACCTAGAAATATATGAACATATTTTCAGAAATGTAGTCAATGATTCACCTGTGTTTATATGTCCCTTTAAACAAAACACAGTCCATCTTTTGAAGACATAAGTGTCTGTGTGCATTATGATCCCCTAAGTGTACTCACAAGTTCATGTGTAAAAATAGACTTTATTAAAAACATATCATAGTTCTTTATTATACTGTAACATTGTACTGCTTTATATAAATACAGATTATAAAACTGTTATATTAGAAATTAAATATTAATACACAATGTGCTTTCAAAACACAAGCATCAAAATACAGTTCATATTTCACTTTTAATGCTCAGCTGAAAATCCTCGTGACTTTTCTGAACAACATTTTTGTTTCTGACTAAAGGCAATCCACATTAGCTGGTGCTGACATAAGAGTTAATAGACAGATATTGCAGTATAGTTTTGAAGCATCCAAACCTACTGTGACATGGTGTGTCCCTCTGAAGTGCTACGTCACTGGGTATATTGAATGGTCAAGGACAAGGAGCTTTTTAACTGTGGACCAAACTTCCACAGACTTCAGTGAGGGCTTATAAAAACGCTTAGTTAGGAGAGGCTGTGTGCCATGTTTAAAGGTTTATCTGTACATTTGATTGCACTGTTAGTACATGGCCATTTAAACAAAAACTTTCTATTTTGTATGGCAACACATCTTAAATGAGATAAATGGGATATTAGCTGATTTACTTTATAGTGGGTACAAGATAAACCTAATACTCTGAATTATTTCTTCTGTTTCTAAATTATGTTTGTTCTACTCTAAAATTCTATTTGAAAAAGAAGACATTCAGACAAGACCTCATGCAGGTTTTAGGAGGAGAGTAGAGAACAGACATCTACTTAATCATCAGGTTTAATTAGTGCCAGTGTTGGTCACGTGAGCATTGTTTTCACTGCAATGATTGACCCAATTTATCTTTCACAAACAGGCCATGCAGAACACCATTATCAGCTGTCCATTTTTCCAGATGTTAATCGTAAGCATCACCACAAAGCATGGAGTTATGGAGGATTAAATTATCATCCCAGATTATTTAAAAAAAAAAAAAAAAAAAAAATCAGCAAGGCCACAATAGCTTCCTGAATGGCCATACTTGAGTACTAGTGTCTTTTACAAAAGCTCTGATATTAGGGCCGTGAAAAGAGATGTTTTAAGTTAGTGGAGAACTGCCTGAACCTACACAGCAATGTACTGATCATTTTCAGTGCTTAAGAAGAACAAACAAAGGAACCCAACCTTTACAAGGTAGTTCTCATTTAACAGAGATTATGCATACACATATATCTAGTGCCATCTGCAGAAGCCACTTTTTTCTGTTTTGACAATTTTATTTATTTTTTTTTTTAAATCACTCCTCTGGGAAAGAACAACCAATCGGGGACATTACAAAGAGTAAAATGAGCTCCTTTCCCTTTATTCACTGACAGAAAAGAGGGAAAATTAAAGCAGAAACCAGGACACTTGTTCGTCCATCATCTACCTGTCAACAGCAACAGGAAAGAACCTTAACAATCCAGACTCTTAGTAAGTTCTCATATACAAGAACTCTGCAAAAGCAGAGAGAGAACTGAGGCACAAATCAGCATTCCAGCCTTAGGAATGATGTTAAAGAATCCCAGGTGCTACATGAGTCACCGTGGTGAAGGAGGAACAGAATTACTGGCTTCACACTGAAAGGAACAATATTGATTCTGAGATTTAGGGGCAGAATTAATTCCTGGGCTAGGAGTGAAGAACTGTGGATTCATTAAAGATTTCTGTCTCTCTTGCTCACAAGCTCATCCACACTTTTTCGATTTAGGTACCAATTATTTCTATTTCATCTTGCTGGGTTTTTTTGCTGTTCGCCCAGCAGATATTTAAGATTATGAAACATGGGAATTTCATGTTTTCAGATGAGCTCACTGAATCTTAATGTCTCACATTTTCATGTGATTACAGAAGTATTCTGATTGAAGAGAATTCATCTCTGGAAAAGATATAAAAGAAAATCCCCCAAAAATGCATTACCTGTCCTTTTATAACATATACATTTACATATATAAGATGTTTCTGCCAGAGGCACTTTAAATTATCATTCATTCTTCTCTTTAATTTCATAAAATCTTCCTGTGCCAACAATTTACAGGCTTGTAAGTAGAAGTTGACAGTGAAGGCATGACTTGGTCCACCATGAAGCCGCATGCTCTAGTGAGTGTAATTCTTAAGAATCTATAAATGTCAAGACTGTTAACTATTTAACTGTTCATCAAAGCATGTCAGAAAAGAGAGCAAGTTGGTTCTTTGAAGGGGTGCTCAATCAGCTGTGACTGACAGCTCCTTTTTGTGCCATGAATTTATGGCTTTGGGAAGTGTATTTATTTATTTACTTACTCAAATTCAGGATCCCAGCAGCATTTTGCAAGGCATCTGGCACGATACGCCTGTGTTGTAATGAGACCAGGTTTCAGACACCCTCAATCAAGCTGTTACTGCTTGAGTTCGATCACAAACCTGTGCTGCCCCTCAGAAGATCCACGTCTGGAGCTGGATCACTGTTCAGCTGTGGTTGCTGTAGTTGGCTGGGGT
Source organism: Anabacerthia variegaticeps (assembly GCA_035583185.1). Taxonomy (NCBI): domain Eukaryota; kingdom Metazoa; phylum Chordata; class Aves; order Passeriformes; family Furnariidae; genus Anabacerthia; species Anabacerthia variegaticeps. Next base: position 96,482,037 of record JAWWEW010000001.1, read on the forward strand.
GTTAAAGCCCACCCTCGCAGTTTTTGACATAGCTATAATTCTGGGGAAAGCCCTGCCAGGTAGGAAGCTTAATGAGGCACCAGCTTTCTGATACCAGTTTCAGGTCTTTTAACTGAGGATAAGTCAAGACTGAACAGCCAAGATAGGACACATAAGCACGTTTCAGATACTGTTGTCCTCATTCAGGCATTTCTGATAAGGGTGGTCTGTGAATAATAATGTTCTGCTGTCCTCATTTAATAATTGTACTAAATCAGTGGGCTAAGATCTGAAACGTAGTTTGAAAATGTGACAAATAGCTGGAGGGCAGTCTAATCGAGCAAGTTGTTGCAGATTGTCTAAGGACTAGCAAAGCTCTACGCAACACTCTTGTGGTGCTTTATGGAGGAAAATGTTCAAATGTGTCATCAAAAGTTACATAATGTGTACTGAATAGAGTGCTACTAATGACTGCTCCTTATGCACATAACTCAGCATACAAATAGCTTAATTGATTTATTAGAAAATGCATGTTGGGAGACAACAACCAATGGGAAATGAGTAGTGTGTTGCATAAGGATCTGCTTACTTTTGTGAAGAGGAATTGGGGTTTTGATTCTTTACATTGGACTGTTGACCAAGGGGATCCAATTTTGTGTGGTTTGATCACAATGCTATGTATAGGTTTGTCAAGCACAGTAAATGTCCTCAGATAAAGAAATATGACTGAAAAAAGCTGGTCAAGCACTAAATTAATGTGTTTGCTTGAAACAGTTAGATGCAAACTCTGGACCAGACAGCTGTGGCCAGCGGAAAAACATCTGTACCTGGTATGATTTGAGTAGGGCAGAGTTGCTGAAATGTCCTGGAGCCAGGATAGTGGCCAGAGGGGCAGCACAAACAGCTGGTAGAGGAAGAGGACCCTGTAAGAACTGACCAGTGATAACAACTTACATATGGTCTCTTTTTCTGTTCTTAAAAACCAAAAAATATTTTTTGATATTTCTGTGGCCATTACTTTTCTCAGGACCAAACAGCATATCCTTATACCAAGAGGTCTGAGCTGTACCCATAGGTAAAGGGTTAAAATTACTGTGCCCCTCTCCACACTCCTAGAAGTGCCCCATTCTTCCTTCCAGCAGCACATCAGGAAGCTGCAGAGTTCAGTTTTTAACAGGGCAAATGCTTGCACTTCTACTTAAAGGGTTCTTTGTAGCCTTCTATAAACTTTATCAGGGAGCTTTCACGGTGACCAACATTCCCAATATGTCTTTTCCACACCCACCCCCACAACGATGCCTGTGACACACCTTTTGCATAGTACCACCCAGGAAAAACAACCCCCTTATGCAACTGAAAGTATTGTTTCATCTTCAGTTTCTTTCTTTGCCAGAGGCCACAGGAGGTTATTACAAACAGGTGGTGGTAGCCAAAGTCCTAGATTTTGCTTTATTATTTGTGTGCATTTACAACCTTCCTATGTGACAGTCTCATTTAGTCAGTGCTACAGGCAATCTCTGTCTGCACCTAAAACATCTTTAACAGCTGCATGTAGAGAACAATCACAGGGGAAGGAAAAGAAGCATACAAAAGCAAAAGGCAACTTAGAAAGGAATTGGAGCCAGAGGAATTCAGGGCTGGGATTCTTTTATTAGCTAAAAGGACACATATTTTGTGGAACATGCAGAGTCTGCCTTTACTGATTCTATTTTTGTTGATATTTTGTCCGTTGCCATTGTTTGCTTAAAATAATTTCTCAGGAGATACCTGGTTGCTGCTGGCAGCAAATGTTAGCAAAGTAGCTCAGAAACTGAAAAATTGGGTTATTCTCTACAGAAGACAACTACTTGATACAAGCACATGAAATATCTGTGAATCTTGGCATTATATATTGGGAAGTGTGACAGGTTCCTGCAAAATCACAGACACAAACAAGAAATAGTGTGAAGAAAATATTTTTCTCTCTTTTCAAACCTTCAGCTGGAAAGACTGGGAGGTAGTACCTTTTATGTCTTTTTCTGGTACTCACTGGAATGTTCACGTTTAAAAATTCTTTTCTGTCCTTTCTTCTCAAAGTCCTTGTAGCACTTATTATCTCAGAAAGTTTGCCTTATCCCCTTCCTGCCACCCTGTCACCACTTCAAAAATTTTTAAGCTAGGGCTGAAAAAATCATTCACTCTGTGTAATCCCAAAGTGGAGACCTTAAACTGGCAAACAGAAACCAATTTATAACCTCTTTGTGAACTATCCCTCCCTCTGTTTCCATCCTTTTCCTTACATGTTCAGCTTGCTTATAAGTGTTTTGGCTGAGTGATTAGACAGAAAGCACAGTATAGTCCAGTTTGGACACCCCATCAGGACTGCCAGACATCCCAGGTCTGGCATCCCCTGCCTGTTTCAGATCTCTAAATCCCGACTAATTTCCTCCTTTCCCCCACCCATGTTGCAGCTTTGAGATCATAACAGGAACAGGTTTCAGAATGTCCTAGTTTCCTGAGGGATAAAATTAAGTATTTTTGTCATCCCAGAATTGTAGGATGGTGAGTAGGTTATAAGATTCATGTTGTCTCCATTAGCACAGTGTTTTTATTTGTTCAGCATATTGCTTCCCTGAAACTCTAATTGGAAGTGTATTAGAAAGGAAGACCTATTGGGGAATGTAGAAAATAATATGGTGTTTCTCATACTCAGTATAAGAAAAATTACTTCATAGTATCCCATGTGCGAAGAGAAAAATATTCTTTTCCCAGTCTTTTTAGTCTTATATTACAAGGGAAGAATAGTAGAAACATGTGCAATGTGTCCCTGATACCAGAGCAAGAGGGCTCACACATGCCCACGTATTTTTCTCATCTTTTCCATGTATATCTTATCTGAATTATAAGTGGTTTTTGCTTTGTCCCTCAATTTATTTTGAACAAATATTTGTCTACCCTGTCATAAAATTCTCCAGTAACTGGAATTCTATAACCTGACTAAGTGCTCTTTTCTGGTGCTTTACTAAATATTCCTAACTCAAATAATTGCCCTCTCACTGCAAATAGAATTAAAAAAAAAATGAAACAAAACACCCACAGAGACCCCATTGCTTCCAAGGAATTTTTACTTAACTCGTCTCTGGCAAGATTCTTCTAATCTACATTCAGATGTCCATAATAAAAATATTTAAAGTTATGCTGACTCTTATTGGCTCCTTCTACTGCCAATGGAGAAAATTAAGCACTTCTAGATTTCTATTCATCTGATCTATTTTAGCTAGTCAGTAAGATTAATCATGACCTGGAAGTTTCTACCTCACTCACTTAGATAGAGAGGGACCTCAAGTAAATTAAGACACAGAGCTGGAGTTTTACATTTACTTTGGCAAGTTTTACCAAGAGGAGAACACAAGAACAGTGTTACTACTCAAGGCTTGTGAATTTTTGAATTAAAGCCAGTCTTACCTATGGTGTCCAGAATCAGCTGATAATGTCACACTAGCTGCTCAGATATCCAAGATTAATCTGGTATCTTAACAGTCAGTTTGAACATGAAAAAATCCCACAAGTGAAAAATATAAATGAGCATAAATTGAGGATGCCCAAGGGTTTTTACAAATTTTTCAGGACAAAAGCCATTATGAGATCAGAGAGTAGATGCATGAAATTGTGAAAAGGTGAATAAAAATACTCATGATTCGTATCTTTTTTTAAAGAACCTAGGATTTAATTGAGAACTGAACTGATGGACTTCTAACTGCTGTAACAAATGTGGGGGAAACTTTCAAACATTAATGTTTTCAGAGATACAGAAGTGATATGAATGCCTCTGAAGTGAATGTTTACACCCTTTGATTTACCCCTGTTTTCATATCACTGTGCAGCAGTAGCACAAGGAATTCAAGCCAGCAGGAAGTAATGTAAAGGCTTCAATAAAGACACCCCTTGTGGAAGATCCAAGACTTCAAATAAAAAGACTTGCTTTTAAGTTTTCATTTCATGATAAGACAAATTTGCTCATATTTTTTCGAAGAAGGCTCTTTGGAGGGCAGAAAGGAGGGCATACTCTCATATGGGTGTGAGGAGAACAGCATTTATTAAGGGGCAGGACTGAACATATATAGGGTTCTGAGGGAAGGTTCAGGAACAGGGGTGGAACTTGGATATAAAAGGAGAAAGAGGGATAGAACAAGACCAAACTAGGAAAACAAGGGGAGGGAATAACCGTATAAGGGGGTGCTGCAATGCAGCAAACAGCAACCAATGGAGAACTGGGGTACAGCTGACCAATCACGAACTGGGATACAACAGAGAGAACAACAACGCAGTGCTATTAGACAATTATGACAACTGTGGAACTGTAGAAATGTTGGTTTAGAAAGGATGGGTGGTCACTATCTCTCATCATTGTTCAAAAATGAATTCTTTCCAGGGTTCTCTTCATTACACATTGGCCTCATAATGACCAGCAATCTGCTTAGTCTTCCATTGGTGGAAAGTGCTCATCCCAACAAGAACACAAAGCAAATCTTAAAAATGTAATAATTGTCACAGTCATGAAGTTAACATTCAAAGTTTTTTCCTTTTTTATGTAATATTTCATGGAGTTTATACCTTTTTATTTTTTTTAAGTTTTTGAAATTCCTGTTTCTCCCAAACCCTGCCTTAGTCAATAAACAAGAAACGAGTTACACAAAGAATCAGCAATTTTCAACCTTTTGTTCTTCTATGCCTTCAACAAGAGGTTCCACTACATGAGTTCTAGAGGTTGCTTCCAGCCGGTTTCCATTACTATTTTCAGTACACACCTTGTAGCAAATTTTATGAATAAGAAGTGGAAAACCCACGCAAGCATCCGCAGAGAAGCTTTAAAGAACAAGCTTTTTCACAGAACAAAACCAAAAATGAAAAGCATTAATCAAGGCAGAAAGATAGTCTGGTGCTTGAAAAATGTTACGCACATACATCTGACCTAGGCTAACTACATTTTCATTTTTGTGGGTACTAGATTTGAGTCAAAGAGGTTTGAGGAGCACTGGGTTAGGTTAATTTTTATTTCCTACATCTAAAATAAAAATATGTAAACATAGAAGGTGACAAAAGGGAAATACTACATACATGTTATCACAACTTGCTGCGTGTTACTTCTTGTTGAGTTACTAGAAGTGGACACTTTTGAAAGTGAAAGCCTGGCTGCATATTTTTGCAGCTCTTTGTGCTGAGAGGCATTGAGGCATCCTAGAGGCTAACTACTGGGAGTGCTGGAATATAAAAATAACTAGAGAAGTGCACATTAGATTAATAAAAATAAACAGCTCACTAACTTCTGAACTGTGAATCAACAAATGAACACTACTTAGCTGTAAAAGATTGAGTTCTAAATCAAAAAATATTTGCTGAATTTCTTATCACCCAGAAGAAATTTGCAATGCAGATACAGGACACTTTGAAAGGGTCATATCAATTTTTGTGTGTGTTTCAACACTGCTGAAGCTTAATTTATGTAGTGTCATCCTAGAGAGGGAAGTATAATGGATTTTTAATTATTCCAAGTTTGAAAGAGCAAATGGGAGGTGGTCCAGTTTCCAGACAAAGCAGGAAGAGAATTAGGAGTTATAAAGAGCAAATTACACAGTCATGCCCTATTAAAGTTTTCTTGGGAAAGTGGCATTCCTATTTTTTAAAATGTTTACATTCATTTCTTAATTCACTCTCAGGGTACAATGCTTTATCACATTTTTAAAATGGTTAACAAGGTTGCATGCACCAAATTAACTCTGGATTATTTATATTCCCACACACCTCTTTGCTTTTGGATAAGACGGTTGATGTACTATACAAAGACAACAAAGCTCTCCTATTAGACTTAGTATTTCTGTGGTTTTTTCCAGTTCTTTGACTAAAGAAAGTGGAAAGTTGTTCGCATACTTTGAAAAAGTTCTTAATTCTCAGATCATATATTAAAGTACATCATTAATGGGATTTTCAAGCTTAAGTTCTTTCAGTAACTGCTAGCACTTAGGATGAAAATTTAGAGACAGACTAATTGGCTGGGTTTGGCAAATTGTTGCATTGATGTGGTTTTGAATCTTAAACACTTTTGTTCAGTGATAGCTGATTGATTACAAGGCAGATAGCAGTACTTTTATATATCTCTATTTTTTCCAGTTCGCTAGTAACATGATCCAGCACCTAAAAAGTCATCAAAAGTCTTAATAAATTTAATATGGATTTAAACTACCAAAATACACAGAACATTCTTCGTCCCTATATCTACCAGAACTTTATCACTAATTACTCACTTCTTCCCCCCCCCAACAAACACACACCTTTCCAAGTCTTCTGTGTCTCATTTTTTCTCTTTGCGTCCTGGTTGCCACTGAAAGTACATTTGATATGGGCTTTCACTGAAATAGGTATACTTATATATGTTCTTTTTAAGTTTCCATTCATCTAAATAGAGGAAATTTTGATGATTATACAGAGTTCCATTGTATTCTTAGAATAGTTTAAGTATTAGAACAAATCTGGAGTTCTTAACAGAAATATTTTCTTGGAAAATTTGGAGCTGTTATGATTTTGGTTCTAAAATGCTGAAACAAACCCTGTTGGTGTTTCATCATTTGCAGTTCCATCTGGAACCCATAAGGCAAATTTGCATACATAAAAATAAAATGTTATTTGAATATTTCAGACCTTCATTAAAGGTTTGGTCTAATTTTTTGTCTAATCACAGATGAAGCTCTAGTGGTGTTGGGGGACACTTAGATTTGAACTCGTTTATATCTAATTTTCATGATCAGGATGACTGCCTTCTCTTGGGAAAAGGCAGTAATTAATAACTCTGCTGCTTTTTCTCAAGATTATTGGAAAGTGAAACAAGAAGTAAATGGATGGGAGTCAAACACTTGAGATGCCTTTTAATAGGCTTTGAAGGGCTACAAGAAATGAAAAGAAAGAATTCAAAGTCAAAAAGTTTGCATGCACCTACTGTAAAAAATTTATATGATCTAGTGCAGAAACTTCCCCAGCAGAAATAAAATTGGTTATGGACTTCCAAAATGAGTCTCTATATGGCAGTGACAGCTATGCTTCAGCCATAAAGGAAATAAAATGTATTTTTATTACTGTGTTAAAATTTTTGAAATAGATTGGTTTCATTGTTTTTTAGAACATTACTTCATTGTGTTTCACAGCAGTAAAATTCACAATGGGACCTTTTGAAGACCCTTGGTGTCTGGGGAGCTTGGGCACAATTTAGAGGGCTTGCAATTGAGCTGTCTGTCATTCCACAGAAGGAAACTACTACTTCCATTATTTTGAGTTATTAGTGTTTGGTTCCTTTATTTTTCTAATACATACACAGAGTGCAACACCGTTGATTTCTTTTCCCAAATTAAATTTAACAGTAAATGATAGCGGTTTCACCAGAAATGTTCATATACCACAGAGACGATGGCCACATCTGCTATCAATAACATAAAATAATATCTGGGACACTCCAGGGTCTACTAAAAGAGGAAACAACATCTACAGTATCGAGTTCTTAAACCAGAAAAATATGAAATGGCAACATCATAAAATCCACCTCTGAGAGTAATGGCAGACAGGCATAGAAGTCTCAGGCCCAGACTTAAAAGTAATCTATTACTTCTGTTTCTGCCTCTCCCTGGTGGCTGCTGCTGCTCTCTGCAGGATGGAGAACGCAAGCTACCAAGAATCTGTGCTTGCTACGGTTGGCGGACTGTGAGAGCCAGATATAAAAAGGGAAAGCAGACATGTGCCATCCTTCCCGTGGAAGTATTCCAGGAGGTATTTCCACCTGCAAACAGATATTCCCTGCTCTGAGGGACTAGTGTTGGAAGACGTTTCTCAGTTTAGGAAATAGTGCTGCAGGTTGGGCCTGGTGAAGTTCTTTGGGGATAAGGAAAAGAAAAATAATAGTTTCTTCTAAGGTTCATGATGATAGCAGATAAATGTAGTGTGAAGAAACTCATGAAAATATATATGTCAAAAATTACCTTTCAATTGAAAGAAATATTTTTTATCAGGCAGAACCACAGAATCTAAAAGTTAATATCCTTCTCAACATTTTTGTAATTTTCTGCAGCATCAGAACTGAAAAAATAGCAATAATTAAAAAAAAAAAAACAAAAAACAAAAAACACCAGAAATAAAAGAAACGAAAAAATCCAGAACACTAAAAGCAAACAAGCTTGCCAAAGAAGCATGAAAACTCATCAACCTTTATAGAAAGTTTTGATATAAAAAAATTGTTTCAGGAAAAATGCATTGTGATATTATTTTTAACACTCCTAAACTGGAGTACCTTCGGGAATTGTATTGCAGTCATATTTTATTCTTGTCATAGTGTCATAGTATCATGTAATATCCTGAACTGGAAGGGACCCACCAGGATCATCAAGTCCAGCTCCTGTGTCTGGACAGGACAACCCCAAGAATCACGCCATCCGTCTGAGAGTGTTGTTCAAATGCTTCTTAACTCTGGCAGGTTTTGTGCTGTGACTACTTTCCTGGGGAGCCTCTGGCTTAAGGATCTTTTGGTAATTTCCAGCCTAAACCCTCCGGTCCCCTTCTGCAACGCCTTTTTTCAGCCTCTCATCCCTCAGTCTATACAAACATTCAGGGCTGCCCCATCCCAGGTTCAGAATCTGACACTTGCCCTTATTAAACTTCATGTGGTTGGTGATTGCCCAGCCCTGCCAGCTGAAGTTACACTGTTACTAAATGTACCAAGCATTTACCTTGCAGGTGCTTAGAGACTAGAAAAATAACGACCAGAATAATGTAGTCAGTATGGACTATTAAAAACAGTGGCACCTCCCACCATGTTGCAACTAACCTAACCTCAGAGAGGTGAAAACTGGTTCCTTGTACCACTACTTGTTGCTACAGCAATAAAGCTGGCAGAGATCTGAGAATTACACTGCTGTCATCCACAAGTTTTAAAATAAAAGCACTGCTAAAAACGAGCAAGTTCTCTCAAGTCCCAGTTTGAAAACCCTGAGCCTCTTTGATGCAAAAATTGAAAAGCTCAGTCATGTAAAATGACCCCACAAAAGCATACCATAGATGCTGAATACTGTTCCAAGTGAAAGGACTTAGCTGGCTTGCAAACATGGGGTTATCCTATGTGCAAAGGAGTAGCCAGTGAGAAAGAGACATCTGTAATCGAGACTGAGCAGGTTTTCTGGAGATACACAGATGTGGTGGTATATATTTTCACCTGATTCCTGTTTGTGTTCCTTATCTGGTGTTTCTCAGGGAGTATGTGACCACTTGGGTATTGTTTTTGCAGTAGTAAGGTTTTCCTTCTTTGTGAATTTTGACGTCCTTTTAATATGGGGCTTCTACATCCGTTATATACACTTGGTTTATTGGGTGAAGACTCATGCCAGCTATAATCAGAAATCACCCAGTCTGAGCCTGAGAATCTCTTCAGTGGAAGCCAGTAAAGTTCTAGGGACAGGTGTAGTTGTGACAAATCACTGCCATTTCCACTGGTCTTTGGTATTATATCACTGCCATGAGAAATGCAATTCTTCTCTTTTTCAGCAGATTGACAAGATATTTTCTCCTTTAACTAGTTTAAATCTAGTTATAGCACTTTAACTAATAACTGAGGGTTTTCTTACTGACCTCAAGAAAACTGACACAAGTTAAAGAAGGGGAACATAACTCACATTGCAGATCACAAAATCACAGAATATGCTGAATTGGAAGGGAGTCACTGGGACCATTGACTCCAAGTCCTAGACCTGCAGAAGACCATCCCAAAAGTCACACCATGTGCTTTTTAAAAAAAAATGAAAAAAAAAAAAATCTTATGGAAAGAAGTTGAAAAATAAGTCTTAACCTTCCTTTTGTCATCACTGGAATACTGACCTTATGACATATGATTCACAAAGTTTTGTCTTTCTGCCCGCACTCAGGAGAAAATCCCCACAGCTGAATGTGTTGTCTGTTTTCTGGCAAAATTCACAATGTGATCTGAAAGAGCATTTATAAAATAACCAAGATTATTTTCTCTCCAAGGTCCATATCCCTTCCTGGATTTCTTTGCTATTCTGATCAGAACATAGAAACAAGCATCAGGATCAAAAAGCCATCACATCAAAGCTCTTTTCAGTGTGTTGCAGTTACAAATTCAAAGTGTGATGGTATTACAGGAGCTCAGTAGATTATATTTAATCAATACTATATCATGGTATGAACAGAGAAAAAGCTTTAAAAATTTCTTAACTGAAAATCTAGAAGATCTGGCAATTCTCAGAAATATTTATAAGCAAAAATACAGGCAGAATGCCTAGCCATATGAACAGAAATTTGCAGGAAACTGATGAACATCAGGAATGTGATAAGGCATGCTGAAAGGTGGGATTACAGTGACTGAAGGGCCTTGGGGACCCCTTCTTTCTCTAAAGCTCTGAGGCAAACCTAGTTGGTACCGTATCTGCAAGATGGAAAGTTCTTTCATTTTGCACCATTGTATGTGTGAAGCTGTTACAGAAAGAGAAATGACACGAGAAGATGACCCTCCTTTCAGCTCAGAAGGCAGGGTGGTACCCACCTTGTGGTGATGTACAAGCTCCAAAACCTGCCATCTCTGCTGCTGCTGCTGTCCACACAGAAGTCTGATCCAATACCAGTTCAGAGACAACAACCCTTCTGTCAGTAAGATCGGTTTCTGTTTCCACTAAGTAAAACTTTATAATCTGGGGTCACCAAAAGGAGCCATAAAGCAAATTTCCAAGTGTTCTGACTCTTTCGCCTTTCCAGTGGTGCTCTCAGTTGACTGGAAGTGAGACAGATCCTGTTTCATTTCCTTCACTGAGATTAGAGTGTGACACTAATTAAGGGATCACATGGAGGTGACAACAGCATAATTTTACTGAAGGAACTCCATACATGCTGCTTATGAATAAAGATCTTAGCTGCTGATCCACTGAAGTAGCACATCTACAAAGACATGAAATCTTTGGGCATTCAAATTTTGTCTGTCGTATTCAGAGTATATACCTCACATTAAGGTGTCTCCAGTATAGGTGCAACACTTGTGCTAGGGTATCTAGACCTTTATCTTATTCAGTTGAGACCTACTCAATGATGTCTGTTGTCTCCAGAGGTTTATTCATTCCCCTGTAAAGCTGAACATAGATTTGATCAGCTAACTGCATCCTCATCTGACTAGCTACTCTGCTGCAATGGAGACCCAGACATTACTGGCGTGTAAAGGTCTGTTTTCTAAATGGACCTACCACTATCATCATAGGTACCACAAAATCTTCCAAGAAGGGATAAGTGGAATGCAGAGGAGAAGGGTTTCTGTTTTTTCCCTTTTAGACAGTAGCCAATCATCATTTCATCCCATTAGTCTTCTTGAGAGTGACAATTTAAACAAAAATGAAAATACACATCACTCTATTTTAGCTGTAGTATACATCAACTTGTTAAAGTGGGTCACCACCCGTATTCACACTTCAAACTGATGAATATAAGGAAGAGAACAAAGGAAACTCTGGACCCTGACTGTCAAAAAAATAGGTTCAACAGAGAGAGAATAAGGTGACGTTTCAGTGTAAGGCTGTATAAAATAATTATTATGTAAAACCCTTTTAAAGTTTGGGTTTGTTTTGAGGGTTTTTTTTTTTGGGTTTTTTTCAGAGCTATGAATGATGAACTTTCTTCTCTTTTAAGTAGTGACAATACAAAATTTAGGAGAATGTTTCACATCTCACACAAGACACAGTTGACCTTGTCAACCAAAGCAAGGTAAGGCCAGGAGTATAAAGGTCTGTTTCACAAATAGCAAGCAATTAGCTTTTGTATTTTCTGCTCTGTGCTTAAAATAAAGGATACTGTTAGATTATATCATTACATTTTTAAATAAATGCAAAACTTAGCCCGCTTAAAAGGAAAGCAAATATAATGGATGATTATCCTGCAGGAAGTACTTTACTGAAATTTGCGTAGTATTTCTCTGTCTCAATACCTTTGTTCTGAGAAAATCTGTAGCTTTAATATAAATAAATCAGCAACAAAGAAAGGAAAATATGAACAAAAAAATACCCCCCAAACCCTCAAACTAGTATCTGAAGGCATTAATAATTTAGGAAACAAGGTATTTATTATTGGAAGCCAATCACATATTGACCATATTTTTTGTGGAATAAAATATATATAGGCATGTGTATTTATGTGTGTGCATACTTATTTTCTTCATTGGATGAACCACACAGACTTCATCCTTTTAAACTGTATGAAAGACAGATAATGGTAACAAGAAAGGAAAGGCATACATTCATGGAATTAAATGAAGCAATGAGTAGAACATACCTAGGCACTAGGTCATTATTCTTTTTGCTGAGACAAAAGTTTTCCCAATCGAGAGAAAACATCTGGAACTTTAGAAGCAGAGTTCTGATGTTAGCATCTCTTCAGTTACTCAGAGATCTTCAGCCATCTAAATGATAGAAAATGTGCAGAAGTGACAGATTGACTATCCAGATCGATATGCACTGCGTGCAGTAAAAACTACTACATGACAAACAGAAGCACCCCTGCTTACAGAGAGACCAAAGAAAACTAGATTGAAGAAGTAATTGCAGGCTTTAATGTTCACATTTGCATTTTGTCCACTCACAGAAATTATCCTCCCGGCATCCTCTTCAGTCTCTGACTTGAAAAGTATTGATTATTTTAGGGTAGAAACTGGATTCCATAGTATAAAAGAATAATTTGCATTCTGAGGAAAGAGGACTCATAAATGTAACTACATAGGACAGACACAGTTTGGTGCTCATCTCTGGTGTGAACAGAGCATGAAAGAAAGTGGGAAAAGTAGATTTCTTAGTCCAGAAAATTGTCTCCAATTATGGTTATTAAAGATTGTTTATGAAGAATCATTTGTGAACTGTATGGTTACATCTACAACATTTAATTACACAATAGGGATGTTGTACTAGTGTTCTGCTCTGTTCTGCCCTATTATAGTATGAAAATAGGGAGATTTTATTTTATTTTTTTTTTTGTCTGAAGTGGTTATGAAAGGAGAAAAATCCCAGTATAGTGAAATGATGCAAGTCGTTCACATCCGTGGGCTACAGATAGTCTAATAAATTGCAAGTCAGTCAGAGCATTGACCGCTGATCCAATGATCTGTGAAATTGTCTAGATTTATACTAGTAAACTCTTGTAGCCCCCAAAACAGGGTAACTGTAACCAAACTAAAGACTGTGAGTGGGCTCCAGTCCATACAAGCTATGAACCATGGCTGAAAATTGTTTACAAGACTGTTAGTGAACAGTGTCTTCCAGAATGGACCCAGCTTCATGGGTTTGAGGAGGAAACTGTTCCAGAGACTGTTCGCACATACATATCTGGAGAGCAGCTTTCAGGACTCAGCAGTCTGCTCTATTTGCTTTGTCACAATCCCACAATCTGCTGCTGATGTTGTTTTACCTTTCTCCTATCATCTGGCTTGGACATACTCTTTGCACATCCCCTCTCTGTTTCTTCAGCTCTTCTGCAAGTTTTTGTACTTTTCCTGTTGCCTCTCCAGCCTCTCTAGGTGACTGTAACATTGCCTCTGCTGCTACTGCTTGTCATCACTTGCCACTGGTTTTTGGGTTTCATTCTTTGCAGAACTGCACCAACATGTTGGGACCTGGGATGATCCTGAGACACTCCTGTGTCTACACAAGTAGTCATTCATCCAAAGGAAAGAAACAGCTTCACCCAGCCTTGTATCAAACCGCTTATGTTTAATCTATTAGCCCAGACTATTTGTGGAAATTCCATGTTCCATCACACTTCATGTCAAGACTAGCAAGGAGGCACCTCACTGAAAACCTCTATCTTGGGAGTTTATTGAAAAATTGACATTACAATTCAAAGCAGTCTAAATAAACTAGATAGCTGAACAAGTCTAACAAAATGAGTGTTTTAACAGTCATAGGAAAAAGAAAAAGAATCTTTTCTGGCTTACATGTGCTTTGGCAGAAGATAGGCCCCTAAGTCAGCACAGCCATAAACAGTAGATTGATGAACATGCCATGCAGTATAGTTGTAGCTATTATCTGGAACTCCACATGTAAGCAGCTGATATTTTCTTGAAATGGTCTGTGAGGTCCTTAAATTCCAACTAAATTAGCCTTTGGGTTCCTTTTTTAGTGTGTGTGTGTGTGTGTGTGTGTGTGCGCGCGCGTGTGTGTATGGAATGTGGTTGTACTCCTGTGGTGCAACAAACCATCCTATACCATAAAGAAGCAATACTCAGAGTCAGCAGCAATGCAAAAGATACAATACCTGAATGCAGATTTCTGTTATTTTCTCAGCCTTAGTTCTTATTTATGGACTTTTCCAGCAGCCTGTCTCGTCAGGATCTACGATTTTCTTTTTCAATGGATTTGCAGTGTCTTTAAACTGTTAGATCACCATTTTATGTTACATACTTATGTGAGTTAGAAACAGTATTAGAGAGCAACAACAGCCAAATCTTAGAAAAAATTCCATCAGATTGCACCAGTGAACCTAAACTATACTGAGAATGCTGTTGAAATATACTGTCATCTTCACTCTGCCTTCTGCAAAAACTAAGGCTTAAAATGAAAGTGTTCTTCAAATAACATAGAAAATAATTTGCATGTAATGACATGGTTTTTCTTATGCACATAAGCCCATCTGTGCACCAGAGAATATGACAGAAATAGAAATTGTAAGGCAAGGGGGGAAAGTTATCTATCTACCACATCAGTGTTCATATAGTAGGCCAACTAGAGTAGCACATGATCAATGTAAAGTTCTGCCTACTAGCTGCTTGGAGGGCACTAATTGATTTGGACAAGTGACCAAAATCTCATTCTTCTCAACAGTGTGGGGAGTGCGGTGGAACATGTTCTGAGCCTTGGCTTATTCATTTCTGTAATGATTTTGAAATAGTGTCACAGCTGCATGTCGGTCTCATTTAAGCTGTACTGTAAATTGGTTTCTTTAATATAGTTTATCCCATAGCATGCCATATGGACATAAGAAAACAAAGTTAGAGGGGACTCTTCAAGGCAGCTTTGTTCAACTAATTCCAGTTACTTCCTATGCAGCCATCAGAAATCTGTCTACTGAGCTTCCTATAGCCTGGACTGGCAGCAACCTGTCATATTTGCGGTTATCAAGGTGCATATTATTAGAGAAGCTTGAAGAATTCTCTTTTGTTAAAACACAATGGTTTGTGGTATCATTTTGTAAATTGGAAACTCCATAAATCCAATACTTTTCCTTGGGTATTTGCCTTTTGAACCTATTAAGGGACCAGTCTCGGACTTTCACTCCTTGCAGGACCAGCACAAGGATCCTTTTGTATGAGGTCTACAACTGGCTAGAATTGGGAGAAGGCAGAACAAACAGCAAATTTGCATTAAAACTTTTGGCTCCAATTGTCCATTTGATTCTGCAGATAAAAATACAAATATTTTCCCCCTCTGTGTTACAGAATGTTTTCTGACTGTTGGGGACATATAAATGGATTTCCATAAACTGTATAATAGCATCCATTTACCAATTTGTAGACCATACAGTTGCTGGAACTGGGTCTCATTGATTGAACTGGTGTTCCTGTTTATTGAGGTTTTTTCCTTATATATACAGTATGTACGATCATATCTTAATTTTTTAGAAGCTCTGACAAAGGGTTGCTGAAGTTACAGAATCTTCCTCTGTTCCTGCTGGAGTAATGGCTTATACTTTGAATTTTACTTGAAATAAGTTTTTCTTTTTGAGTTTGAAAACTGAATAAAAAACTATGCGCTTTTTTTTTTTTTTGTCCTGATGTGACTAGTTACTATGCCAAACCTATCCCCATACTATTCACCATCCCCTATACTTTACTCTGACATCAGATGGAGACCTTCCATCTAAACTACCTAATTTCCTAGGAAACTTGTTTTATCTCATAATTTGAGCGCAGTCCATGTAATATCTACGGTTTGTACAATTTAACTTTTTGAAGAGTCTTATGACCTTGAGGCAGATCTTCAGTGCTATATCTTGTTTTACTGGAATTGCAGACAGCTTTTAGACGCCTTAAATTCTAAAAAGCTAGTATTGTATTTTAGTAATGCTATAGTGTTTTATATATTTATATTATATATAATGCAGAGAGATTGTTGATTTTTTTTCAAGTAACCAGATATTTGTTTCCTTAACTGTTGTTCTCATGAGCTCTTGTTTTAGCAAAACTAATGTAACCTGAGAACTGAACAAAATAATGGCAAGACAATAATGTGGAATTTGTTGGGTTTTTTTCTGAGTAATGAGTTGCATTACTCTATGACAGAACAATATACTGTTTAAAATAACCAGGAGAGTATTTTTCTTCTGAAAGTCTCACAGAATCCAGAGACAAAGCAAAATACCAAATAGTAAGCTATATGTTTTACTTATATCTGTGCCTTTTTCTTTCTTTTTTTTTTTTTTAAATTGCAGATGAGATAACATTGAATAATACCTTGTGCCTGAGAAACCCATCTATTAGTTTATTTATGGATGAGTATGCTTAACTTTTTATCACTCAATTCTTTTCTTATTAATTATTATGTGATTTTGTATTTATTTGATCTTTAAATAATAAAAATAATAAGTTCATAATTTCTTCCTCAAAAAATACAGAAATGCAGTTCCTTATAATTTCAGTAATAGTAAGGATCATGTTTCACCTTGAAATAGTTTTGGATGTACCAGTTTAGAATCTGAAGGAAGTTCTCTTGAAACAGTACAGTCAGATAGAATAGCTTGTTTTTTTCCAGTTTCTCATTCTGACTATTGCCTTGGGACCAATCGTTTCAGTTTGCAAAAACAACTTTACATGCATGCAAGAAAACAAACAAACAAGCAAACAAACAAACAAACACAGTCCTCTGCATATATCTTGGAATGTTAAGAGTTTCTCTTAAATAAGAATGTACTCATGGAGTTAATCATAGGTAACTGGGGGAGCATAACTCTTCCCATTGTAAGTGAAAATCAGGTTCATGGCCCTCTGAAGAACCTGAATGTACGTAGTCTATGGGACTTGATGAGATACATCTGAGAGTTCTGAAGGAATTGGCTGATGTAGTTGTCAAGCCACTTTCCACATTTGAAAATTCTGTGATTCTATGAAAAGTCATGGCAGTCAGGTAAAGTGGAGAAAGGGGAATATGGTACCCATCTTTAAAAAAGGTAGATAGGAGGAGTCTTGGAACCACCAACCTGCTAGCCTCCCCTGGCAAGATCATGGAACAGATTCTCCTAGAAGCTATACTAAGGGACATGGAGTAGTGGGAGGTGATTCAAGACATCCAACATGTCTTCTCCAGTGTTATTTAATATCTTCATTAATACATGAAGTAAGGGACTGAGTCCACCCCTAGCGAATCTGCAGAAAAAACAAGCTGAGTGGTGTGGTTAGCAATTCTCAAGGATGGAATGCCATCTAGAGAGACCTGAACAAGCTTGAGAAGTGGGTCCATGGGAATCACATGACGTTTAACAAGACCAAGTGTAAGGTGCTGTACTTGGGCTGAGGTTACCTCAAGTATCAACACAAGCTGGGGGATGAACAGATAGAGAGCAGCCCTGCTTAGGAGGACTTGGGGGTGCTGGTGAATGAGGGTCTGAACATGACATGACAATGTGCACTTCCAGCCCAGCAAACCAACCCTATCCTGTGCAACATCAAAAGCAGTGGGGCCAGCAGGTCAAGGGAGGTGATTCTGCCTCTCTAGTCAGCTCTGGTGAGACTCCACCTGGAGTGCAACTCTGAGGTCCCTAACACAAGAAGGATATTGACCTGTTGGAACAAGTCCAGAGCAGGGCCAGTAAGATTATTAGAGAGATGGAGCACCTGTCCTGTGAGGAAGGGCTGAGAGAATTGTAATTCACAGAATCAAAGAGTTTGTCAAGCTGGAAGGGACACAAAAGGATCATTGAGTCCAACTCCTATCCCTGCAGAGGACCATCACCAAGAGTCACACCTTGTGCCAGAAAGTATCATTCAAATGCTTCTTGAACTCTGTCAGACTTGGTGCTGTGACCACCTCCCTGGGGAGCCTCTTCCAGTGCCCAACAGCCCTCTGAGTGAAGCGTCTCTTTCTAATATGCAACCTAAACCTCTCCTGACACAACTCCAGGCCATTCCCTCAGGTTCTGTCACTGGTCACCAAAGAGAAGAGATCACTGCCTGACCCTCCTCTTCCCCTCACAAGGAAGTTGTAACTGCAGCGAGGTCTCCCCTCAGTCTCCTCTTCTCCAGCTGAACAGACCAGGTGTCTTCAGTCACTCCTCACATGGCTTCCCCTCAAGGCCCTTCACCATCTTTGTTGCCCTCCTTTGGACACTCTCTAATAGCTTCATATCTTTCATATATTGTGGTGCCCCAAACTGCACACAATATTCAAGGTGAAGCTGCCCCAGTGCAGAGCAGAGAGGGACAATCCCCTTCCTCAACCCCCTGGAGGTGCTTAGCCTGACCCCCCTCAGGACATGGTTGGCCCTCCTGGCTGACTCAGATTCAACTTGCCAACAACCAGGACTCCCAGGTCCCTTTCCATGGCACTGCTTTCCAGCTTCTCATTCCCCAGTCTGTATGTACTTCTGGGGTTGCCCCATCCCAGGTGCAGAATCTGACGCTTCCCCTTGTTGAACTTCATATGGTTGGTGATTTCCCAGTCCTCTCATTTGTGGAGGTCTCTCTGCAGGATCTCCCTGCCTTTGAGGGAGTCAACGTCTCCTCCTAGTTTTGTGTTGTCTGCCTACCTGGTTAGTATTGTTCAGCTTGGAAAAGAGAAGGCTTCAGGGTGACCTAATTGTGGCCCTCCAGTACCTGAAGGAAGCGTACAAGGAAGATGGAGAGAGACTGTTTATGAGAGTATGTAGTGACTAGACCAGGGGAATGGCTTCAAACAGAAAGAAAGTAGGTTTGGTTTAGATTAGTGTTGTAGTTTTAGTTAAATGGGAAAGACTTTTTGTGAATTTTCATACCATCAGGTGGTTCGGAGCATGGGGGACAGCCCCTCCTCCTCCCCAGCCTCATCCGAGCCAAGCAGGGGAGGGACTGTCACCAGCATCTTGGGACCTGCCTGAAAGGGGTGTCCCTGGAGTGAAACACTGTGGGAACTCAGGAGACAGGGGATGAAATCCTCAGTGGTTCTGGAATTTGCTGTCTTGTTCCTGGCTGTAGTTGGAGAGGGAAAGGACCACTGCAGTCCCCATGTCAGGAACTTAGAAGACACCAACCGCTCTCAGGGTGCTTTTGCTGGCTCTCACCACCAGCTCTCTCACTGCAGCTCTCGACACCAGCCTGAAGGTGCAAGAAATGCTGCTGCAGCCATGCCAATAGATAGAGAATTGCCCTGCCAGGAGCCCCACAGCCACCACTGCCTAGATCAAGACTGTTGGCCCCAGATGAGTTGTCTTGGCAGGACCAACCACTGATAGTTTGGGAATTTCCATTTGGGAGCTGCACAGGGCGCTGCTGCCACATGGCCTGTGACCAGCCAGTCCCAGCACCGTGCCAGGTCACCCCACCTCCACCATTGCCACTCCACATGGTTTGCTACATCAGAACCCACACTATCACGCTGGGGGCATAGGGCTTCTCTTGGAACGAGATATCCTCCCAGGTTTTGTTTCAGCCTGGGGGGAAGGGGATGACTAGGTGATATTTTCTGCAATTGCTGGGGGAAGGGTGTGTTGATTTGGTTTCTTTCTGATTTGTAGTAAATTTGCTATTTTTCGTTCTTCATTCAGACTCCTTGTAATATCTACATTGTCACTATTTGCGGAGAGGGAAATAAAGTAAAGAAAATTAGGGTTTATCTCATTAGAGGTCCCATTTCCTGAACATACTGCCATTAAACCAAGACAATTAGATAGCAGGAAGACATTCTTTACTGTGAGGGTGGTAAGGCACTGGAAGAGGTTGCCCAGAGGAGTGGTGGATGTCCCATCCCAAAGAGTGTTCAAGACCAGACTTCATGGGCCTCTGAGTAACCAGGTCTAGGGAAAGGTGTCCGTGCTCATGGTAGGAGGTTGGAACCAGATGGTCTTTAAGGTCCCTTCCAACCCAAACCAGTCTATGATTCTATGACACTTAACCCATAACAGTTATTCAGTCAATTGCAAGTGTATGCAAACCTTAAGAAATGGGCTCCATTTCAAGGCTTTTCAAACATTTCCTTGTGCTCTGACTACCATTTCATAAAAACTGTGTTCCAAACTGCAAGGGAAAACTTTTGCTTTAACTGAAAAGACTGACCCAGCAACACTGCTTTAGATCACACTTCATGCTGATAATAGGCAAGTTTTGGTTGGTAATATTTGTTACAGATGTAAGTTAAAAAAATACACCATTAAAGAGATACTCTTAAAAGCTATGTGAAAACTATTTGTCAACTGAAAAAAAGTCAAGAAGAAAAATTTCTGCTGAAAGCTTTCAGTAGCATTTAGATTGCTGAAGACTGATTTTTAAAAAAAACATATTTGTAAATCACTGTTAGTAGTTAAACAGTATAGATAACTGCTCCATGAATTAATTTCCATTTAGCCTAAATTTTTGAACTCTTGAGTTTTTATATTTTATGCAGCATTATCTAATCACACACAAAAAGCTTAATACCTGACCTTATCAGATTCCTAGGGAAGATAGGTGCAACCAACTTTCCTCTTAGTCTTCAGGAACTGTAGATGTATTGCCTTGATGTGAAAACTCTGAATCATCAACTACCCACAAGCTACATTTATCCAAAACATCTTGAGTTTCAAAAAACATACTGTATGACAAGGTGAACCCAGCAAAAGCATTCAGGTTAAGTTAAATATTTCTGGAGAAATGACACTTTATGCCATATTATTTCTGCAGTCATTTCTTGTTGGTAAGAGCTACATGTTCTGTAAGTTAGTCCTCTGCTGTTTGGATCCCAGTACCAGCTGGTAAGAGGCAAGCAAACATGCCTGCTTGTTTTGCAGATTAAAATAAAGGTTTACACTTTGGGGTGTTTTGGTTTTTTTAGATATCCTTGCCATGCAAGGAATTTTGCTGCCTATATTTTTTTCCTTTTAAATATTTCTTACTTTATCATCGCTGCTAAGATGAAACAACAGGTAATCCCTGTTAGCCAAAACATAGAGAAACAGCAGGATAAGTATCATGTTGTACAGATAAAAATTTCCTGAATTAAATAGGAAGAACACTGTTATCCACAATTTTTTATGCAATGTTTCAAACTTAGTTGTTACTATGCGGTTCAGAGCTTTCTTTAAACTAAAATGTAGAACACATGAGCTTCAGCTTCTAAACACTATGTCAGTCTTTGTTTCACTACAGTTTATGGGACACGACTTCCTAGAGCATTGGAGATTTTATGGGGCGAGGACTTACATTCTGTATAAATCTCCACTGAATTGAGTTGATTTTAAATGTTTATGTGGAACACATATTTATTTTCTAGAATTTCAAGCCTCACTGAAGAAGGGAAGTTGCTATTTCAAGACACATTTTGTAAGTTACAGTGTTCTCATATGACTTGCATTTCAGTCTAAACTTGCCTTGGCTATAGGCTTATTTGTCCCTCCTAATGTTAATCTCGCATTGTCTTCTGTATAGTATTTCTCATCAAACTTTTATACATACAGACAGAAATAAAAACATGCATTAAGTGACATTAAAGCTTTCCAAAATTCTTTCACTGGCCCATTCGTTCAGTGCATTAAGGTACCTTAAACATTTCCTATTCTCGTCTGAATGAACTCAGATGAGGAGAGTAGCTACTCTTTTTCAGAACAAAATTATTTCTTTTTGTCATTTAGGCCTCTTTTCCTAATTAGTGGTGAATACTTATGGAAGATATGTCACTTTTGAGTCTCAGTGCTGTTGTTATAAATGTTTCTGCCCCTTGGCTGCCACTGGAAGCAGATGGTAGGCTGACAAGATCTATTTAAGTTCTGAGTGCCTTGAAGGAAGTAAAAGCAGTAAAGGAAGGTAATTTGAAGTGTGGGGAGTATAAATCGTACCTTCATCAGCATAATTGTAAAACTAGGCTTTGATCCTGGAAGAAGACCTTCTCACACAGGAATCTATACCTGATGCCATTATATGTGGTGGTACTCTGTCAAAAAGTCTCCAGTGCAGATCCTTTTCAAAAGATCCCAATTGTTCCATGCCTTCCTGAGACTAAGGAATGTGGGTGTATGGGTCACATCACAGTCTCGTCAGCCTCTACTATCCTCTCCTTGACAGTGGTCAAAAGCTGAGGCTGAGGGAAAAGTGTAAGAGTGGGGGAATAATGTATACGTTTTATCCCCCCAACACTTATTTTCATCTAAGCCACCAATTCCCTATGTATTTCTTAATATTGGTGGATTTTGCTTCCATGAATCTGATAGCAACCACTGCAATCTGCTGTTGCACTCATACACCTCTTAGAAAACCAGCCCTATCACTTCATTCTATGTCTGTTGTACAGACAGTGAAGTAAATGTCTTTGAAATGAAATTGTCTATGAAGATGTCTAGCTATCTCCTTTGGATACAAGGAGAAACCAGCTTTGGCTGGGCTTCAAGTGTAGGTACTTCAATTAGTTATCTGAGGATATGAATTTTGTAGCTGACACTTGCTTTTAGAAGACAGATTTCTGCCAAGTGTTGAGTAGGCTGTCAGGGGGCAAAAGAGATAGGAGTAATATTATTTAGTGTTATAATAGTTGGGTATATGTCCCAGAAAGACTTTACTGAGATATCAAAATTTTCCCAAGGTTATGACCAGCAGCAATAAAAACCAGGTTCAAACTTGAAGGTGTCACTACTTGCAGACTAGCTCAAATCTGAAGTCAGAAATTCAGAACAATTCACTTAAATTTCCTAGCATACATAAACAGCTTTTTGCCTTTTTCAGATATTCTTTAATAGGTTAGAAGCTAATATTTTCATTAGCAGGAGAAAAATGCAAGATAAACAAACAGGATAACACTACCTAATTCCTCCCATAATTATGAATGTAAAAAATTTCACTCAGAGTTTCAAATTGTCAGTTTTTGCTGGGTAGCAAAGCCTGGTTTGAGCCAGACTGCTCTTATGGTATGAGTTACTTCTGCTCATAGTTTCTTGCACATACTCGAGGCGTGCTGTTCCTCTAGCCATTCCTTGTGCTACTCCTGTATGTTAACCATGCTAGATAGCCCTGCGAGACACAAAGAGATTTTTGTTGTGCATCTGAGGAAACGGGAAATTCTTCTGAATACAAAGTGCAGTCTGGTGCTACATCTAAGATTCTGGTTTTGATCAAAAGAAACAGACATTGTCAAGATTTTTTATTTCTTTCTAAATTCTCACTACAGTGTCTCAGTGCCAAAGGCTGTTACATGAACACTTACCCTATGTACAGTTAGACATGGTTGGTGGACTAGATTCCTCCACAAAATTGTAATTAGAAATTTTCCACCATTTCATGATAGCTTTTTGTTGTTTTTATTTGTTTGTTGGTTTTGGTTTTGGTTGGGTTTGGTTGTTTTTATGGTAACAATACTTGTCAGTCATAACACAAATCAAAGCACATGGAAAGCACTCTGTCTTTCTTTAGTTTTTCTTTAGAATTCTTGGTGGAGAGACCAGAGGAAACCTGGAAGTTCTGGTTTTGTATTAGATTGCATCTACCAGGCATACATAACATACTCTTCGTTATTGCTGTTTACTCATTACATTCTAGTCCAGAACACAAACATGTATTATTGATTATTTTTTTAATACTTTTTGAAAACTGTGAACACTTATGATTAAGAAAAAGGGTTAATAATATTTAGGAAAAATTAAATAAGCATTATAATTAATAGTTACTCATAAACTGAGAAAAAGTAGCTACTTTCTTGCATTGCAGTCTGTTGATATTTCAATTGCTGCCCAAAAAAGGCAAAATCTAACCTCAAACAAGACATATTCTGCCAAAGTAATCAATGTAAGTCTGATAAAATTAGAGAAAGAATAGTTGTTACTTGATTTTCATGTAAAAATGTTTTCTACCTAGATACATAACTGATAAGAGTTATTAAATATCTAGAAGTATTAATTTTTGCATTTTGCTTTTTAAGCATGAAATAGGGAAAATTTATTTTAATGATAATTTTAATAAAAGAATATCCAAAAATTACTAAAAATGAGATTGAAGGAGAACCAAGAATTTTATAGGAGATAAAAAGGTAAGATATTTCAGAAGATCAAAAAAAAAGGTTTGAGAATATTTAACATGCATATTACTTTTTATTACATAAGTATAGACATACATTTATAAGCCAATTTTATGTTACTCGCCAGCTTGGACACTTACCTAGAGACCTTGTTAAAAGCTGAAAGAAACCTCAAAGAACTTCATCAGTCCCTGCAATTGTTTCACTTCCTACAGAATGAAAAATATTTTACATGCTATTAATTAACTTAAAAGGTCAAAAAGTCTAAGACTACAACTAAGATTGGTCAAAAAAGAAAGGTCAAAAATGTGTAGTGCCAAGGCACATATTGGCATGTAAGACAAAAGTTTGTTCTACTCTATAAAATGCCCAGAAAGTGAGGCCTTTGGTATGTCTACACTCTGCAGAGGGAGGTGACTCCAGGTAGAATAAGTTTTCTGCTGACCAAGATGTCCATATGATTCCAAAAGGAAAGTTTCGTCACACACCGCCCCAGAATAACTCCATTAGATGTGCATGTTTCATACGTCACTGCTCGCTACAAGCATGATGTGGGTTAATTATCAAAGTGTAGATGTGTGGCCTTGTTCAAGGAAGGAAAAACCTTGTTAGACAAGTTTTGCTTTTTCTTCTTGTAATAAGGCATATGAAAGTCAAAACGTGGTTGTAATTAAGCTCTCAATTATAAATTTGTGCTCTTGAAATACAGCATTCAATAGTGACCTGGGTGCAACAGGCCTAGAACAAACATTCCTTTAAGGATGGTTCTCACTTAGAAGTCACAGTATTTTCTTTTGTTCTAGTTATTACATGAGTCAACCATTGAAAAGCTCAAACAAACCGTGAAAGATTTGGGAATATATTGCAGAAAAATTTTGAGTGGCAGCACACAGTACTTCACCTGGTCAAAGTACTATTTAGTTAAATCAAACTTGACGGTCTGGGAAAAATAGTTTGAGAAAGACGTAAAGTTCTTGAGACTAGAAAGAGCTAGTTTGGCTGATAAAATTTTATGTGATCATAAATGTGCTCAGATTGATGCACAACAGTTTTTGTTGAGAGATTTTTTTCCAACTTTTATTGGAAAAATAAAAATGAAATCATTATTTTTAAATTTATTCTTTTTTTTAGATTCCAATATTTATTAGAAAGACTCAGTAAAGGATCATGCAAATTTTTGTTTTGAACTGCACATTTTCAGTTCATTACAAACAGGAGCTAAACTAAAATCTAGGGTTTATAGCTGCTAATATCTCTAACTGTCAATTATTCTGATAAATTGTGTCTTATTTTAATCCTAGTTTTGGGGTCATAAGGCTACCTGACCATCTATTTAAAACACTTCAAATCATCATTTACTAAAAATATCTTGACTCTACATTTTCTCAGTTTGTCTCAATCTAAATAGCTTCCTCTGTGTGCATATAACTTCTTAAATATGTCTTCCCTTCATAAGACAAAGTCTACATTTGTTAGGTGTATTAAAATAGAAGAGAATTTTGCAGCTGCAAAGTCTCATTGTATTCGTCTCTAAAATATCAGCCAGAACCCTGTTTATTGCAAAATAAAGATGTGAAATATAATTAGGAGAATACTCCAAAGCTCTTCTCTGGTAAGTTGCCATGGTTGATTATCTTAAAGGAAAAACTGTCCAGATGGAAGAACAGGCTTAACTGAAGTCAGTAGCAAACCTCTTGATGGGAAGATGACCAAAATTTCCACAGAAACTGTACTGAAGTAAGATGAGGGCTTTTTAAGCAACCTAGGCCCCCAAAACTGCATGCTTATGGCTAGTCATCTGTCCAAACCTTGCAATTTTGAAAATCTTATCCATAAATTACAACTGAAACACAAAACTGGCAAACTCATATAATTGCATTTATGTGAATGTCTCCCAATGAGGACAGATCCAATTCCAGGTTAAAAAGGAATAAAACTCTGTCAGTGCTTAATGGTGTTTAACTTGTAGGACCACTCTTTAGCTTTGATGCCTAGCCATCTCCAGTTGCTGTCATGAAAATTAGTCTCAATTAGGTAAACTAGAGCCTGTTAAGGTAACTAAATGAAAATGCAGTGGGATAAATGCCCTTCCCTTGAATCTCAACATGGTGCTGATTCTCAGAGAGCATCCTTTTCACTCAGGGTTTATAGCCTGGAGTTTCCTAAAAGGTTTCTTTGAAAAATGGAGACAGATGAAGCCTGGAAATCTCCTACATATCTAAGTCTAAAGCACGAGATTTGAATACAGGAAAAAACTTGTATGATTCCCTCCTTTACCCAGATCTAAGCTTTCATTTTGCTGGATAGTACTGAAAAATCACAAGCTGAAGTCCATTCAGAGGGAAGGGATGCTGTTACTTCTATATCCTTCCTTTGAAGCCATTCCACTCCCCAAGACAGCACAAAACATTGAACATGTCAGAGATCAAGAACATGTGAAAGACTGAATAGACCAACAATTAGAGCATTTACCTGTCAAGGGAAATTCAATGGTTCCAGTTTGTAGTCTCAGACTTTTATCATTTATCTGTACAGTCTTTCAGAATTAGAGATAATAGGACAGGACTTGCTTAACCCAGGAGAAATTATAACAATTTTACAGTCTCTAGCAAGTTAACATTAGCATATTGTGAACATAGAAAATGTTTATGAGATTAAATACATTGTTCGCTTAATGGTATTTGTTGGCAGCAGACCCGGAATGAATAATGCTTAATGGGCGTAGGTAACTCCTGCTGACCAGCTCTGTAAAAATATGTGGTGATGACAGCCCTCAAGTGAAAATAGACATATGCATAATTTTCAGGACCTAAAGTGCCTAATGGGAAACCACACCAGGAAGGATAATTCTCATCATTATAAACGTGTTATGTGAACTTTGCATAAGTAAACCTGAGAGTCATAAAAGCACTTATTAGGAAGATTCTGTGAATAAACAGTAGCAATAGTTATGGTTAAATGTCTCCCTCCTTCTTTTATTTTTTTTTCCCCCTTATTCTGTCAGGAGACACCTAATGATGTATATTTTATACATTTTACTAAGACATTTCACAGTATAATTGCTACTCTATGTTTCAACATCACAATAATTGGCACCACTCTTAAACTCAGTGTCCTTTACTGTATCCCAGATGTCCTACTATTTAAAATGTCATACTAAATCTATTTCGTAAAATCAGAAAGATAGAATCACAGAACCACAGAATGGTTTGGATTGAAAGGGACCTTCAGATCATATTGTTTGAAGGTCACACCCAACCTGACCTTAAACCCTTCCATGTAGGAAACATCCACAACTTCTCTGGCAACCTGGCCCAATGTCTCGTCACACTCACCATAGAAGTTTTTCCTTATATCCAATCTAAACCTACCTTCTTTCAGATTAAAACCCTTTCCCTTTGTCCTGCCACTGGAGACCCTCTAAAAAGACTATCCCATCTTACTTATAAGCCATCTTTAAGAATTCAAATGCCTCAATAATGTCTCCTTGGAGCCTTATCTTTTCCAGACTGAACAACTCCAACTCCCTCAGCCTTTCTTCATAGAAGATCTGATCAATTTCTCTCATGGCCTTCCTCTGGACCATTTTTAACAGGCCCACATCTGTGCTGAGGACCCAGAGCTGGATGCAGCACTCCAGGTGGGGTCTCACAAGAGCTGAATAGAGGGGCAGAATCACCTCCCTTGACCTTCTGGCCATGCTGCTTTTGATGCAGCCCAGCATGTGGCTGGCTTTTTTTGCTGCGATCACACACTGCTGTCTCATGTTCAAGTTTTCACCCATCAGTATCCCCAAGTCCTTCTCTGTAGTGTTGCTCTCAACCCATTCACCTCCCAGTCTGTACGGGTACTGAGGATTGCCCCATTAAGGTGTAGATCTTTGCACTTAGTCTTGTTGAACTGTATGAGAGTCACATAAGCCCATTCCGCAAGCCTTTCAAGGTCTTGTCTCAAGGTCAAGTCTCTCTGGATGGTATCCCATCCTTCAAGTGTATCAGCTGCAGCACTCAACTTGGTGCCATGGGCAAAATTACTGAGAGCGCACTCAATCCCACTCTCCATGTCATTAATAAAAACACTGATGGACTGTTCCCTGAGGAGAACCACTTATAACTTATCTCTGTTTGGACACTGAGCCACTGATGGAAGATCTATGATGTGGTCATCCAGACAATGCCTTATTCTTAACCTCTCTTTCTGATAAAGACTTTGAGTGACTTCAGAACCTGGGTATGGAAAAAGGGAAATCCATGTCGTCAAGATTAATGAAACTCGTACCTTGAGTATTTGAATTCAAGATGTAATTAGTGCACAAATATTTGCAGAAAGTTATTGAAAAATTGAGATACAAACATAGATGTGGCATTTTGAAAAAAAAAAAAGTGGTAATGCTTTGTGTGTCATCTTTCAAATGCATTTTGAAAATTTAAATGGTGGTGTACAATTTTAGCATGCTTGTATGTACACCTGCATTTTGAAATGTTCATTTTCAACTAGGGCAGAGTTAATTTCTTCTTAGTAGCTGGTACAGTGCTGTGTTTTGGATTCAGAATGAGATTGGTGTTTATAACACACTGATGTTTTTTGGTTTTTCTAAGTCGCATTTATCCTAAGGCAAGGACTTTTTTTTTTTTTTTTTTTTTTTTAATTGCGTGCTGTGCCATTGAGGGGATACTTAAAAAAAAATGGGCAGGAGCATAGCTGGGACATAGGTGGCAAATTCCACAGAACATCATGCTCTGTATATAAATTGGGTGAGTTATCCAGAAGAGGGGCGAATCTGGGTTTGGGAAGGGGGATCTGGCATTGGTCAGGGCATGGTGAGCAATATTTTCCCCCTTATTATTATCATTATTAATATCCTTTACGATTAATAATGTGGTTTACTTTATTTTTGATTATTAAACTGTTCTTATCTCAACCTAAGTGTTTTACTTTGATTCCCCTCCCCATTTCACAGGTTTGCAGAAGAAGGTATTTGAGTGAGCAGCTGTGTGAAGCTTAATTTCCAGCTGGGCTTAAACTATGGCAATGTACCATTGTCAAGATCTCATATAACAGGATCTTGAATTTAAGATGCAAAATTCATGTTTAGGCTCTTTAGGCTAAGTCTTGGTTGTCACGAAATAGTCATTAAGCACAAACTAGTAAAGTATGTTGGCTCCTCACACCAAAGTATGTAGAGATTGAAGTAGCATTTTATGTAAAGTAAGTTTTAGAAAATTGCCTCTCTTAGAACTCCAAAATTAGTTGTATACTGAAGTCAGCCCCTCGTGCTTAGATTTTAGAACCATGAAACTAAGAAAATCAAAGCTAGGTAATGCCTTTGTGGGGATTCTTGTGAACTGTGAAAAAAGCTGTAATAACAAGATCACACACCATTAGAGTGGCATGTCTTTATTTTCCACTCTCTATAATCAATATATGTTTCCATCCCTTATTCTATGGTTCCTTAATCAAAGCTTACTTCTGGATTTTTCTTCAGCATCCACCACTACTGGACTGAGGAATGCAAATCTATTTTTAATTTATTACCCTAACTCTTTGGTCAAAGCAGTTCTGGAAGACAAGAACAGGTAAGATAAGTGAGAAAATGTTCTGCAAGACCAGGTCCTTAACTTGATGTTTCTAGTACCTGTTATTTGCCGAACACTTATCGCTGAATGGCACTTCTTTTGTCCGAAACCCAGCTCCAACTCGTTGTCATTTATTGCTGTGACTGAGTAGCAGGTCCATCAACCAGAGATCAGATCATCAAGCTGAGCATTCAGAAAATAAGAAACACATAATAGTGACCATCTGTGAAGAGGCAGATTAACTGACTTGACATAGGAATTTTCCATAGAATCATTTGTTTGATTTGACTAATGAGACCTTTTCTCTCTGCTTGCAATCACATTAGTCACTCAGTATGCTCTTTCTAAATTCAGAAACAAGAAAGAATCCTGCAATCAACAGCTTTCTTCACCCCAAATGCTGACTTTCTAAGGCAGATCTACTCTGTACATCTAGTGAAGGAAAAAGAAAAGGAAAGGGAAAACTAGTATACAATCATATAAAGGGAGATTGTGTAAAGGAAACTTTTATTTTATTATATTTTAACAGATCATAATATCTTGACAGATTTTACTAGGATGATGGCTGAAATCTCTACTCTTATGTGCTTTGCTTGGGTAAACAACATTTCTTAGTATACTTAAAAAGCAAGCTGGAAAAACATAGATGTGATCAAATTGATACTCATTTTCAGGCACTGATCTTAGCAGATATGAGTCACCTTTCACAGGTTTCTGTAGTCTCTCTTATTTAGTCAGACTGGAGAAGTTGCATTCTAACCTGAGTGCCTTGGTTAAGTCCCTGAAGAGGATGAAAATAAAAAAAAATGACAACAGAACCAAAACCAAACTGAAAAACAAAAACAAAACAAAACTGAAAAAAACCCAAAATATTTTGATACTGTATTTTGATGATACCAATCATAAATCTAATATAATGAAAATGTCTTTTGATTGTCCATTTATGCTATTACATTGGGCAAAATTATACAGTTTCAGTATACTTTTTATTGAAAAGAATTTGCTCATAAATATTATTTTTTCTTACACACAGTGTATGCTGCAAGAAAATTCATAAACTTCCTTTGATACTTCTCATCTTTCAAAAGCTGATACATCTGTACACTCTCCTGTTACAGAACTGATGAGACAGAAGATATCTAAGAATGAGACGTCTAAATAATACAGGATGTTCAAGCACATACTTGTCTCCCACAGAGCCCCTCTAATCTTATTTGCCAAAACCTTTCACACACTTGTCCAAACAATGAGCACTATCTCAGAGCTTGGTCTCACCAGGCAAAAATACAGTGTAGAAAAGGAAAAGGAAAGCAGTCTGATATGAAATGTAATGATAGTGGGGAGTAGGAGGAAAGACAGATAATAAGATCTTGGCCAACTGTGGCAAATATCCCATAAAAAAAAAAAAATAAATCTTGCGTTGGAAGGAGGTAAACAATTCTTTTCCCTGAGCCGATCTGATCCCAAAGAGGCACAGTTTTTACCACAGGTCTGACTATGTAGTCTCAGCCCAGGCTTTACTAAGATAAAGGTTTCTGACTACAAAAACAGATAGAGGCAAGTATAAGCATAAAACTATTCAATTGGTAATATGACTATTCCTTGCTTCCTTCTAAAACTTATGGTTTACAGCACATACAAACATAACCCTGTCTATTCTCCTTTTATTCTGAAAGAGTTTATCCCTTTAATTACTGGCAAGCAGAAAAGCCCATTTTTATTTAGGAGATAGACAGAGGAATCTCAAAGCAAGGTTTACAACTGGTTATGCTTGGGCTGCATAAGTCCTCATAAAGTCCAGGCTTTCAGCCTGTAGATCTGGGGCTAAGAACAGGAGACCATGTTGAGTACTTTTCTCCTGACACCCAGTCCCTTGTGCCTGGGGGCTTTGTGGAACTCACTAGTAAACTTTAGTCTGGACTAACTAGTGAGGTTCATATTTGGAAAGACTAAGATGAGAGCCAGGGAATGTGGGAGGGTGCCAGGATCCAGGCACGAGATCGGATGTACCAAGAGCCTGAGCACATACTTAGGAGTCCTATGATTCTGTGGGTGTTGCAGTCAGAGAACAAATGAGTGTTTGCGTCAGTCTCAGTCCAGAGTGGAGCAACAACCCTGGTCTGTCTGTGGTTTTGGGAGTGCTATGGGGTTTTAGGTGGTATTGGTGAAGGCACCCTTGCTGGTCTGTGTGACGGGCTGTGTTAGCATCCTCTGTGTCTCTTGTGAATTGTATGTGCTGACATTTTGGAGACAGTCTTCAGCATTGCTGCCGGCTGGACTTGCAAAGGGGAGTGGGACAACACACATCAAGCTGGCATGGGCAAGACCTCCAGGTCTGCAAATACATCAGATTCAGCTCTTCTGGGACAGGGATGAGGAAAGTCTGGTTTCCTGAACTGTGCTGCATTCCACTACTCCTTAACAAAGACAGCTGATAAGGGTGCCAGGGAATGAATGGGATTCTGGTCTGCAGTCTAGTAATTCCTACAGTGATGCCTTTAGCAAGAACAAAGGCTCTGTCATTGCTGGAAAATATTTGTTGTGTTTCCAGGAAAAGGAACACTCTGAGCAATGAGGGTTTTGAGGACTGTTCCAGCCATCACATCAATCTGATATCCACTGAGGAAGATTCTCTTTTCAGCTGCAATAGGTCTGTCAAAGTTTCTTTGCCTGTTTATTGTGAACAGCTTGAGGTGGATGAATTGTGGGAGAACTCTGTGTTTTTCCTTTTCCTACATGTTCACATGAAGATTTTGAAACAGAATAAGATTGGTTGGAACAAAATAATCAGTATGCACAAGAATGAATTTGTGCAGCCAACTGATGAAATGCAGAAATGCAGTTACCATTGGAAACAACCATTTTAGTTTAGATTTTTAAAACCTGCGTTTCTAAGAGAAGAAGTGAGACACTTCCTAAAGGTGAGCCTATCAACTAAAATCTGCAACTCTAGTGGATATGAGAATCAGTTATATGATCAATGTATTTTCTTACAGCCCGTTACAATTTCCTGATGATATCTTCCCATGGCAAAAGTCCTAATAGATTTTTCTTTGTCAGTTCCATTGAATGAAACTTCAATCAATGTATGTAATAAATGTATATAATCATAATTTGATTTTATTAATAGTAACATTGTATATTCCAAATTTAGCCTTTTGTTACAGTTTGGCAGACTTGATGGACAAACACTGAGTTTAAAATGTTGCCAGTTTTTCTAGGAAAGGGCCAATTTTCTGGGCTGGTCCAGGGAAAAATGGCACCTAACCCTATGCAACTCGCCAGGACTTTACAACATCTGCCTGTTCCAGTTCTGTTAGTTCTTTACATTTTGCTATGCTGTTTTGCTATGCTTCCTCACATTTGGGCATGCATCTTACACCTTGACCTATGGCCTTGTGAGACTCTTACCAATTATCTAAAAGACAAAATGTTTCCCAAAATTGGATTTTAAAAAGATACTTCATCAGCCATCTGTGGAAGATACCTTGAAATTTTAGTTTTTGTTTGTTAACTGTGCTGTTACAAGACTCACTGTCTCAGGGTTACAAAACATTTGCTCAAGGGCAATAGTCAGAACGAAGACACCCATGTTTTAGTTTTGCCTTCAGTAAATCTCATAGCCTGCACATCCAAGTGATTGTGGTAGGCTCCAAGTCATCTATTTTCCCCTTGATAAATATGACAATAATTTTGCTTCTGCGGTAGTGAAATAATGTTTAGACCTTGTAAGTGCTGTCTGTGGGTTTTTCAGTATCTTTGTTCACTTTGGAGTTTACAGGCCACATGGCTGAGCTGAAAAAAGCCCTTGTGGAAAGGCTTCACATAACTCCTGTGAGCTGCCTCTACAAGACTGCCATTTATCTTTATGTATGTTTAAGCAGGCTTTTGCAGGTGAGCAGGAGCCTATCCTACTTAAATTTTGAGCTAACTGGAAGTAGTGTGGATGCATTGCCATATAGCTGAGCCTTAGCAAACATACTGTCTTTTCAGCAGGATTTAGCACTACACTAGACCAGGCACTATGGCAACTGCATAGTATAAACATCCATCTGTCTGGACTAAGCAAGCATTTTGTAAAACAACCCAGGGACTCAATTATTGCAAATTTGTATACAAAGTCAGGTCTCATTTATCTACTCATAACTTTATTTGTGTTGCTAATTTTTTATGTGCTGGTGGGAATTGCATACACCAGTATAGTCAGTGATCTAAGGTTCATGGATCTTGATTGCATTGCCCTACACCAGAGCATTTTCATGTAGTCTTGGTAAAGTTGCCACCTTTGGGTTCCTTTAGAAAACAGAGAAAATAATTTGATACTGTTATTCTAAGTAGAAAGAAAATTGAGGGTTTGTGCAGATTTGAGATACTAACTAGAGGTAATTCTTCTAATTGCCTAATAGACTTTTGTATACTTTTGCTAGTATCCTTCTGAAGAATGCATAGTTTAGGCTGCCAAAAGCAATGGAAAGGAAGAGAGATCAAACTAATATTGAATAAATCTATAGGAGAAAGAGAATGATCATGATAGTCAAGTGTGTAAAGGTGTCTCAGTGGTGGATTCCATCCTCATATACAGTGATGAGCCAATATGGCCAGGGCAGAACATGACACAAATGTGTGTGATGCACAAGACAGTGGAGAAGCAGTGGGAGGTCACAGACTGAAATTCCTTGGCTCTGTTTACTTAGTACTGTATATGAAAGCCTTCTTCTGAGGGGATGTAACCTGGGACAAAATGTTCACCTACACAACTTTATCACTTTTTTTGTATTATATTGGGTATTGCTGTACATTGTCTTATTGCACACATTACTGTTTTGTTTGATTTGGTTTTTAAATTGAAGTAGTTAATTCTGTTTTCCCATAATATTCAAGAGTCTGATTCTCATTCTTTGGTAATCTGAAAGCATTCCCAGTCTATTTATCATCTATATTATTTGCAAACACATGAAAAATTCTCACGTATGGAAATTATTTCTTAGGGATAATTCTTTAATCCAGATACTTCTTGGAAGTGCAACCTTTTAATAGTTAACCAGCAACTTACTAGGTTTTTTTAATTTTTACTTTCACAAAAAATGCAGAATCCAAGTATTTTTGTCAGTCACATAAAAGTTAGATGAAGTATATTGCTAAATTGAATATAATTGGTGCACGTCTTCTGTCCTATTAAGACTCGCAAAAGAACATTTTGCCTGTCAGACACAGTCTGTGATTTGTGAACTAGACTAATTTTATTTCTCATTAATGGATTTTGTTCAGTTGTTAATTTAAATTCCCTAATTGCTGTCATTGTCTTTTTGAGGAAAAAATAATATTAAAATTATCTTGGCCATTTCCTAGGGTGTTTTCTCTCCTCTCCTTTCATTTGTGGTGAATAAAGTGATACCTTTTTTTCACTTATTTAAACAATTCCTTTTTTTCACCTACAGATTTATTTTCTTCCTTTTGTCATTTGCCCTTTTACCCTATGTTTTATTCTCTATTGGTGCACTTCTGTTAAGACTTCTTCATCTTTGTTACTAGGTTATCCATCACAGCTGCCAGCTATTCCACCTTTTTTTGGCAGTCAGCCTCCATCCCTTTCTTCTATTATTAGATACTTTTACCTTCTCAAGTACTAGGCACCCTCCACATCTAATAGCATATGGACTCAGCAGAAGAAAACATTATATTCGTTGAGATTGTTTTTCTGCAAAACAAAAGAAAGATCATAAAAGCCAGAAATTCCTGTTTATTCCCATGGCTGAATTTCTACCATACTATATTATGTATTAAAATAAAGTAATAATTGCAGTAAATTTTTTTAGAAAATTAAAAATATCAAATCATAAGGAGAGAGAAAACAGAGAAACATATACAGGCATAGTTCTCTTTAGAAAAACAGTTACTTGCATTCCCATAGAAGAATAGTTATTCCCTTTGTCACCCACTCAGATCTTGTCATTAGATGCTGAACCCAAAATCAAACTTTTCAACAAAATTAACAGAAGAAAGTTATTTTAAAAGAAAAGGGAAAAGGTGAAGGTTTTTTGACAGTCAGACACTAAAATTCAAAGCTCAATTTGTAATCATTTGCCAATGTAGCACCATTCAGAAGCTGTAATAACTCAGTCTGTCTTGCTGCCAGTGGCTACCTGTTGGTTATAACATTGCACCACAGGTAAAAAATCCACTTTCACCAATTCTGCCTCCCTTGGGAAAAGCCTCTAATACCAGCAACAGTTCCATTCACTTTACATCCTTTTGGCTGTCAGCCTCAAGATAGTGATGTCTTTTACAAAGCATATCTTACCCAGCAAATGAAATATGCAATTTATCACCTGCCAGCAGACGTCAGGACCTTTGCTACTCACCCATATACATCAGGAGAAAACAGAAAAAGAAACCCCAAATGTCCTTCAGAGAAATTCATGTTGTGTGACTGTTTTGTTCTCCAGATAAGGAAAGGTTAATAAAGGAATATGAATGACTTCTTTAATGACAAATATTGTAAGGCTCTGCTAATGTACAAGCTCTAGATTGTCACTCAGATAATCTAAGAAAATAGGTGTCAGAGATCTTTATTGCTATAA
This sequence comes from Anabacerthia variegaticeps, assembly GCA_035583185.1. Classification (NCBI taxonomy): domain Eukaryota; kingdom Metazoa; phylum Chordata; class Aves; order Passeriformes; family Furnariidae; genus Anabacerthia; species Anabacerthia variegaticeps. Next base: position 96,518,382 of record JAWWEW010000001.1, read on the forward strand.
TTTATATATTTTCAACATTTCCCTCTAGCTCCCTATAACTCCTCATAATCGGTTTTAGTTCAAGTTTGGCATTATTCAGAGCACTGATGCTTAAACTAGAATGAAAATTTGGTAGTTTTTCTCTTTGTCCACTGGTGAAACATCAGGGAAGATGTAATTGCGTTGCTACTATTTAGTGTTCTGCTTCTGATTTGCTTAACTCCATTCATTTGTTCACTAACTTTATTAATGTTTTTAAACAGCAATCAAGGAAAGAAAGACTGCCAAAGAGTGTTGCCAATATCACTTACTTTTCTCATCAAAATTAGCTTGTTTTCTTGAAAATGCTATTTGTTGTTCTTCTATGAAGGTATGGAGGCCAAGAAATATATTATCATATCAAACTCTGGATACCGAGATTTTTTTTTTTCTCAGGATGGCCTCATATAGATCTGCTTTTAAAATAAATAAAAGGCAATCATGTACTGTCAAAAATGCCTGCATTAATCCTAAATATGAGGAAAGTTCAAAATGAAAGCAAACTTACGAAAAAATTAAGTTCCTCATGACAAGGTTAAAAAGACTATTACAAAACAGACATCTAAGTAGTGTGCAACATATCTGAATCAAATGTCTCCCAAATCTTATCTAAGCTTTCTCTAGCACGTTTTTCTCAACCCAAACCAGCTCAAGGATAGCAGATGCCTAATAGTGTTGCCTCTGAAATAAGACTAGTGTTTAGTCTCTGCTACCCTGTTCTGTCCCCCTTTAACATTATTGTGATGTCACTGTATGCAAATAAATCTTCAGAGTCATTTCTGGAGATCTCTACCCACTCCTACCTGACTTCTAACCCCAGTAATACATGTGGGCTGCTTCACCATGTTACTTATTTGAATATCTCAGCTACTTAAAAGAATTCAGGTTATTCAGGTTGAAACAGTATCAAGTTCATCCAGGATTACACACAGATTCCTCAGTATATTATTATTGAAATATGATCAATATATCTCATCTCAGACACAGTTAGGTGTTTAAGCAATCTATTGAATTAAGATATGACCTGACTTCTCCCTCACTGCATTATATGATTTCTGTTGAGAAACGTTTCCTGGTTTCATAACAGTTCACAAACTACATCTCATAAAAAACAAGTTGGCCATCTCTTTACAGTAAAGCTGCCTATACATTGTCTTATATCTATTAGTGTATATTTCAATGATCTTTCATTGCAAAGGAAAAGTTTATTTTTATGAACAGTGATAGAAAACAGTTGCGAGGCATACCAGTGAACTGGTATAAATTAAACATGCATGAAGCATCCCTCCAGATTCCATATATTCCTTGTATATACCAACACTATTATCAAGGTTTCCCAGGTCCAATGAAAGGAAATCAATTATTCATGAAACTTGCAAGCTGGTATTTGGAACAATGAGCAACACTTCTCTCCCATTTCTTTGTGGAGACAAAAAAATGCACAAAAAATTCAGGCACTGAATCAATGCAGATCATTAATGTATAGGCTGAAGCAGTTCTGACAAGACAGAACAAATAAGATGCCTACGATAGTAATGAAGACTTTTCTTATATTCACACTGTCTAAATATGTGGCTACATAGGTATATGTGTGTGTGTGTATGTATTGGTTGTGTAAATGAAGGGTCATTCTCTTAATTTGTGGCACTCTGAGCTCTGTAACAGGTGATTTTTTCAGCTGCTCTCACAAAAGTCAATAAATGGTCTTGGGTTTAGTTTGATGTAGTATCCATGCTGACAACATCATTTAAACTTAGCAGTTCATTAACTTTCCCTTAAGACTCATGTGAAAGTGCTTTCTCTCCTCTCTGCCTCTCTTACATGTTTGGCATGACAAAATAATGTATATCTCTGTTATTTAAGGTTTTACTACAGCAGTGTAAATCTCCTTGTTAGCAAATACATGAAGCTGCTTGATTGTCTCATTCAAGAATTCTTCAAGCAACAACTTTAAGTTAAACTAGGAGCTTAGGGATATAAATAACTTGTGCAGTTCTGTGGCACAGATAAATTAGCATTGCCACTGTCCTTGGTAATTTTCTGAGACCTCTCACTGTGCTGTTTTTATGAAGCTCTAAATTGCTCATATATTCTTCTCTTTACCGTATGCTTTTAAAGTAAATTTCACTCTCTATAAAAGAGCCAGATTGGAACATGTGGACCTTTTCCGTTTTTTTTAAATCCGATAACTAATGAAAGGAAATTAAATTCTTGCATGTGACCTCCTGCCATGATTTGCCCTGATGATGACACCTTCTGAAGGATGAAAACAAATTATTCTTTAGTCCCACTCTGTCTTATTTTCTTTTTGTACTGAGAAAGCTAACCAAATTGTTAACAAATGCAAACTGCTATAATATTCTCTTTTATTTTTTTAAATTCAATTTCTGATGTGGAAAATTGTGCCACTAGAAACCAGACTGAGGTCAATGCATTTCAACATGAAGCATGAAACAACCTTCTGAAAGTAATATCTCTTCTTTAATAGTTTGGGCTTAGTAGTGGAAAGCTGATGTCTACTTTTAGAGATCTGACCACTACCCAAGCAGTCATGCAATCTCTGATTTAAGATATAAAAATATTTCCAAATATAAAGATTACTGAGAACTAGCCCTATGTGAGACAGCCCTTGAACACTAATGCTGTGTCTCTGACCATGATTTAGAATACTTACATTTTAAAGTGTCACTACTTCTTAAAAGAGGCAGTTGGCAAGAGGACTTTTTTCTTAATTTATTAAGTATATTCTTGTTCTTCACTGAAAAATTAGTTGAGAATTAATTGAATATTATTAAATATTCTCCCACTTCCAGATAGCTGTTGCTAATTGCTTATCCATTCTCCAGATGTGACACAGAGAGTGGATGTTGTTCCCAGATCACAGTGACAAAGCTACAAGGATATTATTTTTTTCGCCTCAAAAGTGTTTTGGTTTTTTTTGTTTGTTTGTTTGTTTGTTGGTTTGGCTCGGTTTGGTTTGGTTTTTTGACAGTGGTACATTTCCTAGAGTCATCTGAGGACCTAGCTGTGAAGTAGATGGTCTTCAGTCTTCCCTATTTTCTTTCCAGGGCACATTTTGGCTTTGATTTCTGCCTTTTTTTGGTAGGGAAGGGAGGGGCTCCCTGGCCCAAGGTGTGCAAAGCGGTCACCCTGCCCACCTGCAGTCAGAGATCACAGGAGAGCAGAGTCACTGGTTTAGGATGGCACCTCCCATGCCCGTGTTCCCAGTTAAATAAATAAACAAACAAGAACTCCCTTCTGAACTATGTGACGATTTTAAAACTTGTAGATGCTGTAGTGTTATGCGCTCAGAGAAACCAGCGGGTTAGATAAAGTGCTCCAGCCTTCATTGATTTCCACTTTTGCTGACTATTTTACTATCTTTTCATTAGAAAATTATTTCAATGTTGACCTTTCATATCTGCTACCCTGAAGACAGCAAGATGAAAAATATTCAATGTTATCCTTTCTCTTTAATGACAGAAACTGGATATTTTGTTTGTAAGAGGAAAACAATCTCATTCTCAGATTTCATTTTGCTGTGCAACAGAAAATGCATTTTGATACATAACAGAAAGCAAACCTACTTTTACAATTTTCCCATAAAATAATGAAACATATGATTTGATCATGTGTGAAGTTTTGAACAGGTGACAGCCTCAATCTAGACATTAGGGTACCTAAATGATACTTCTCATGCTTAGAAAGATTAAAAGAAAGAAGATTGTATTGAAATCTAGATAATGTGTGGTTGGCTAGAAATTATTTGTATACATGACCTGAAGTGATTTATAATTTAAGGTTAGTATAATCCACCTTTTTCAGTAGCAATGGATTTGCAATGGTGTATTCTTTTCTAATGACCAAACAAAGAATTGCAAAATCCAGTGCAAAATTATTTACCAGCATGAATTATTTTCTTCTGAGTAGTATCAGCTCTAGGAAGACATGGAAGTCATTTTAACATAGAGATAATAGCATATGCATTAATTGTGTTTGTGAGGCACTGGTAAAACAGACTCAACTTGAAGAAATTAATTTATTACCAATCAAATCAGAGTAGGATAATGAGAAATAAACCCAAACTTTAAAAACACCTTCCATCCTGCCTTCCCCTCTTCCTGGTCTTAACTTTAGTATCAATTTTCTCTACCTTCTGCCCTCAGAGGCACTGGGGGTCAGGAAAAGGAGCTGCTTTCAGTTCATCACATGTTACTTCTGCCACTTCTTCCTCCACAGTGGGAGGACTCCTAACACACTCCTACCCTCCTCCAATTGGGTCTCTTCCATGGGAGACAGTCTTCCATGAATTCCAACATCATTCCTTCCCAAGGACTGCAGTTGTTCATGAACTGCTACAACATAGGTTCTTTCCATGCTGTGCAGTCCTTCAGGAACAGACTGCTCCAGTGTGGGTTGCCTGTGGGGTCACACGTCCTGTCAGCAAACCTACTCCAACATGGACTCCTCTCTCTATGGGACCACAGGTCCTTACAGGACCTTATTGTACCATGGTCTTCCCACAGGGTCACAGCCTCCTTCAGGCATGCGTTTGCTTCAGTTTGGGGTCCTCCATGGACTGCAGGTGGATATTGCTCCACCCTGGACCCCCATGGGCTGCAGGGGAACATCCAAGGTCTTTACCACACTCTTTGTCATGGGATGCTGGAGTATCTCTGCACTGCCACCTGGATCACCTCCTACTCCTCCTTCTTCACCGATCTTGGTGTCTGCAGGGCTGTTTTTCTCACATATTCTCACTCCTCTCTTCTCTGGCCTCAACTACTTCCTCCCAGTAACTTCTCTTCCCTTCTGAAATCAGTTATTCCAAAGGCACGTCCACCATCACTGATGGGCTCTGCATTGCCCAGTTGTGGGTCCATGTTGGAGTCAACTGTCGGACACAGGGGAAACTTCTGGCAGCTTCTCATAGAAGCCACTTCTATGCCCTTCCCATCCTTCCTCCCAACACCCACTGCTAAAAGCTTGCCACACAAACCCAATACATTGCAATGGAACTGCTAACGAATATAATGAAAGAAATGCCTGCTGTTACTCATTGCAAGCAAGGCGGCATGTAGCTGTTGTGCTCCTGTGGTCTTGAAGGCTAGTTGTAGGACACTCACTAAACTGTCTACACAGCATCTGTGGAAAAACTCACAATCATAAGCTTTACTCTCTGGATGTATGGACTTACCAAGACTTGTGCACTGCAACTTGAACACTTAATCACTTGTTTTCTACCTCATTTGATGTGACTGTCCCAAGTTCCTTTTCCAAGGTGTCTTAGAGCTGCAGCTCGACACTGTTCATGGTGAGTCACCAAGTCAAGTCTCCCCTCGCCATGTGCAAGCAGTGGGATTTGGACGGGTGATTTCAATGCTCTAAACAGCTAAGGCTGCATAGAAATCCTTTCAAGCAATGCAGCTTAAGCTTTTGAATAACACACCATGAATTTCTGCTCAAATATTATATGTCATTGTGTTAAGAATATCTAAGCAGCAAGCAAAATGTCTAGCAGAGATAACTTACTCCCTTTTTCCCTTAAATATCGACAGCAAAATTGAGGGACTGATTTTCAGGCCTTTTTTCATTTGTTTTAGGGTTGAAAAGTGTAGGTTTTAAGATAATAAGCATTTAGTAATACAATACAGTCTTCAACAACCTTAAAGAACATACCTCAAATCACTGTGAACTGTTTTAAGCTTCCCTTCTTGCTTGAGCCTTACAGGAGGATCTAGGAGAAGAGTGGAGGGAAGGAGGAATGTGACTTCAAAGATGACATTAGATAACATTCATGAAAGGAGTTGAGCTCTTGTGTCAATATAAGCACAAACATTTTGCAAGTATTTGCAATCTCTGGGCTTGCAAAATGCATCTTCCATTATGGACACTGCTCCAACCTCGTTAAAAAAAACCCACAAAACATAAAACAAACAATGTCAAGTTATAGACCAGATCTTAAACCCCACTACCTTTAAATTCTTCTCATCTTCTCCTTTGTTCAACTACACTGAAAAAAATGTCATCTTGACATATTTTCTAATCACTGACTCTAAATGCATGAGTAGACATTAAAACATCTCAGTTGACTTGAGGACAAATCTAGGCTGTAGGATCTTTATTGTCTGCTGATGCTTAAAGTAGTCCTTACATCCTGAAATCTTTAGATTTGTGTCTGCTTAAGTACACTCACTTCATTTTATTTAATTTATCCACATAATCTTTTCATGATTGCATGGCAACCTCCAAGGACAAAATATCTAAAGGCAAAAGTTATAACTAAATCCATGGAAGAAATAGAAAACAAAGTGTTGTTTTATTTTTTAAGGGAGAAAAAAGACATAGTTGGCAGTGACATCTCAGTACAAAAAATTATTTTAATGGTAGATATGATCACAATGTTGGAGATCTTCTACATTTGCATGGATCTTTAAACAGTTCTTCTGCTTTAAAAGTCATTAACGATTAAAAAAATTAAAGATAAATTAAAAGTCTGCGTTATCTGTAGATTTTTATGTACTAATTTCTTTTTGTATAATAAATGTTATAATCTTGTTCAGTGGTTAAAAGTTACTGATGCTAAAGTACTTTTTACTACAATCTTTCAATTTAGTAGTTTATCACATGCTGTTCCTTACCACTTCACAACTGCTGAACTGTATGTTAGAGACTTTTTATTGCTTTCTCTTTTGACAAAAATGTACTACAGATGTTTTATATGATGCCTTATATTTTAATGGTGTTTTAATGAGGTATCATGCCATGAATTTATGTTCAATGCAAGTTGCCTCATCATATAATTAATAAGCACATGAATACACTTTGATGAAGAGACTTTCAAAACCCCGTAGGATTGGCCACTTATAGATAAACCAGAACTTCCTAGTTTCTGCTTGTCATACATGGAACAGAGTTTTCATAGTAAGCTTCAAGTGATTTTCAATTCCAGTTCAATTTCTCACTATATTACATTTCCCCAGCATGCTCTTTACCATAGAGTCAATTTCAAATGTACAAAAGCAGAACTTTGCCTTCTCCAGGACACTTCTCAAACAACTGGTATATAAGACTCCTACAAATCTAGCGTATCTCTGTCCTCTGTAGCTTTGGACCCACACTGAGAGATTGGACTGCCTGAGCTCCTGCACCATTCTCTGAGTCTGTGAAATACCAGAACACTAATGGTAAGTGCCATCATGAGTGTGAGAAAGAAAGAAACTCAAATTCCAACAGAATTTTTATCTGGGTCATGAATTTCTATTAAAGATTTCCTGTTGCTGGGGTATCTATAAGTTCTTTTCTCCGTGAGACTTCAATATGTTGTTCAACAACAGGAGAGTTTCCGCTGTAATGTCTCCCCCAGACCAAGCAAAGATGTGTTTCCTCAGTGTGGCTGTCTGTCTCACTAGTTATCTCTCAGTGGAATTCCCAATGTGAAACTTTTGTTGAGTTTATTTGGATACTAGCAGGTTCAACAGTTGGCCTACACAAAGATACTTCATCTTCCTCCCAATTCCCCTAAAATGCCAACCTCTCCTGATCACATAAACCTCATTCTTTTGTGAAGCCTGGATAAAGGTGAATGAATCTTTTGAAAGTACCTTTAATAAGTTAGTCTGAGGAGAGATAATACTGTCTATATTACTTTTTATTACCTACTGTACCTCATGACTAGGAATGGAAACATGAAATGTTAAAATTACCAAAGATTGCCTTATTAACTAGCAAACAGGTGGCAATGGAGTAGAATCTAATCAATGAATAATTTAAATGAGCTCAAAGAAGGAGGCAAACCTCATTTATTTTGTTTAACATTTAATTAACTGGTTTTGCTCAGTTCTCATCCTGTGTTTTAATTTTCCATATTCAGCACTTAGCTGTGAGGATAACAGGTGGTTTTATAAACTAGAAAATTAAATTAATGAACCACTTACTTGGGCTTATCTGTGCATCTCCAGGATATCTGGCCTCAAAAAGGACTGCCTTCTCCAGTACAAAGAAACTGGAAAGATGAAGCAGTCTGGAACAGGAAGCGTACACAATTTCATGCTGCCTGAAAATTTTGCTTATCAGTAGTTTAAAGCCTTTCTTTAAAGTAACAAGTGGCCAATTAAGAACAAAATGAAAATGAAATACAGGATTTTCACATAGCCCAGGCTGTTGACTTGTAGTTTTTCTTCATTTTCTTCAAAATATGGCTTTCTAACCTCACCAAGTCAGGGGCTTTATATTATAAAGAAAGGGAGAGGAGGACTTTTGTTTCTCAAAGGCTAAAAAAATCTATGTCAACAACTCCTTAGCGTTTATTGAATTTGAATAGTCTCAGTGAAATGTTTTCAATTTGATGAATGATAAAGATGCTTGTTTAGCATTGGTTTTGGTACATTCCACTGGGACTGACTGTTCTAATCAGATGGATGTTCTATTTATTCCATGTTTTTGAAGGACAAGTAAAATTTTACTACTAGCTGCACTAGGAATAAGTTAGTGTAATTGTTGACAAGTAGACTATACTGGAAAAAAATGTTTTCTCCATTCATATGCTTCTACAGGTGTTTGCATTCATATTGCAGTAATGTTTATGGAGATTGGGATTCCATTGCGTTATATAGCACAAGTGCACATATTTAGAAGGATTTTATACAATGAGAAAACATTTATAGTAGTATGAGAAAACATTTATAGTAGTATTAATAGAGTACTACATGAAATCACTTCTTTTTCTTCGGAGATGGTCATCTCAGAAGTGTGTCAGAACAGACATGAACAGGTACACAACCTTTTCAGATTCTGATTAATTCTAAGTATAAATCACCATCTCCCTGCAGATGGAACTCATTTGTTACCCTTCTGCTTCCATAGCATGGTGCTTACTGTTGAAATGTGCTTTAGCCTGATTCAGTTCCTTTCCATCTATCATCTTTTCTGATTTTCCTGTAAGGAGACTCCCTGTGCTTTAGTATTGCTATCTATGACAAAACTGCCATCTGCAAAATGGTCAGGGTATGGTGTTGTGAATCACACAGAAAAGCCATCCTGGGCTACATTATGGTTTGTTAAGATTTTACAAGAAATTTAGTAAACTGTTTCAGTGGCAGTTCTTTTCCTGGAGGCAATTTACTTTCTGCAGACCCTCTGGAAAGAGATCCTAGAGTGTCTTGAACATCTACATTTCTAAAAGAATACACTTGTTTTGCTTATATTTCATGGAAATAATCTCAGATGAAATTTAACACTCAGTGGAAAGTGGCTGTCTCTGCCCATGGCTTTTGCTAAGTGTGACTTTGAACAATTTGGTTTCCTAAATGAATATGGCTAGCATCACAAGGCACCCGTGCTAGAAGCTGTGCTTGTAATACTGCAGCAGAATGAAGTGCTAACAGAAATTTGGGTCCAATATTGTTCCTGTTGCTGCCAGTAGCTGTTTGTGACAGATGGCTATTTCTGAAATTCTGAATATCTGTGTCATGATTTTGAAGTTTGGTTGAGGATTTTGGGGTTTTTTTTATGTACCTTTTTGCGAGAGCTGTATGAATAAATCTTGTCAATGCTTCCGGTCAAGCAGCTTTCCAGGGGAAGATGGAGGATCTCCTCAGACAACTTCATCTTCTTATAGACTGGGCAGAATTAGAGCCCTTTGAAGCTGATCTGAACCTGCTGTTGGGACATCCAACACTGAAGACGCCACTTTCAATAGAGTGATGATGAAAAAAGGGCTGACTGAGGCTTTTTCTGCACTGCCTTTGGTACACTGGCTCAAGTTTAGGTTCATTTTGGACAGGATGGCTCCAGTAAGCACTGTCAACAGAGGCACTGGCTGTGCGGGAGTCTTTCCTCTAACCCCTCTACAACGTTGTCCTGCTGAGTCACCACCAGGCAGCCTGTTCCTTTCCTTCAGGTCCAGGTGTGGAGGCAGACAGGCAGTGCAGGTGGCCAGCACATCGGGCTTCAGCGTGCTGCCAACACAGCTCCAAGCTTGTGTTGTAGAAGAGACAAAACCTTGCAGCCTGTGAGGAGCATAGGAGGGAAATATTACTTGTTTCATGAACTACATAGGTCAAATACGATATTAATAATGGATTTTAAAACTAGACAATGAGGGGAGAGGGATGAGTCAATAAAAATTATTGAATGCTTCTGAATGAGGAATCTGAAGGCTGGCTGATACAGCAAGCAAGAGGTGAACAGCACTTTGCAGCCATGCTGGAAGGATACCTCTTCATTTTGTCTCCAGGTTTCCAGGTACTGGATATTTATGTTTTTCCAATTTAAATTCTCTTTTTTTTTTTTCCTCTTTGAAGCTAGCTGAATTGAATCTTACTCCAGAGTTTATTTCAGGTGGAAAGCAATAAGAAAAGTTCTTCAGGTACTGAGGGAAGATAAAGACAGTAGGTCAAAGACAAACACAACAGAAAATTCCATGTAATGTGTTGCTACTGTAGCTTTCAGGTAGAGGTGAAGCCTACAGAATACAGAATGGATTTATTTAGTACAATGTCAAGCTGCAGGTGAACCACAGATAAAATCTCATTAGTATAAACATATGACAGAGAGGATATACAAACTCTTAGCCTTTTAATGTTAGGGTTCCTGAACTTGGACACAAGCAAATGACAGGCAAAAGCAGATTTAGTAAACAGATTTATATGAAATAGACTTGGTCAGAAGCATTATTCCTCCAGTAGAATAAATAATTCCATTAGCAAATGGTCACTCACCTTTATTATGTACAAATTTTTATATCATCAAGATGCTCTTCACTAAGAATTCATCTGCATTGTCTTGCTAATAAGAAGTTTTCTCTGCAGGTAAAGGGCTACAGATTACAAAGAACATAAGTCAATAGTGATGGTTTAAAAATCAAACCTGGTGGGGCAAAGCAGTTTATCAGCCTGTGCCTCATTCCGTGACGTGTAAGATTAGCCACACGCAACACTTGAGCTGTAAACATTTCCATTTGCAAAGGGTGATTAAAAAACTTCAGGATTGCATACAATACATGCTCACTGCATCGCAGTAAAACTCAGACCTCATGCTTAATCTCACAGCAGTCGATAGGGCATAACAGTGAAGAAGTGAGATGCCATAACTGAAGCGCAAATAGCTGGAACAGCTGCCTGCCTGTGTTCTGGCAGGTTGTGGAATATTTTTCTACCCGGAAAATCACCTTATTAATGCATTTAAAGGTAGGCTGACCAAAGTCCTGGTTAATGCACAATTGAGAAAACTCCAGAATTAGTTTAATTAGATTATATAGTTCTTTTCTATTTCAGACTTCCACAGCTTTAGGGCATGGAGGAAAATTACTGATCTTTTAGTAAATTATATCAAACATGCCTAGCTGCATTTTCCACTTTGCAAAACAAATCTGGCGCATTCTACTTCATCTCACTAATTCAGGATCACTCTAATATTAGGAAGGATGTCACTACCCATCCCTGTAAGAGAAATCCTGTCAACTTTTCCCAGTATAAGGTAAAGAAATGGATTGCCAGTTTGCTTTTTTTCCTTATGCAATTTCATAAATATCCATATATTCCTTCTGCCATGATTCCAGGGAGTTTTTAGCATATAGGAGAAAGCCTTTCAAATAATAATAGGACATGATTTCCCAAGGATGAGGCAAAATAAAACATATTTGGGATGGTAATATTTACTTATTACTGTTGTCATTTCATAATGTGGCAGCAGTTGATTACATTGTTTTGCTGCCTTCCTCTTTTGTAGCTGGTGCAGGTTTGAAATGGTTGGTGGCCTCCTACAAGCAGATAATTTGAAAGAATATCACTCTGCTATAAACAAGTATTTTTAGATTTTAGAGTATGATGATTCCTTTTGTTACATTGTCTTCTAAGCTTTCCTAGTTACACAATGACTACTTACTGAGGAATGAATACACTGAGGGGTTGGGTCTTACTACTTCTACTGAGGATTTAGATTAATATTTGAGATTCTTCTCTGCTTTGGACCTTTCACCAAATTACACTGTGAAGCAGTGGATATTCATTAGAATTTGTTTCAGTACAGGTTCTGACTTAATCCAATAGAATTTTGGGGAGGTATTCAACATGCAGTTAAAAAATAGGGTGTGAGCCTAGAAACCATGTGTTTTATTAACATCATGTTGGGCATCCCACCTGATCTATAGACACCAAAACAGAAAGTCTAAGTCTCCTGTAGGTACTGTGCTGCATCTGCCAGACTGCAGACTTCTTGGTTGGCACTAGACCTGCATGTTCCAGTCCAGATATCCATATGAGAGCTAGAAGCTCCCATCAAGGCCACCACAGGTCTGGTAAGTGCAGTCAATGGATTATAGAAAGTTATTTAACTTATTCTTCTGTAGATACTTATATTGCACTGCATAGCTTTCTTGAATCCATTGGAAGTAATTGAGCACAGATGTTACCAGAGAGTAGTAATATTCTTCTGCTTTATATTATACTAGGACAGCTGATTTGCAAGCCCTGCTTGTCTTCATACTTTTGAAAGAGAAATTTTCATCAGATGTACCTGAACTCTTGACTTGGCATTGTTTTTAGTGCCTGTTTGTCGCAAAATGCTAAGCAGAATTATGAACCTTCAACAGACTTGTTTTTCTAGTTCTGATTTGAATCCAGTCAGGATTCTGTTTTCTTTTATGTGTCTCTTGGAGATATCCTATCCCTACCTTATTAGCCCAAATAGATGGATTTGCATGGGTTTTGCCATCTTTGTGTTCTGTGTAAATATTCTATATTAAGTTAGTGCTGGCTTTTCTATCTACTGATCTGAGTTTGCTATTCTGGGGCATTGTTTTGTAGTTTCAAAATGTGTGATAGTAAGCAGTGTGTTTTAATACCTTGCAGATGTTTCTGATTAAAGTTGGAATTTTTTCCCTTTAATTTATGACAGGTTTAATTAAAGTACCTTCTTTGGTCTAATCATTATAACGTTAGTAATTTTAAGTTATTGCTTCAGTCCTGTGTCATGTACCAGGGACTACTTAAACAATATATCTTTCCATTTATGGAATGTAGGATTTATGTTTTATAGATACTTGCCATTTGTGATTTTAGAACTGGTGGCTGCTATTAACTCCAGTTTCTCTGAATCATCCTCTGCTTCCTGTTCTTAGATTGGGTTTGTGCAGCTAGAGCATTTATTTATGTTTCAGGTGTTTTTCTTCTGACCTTGAAGAGTCAATAAACACTGTTTTCAGTTAAAGTATGGAAACATTGCTTCAGGCTTCTCTTCCAATATTTCTCTCTTCTTTTTTTTTCCTTTTTTTTTTGCTTTGTTTTTATTTCTGCTTTTAGAGATTACATGTCTGATCATATGTTGCTACTTAATTACTTTTTTTTACTTTTATATTTGCTTTCTTTTTGCTTGTTAGCAATATCTAGTGATTGAAGATGATGTACAAGCATTCATAAAGAAAACCAGCCAGCCATTAACTTCACCCCATTCTTCATGCCCTTTTTAATACATGCAAGCATTTTCAATGTAATGACAAATAAACTATTTGAAATAGGTACAGGGCTTGGGTATGTTAGTTTTTCTGCTCCATTACTCAGCTGGAAAAAGGAACAAATAGCTATTTTTTTATTTCCTGAGTTGTTCTTTGCTTGCACCTCGTATTCAGATTTACTCAAAGCTTCCACTGTGATGAAACCAAATCCATTTCTTTACTGTAGAGTCCACTTTACAGTGACAACCTTGAGCTGCCTGGAAGCTATTTGTTAACCTCTAAAGTTCATATTTCAGTTGTCAACAGTAGCATCACTTGATCTGCTGAAGTAAAATACTGTCCTGGTTTTGGCTGGGATGAAGTTTACTTTTTCTTAATAGCTGAGGAATAAAAAGGGAAAAAGTGAAAGTGTTTTTTTAAAGAGAAAGTAGAGATAGTGCAAAATGACCATGGAGAAAACAGGCTTTTCTTGCCCTCACACTTTTCCAGGCTGTATTCAGTAATTTTATGTAGTAATACAACTTGTAGAAGCTTAGAAAAAAACTGACTTACAGGATCATAAAGTTTAGGAGTTTAGGTGATTGATTGAATAAAATAGGGATACTAATTCATGAGACGTGCATTGTGGCGTAACTCCAGAAGAGCAGGCAGAGGGGTGGGATGCAATACAGTAGATGGGCAATGAGCCAATGAACAGCATCATTGTAATTGCAGATGAAATAATAATTATTTGTGATAGCTTACTAATCAGTGAAAGCATGGAAAAGGCTGCTGACAAGTGCCATCAAGGTAATTAAGGTGAAGCATTGAATTTGCATAAATTTACACTTTGATCATTGTTCACAAGATATCATCTCTCAAAATAGACTTGGCTGGTTTCAAGATGAGCACTAAATCAAAGCAAAGGAGTGCAAAAACTGCACAGCATCAAGAGTGCTTACAAAATACAGATGCATCTTACATAGGCAATTATCTAAAGAATCTATTGTCCTTAATCAAAGGATGATACTGAAGTTACTTTTTCAAATTACCAAAAGATCCTAGTTAGCATATGCCATTCTGGTTTTAGCTCTTTAAGAAGCACAGAAAAATCCTGAAGATGAGATCTTTGGAAAACACATCATTTGATTATTCACTTTGCTTAAAAATACCCAACTTGTTAAATGAGGACCGCTGAAAGTGTCATTTCTCATATTATTTTGACATACATATGCAAGCTGTCTTGGAAACATGTATTTAATAGGTTTCTTTAGAAGCTGCAAATGTGATACTGTCATGGTCTCAGGGGCTAAGTGACTGCCTCTGACAGAAGGTTAAGCTGTAGTCCTTCAAGTCTCTATGCACGTTTCCTGAGTTATCTGCCAGGGTAATTCTGGTGCTCAGGCCTGCAGCCATAGCTCTGTGGTCTGCCTCAGCTCCAGTTCTGTGATTCTTTTCCCTCTGGAAAACAGCAATGGGTCTCATGACAGTGCAGTCTCCTAAAGGAACTAACAGTTTATGTAAAACAAAGGACTTTGAACTCTCAAAGCTTGCATGCAAACAGCAAAAAAACAGACTGTACACATATATTCATTCTTCCCTGAGGTTTATCGCTTACTGGAAAAACCCTTCTGAGACTTCTGGAGTCCTTCTCTCTTTCAACCTTTCTCTCCAGATAGTTTCTGACAAGACATTTTCCACTCCCTTTCTTACTACGATTTTTTTAAAAGCTGTTTTCTCTTACAGATTTAGAGGGATTATCTTATTAAAGATAAATGTTATTAAAGATTAAATCTTACTTTTCTTATTAAAAATAGCAAGAGGTTTTAAACTAATCAAATGGTTAATCATAATTTCTGAGTATTCTTACTTATATTATATTGCTGTTTGCTCTGATTTTGACTAACATCATCCTATAGGAAACTTCTTTTCCTCCCTTGCTGATCATGTGATATTCATGCTCCTAAGTATTTCAGTATTGATATATCATAATGCAAAAATTTCATGTATGTCATTGGGTAAGTGCATATACACATGAAATAATAATTTAGCTGCTAATTAATTTTAGCCATCCATTCTGGAAATTTTTCTGTTGCCTCCTTGTGTTCTTACCTCATCCTCCATCTACAGTAATGCTGCATAAACTTTAGAATCAAGGTTACTATAATTACAATCTGCTGTAAGGTTTTTACATCTTACTTATTGCTTTTATTTTATTCCTGTCTTATATATGGTCATTCACTAAAAAAGTTGTAAATCATGCCATCATATTTGAGTAGGGATTTTGTATTTTAGGCATGTAAATTGTTTTTGTCTAGATACAAAATTTTAGTAGGAATAAAATGTATTTGTCTAGTACAGTATGTGCTCAGCATGTTTTATATTGTACTTATTTAAAAAGGTGATCCCTTAAAGCTGTTACACTGACACAGGCATGAAGCATGTAGAGTTTGCTTTTACAGTGCAGCAATAAACACATTCACTTAGGTACCAGAGATTTTATACTAAGACAGATCTCTTGGCATGCTGCATTTATATTCCAGGCAACCTCCACTCACTAGTGTAATTATCAGATTAAGAGTGAGTCTCATTATTGCATATGTGAGCATTCTGTGCACAACTCTCCTGGTGATGCACATGTTTTTTATGTCTTCCAAATGTCATCTGTTCTGTCGTTGCTCTTTGCCTGTTTATTAATAAATAAATAAACCTGCTTTACAGAACATTAGAGAATTAGGACAGGAGATACACACCTAATGGTGAAGTTGCCTTTCCTGCTATAAATCTAATAATCTTATTGCATAAATCTATCTCATAAGTCATATCTCAGCTGGATATAAAGTTTTTTACATATTTGGTAGTACTAGAACCATCTTTAAAGTTCTGCTTTGAATGCCTGGCTCCAGTAAATCAGTAACAAGTGTATACTGATTTCAGCATGGATAGGGTTTCACCCATGGTATTCTCAAGTGTTTCTTTAAAATTCATTCATTTAGCTTTTTGAACTCAGGATATCTTGGTCTTTTTTTTTTTTTTTTTTTTTTTTTTGCTACTGGAACAAGATGTGGCAAGGAAAAGAAGAGAAGCAAGTATAAAATATACATAACAAAAGTATGCGTATTTTTCATAGGGATTTTTTAATGAGGGATTAGTTACATAGGAGCTTTAGGGATTAATTAACCAATACCTAATTAAAGCAGAGTTATAAAATGAATTCTCTGTAAATCTGAAAGTCAAGTTGAAGGAGAAAAAGTAGAAAAGGGAAATGATGTAGAATAATGGGCCATTTTTAAACTAAGCCAATATATTACATCAAAATAATAGAGAAAAAAATAGGAAAAAGAGTTTAGAAAAGTAGGAGCAGGAGGCTGTTACTACCTCTCTATTCTTTTCGTTTATAATGGATGAAAGTCCTAATTTTTCTGGCCCTTCTATTGATCCATGTTTACAAACCGTACTCTGAAAAGTCATTTATTTGAACAGTAAGGCTTCCTGTAATGCAGACCAGAGCATCTTGTTGTGTTCCTACTTGCTGGATATACACATAAGATGAAGTCTACTTTGATTAATTGCCCTTGATTGTATATTAATTTACTTATCTGTTTATCCCCATTCTTGTATCATTTTCTCTGCCCTGGTATTGTCACTGCATCTTCATTATACACTGTGCTCTGGTGGCTTTCTTAGAGTAGTCTTGAGGACAGTCACTTAGAGTTTCACTGTACTGAAAACAAGACATCTAACTAAAGACTAACATGAAAAACATGTTGACTTTCTACAATAACATCCACTTGTATTTTGTTTTTTAGAATATTTTCCCAAGAAAGCATGTAAAATGCAGCCAGCATTTTGGGGGAAAGGGGAGGAACCCTGGATGTTCTTAAGCATTTCATTTGAAAAACAGCTTCAACAGAAATTATAAATCCAGATTATAATGTGGGTCATCTTTTTTTTTTTTTTCCTACTTCCACCAATTTTAAGGTTAAAATGAGCTGTAATGCATTTTTATTTGAAGCTCCTACATAATATCAACTATAAAAATTCACCTTGCAATACCTTCATTGAATCTAATAATTTTTGGATGAATAAGTACAGATTTTACATAGACAGTCTTAGCTCAAAAACTTTTATGAAGGTGCCTCCATCACTTCTCCAGGGAAGTTTTGCAAAAGGTTAATCATTGTTAAAATATGTCTTTCTTCCTTTCTGAATTTGTCTACCTTCAATTTTAGCCCTTGAATTTTTTAATGATTTAGGAAATTCATGGTCAGATGGTTCTGCAGCATGGCCAAACACTAAATCTTTGTCAAGGACATTGCTTCTTCCTAGGATGTTCAATAATCTTTTGTCCCTCCATATTTATGTCTTTTCATCTGACTCTAGGAAAAATGGTAGCTGA
The DNA here is from genome assembly GCA_035583185.1 of Anabacerthia variegaticeps. Classification (NCBI taxonomy): domain Eukaryota; kingdom Metazoa; phylum Chordata; class Aves; order Passeriformes; family Furnariidae; genus Anabacerthia; species Anabacerthia variegaticeps. The sequence continues at coordinate 96,536,231 of JAWWEW010000001.1, forward strand.
CAGAGGCCATTATTCCTCTTTGAATGCGACCCTCTTAAAAATGGTTTGCTTCAGTTTAAAAATGACCCCTGTTATTATCTATCACTTCACCAGTCCTTGGTTGTCTATAAACCTTGATGGACAGTTGTTTATATTTTCTTCACATCTCTGATGGAGATATTGAGTTGCACTGGATTGAGGCTGTGTGTTCATTCTGTGATTTCCTATTAGTGATTACATTTTGATATCCACCAGTTATAGCTTTGTCATCTATTGACTAGGTACTACATTGATCTTGAATAGTGCTAATTCCTTCCATCAGAATGTTGTGTGGTAAATCTCAGTTCAGCTGACTACATCAAAGCTCAACAAAACCCAGTTCTTTCCACCAGAATTGACTAAACTAAAAATATATATAATCAAAGGAAAAAAAATCTGTTGTTTACCACAGTATTTCCCTGATTGTACAGAACACTCGCAGGCTCAAGAGTACTGTTTGCACTGAAATAACAAGTAATCCCAGCAAAATCTACTACAACACTGTCTCATGCAATGTGTTGTATCACTCAGAGATCAAACACACACCACAACTTTGCCTGACTAAATATGAAAGAAACATGTTGAAGTGTGAGAATATGTTCTATAGAATTAAAAATAGAGAATATACACTGTAATCTCCAGTCCAGAAGCAATGCCAGGTTGTGTTCTGTATATCTCCTGTCATTAAATTTCACAAGTAGAAATGAAATGGCTGTCACTCCAGGAATCTTGGTGACATTTTGTTCCTTCAGCAAACCTGGGATTTTTAAAAATTTTATTTGCAGGAGTACTTTCTATTGGTGGCATATGTGTTTCACAGACAAATATCTTTCTGCAGTTGAATTTGAAAATTCAAGATGTGGCATTTTTCCCTTAAATCCCCTTAAATAAATTGACTTAAACTCAGATTTTAGGTGAAGTTTTTATTTATTTTTCTCATTCAGAATTCAGAGTTAGAAACATTATTATATTTTTCTCCCTAGGTCTAAAGGTTCATATTTAGTATATATTGATGGTAACTATAATTGCTACCTATCTGGCTCAAATGTGTCTCTTTCCTTTCACATTCAATACAATACCAGGTTTATTGGTACAATCCAGCTATGAATTAACTAAACATGTGGTCCTGTTTCCCATGCCTTAAAGGTGGACTGTAGAACTATACTGAAGTACATTTCAAAGGCAATGACAGTACTTGTCTTTGACAGAATTCCTTAAAATCTACATGTGCATGACAACATAATCAATAAAACTGATTGAAAATTTTCAGAAAAGTTGTTTTTCAGTTATATACAGCAACTAAAAGGAATTAAAATGCTCCATGAATATGTATAGATAGCATTTATTTTAATCTGTTTTTTTTTTTTTTTTAATCTTACCAATAAAAATAAAATGTGTTATTTGATGTTTTTAAATCTTACTATTCTGTTTTAGAATTAAAGGAAAAGACCAAAACACATCCAAAATTACCATTTCAGACTCACTGGAAGACTCACAATTACAATGGTCAACAATGGAATGAGGTTAAGGGAGGTACTGCCACAAAACTAACTGAACACTTCTCTGAACACTTACTGAGGGTATATATGTATTTTATGACTGATTTTTAAACCCATCCTTTGGAGAAGCTCAGTTGTCTCAATTTACTAAAGAAATTTAGCAAAATTATCAACATTTAAGTTGACCTTTAGAGAATATATTATTGAAATATGCTATATTTTAAACAGCCAATATCTTTATAGATAAAGTAATATTTTTTCCTTCACCCACTCGTGTAAATTACTATAATCACAATGCTAACTCTGTGTTTGGTTTAGATTTTCACAGTTTGAAGCCAAACTGGTCTAATTTGGCTTCAGACCCTTTGATGAACCACATCATAGATGGCAAATTTACTCCTACCTACAACCCGTGGTGGGCAGTGACACTCCCACAGCTCAATGAAGGACTACTCTCAAGGCACCTCCTTCTCTGCAATTATGAAATGAACTTCAGATTAAGGTATATAAGTATTTATACGCCTTATATAATTAAGTATTTAAAGTTTCTTGGGACAAATGGAGAGAGAAGGCCAAACATGGTCAACAGTGTTGCACAATAGTTAATTAACTACACTAGGAAAACTCTGGCTTTAATAAAGAGTTCAGGGAAAACAGTCGTTAATAAAGGGTTCAGATTTCAAGACTTCTTTAGCAAATAGTATTTAATGAACAGTTCAGAGAAAACCAGTTATTTGTTATATGCGTATTTGGACAACAGTAAGGGGTTAAATGAGTAACTGTGGTTATGCTGCAGTCATCAGACATTTCCTAGAACAGTACTTCAAGCAACTGAAAATCTTTTTCAGTTTTAAAATCTGTGTCAGTCACACATACCTAAAAATAACTTATCTCCATAAAATTTGCAAATCATAAACTGAAAGAAGCATTGTTGATGTGTGAAGCAAATACTTGCTTTCACCTTCCGTGGATTTCTCTCGAGAGTTGTCACATCTGGTCTTCAGCTAGTATGAGTTGGGGACACGTGTTCTATTCTAGAAGAAAATACCATCTCTAACATGATCAGTGAACCAGATTTTTATGTAAGTACAAAACATTCATGGTCTATAAACTAGCAAAGTGCTTTTAAATTACCAGCTTGAATAAGTACTTTGTGGAACCAGAGTCCTAGTATTAGCAGTTGCTCTTAGCACAATGGGGATGAATAGCTAGAAAAGATTAGACCTATTTACCTACATTGTTTCCTGTTTAGAGTATCATTGCTATTGGTACTTTGAAGGAGCTTAAGGGAAGCAGAGAGAAAAATAAAATACAAAGATAGAATGGAATAATGGACTTAAATACAGAAAATACTCAGCAGAACAAAGTGATGGCTCTGAATATTTTTTAAATTGTTTAAAATTTTTGTCACATGGCATGCAGTGCCCATGCTAAGAGATGAATTTGTTTTGATGTGAGTAAAAAAACCCACCCCTAAAATCCAAACTAAACAAAAAACTTTATAAGAGTTATATATGGATACTACAAAGTGTTAATGAAAGAGATGATACTGTGAAAGACTTATTGCTACATGAACAGTAAATGTCAGGAAAAAATGACTACAATTACAATGATACAGAAGAGAAAAAAACAGTCATACTTGTAGAGTGATGAGATGTCATATTTCCAGTTCATCTGAGGTGTGTAATCTAGAACTAGATAAAGATTTTTTGAATGTTAGGAGGAGGACTGGAAGGCTACAGATGTGCTCTCCATTTCTCCACTAGCCAGGCGGAAGGAGTGGGTGGAACTAAGGTATACAGAACATTAATTTCCAAGTTGTTAATTTTAGTATAGATGCTTTGTAGCCATTGCACAAAAGGCACCATTAAAAAGCAATTAATGTTAACACAGTGTTTTGTTTACAGTAATAAGATTGCCATATAGTGAACAACAATTGGATAATTATATCAGTTGTGATTATTGGTTGCACAGATGGGAGGGTTTAAAAGCAAATTACCTGATCAAATTCTGTTATTGAATTTTAATCAACTCCTGGATACTTTTCTTTGCTGTCTGGAACACATAATTCCTTGTTACTCAGTTTACTACAAGAAGGTAGGATCTTTCATAAATTTTAAACATTTGGGGGGAGGAGTGGGGCTGTCAGTCAGTGAAACTTATTTGTGCTTCAGATTTCTCAACCTAATAAACACAACTGATAATGGGGATATACATTTATCCTATATCAGACATCAGCAACTAAAGTAAAGAAAAAAAAATAAAAAAAATTCACAGAATCACACAGAATCACAGAATGGTTGATGTTGGAAGGGATCTCTGGAGGTCCTCTGGTCCAATCTCGCTGCTCAAACTGGACCACTTGGAGCATATTGCCCAGGACCGTGTCCACACAGTTTTTGAATATTTCTGAGGAAGAATGCTTGACCACCTCTCTGGGCAACTTATGCCAGTGCTCAGTCTCCCTCACAGTAACATATTGTTTCCCAATGTTCAGAGGGAACTTTCTGTGGTTGAGTTTGTGTCCATTGCTGGTGCTGCCACCAGGCACGAATGAAAAGAGCCTGGCCTCATGCTCTTTGCATCCACCCTTCAAGTGTTTGTTTACATTGCTAAGATCCCCCTTCAGCCTTATCTCCAGACTGAACAGCCACAGCTCTCTCAGGTTTTCTTCACTTTTGAGGTGCTCATCCTTGTGGCCCATTTGCTTTCTTTGCAGCAAGAGCACGTTGCTGGCTCATATCCAGCCTGGTGTTCACCAGGATCCCCAGGCCATTCTCTGCCAAGCTGCTTTGCAGCTGGGCAACCCCCAGCATACACTGGTGCCTGGGACTATTCCTCTTCAGATGCATGATTTTGAACTTCCACTTGTAGAATTTCATGAGGTTCCTGACAGCCCCTTTCTTCAGCTTCTGAGGCCCCTCTGGATGGCAGCATGGCCCTCTGGCCATGGCATCAGCCTCTGCTCCCAGGTAAGTGTCACCTGTAAATTTGCTGAGGGTACACACCTGTCATCCTTTATGAAGATGGTGAACAGGATTGGACGAAATATTGACCCCTAGGATACACTTCTGGTCATTGGCATCCCACTAAGCTTTGTGATGCTGATCATCACTATCTGGGCTCAACCATTCTGTCAAGTTTCAACATACTTCACAATCTGCTCATCCATCAACAGCTTCTCTATGAAACTCTTCCAGGAGAGAGCATCAAAGGCGCTACCGTAGTACAGGTAGAAAACAGTGACCGCTCTCATGTTGTTCTCAAGGCCAGTCACTTCATCAAAGTTCCCTTCATCAAGTTGGTCAAACAAGATTTCCCACTAGTGAAGCAATGCTGAATGCTCCTGATTAATTTGTCTTTAATGAGCCTGGAAATTATTTCCAAGATGAGTTGTCTCAACACTTTCACAGGCTTCAAAGTGAGGGTGGCCATCCTGTAGTTCCCTGGGTCCTCCTTCTTGCTCTTCCTGAAAATAGCAGTGACGTTTGCTTTTCTCTAGTCTTCTGATGCTTTTCTCAGTCTCCACAATGGATGAAAGATTATAGACAATGGTCTTATAATGACATTTGCCATATCTCTCACCACTCGTGGGTGCATCCCTTCAGGGCCTATGGACTTATTCATGTCTACTTTGCTTAAGTATTCCCTGATCTGATCCTCTTCCAGTAAAAGTACGTAAACCTAAAACTTTCTAAAGAATGAGTTTCCTGGCTTGTACATTTTCTGGATTGTTTATCTTTTACTCTCTGTGAAGATGTCTCATTAATTTTCCCTTTTTATGGTTGCCTAGTAGAATTATCTGTTTCCCAACATTGTTTACAGACCTCAGATTAGGTCACTCACTCCAGTGTGCCAAACACTATGAACAGTGCAAACACAGAGTACTTGGTTCTTTCAAAACAGTAGATGTCAAAATATTTAATGTATATGATTCTAAAAAAATTTAAATCGTCAGGAGTATTACTGATTCCCCTCAACTTCTCATTTCTGTATTGTTTTGGCAATGCAAAAAATATAGCACTCTTAAGTGAACTGTCATACCAAAATAGAAAATTGCTCATATTGAGTCCTGGCTTGTGTCTTTATCCTGACTTTCTGAAATGAGAGGTTTCTGAAATAGGACAGTTACATAATAAATTAGATTAAAAAATTCTCATTGTCATTATTACTAGACCATTATATTTTAGACATAAAACAAAACTGACAATTAAGGTACAGTAAAGGCTTATCTATATTACAGCTAGCAATAACAAATGCATATATTTGTGAGTTTATATACAAAAACAGTTGATTAGTGTTTCGTAAGTTGGAAGACCTTCTCAGTGTTAAAAATATGCCCAACATTGCTCAGGCAACATATATTTTAGCAACTGAACTCTATGTGGTTTTAGCCACATTCAAGTGTAAGGAAGACTTAAATGTGTGGTTTTAACTCCATAAATTTTCCTTTCATATTTTCAGTAGCAAATAATTGGCTTAAAGTTAGTGATACCAGTGTAACCCTTAGCAGTCCAATGAGGAAGAAACGAAACCAAATCAAGCAAAGAAAACCAACAAAAAAACCCCCAACAACACCTCACTACAAAACAAAAGGCCAAAACAAATTAAAAGTAACACAGAGGTTTAGTTGCACAAATTTTCAGTCTTTGGAATAACTTTCCAGTATTCCCATACAACAACCATTTCTCTAACATGCAGCATCTAGTTGAGATTTCGGTCATTTCCTGTCTCTGCAGCATAGTGTTCCAAACAAAATACTGTAAGCAGTATCAAAATGTCTTCCCCTACAAGAAACACTTTCAAAATAACTTGGTGTCAATTTCAAAGTGTTACTATTCAGAAAGACAAAATTTGCTAGAAATGACTCAAGCTGCTTGTTAAGGAGTGTCTCATCTGCATTATTACATCATACTTGTTTCCCAAAGAAATCCACCAAAACCCAGGTTTCATGGATCATGAGCTTTACAGAACAGTTAAGCAGAATTTGGTACAACCATACCAGGAACCTCAACCAGAGAGTCAAAATGAGATAGTCTACGGGCTGATTAAAAGTGAAAGAATGAGAGCGTTTGTTCAATGCAACATACTCAGCTATAAGCAGAACTGTCAATGTTACAGTGCAGCTATTCTGTCCCTGATCCAAATGGTTAGGTAGACCAAAACAGACCTCCAAAAACACAGAAGGTCCTTCTTTCCTCTGAAACTTTCTTTACAGTAAATGTGAGATGAATAACAGTGATGATGGCAAATGTTAGAAACACCTTCTGTGCAGTGTGTGTGGAAAGAGGAGACACTGTTCCAGCCAGATTCTGTGTTTGGAGAGACATGAGCCAGTTTCTCCTTCACCTTTGGCTCACTAATATATTTCCTGCTTTGGCAGTGAATGGAAGTGGAATTCACTGTCCTACATCTGGATACTGGGCTACTGAATACAAAAGTCAGCAAAGTATCCTCTAACTCTGCTTTGTTCAAAGCACTGCCTGGTGATGATGTTCTCACAACTGTGCTTCTACAGAAGAATGAGAATAGATAAGGAGCCTCTAACCTCTGGATCACATTAACCAAGTGCAGCTACTTTCAGAAGACAACACTTCAAACAACACTGAAAATAATCCTGTCTGCTTTCATTGATGAAGGTTTATATGTATGAAGATTTGATAGTGTTAGAAGGCTAGGAGGAACTTAAAGTTTTGGACTTTTGCTGGGAGGTCGACAGAGACATAAAAACCAAGATCAAGACTTGGACAAACTTTATCATTCCTACATGCTAAATCAAGATCTGAAAAGCCAGATGTGACCCACCAGTCTGAAGATACATCTGTGCAGAAGTGTTTCTGCCCAGATGAAAGTTCCTTTAAAACCTGATGCTTGGCTTCTGCAGAGGTCCTTTTACAGTTCCTGTCTGTCCACATGCACTGAAAGGTGAGGGGGTGACACTTCACATGATGTGCTGCTTTCCATACTGTCACCCAGGCATGATAGTGGTAATACTGGGTTTCTTCTGACTTTAAAATGCAAACTCCAGAACTGAAGACTGAGACTCAGCTCACCATCACATGGACTAGAGCAATAGCCCAAGGCTTCTTAAAACATGATGTTGCCATACGGTCATTCAAATGAATGTTTCTGGCACTGAAGAGTGCCTCAAGAACAGTAGCTAACACATTGTCATTTAAATTTCATGACACCCCCTAGAAACAGATGAATCATTTTGCATTGATTTCTCCAGGATGCAAGCCTATATATATGTAACTCACAAGTAGCCTACAGAAGAACAGGAGACAAAGTGGCTGCTGTTCTGGTTGACTGATTTCTGCCAGACAAGTAGGGGAATAGGAAATTCTATCAAACCTCTATTGGTTTAAAATCAAAGTATATTTGAATAAGACCATCATGACTCCCCAGAATATGAAACAGTGGTACTATTAACATGTGCTATATAGCAGCAATAGCTAGTAATAAAAAATAAAATTTGTTTCTACTTCTGGTTACCAAATTTTTCACTTTCAGGTAAAAGGAAAAAAAAAATTGTGATGATGCACTATAAAATTTCAGGCAGCTTGAGAGCTAGCATCTAGCCAGACACATTGAAACACAGAACAGCAACAGGCATTTATATTTAATCGATCCTATTGAGCCAAGAACAATATTTTAGAGAATACTTCCATTGTTCTGTGACAGAGGTGTTAACTGGGTGAATGGGATCGATCAGTGATGAGATGAAATGTAAATTGCTGTTAATACTCTGCTACCAGCCGAGCAACTAAAAGAAAGAACTGATTAAATGGGCATGGTTAACCAGCTGGAAAAAAAAAATTCGGGTCCTGCTGCTGCAGACTACTAATATATTTGCACCAATTTGCCAAACAGATAAAAATTACTGAAAAATGTGCTACTGTTCCTTCCTCATCTGGAAAATGAGAATTTTCCTGCCCTGTTGTGAGGAGTAGTGGGTGAATAAGGAGTCCTTCTGTAAAGCACCATTTCAGACTCTGTAATGCAAGCATAGAAATCAGTAACTTCAGTAGCTAGAGGGAGGGAGAGCCCAGAGGTCTCCTTTTACCATAGATTCCAAATAAAAATATCCTGTTAAGGAACATAACAAAAAAAATCTTAGTACAACTAATCACACAGACACATGGTGTGCCCCTGGAGAGCTATCAGTCACAGTTTCCACCATCTTGCGACATCCCACCAATTGCCATGTCTCACTAGTCTACCAGTCAATCTGCTCCATAAAATTTCAATCAAAATGAATCTTTTAACCTGGCTTATTTCCCCTGAAGTAGACTAGGGAGCAATCAAATGATTGTATCAGCTAGCAAATCTCAGGCCGTGGTCATCCTCAACTACTCACTGTCAGAGATAATCAAGCAAGTGATGACCTGGAGCTGATAAACTTCTACCATGCAGCCAAACAGGATGTGTATTCCATCTTAATTATAAATGTATCTAATTAAAAAACAAAACAAACTTTTATAAGGAAGATTTTTCTTCTGTGTTCACTTTATAAATTAGCCAAAACAGAAGAAATATTGAAAACAGCCAAAATACCGTGTCTGAAATCCTAAACTGGTATTTACTGGTAACTGGAAAGAGATCTTTATGGAAGCAGGTGAACTCAATATCACCCAAACCGAAAAATGTTTGCCATCTATGACTCACTTTAGTTTTGCTCAATATAAACAGCTTTTCTTCAGGGAAGATGCTCAACTGGATGGACAGCAGATCTTTTTTTAGTACAGCATTATTTTATCAGCAGATGTATTAATTATGAGGACCATCGGGAGAAGGTTCTATCATATCCAAACCATGTCAAGGAATAACAATTGGGGTGTCCATAGAAAAATAAGAAAATCAGTCCTCCAGAATGGCAACAATAATTTCATGACCGTAAAGTTAAAACAAGAACTTAAAAAAGTGGAAAAACAAAAATTAGAGATTCATAAATTTAATTTTTGTTTAAGAAGAAAAAAGTTTCAATCATTTAACTATTTTGTCAAGAATAACTTTCTCTTCAGCACAAGGAGATCTATTCCAGTAATCAATGACTATGATAAGTGAAAGTGCAACTTCTTCTGTAACTGAATCAATGTAGACAATTGCTTGGATTTCTTTGATTCCTAAATATATAGAACTTGTAGCCTCTTAAATCATAAACCACTGAGGTTGGGTTCTTGTCTGCTTTGTTTCAAATACAAACAGTACATATATTACTCTGAACAGGGGGAGAATGGGGACAGGCATATATGTGGCTTCAGAAAATTATCAGCTAGAGATGTGACTGCTATCATGGGGAAGGGCTGGGGGGGTTAAACTCCAAATTTGAAGCTCATCATATTTAGGCTTAAAAAACAGAACATACAGACAGCTGATCTATTGCCCATCTAGCGTAATATATCTGTAACTTTCATTTTGCATCCTGGATTATGACTGCTGCAGGCACCTGAGGATGTGTGTAGGATTGCAGAAGGCAGCATACCTCACAACACACAATGAAACCAACCTGAGAGCAGCTTCATAACATCTATTCACAGTCATCTGCAGTTTTCTAAAAGCAAACTGCTTGTTGCACAGTATCTTTGTCAACCAGCTAACATCATTCAGGTTTGCTGAAGCAGTTTTCCTCTAAGAAGTTGTTATACAGTAATAAGCAGTCTTCCAAAAATTAATTTTATTAATTAATGTCTAAAAATCAGAAAAGAATCACACAAATACTCAAAAATTTGTAATTAGAGAGTCCTGACCCATCAGAAATGTTCTTCTAATCTTATACACAAACAAAAATTTTTGCTGCCAGGTTAACACCATGCAACCTAAAGTATGGAGGACACAGAATATATGTTCACAGCAGTGAACAGGACATACATGCCAGGTGCTACTTCACAGACCATGCCTTCAAAGTAACATCTGTTATAAAGCATTAGATAAATAGTTCTGTTGTGACTGTCATCACATAATTCTTAATATACATATTTATATAAATAATTGTCCTGGTTTAAAGCTAAATCAGCAGGAGAAACGAAACCAACTCTGAAAGAGATTGCAAGTCAGGATTATAAGTTAATAAAAAGAACACAAGTATAACGATGCAGAGGAAAAATACATTTGACCCATGTAGAAACAGATGTACAACCCAGCACCCTGAGGCACAAACAAAATGGAGCTCACCAGCCCCAGTGCTGAGCACCACATGGCCCACCCCTTAGCACAAAGTAAAAGGAAAGAGCAAACCTGTTGCTGAGGATGATATCCACAGTCTGGTAAAGAGTGGCAGTTTTAGTCCTATCAAGGTCTTGATCTTTCTCTGGATCCCACAAGTGGTCCCAGAAGTCCCAAACCCCCAAGGTTATATATGCTTGGGCTTAGACGGGAGTGCCCAGTACCTCCCCCAGGATGAGGAGTTTCACAATGGGTGATTTACTACACTTGTGAGTCATGGGATACTCCTTGATGGCCCATTAGCAGACGTGGCCCCTCAGGCTGGGTGTGAAGGTGCTAAGGACTCCCCTCCCCAGAGGGGAATTATCACACCTGAGTCATTGGTGTGAAGACAGGAAAACTTCCTTATCTCACAAAGTTCCTAAACACCCAGCTTGTAGCCTGAGGGGCCAGGTGTGCCCTGGGCAGCTGCTGCAAATGATCAATTGTTAGCAGTCCATGAGAAAATCACATAGTGGGTGTAGAATACAAAGTCCTGGCCACACTCACACAGTGACAAACTGGTCCCGGCCACTATAACCAGGACGATAATACACATCCACCCCCATACACATATATAAAACATATGAATGCAATAGGCAGTAAATTAAACATTGCAAACACACTCTATTATTGTGGGGTCCTATATAACTCTGGCTTTCTTCACTCCTTTCTCCAGGATTAAGTTAACACAGATCACCAATGCATTAAATTCGTAACGAGTATCTCTTATTATCTGAAAATCTTTTATCTAAAGAGAAACTAGAATGTAATTAAACAAAAGGTACACAGGACACCTAAGGAAGTTTTGTGGGTTAAACCAGTTTATTGGAGTATGATGTTGTTTTCACAGTGATTTATGCCTCAGAGCAAACACTGAGACTACTTGCTGTGTTCACAGCCCTTTAAGGAAACAAAAGAGCAAATCTGCCAATCTAATAGTTCTGTGACTAGCATGCATGGAGAGTTGTTGCATTAGATACAATTTCACAGCGGTGACCAATTTCTGTTTTATATAGCTGCTTAATGGTTTCTTGGATTTTTTGTTTTGTTGTTTGGGTTTTTTCATCCCTGCTTTGTTATCAAATACAATACAGAAGCTATATTTTGAAATAAAATACTTTAAAGGAAACATTTAATACAAGTCCCTTTGGCTGTAAAGAGGGAAAACAGTCAAACTGAAATGAATGCCTTTTTATTGACAATAAAGCCAATTTTATGAAGACAGCAGATTGTAAGCCTGAAAGCATTGATCTGTTACTATATTGACATACTTTGTCACTGTAGTAACAGGATGATGTTTAATTTTTTTGCTAATAGGAGTAAATAATATTTGATTATTCTCATTTAGATTGGGACTTTGTGGGAAGCGGCTGGTTCAAAGAAAACGTATCTTCGCCCTCTCCACCTCTCCAACCAACTAACGTGAATAGCAAATAGAATCATGGATGAGGAGAAGGCTGAGGTATTCAACATTTTTGCTTCAGTCCAATGGAAACCTTTCTTTCCACACTTATATACTAAATATACTAAGAAGCGTATATTTCAACTAGATATATGGAAGAAAATTTTTGTGATGAAGGTGGTGGAACACTGGAATAGATTGCCCCCTGGAAACATTCATAGTCAGGTTGAAGAGGGCTCTGAACAACCTGACTTAGTTGAAGAGGTCCCTCCTCATTATGGGGGGATTTGGAGTGTGTGACTTTTTAGGGCCCCTTCCTACCGAAGCTATTCTATGTTTCTGTGAATACAACTAGTCAAGCTTTTGTGGTTTATGGAAAGTTTGTACACCAAAGCAGAAAAGTTACTAGTGCTAGGTGGTCTGGATGACTCTAATTAAATTTTGAGCATATATAATCACTAAAAATATGTTTTCTCTATTTTCCCTTAGAAATGTTGTCATAAATTCATCCATCACTTGAAAATCTTGAGTTAATCTTTTGACATCAAAGTTTTCTTCTACCTTTCCTGGTCTACTAGCATGGCATGCTAAAAGTTCGGGGTTTTTCTACAGTGAGTTTTGAAATGAGAAAGCAATGTTTCACATTATATCTGACCATTTACTGTGCTCCAATCGAAATGACCATTGATAACAAGATGAATGATAAACCTTTGGAATGAATCCAGCATGAAATGTGAATATAGGCCACCACAGCTATTGCTATTTATTGCTCTTCCATTTCACTCCACTGAGCATGCTGAGATAGCATTAATTAATAATCTATTCTGAATATAAAATACCTTATAATATTTTTATATCGTGTTATATGTCATTAGAGTCGACATAATGATAATATCCATTTTGTAATGGAAATCATTTTAATAGAAAGAGCATTAAAACAACAGGGTACATGAAGTGTTATTGAGTATATATCCTTTGAAGTATCTCTCGAAGGCAAACTATGAACTTTTAAAAACTGGTAGGTAACAACAGTAACATGGGTGTTTGCCTACATTATAAGCTGCCTAAACAACATGGTAGGATGAGTAGAAGGCTGTAAATACCACTGTTCTGACTCTCTTCCTAAGAAAAGCATTATATTCATTTTGATTAATGACTTCTTACTCTCTTAACTTGTTCCTTAATCTCTGCTCTGGAAGCTTTTTAAAAAAATAAACCTTCATGCTAATTCTTACAAAGGTACATAAAATGCACAGAAATTGTTAAGTGAATTCCAGGATTTGGACTTCATCTGTAAATGAAGAAGGATGATAGAGCCTTGTGGCTGGATGAAGTGATATAAATGATAAATTTGCAGGGTTTCCCACAAGGAAAGAATTTCTCCATGTTAAAAACCTTACAAGCCAGGACTGGACTATTCCTCTTCTATTACAGTAAGTCTGAATCTTAGAATCCATTAGTCACTTTCTAAGACATGTGGACAGTTTTGCAAGTTTTGCAAGACTGAATGTCAAAGTGTTTTCTCAAGAAAAGAGAAAGAAGTTGTCCTTCTATTTCAATTCTTCCCTCAGCTGCCTGATGGTATTCAGTAGGTTTTAATGAAGATCTTTATTACCCAGATATGGTTCCTGTGTAGCTAGTCTAATTTCTTTCATTATGCATAGTGCAGTGGTGTTATCTCTGCTACCACTAAAAAAATAAACAAGTAAAAATAAATCTAAAATTAGCAAAATGCAATTTTTTTTAAAGAAATAATTGTTTGGTTGATTAATAGTTCTAATCCCTTCTTTCTTTCTTTCCTTCTTTTTCTTTATTGTTGATGTAATAATCCAAGCTTGCATGCTAAGAATTTGTTCAAAAGGATTTCTTGCATTCTTCCGGGTTAAAAGACAGCCCTTAGTATTTCACGATACTCAAAAATAAGTAGAAAGTCTTTGAACTACTTAGGTGAATAATATCAGATGGGACGACCTCTTCTTGTTTAAAAGATGATTCCTCACATTTATGCATGACATGGTCTTCATCTGCCTTGCAGTTTCTTGTAGGTTGTGTGGGCCAGGACTAATCACAGCACATAGACAGACCCAGGGTGGCTGAACGAGAAGTGATGGGCAGAGTAAACCTCGTAACATGTTGAGGGTAAGCAGGGCACCTGTGTCAGTGATTCTTGACTGTCAAAGACCAAGCAGCTACTTGCTGTGGTTGAAACCCAGTGGGGAGCCAACCAAATCTCCCCAGAACGCCTTGCAGACTGAAGGTGGCTGCTGACCAAAGAGCAACAGGGATGCGAACAGAAAAGCATAGCCTTACAGTCCAATAAAACTTACACTATGTCTGGTTGTGGTAGGTGAGCATAAATCACCCGCCAATACATGTCAGATCTCTGTAGATGTAGAAGATGGTACAAATTATGCTGACAGTGTGCCACTATTTGATAATTTTAGCCCTACCAGATCTAGCAGTCGGATAACAAGCATTACTGAGGGTACCTCAGTTACATTTTGCTGTAACTTCTGTCAAGCTGCCTCTAAATACAGCTTTAGGCAAAACAGTCACTTATGTCTGTGTTTTGTGGGAAAATGAACAATAAATATCTGACTGCTTAAGTGTTTTTATGTTGTACTCGGTGTGTGAATGTGTGCAGTTATGCCTTTGGAAGATTGTTGTGAGCTTGGTGCTCTAAAGCACAGAGCAAATGCTGTCCTAGGCAGCCATCAACACCTCGTGCTGAGCATGTCCAGGTGTCACTGCTCTGTTCTGCCCCCAATAACAGAGGCCTCCAAAGCAGATACACACAAATGACAAATGGATTGGTTAGTACTTCTGACAGCACATATCCACCTGCACTGCTTCCCAGTGGAAAGAAAAATGTTTATAGTTTAAATTCATTGGGTAATTCTCATGGATTTTGTAACAAAGGCTATAAAAATATACACTAATCTGTATAAATAAATGATCCTGACACAAAAATATCTTTTAGAATAATTATTTTTAAATCAACTAAAAATACTCTTTTTTGCTGAGCTATTTTGTATTCATTTCCAAGCCATAAATACAGAACTAAAATTGCTATTTTTGGCTTTGGCAATGTAAAAAAATAAAAAAGAAAGAAAGATTGAAAATAAATTATGCTCTCACTGTTTCATGCAGGGCGCTGGGAGTATGGGGATGGAGAAGCTAAGCTTGGAAGTCTGGACGCAGTTTCTTGCTCTTAATACAGATGCAGCACAACCTTTACACATTGGCACAGCAGTATAGGATTTTTGCTACACACTTGCTGAGAGACAGTCGCCTCTATTCCTGTTTACTGAAGAACAAAATAATTTTGAAGTAAATTAAAGAAAAAGCCTAACATCCCTAAAATCAGAGTATTTTTTCTGTTTAAAATATGTCATTACTCTATTTTATAACAACATCCAGTAGCTACAACCAAGATCAGAATGGAAAGATGACTGATTATTATACACTGATTTTTAATTATCTTTCATTGTAACAGTAATTTAAGTTCATTACAGCATCAATTTCTTAATGACTAGACATATTTGAAATACATAACTGTTGGTATGGAAGATAAAAGAACAAAATCAAAAATATTTTTTTATCTCCTGGGTAAAATAAAACCTACTTTAATAATATTTTTTTCAGGTGTAAAGGAGTTAAAGTTATAATTATGTCTTTTATACATATACTCATATTACATTACCTGACTTCAGCTGGTTCAAATTAGTTAGGAGTAACAGATGGAAATCACCCTGAGGTTAATATCTCTTCCTTTCTGAACTGCCAGCTTCCAGCAGGTTTTTTTATATCCTTAATTTTACTCTGCTACTGCTTGCAAATTCACACTGTAAGCATTTTTCGTCTTTTTTTTTTCCTCCTTAGTTTTTTTTTTTTTTTGGGGGGGGTGTTTATATTCTTCATTATACATCAAGGGTATTTTATTCCTTTTGATTCATTATATTCACCATAATTGTGGTGGTATGCTTGTTCTCAAGAGTCTGCTGTTTGATTACCCTTACAACCATTTGCTATGTTTTGCATTTCTCACAGCAAGTACTCTGAACATATCTGTCTGTTCTTTGCAGTTCATCCTTCGATATTATTTTGATTTTCACTAAAATTTTGTCAGAAATCACATGACAGTTATTTTTATGCAAAATGTTGAATGTTTAATCTCCTGTGTAAGATATTACATTTATGCTTAAGGCACTAAATGTGTGTTCTTACACTATGCAAGTATGAAAAGCTTTGAGTGGCTGATAATATGGTATATAAGGGAAGCAAAATGTTTCTACAGTCTAAACAATCTGCAGAAATCTAGGAAGGGATACGCTGGGGAATCCCATCCCTATTTCATAGTAGGGAGGCTGTAAAATAGTCAAGACTCCATTTTGCCACTATCTAACAAATACTTAGTATATGTTCAAGTCAAAGACATTTTTAAATACATGAATTTGTACCAATAAGTACTTAAATAAAATATGCTGTCCAACTTCACAGATTATCACAGAAGCAAAAATTGAACAAGATCTAGTTCATTGTACAGATCCTCAGAATGTCTCGTCCTATTAAGAAAAGCCTTTTAGACTGTAGTCCTCGAGCCTATGGACAACAACCTGAGGTGTAAAACCTAGTTCAAAACTACCATATATTTTCTCATCAAAACAGGAAACTTGCTCTCTGTGTGTGTGTGTGTGTGCGTGAAATGAGTATACCTGAAAAGTATCAGAATTATTGTCTCTGTGTTCCATGTGAAACGTATAGAAGACTGCACATCTCTGATAAACTTAATCTTCAATATTCTTCTTCTCAAAAGAGTTCAGAACTCCTGATATTGCATATAGCACCAGTTTTTCTTAGAATTCCTCAGAAAAGCCCCATGAAAGATCAGGATTTTAAATGTTAGTGTAAACCCCCTCCTGTGCATGAACATTATAATATAGTCCTTAATTACCCAGGCAACACTGAGCTCTTTCTAACACTTGTCTGCTACACCAAGAATTAGGGGAATTACATGGTAAAATTTTCTTGCTTAAATCAGACAAAAACCTCCACACTCGAAGTCTGTCTTAATGCAGGGTTCACTAAACACATCTTTAGCACTTGAATTACTCGAATAACAGGTTTGCATTGTTCTAATCTGTGCAGATTAGGATTAAAGCAGGAACACTTGGCCTTGAATTTCATGGGACACGCTGAGAAGATACATGATGAGACAGAAAAGCTTTAGGTACTATTTCAGGTTCTGAAAAATATGCTGGTCTCATTGCAGGCTCATAGCAGAATTTCATGTAAACTTTGTCCCTGCATCTCCATTCTTAAATCTTACACCCAGCCTCGTCTTTCCTCAGTTTTTGTTTATGGCATTCCAAGACCTGTTATTTTAGATTTTCTGTTTCAGAATCTATTCAATTTTTTTCCCATTCCATTTATATTTGTTTCCACTGATTAAAAAAAAAAAAAAAAAAAACCACCACCAACAAAAAACAAACCACCAAAACAAAAAGAGAAAAAAAAGGCAAAATTAGGAAGTCCAAGAATGCAATCTGCACAATCAGTACAGGCACCTTGTGTGGCCCACAGAAACCCAGTTATAGAAGTCCATTGAAGCATGACCAGTGGGACTGAAATATTTGAAGATTTAAGATTTTTAAAGTAAACAAGTGTTCCAAGAGCACGAAATGCAATATTAAAAAATAAAAGTCTTTAAATTTGACCTACCTGTGGCTGATTTTCTGTAGTATAGACAAAAAAAAGTCACATTTCCTACATAGGCACTCTCTCTACTAGTTTTCAAGAACTTTTATTACAGGAGAAAAAGAACCAGAATCATCAGAGAAAATGTCACACAATTTTTTTCTTTTACAATCATGGAACAAAGTATTTTCCTGTATTCCAATCCCTAAAAATGCCTGGATAGTTTTATTCCTTTTTTTTTTCTTTCTTTTTTTTTTTCTTTTTGGTTTCTTTTAGTCAGCCCACAAGCTGAGAAATTTCAGTCCAGATGGCTGAAGTTTGGCAAATTTATAAACAAACGAAATCAGGGTCTTAAAATGGAAGTGATGGGCAACATTACTAATTAGGCATTCTATATTTATTTTGCTCAGCTGCCTCCTCTTCATCTCCCAGTAAAAATAACCAAGAAAACAGAAATTTGAATTTGGTAAAAGATTATTACTTCGGGGCTTCTTTTTGGGGGAGGGATTATTGAAGCCCCATGCATTAATATCTAAACATACATTTACATAACTATCTTCCTTGAAAACTTCCATCTTTTTTCCACAACACCTCTAAAATATAATTGTTTGAGTTATTCTAATTATACTAATGTTCTCTCTGTAGGTGTTTGACAGCTATGTGCATTCTATAAAGTGAGATTTTCCATTCACTGTTATATCTAAACTCCAGCTTTATAGGTTTACCACTTGTGTCCAAAGTCCGTGTGAAAACACAGCAAAAAATAATGTAAAATAGGAGTGAAAATGCTGGTGACACTTTAAACTTTCAGGTCCTGGTTTCAGATGACTTGTTTCATCATCTGCCTGTATTTCTTCTTTACATTTACCACTTGGAACCTCACTGTAGCCACTGTGTAAGCAGTCCATCAAGCACCCCCCATACACTGACAGACAAGCGTATCTTTTCCTCAGGCCTGAGTGCCTTGCTGTTGGTAGGCTCCTTGCTAGAGGCACTTCTGATATTATGGTCTTTATTTGAACTTTTGAGATGTGTGTTTGCTGGAGAAGATTTATGCACTGCATCTCAGATGTGGTAATATGGAAAAGCTGGAAAAACAGCCATGGAGCCACAGCACCATCAAGTGACAATTGCCTCTGTCGCTGTAAACTACTTCATGAGCACATGTAGGTCATTCCGGTTTTATCTCTCAGCCTTTCTGCCACGGGTAGTGAAGAAATACATTTTTAAGATAATAATAGCTGTCAAATAATTAAATTGAACCTCTTTTTTATTATTTGAAGTGCAACTTTCTTCTAGTAAGCTGTTTGCACTGTGTTTTTTGGAAATACTGTAACACATTTGGCTCAGAGTATATGCCAAAGGCTTGAATCATGTGACTGGGCTTCCTTTCTGGTCATTTTTCATACACAGGGTAATATTGGGCAAATCATTTAGTATTTCTGTGCTCTAGTTCTCCTGAGCCGAGTGAAAAAATTAGTAGTTACCCCTGCTTTAAATGCAGATATACAAATGAAACCTGCCCTATCAGGCACTATATAACTCTAGTTCTTTTATCATATTTTTTATTTCTTTTCTGTTTCTCTTAAGAATTCTTTGTGACTTGAACTGATAACATCACCTGTGTGATCGTGCAGACACAAACAGGGGTATTCATAGGAGCTCTGTGAAGCCCACACTAGCACTTCCAGTGGTTCCCATGCTCCATCAACTCTACAAAGAAGAGAATAACCCATACGGTAAGAAATCATGACAGGAATTACAAAATGGGCATCAATTCTTTCATGTGGCCCCAGAGAAGACTTGAGGACAGCAAAGGACCCAGATTTGGCTTTGTGCTGAGGGAAAGGCAAAGGTGATTTTTTATTGCAACTTCTCACACAGTCTGGAGCTTTCCAGCACCTGCTTTGATTACACATGCAAAGACACTCTTGAGCTGTGCTGTCTCAGCCTCAGTGAAAGAGGCCTTGGAGACCACAGCTTTTTCACATGCAGTCTTTCTGTTCAAAGCAAAGGACAGAAAAATGGGGGAAAATAGGTTCATATCGCACTGAGACTCTCATAGGTGGAATGTAAGCCTAAACTGACACAATTTTTTTCAATAGTATATCTCCTTTATAAGTATTCTATCATAAGAATGGAGAGATGACAGGATGCAACAGGAGTTTTTACTGTACCAAATGATTATACCACACAAAGAAAGAGGTTTCATAGACCATTAATACATTAATGTCACATAGAAGGAGGTTTCATGGACCATTAATACATCATATACATGTATACAGAGATACCTAAATACATGCTGTGTATATATATGTATATTATAACAATGTATCAGAGGATTTTCCACCTTTTTTCCTCTTGTGAGTTTTATTCTGAAACATGACCACTTAATAGGGGAACAATAGGTAAGGACCTCATAAATATTTCACTTGAACACCAGAAGTATATTCAGGAACTGAATATATGTCATCATTTATGCTCATCCTTGATTCTGGAGAACTCAAAGTGAGAGGGAGAATAACTTGAACTAATGGCTGTTAGACTATCAGTAAGTAAATACTATCAGACATTAAACATCTTCCTGAGGCAAATCTGCAGTTTTGTTTATGTACAGACAATCTGACTGAATCAGAAACAAACAAAGGTTTTCTTCTGCTTGTAGGTCCCTCACTCTTGCTAGGTAACTGGGGTTTGGAATTTTCTGGGGGAACATACACAGCTTCAGCTAGATGGATGTGGACTTTTGGATGACACAATCCCCTCAGACTGTCAATGGAAACCGGTCTTGTTTAACAACACCATTCTACATAAGGTTTTGAAAATGGAGAAATGCAATGTATTGCTAAAATATGGGGGGAAAAATCTTCTATACCCCTTGGAAAAATATTGATGTAAGTGACAATACAAGGTAGAAATACCCAGATTCCAAAAAACTCTTTGCATAGATTTCTGAAGTACATGATTCCCTACTACCTTCAATCTGCTTCTACATCTGGTCACAAAACATGATTTGTGATTTTAATATGGTTGGCAAGACGTAAGTTAATGTGTTTTTCTCTGCTGGAACTAAAGTGCTCAATAGTAACAACAATAATTTAAAAAAAAATAGAGAGGCAATCTTTAACAATTATGTGAAATGAGAGACAGAGAATTTTCTGTGACAATAGCCTATGGAAATACAATGAGTCTTAATCTTTCTGTTTACAGGTCACCTCGACATCTCTATGGTCTTTATATTTCACAGATGAGTCAAATGGAGGGGACCTCATTGTTACAACCATTTTCCTGCCTGAAACCTCATCCTGTTTTGATGCTGTTTACTCTTTTTCAAAATGCATCAGTTGAGTTTTGCATTAAACTTTAGAGTAACTACTACAATAATTTTAATAAAAAACTCCATAACAGATAAAAGAAGGCTTTGCTTTTTGTTGGTGTTTTGTTTTTCTCTTAGAAATGCCAGAGTTGACCTGGGTTTCCAGTAGTCACTAGCTTTTCTACAAGGCAGTTTCAGCAGTCTGTGTCACAGCATTCACAACACACTCATTTTCCATCAAGACACCTAATATTACGTGTAATACAGCAGGCAGAAGTTTGCAGTGCTGAGCAGTGTCTCCAGCAGTTGCCTCTGCTTCCTCCTCAGGCATTTATGTCATCCTGGTACTGTGCGTAGTATGAAAGTTATAATCATAGACTCATAGAATATCCTGAGTTGGAAGGGATGCACAAGGATCATGGAGTCCAACTCCTGGCACTGCACAGGACAACCCCAGGAATCACACCACGTGCCTGAGAGGATTGTCCAAATACAACTTAAACTCTGTGAAGCTTGGTGCTATGGCCACTTCCCCAGGGAACCTGTTCCATTGCCCAGCACCTTCTGGGTGAAGAACTTCTTCCTACTATCCAATCTAAATCTCCCCTGACACAACTTCATGCTGATTCTATGATTCTAGAGATTAAAAATTCTGTCTAATCCTTGGGGTATAAGGTCCATAAGAGTATTTTTATTGTAGTGTGATTGATTGTCAACTTCTTCAGCTCTTACAAAGATGTCTCTAGAGATGTGATATTTGATGGGTACTTATTTTTATAAGCCAGAGCTCTGAAAGAGCCCTTGGGGATCCAGGTACATATTTCTTAGTGAATTTTTGATTGACAGAGTGACAACCTCCTTTGCACAGCATATTCGAGTTCTAGGGCTTATATATTGTTTCTCTTTCCATATACCTCATAGGGCTAAGTCCAAGAATGATGTGGGTACTGTGACAGTGGGTTTTACACCTTATATTTGAAATGATGGCTCAGAAAATAGAATTAAAGGAGATACACTCCTTTTAGGCTCTATTGCTTTAGGGTAGAGCTGCCATGGTAAAACAATAGAAGATGCCATGGACTGAGAGGAAGCTTGAAGCCACAGACCCGTCACTCCTCCCTGCTTGGAGGAGAGGTGCAGGGTGGTTATCCCATGGACTGGAGTGTCCTTTATGAAGGTAAGCATGTGTGGTTTCTCCTCAGTGAATGATCAGTACAGCATTATTTCCTTGTATGGTAGGAAATGAAAAATATGATGAACTCTTACCAACTTTCTTGCCAAACTCAGGACACCCTGAATTCTCTTTTTAGATTTGCTTTCGCATTTTATCCCCAGACTTATGTATCCAAAATGCACAAGGAACATAGGATTAGGGATTGGACATCAGACATTCTTTTTTCATTTTCTTCCTCTCTCTTAGTGCCTGTCATCACACTCCCATTCTCTGTCAAATTACAGTTTTTACCCCACATTTTGGTAGGGCAATGTCAGTTACTGGGTATATCCCCTTCCCCAGAATAACCAGTCTTCTGTGCTTAAAAGATGTGAGAACTACTGACTTTGACACCAACTGTGTGGAGATCTGCAGCCCCCTTTCTGAGTTGTGAAGGCATGCTCGGGTCAAATGTGAGTTTTCTAAGTCTTTTGCTTCTCTGCATTTGCTGTCTCCTGGTCTGTCTTACACAGTAAAACACTCAGTGTAGGTTTCTGTTGGATCAAACAAAGGCTATTCCAAAAAGAAAGCTCTCTGCAATTCTACAGTGTAGTAAATGAGGCCTCAGCACCAGGTGTTTTATTCTACAGGATTACTCTGTGCTAGTTGTTCTTGCCAAGGGACACGGGCTTCTTGTAATGAACCAGCGAAGACAATGATCATACTGACAGGGGCAGCCCCACCACCTCCATTAGCTCTTCTCCACTACCACTCTCCATGGAGTCTGACTGAACAGGCTTACATCCAACATGCTATGCAATCAACCTGATTGAACAACTTCAGTCGAGGAATGATCTTTCCAACCTAAATATTGCTCTTACCTTAATTAAGAAATGAAATTTTCAATTGTCTGACTTTTAAGACCAGAGTATTTTTTTCCCCAGAGCAACAACTGACTTTTTAGTGATACAGTAAAAAGAAGAATAATTCTTCTTAAGAAAATCAACATTGTGTTTATTACTTTCTAGCAAAGAAATGATAATAATTTAGATGTATGTTTAATTATCTTAGGCAAGAATGCAGAGCTCATATTTATCATTAGGGGACCTTCTATCACATTTGGAGTCTGAAGAAGCTAATGAATTGATTACAGTAATAACGGGAATAAATGAAATATTAGTATGAAATAGAAGTCTGAATTTAGCATTCCCGCAATATAGTTTTTCAGATAATACTTATGTCTGTAACACATACTTGAGAAGCAAGTCTTATAAACTAAATCAGCATTGTTTAACAGGTCCTGAATAAAAGTGTAATAGGGCATTCCTTCAGGCTAATTTTATACAAAAGAGACAGATGAGGACTGGTCTGAGGTTCCTGTGGCATATGATTATTCACAAAGTTTTAATTCAGTGGGACACTCAAAAATCCAAATAATTATTGTTAATTATTAACATTAATTAATTATATCAATAAATGAAGTGAAAAGTTAATTTAATTCTACTGTTATGAGCTCTGTGAGGTTTTTATCATTTAGGAACTCTTTTAGATTTTTCATTCTTTTCCAACACAAGATTCTTGTGTTGAGGATAATGGGAAATCAGATATGTAATTGTAATGTAAGGAGCTTGGGAAACAAAGATTGAAAGAAGTTTCACAGCTAAGATTTTATAAGGAGACATTATTAGATTTTTCCTTAAATAAAAGGGACATCTTTCTAGTTCTAAGGGATCTTGGTACTAGAATGTATTAGGCTACTGAAAAGAGCATAATTTACCATTAAAACCATTTAAAACTATGCAGTTGAACAAGGTTTCTTTTAAGAGTGATGAGTAGTTTCATATATTTTAATATCTAGTGATATATCCTCATTTATTGTAAATTAACATTATTCTTAGAATGTGTCAGATTTATGATTTTACAAAGTTCAACTCATATTGTAGAGTTTTTGAACTCGAATCACAAAGCTGAAATTGTATGAACATTTAAAATTATTTTGCAGTTTATTTGTTCATGGCCTAATGCAGTCCACTCAACATTTTCTTAACTGAAACATGTGGATTTCAAGGATATATCTGTCAACAATAGTCAGAAATAACTTCACTTTCAAAACATTATGATGATCCATCAGTCTTTTTCAGATGTTTTTCAGCCTACAGATTTTTCATACCAAGAGCTGTGAAGACATCTTTTAGCATATTCATCTCCTTTTGTCTCTGTTGGTCAAATGAAAATGCAAAAGTGTGGAGCAAGAAGAATTCCCTGAAGAATGTCTTTACCTCATTCTTCTTGATCCAACATAACTGTCTGGTGAAATTATGCAGGCAGAGATGATACAATATGTGTCATTAATTGAAACATTATATATCTACAGTGTAAACTATTCGTAAGTGAGATGGACACCATAAAGTTCCCTGGATTTTTTCTATCAAATATTCACTTTGTGCAACCCAGTAGGTACTTACATCACCATTTTATACCAATCTTGCATTTTTTAAGTGCTCTATAAGAACGTCTTCATCAGGAAGGATCTCAATACATATAGATTTCAGAATACTTGAATTTGCTTATTTCCTGTGTTTCCCTCCCAAAGTGACCCAGTGGAAACATTGTATATCAGAAAAAAAAAATATTTTTTTAAGGAGAAAAGCCAAAATTATTACTTCTCTCTAATTTTGAAGCTAAATGTGTGAAAGCACTTGGGTCTTGCTGCTAGAATAAGAAACCTTTAGATAATGCTCAGTCTGACTTAAGCTGGTAAAACCTAGTCTTCAAAGAGAGGGGCAAACATTTTTGTATATGTTTAAAGCATCATTTTAATGCCAGGTGACAATGGCTTCTTTCAAAATGAGAAGTGGAAGGCCATTGTATTGATCTTTCAAAAGAGGTGAGTCCTCCTACAGTCGCAGAGCCTACAGCAACAGCTCCCGTGGTACTATACACTCCTCTTTGGCAAAAATGCTGAAAACAATTGAATGTGTCTCCGCATTTTTCTTTAACAGTGTACTTAAATCTAGGAAGAAAATAAGGTAAGTCACTTAGAGATGCTATAAAAAGACCTGTTTACCCAAATTTTATAAAGGCTTCAAAAACTGTCTTCTAAAAATATGTATTTCATTCAAAATCATGTAATGGATTAAATCAATTAAACACCAGATAAGGTAATTAGAGCAAATAATAATAAAGAGAAACATTTAAAATGCTTCTGATATCCAGAGATACTTAAATAAATAATATATTCTCACAGTGAGAGCTTAAATTTGCAGAAAGAAGCAGGCTTTTTCAGAATTATTTTGCAATATTTAGAGAAATATTTCATACATTTTGTAATAGCAACTCTAGACTGCAAGTTCTTGACAGAAAAGCTATCACAATTCTGCACATATTACTTACTCTATCACAATGCTGGATCTCAAATAAATACACCAGTACAAAGATGTGCTGGTTTAAAGGCAAACCAGCAGGAGAAATGGACCCACCACAAGAGAGATTATAAGTCAGACTTACAATTTAATGAAAGATATTACAATAAATACACTGACACAAAGAGAAAACTGCTTTCCACTCACCAAAACCCAGC
>JAWWEW010000001.1:96562202-96631272 GCA_035583185.1 Anabacerthia variegaticeps
GTGAGTCATGGGGTATTGTTGAACCGATGATGGCCCATTGGCAGCCACGCCCCCTCAGGCTGGGTGTGAAGGTGCTAACGACTCCCTAGTAATGTGCTGTGAATGGTCCATTGTTCTTGGGAAATGAATAGAGGGGGATAGAATACATAGCTTTGATCACCCCCCCCACAGTGATAACTGGTCCCACCTGCTGAACTAGGACAGTAAAGCAGAGGCTTAGGCTATTAAGATGACTCCAATGTCAAATCAGGGGCTGCCTCGGATACAACTTTTAAGAGACGTGTTCATGATCAACCTCATAGTTTGCAAGTTCAACCATCCATATATATTATGAAAAAAACAAGAGCACTTGAGCAGGCTTTAAGGTAAGCATTTGTTCTTCCAGGCCTCCTTTCTCCTAATATTTTTTTGAGAATGAATATGGATACAAATGCAGGGGAAATATTTCAGGCATTCAGGAAAATATAAGGGTTTGTGCATGTCCCTCTAGAATTCCCTGAGAGATAGGAGCAAAAGCAAATAGAGAGCAACTAGAAAATCAACTTATAACAATGAAAATAAAAGCCTAAAGAGGAGTGGAGAAACTTAGAATTCTGTTTGCAACATCACTGATCACTCAGAATTTTCTGAATTATTTTAGAAAGGTTTCACATACCTGATTATTTAGTAAAAAAGGACATCCCTCTCCAAGTTAGTCACAAGGATGTTATTAAAAATTGTATGTCTCAATAAAGGAGATAAATTGAAACTACAGCTAGTATGGTCCTGACTTATCAAAACTAACTCTTTTCCTATTAATTTGCCTAAAAGTTTGGAAATAGCTGCCTAGGTGAACCCTGTTTTCTGTTGCCTACTAATTATTTTCTTCTTAAAGTGAATAGTCTTCAGAGATGTGTTGGAGTAATTCTTGACCTTTGAAGTCAAAAGACACGGTTGATTACTGTAAAGTCTAATTATCCCTTACAGGGATACTCATGATTGCTAACTTTGCTTTGAAGAAATTAGGATCCTTGGTGCATATTAAATGAATAGAGGAAGATTACTCCAGTGGCTGAACTAGACCAGGTGACTAACTACTGTTTTTCTACAACCTTGATAGGTTTTATCAAGACACTTGAACAACTCTTCTTCTTTATAGAAGAATGAGGCCCAAACACTCAGATATACTGCTAATTTTTAACCTACACAGACAGAGCATAAATCTTTATTTATATCTGTCTTCTTGGCAATGCTTTGCTTAATGCAGACCAGGATACGCTTCTCCTCCTTTGCAGCAAGAGTGTTTTGCTGACTTGTATCCAACCTGGTGTCCACTGGGACCCCCAGGACTTTTTCTGCCAGCCTGATTTCCAGCTTTGCAGCCCCCAGTGTATATTGGTGCCTGGTGTTGTTCCTCTCCAGGTGCAGAATTTTTCACTTCCCTTGTTGAACGTCGTGAGATTCCTGTTGATTTCTCCAGATGTTGAGGTCCTTCTGTATGGCAGCACAACACACTGGCCATGGTATCAGCCACTCCTCCCAGTTTAATGCTATTTACAAACTTGCTGAGGTTACACTCTACCACATCATTCAGATCATTAATAAAGTTGTTAAACAGGTGTGGAGCCAGTACTGGGTCCATTACCATATCTGTTGCAATTTATCAGTGACATATCAGCAGTGGTATTAAGAAAAAAAATACTGAATGTAATTTGACCAGAAAATATTTCACCTTCAGGATTCTTACAATAATAGTCCACAGCAGGACTCAAAATTTCCCCAGCTGAGGAATTTGAATGAATAAACTTCAATAGTAAAAATATAGGAACATTAAAAAATGGTTAAAATGGAAAAGGGAAATGTAAAAAAAAAAAAAAAAAGTAGTGAAGAAAATAATCTGCAGGCTTATTCAGGAGCCTAAACCTTTCATCAAGGTAAGCCATTTATTTCAAGTGACATGTGTAGAACCATGAGGCTTTGAGGCCACAGCTCATTTGTTTTGTTAGACACTGACACAGAGAGACGAATGAAAGATAGGGAAAATGTGAGAAAAGTGAAGAAATCATGAGAGTAAAGGCAAGATAACTGTCAGGGAGTCATGCAGGGATATAAGCAGCTTACAGAGCCTATGAGCTAGTATTATGTCTCTAAGGAATATGACCTTAATAAATGCAGTCCATTACACCTTTAGAATCAGTACAGCTTCAAAGCTATTTGCATGTAAATGATTGCATTTTCTGTCATCCAGTATTATCTGATGATTGTAAGCTAGCACTTTTTTGTTGTTGTTCATGTGATTTATGCTCTAGTTCTGCTTAAAAACTGCAGAGAAGAGCTACTGGTGTCAGCAGAACTTGGTACTCTCCAAATGTGGAAGTAAATAAATTCAACAACTCCACACTTTTGCATTTTTTCCCCCAGTTTCTCAGTATAAAAATGTGTTGCCTTTAAGTATTGCCTCCCCTGGTTGTTTGCTAGAAGAATGTAATGCATACCACAGCTTAGACTGACCAAGTTGGCTATTGATTTAATACAACCTGACGATATGACATTGTGATGAGGAAAACAAAATTATATAGATGACTGTATCATTAACTACAGAGAGATATACAAGTTTTTCCAGACTTTTTCCCACGGAAGGATGCCAATGAATTAAAAAAAACCCCAAACAATAATCAGCATTGAAAAGTAGTACATCTATATTTGGAATAAGAAGTAAGCTGATGACAAATGGGAAATACTGCGATCCAAATACATTTTAAAAATTATTAGCATAAGCATAATTTAATTGATAAAAGACAACAACACAGATGCAGATATCATTGATGGGAAAAATGAAGAAGTAGAAAAAGCCACACTCCTTCAATGCTCATAATCTCCGAAGAGTTATCATAGAAACATAGAATATTCCGAGTAGGAAGAGACCCTTCAGGATCACCAAGTCCAATGCCTGGCCCTGTGCAGAACCCCCCAAGAATAACACCATGCATCTGAGAGCATTGCCCAAACACTCCTTGAACTCAGACAATCTTGGTGCAGTGACCATTTCCCTGGGGAGCCTGTTCCAGTGCTCAGACCTTTTGCTGATATCCAACCTAAATCCCCTCTGACTCACCTTCATGTCACTTCCTGGAGTCCTGTCACTGGTCATGAGAAAAAAGAGATCAGTACCTGCCCCTCTGCTTCCCCTCATGAGGATGTTGTAGGCTGCAATGAGGTCTCCACTCAGTGTCCTCTTCTTTTCCAGGCTGAACAGACCAACTGATCTCAGCTACTCCTCATAAGGCTTCCCCTCCAAACCATTCACCATCCTCGTGGCCCTATTGTGACCTAGTTCACTCTGTATTACAAATAAGACATCATAATTAGTCTACACCTGGGCCCAATGTTCATGAGACTTGTGCTACTGTTCACAAGTGTGAAGACATGAATGTTTACATCAATCAGTACTTCAGGTACTAAAGTCTTCTTAACTGAGGTATTAAATCTGAGTTCAGTGGGGTTTGTCCATGTGCAATGCTTGTATTTAAATTATTTGAACTGATATATTTGCCTAAAGTGTATGATTCCATCTTCTGTGCTTGTATGGATGGTAGCTCTTTCTCTCCTTTCTAGCTTTACTGTCTTGTCTAGTGTGATAGTTGTTCCCTTCCTTGACAATGTCCACTGGTTGAGGATGCTTTCCATACTTATAGGTCTTCCCAACAAGATGATTTAAGAAGATTAATCACAATTTTCTTATTAAATTTGCCACATTAAACCCCAAACAATAAACATCATTGTCTTAAAAGAAATCTCTGTTGAATTGACTTTTTGTACAAGACATGAACTTAATACAGGTTGCAGTCTAAGCTATTATTCTTATTTGACCTAAATACTTGAATCATTTGGAATCTTGTAAAACAGTTTTCTCCAAAAGAGAAACTGCTGAAGAATGGCCAAACTCTCTGTTCTCTAGACAAAGGGGAAAAATTCTCTTGCTTGTGGTGCCAAATTCCATTAAACTTACGTTTAACTTCAAAGATCTCACTGCTGAGTCACCAAGGTTTTTATGATTGAATATGGAAGTTCCCATCTGGCTCACTAATGTCCTCTTTTTCCACGTCTCCATCCTCCTCAGGCCTGTGCCCCATGGGCTCTGCTGGATTAGCTGTAGTGTCCGCAAAGCTTTTAGGCTCTAGGTATTAGTTCTACTCATTCATCAGGCAGCATGTCTTGCTCTCAGCTAGTTAAAGCCTGAAGATAATAATGTAAATGAAAAATGATGGCTGGACTAGGTTAATATGCTACATTATGAACTAGTACAGTTTTTGCAATAGCAGCATTGAGAAGAAGTAGAAGGGAAAGCTCAAGGAAATAAGCTCTTCAACCACCCTGGCTCTGTGATTACATGATTACAGATGAATACATGATTAATACCTTCACACATCACTTCCACAAAAACAGGGCAGGAAGCTGCCTTTGCCCATGCAATTAACATGGTGAAGCAGTCTCAGAAGTGTGTCTCTGTTTTACCAAGATGTATACTTAACCTCAAGTTAGAAGCAATTATTGTTTTTACCTAGTCCTATGAGGAAATTTAAAGGCATTTAAAAACAGGTAGTAAATGTGTTAGCCAGTATCTGTTGTGTATAACTCAACCTACAGCATTATTATTCTTTAAGCATCAACATGTAGTGAGTAGCAATTTAGGAGGAAAACATTTTGTGAAGACCAGTATAATATAATTTTACCCATCAGTAAGCAACAGTGCACAGCCATGAAGACTATTTACATACTGACAGCTGGTCTGATAATGCCCCTCCCTCTCTGCCTATCATCTAGGCTGTGCCCACACAGCCCAAGACCTAGTGCATTGATCTTACTTAGTATTTAGCAATTTCAGCAGTTTCATATGGTCAGAAGTGATTTGTATAGTGTCCATAAAGTTTGAAAAAAATTTATTTGCATCATGATGTTTGCTTCTTCTGGCACTATAGTCTTGAGATCCCATCTCCCTGTAGCCATATAATACTTTTCTTCAAGTATAATCCTCTACTTCAAATGGTTTTATACTCTCTGCCTTGTGTAAGAATATATCTTGTATTGAAACAGCTCTTGTAGCAGACTCTTTTCAAGTTCTTAATCTACTCAATAAATTGTAACTCCCCTTTTCAACTCAAGTAGTTATGGCAGCACAGTATTGCATTTCATTTTATTCAGTGGGCTGTGACAGCCCATAACTGTGACCTTTTTTGTGGACATGCTTATAGTTGTCAGGAATTATGACTTGTAGTGATCCACAAAAATGCTATTGCATTATCTCTTGATAATGTAAAGTAGCATAAGATATATCATTACTCTAATAACAGCCTCTCATTTTTTCTATTTTCTTCCACTGTTTGCAAATGGAAAAATAGCAAAACAGAATACAAATATATCAATTTGTAGCATATTTTTGTTTTGTTTGTGAGTTGAACTGGTGTCATTGATGCAAGCTGTTTGTTTCTCTAGATACCCTATTATTTGTGTGTACGTTTAAATTATGTTTTTTCTCTAGGTTTAAGAACACCCATAGAAATACCCCCTTTTCAGGCTACTCTGCACTCTTTCCATCATATCTGACATTATAAATGTTTGAACATAAAAATCAATTGCGTGATAAGCCTGGTGCTTTTCTTAGCCCACAGAGCTACTATAATTCATAGTTATAAGTCAAGCCATGTAAAACTATTCAAAATTACTAAAGATATAACCCCCTATAAAACTGCCATAATCCTTCCCCACAGGTTATTTCTGTGTAAATTTTCTGTAGCATATGGATGCTCATCTGATCTTCCTACATCTGAATATTCTGGAAATTAGGATGACTGTACACGTAAGGGCTGAGCTTCAAATATTGCATTGACTTTTTGTTTAAGTATATTTTTAACATGTCAGGCAACTTTATCTAACCCTCTGTAAAAATTCTTGTGTATCTTCCACAGCAATTAAATCATAGAGAATGATTTCGTTGTAAAAACACTCAGTAAATTACTTAATGCATTACTTTGTGTTACTCAGAAAACAAAATATGTGATAAAATTTAAAAGGTCAAAACCGAAATGAAGCACTTCTAATAAAAGGTTATGAATAAAACAAATTGTTTATCTCACACTTTTTTCCCCTTCATTGTCACATTTACATGTAGAAGTCCAGAATTTTGTCGTTCTGTTCTCAACTTATTTTTCTAGATCTGTGTGGGTATTTTGTTTCATTAATAATTTCTGATTAACACCTTTTCAATGACAAAGCCTCAAACCAGGGCAGCCTTCCTGGACACTCTTTTTTCTTCTACTGCTCATAAATCTGTAATTATAAACATTATGTTTGAATATATCAAATAGCTATATTTTGGGGGTGGTTTTGGAGGTGAGGGTGAAAGATCACAGCTTCTTTGCCAAGTGTCATCACTAAGGAGTCTTTCTTTCTCCTTCAAAGCACATGTCAAAAGGAACAAAAATGATTAAAGTCTCTGATGTTCTCCCTTACACATGTAAAAAGATGCTGCCTGTCTTCAGGTAAACTTTTTCTTTTGTTTCCTTAATTACTGTCTTCCTGTGGGAAACCAAAGTAATTTTCTTTAAAGTAAATAGAGTACAAAATTAGACTTTCAGAGGGTTTTTTGATTTTTCCCGCTTTCTTTTTTTTTCTCTTTAAGAGACTGTTTAATCAGATCTGTAGAAGTGATGAGGGAGTATGCTAGTCTCTAACCTTGCAATTATTTCAAGATTTTTGAGCCTATTCACAGCTATTCTCTGTATTCCTTAGTGCCCTTTACAATAAGGCTATTAAGGCAAAGAGCTCAACTGCATTGTAGCTACTCCTAATGTTTATTCATAAGGTTTTGCCTTTGAAATTAATTTGTAAGGTCAGTCTGGGAACACTTATATGTACAATTATGTTTCCATAGCTTCTTCGCAATAACAATCTGCTACCATGCAACTCAGGACATCTTGGGGTAAGGCCAGTGGGACTTGCAGGAATGGGCTGACAGTAATCCTATGGAAGTCAGCAAGTACAAATGCCAAGCACTTCCTCAGGGAGCGCAAAGTCCCTGCAACGAGACAGGCTGAGGACAAAAGGGCCTCAACATGGCAATGAGCAGTGAGCTGAACACAAGCCTATGGCATGACCTGACAGCAAAAGCAGCCAGCAGTATCCTAGGCTGTGTGAACAGAGGCATGGACCATAGACAGAGGGCAGGGATTGTCCCTATGCACCTGATACTCCTCAGACCACAACCAGGTACTGTGCGCAGCTTTGGGCCCCAACACAGCAAAGACCTGGACAAAGTGAAGGGAACTTGGGGAGACCCTCCATGGTGGAGAGTCTGTAGCACTTGCTCCATGAGGAGAGGCTGAGGGAGCTGGGCTGGTTCAGCCCAGAAACAGAAGAGATTTGGGGGTATCTAACAGACCCCCACTATAAGAGGACCGTAAGAAGAGGTCATTGAGGTTGCCCCAGTAGGCTGTGACATTTCTGTCCTTGGAAGGATTCAAGCCCTGAAACAAGCCAGGAGCAGCTTGGTCTTACCTCACAACTGGCCCTGCTATGGGTAAGGGATTGGTCTACAGATATCCTGAAGTAGTTTCCTGCCTAAAATCAGTTGCTAGTCTTTCACTTCTGATATAAATTGTACATTGGAGTTAACAGTGCAGAAAGTTTCATCCTTAAGGAATAAAAATGGCGTCAGAATGGCACAGCACTGCAAGTATTATTAAAGGCATTAATTTCAGTGGGAAGTGGTGAGATCAAGAACTGTACATCTGAAGAAGCAGAAATGCTATATGGTAAATACTGAGTTTTTGAGAAACTGGGAAATCTAGTCAGTATGGTATTTCAACCACAAAAACTCGATGTCAAGAGTACAAGGTCTCATCCGTTTAATTAAAATGCATGGCTAAAGCATATAAGATGTCTTTTCTGTCAGAATTTTCATACACACTTTATAGTGGCAAACACCAAATGATCATGGCTTGCCATAGCTGCAGACTGTACATACCTTCTGAATCAGCCAGGTAGGCTGACTCTAGCTGGATGGTGGTGATGACATCATCTCTGGGAAACAAATCCTGATGCATCTGGTTCTGATGTCTTTGGCTATTCATTTTTGAAAGTGTAGGGAAAGGGAGAAGCAACTGTGGAACTGAAGAGTTTCCTTTTGCAGTGAATATGTTGCAAGATCTTAATAAATGAGAGATTTTTGTCCAGGGTGGGAGAATTCATATTCACTTAATTTCTGCATAGCTTCATGTTGTTTCCTTTTTTTTTTATTTCATGCATGATATTTTTTTTCTGCAGAAATACATCTTCTATTACGCTGAGTGGAGTGTGAGGAGCTGAGAGCAAAGGTTATTGCTAAAGGGTAAACTTGCTTGAAACCATGCCATATTAATGCAAACTGATGACAAAACCAATATTTCTATATGTGGTGGTTTAGTTTTTGTGGTTTTGGCTTAAGCCTTCCCCGGTAACAAGGTTATAACTAAGGAAATATTCCACACCATTCCTTTACATAATCAGATGTATATAAGATGAGGAGGGGAGGTTCTTCACTCTCTTCCTTTCGAGTGCTTGGAGGACAGCAGGTCTCAATGCGTTGTCTTCTCTCTTATCTAAGTGAGCTGAGGGCTATCTGAGAAACTGTTGTCTGAATCCACATGGAGGTGAAGACTTCTGCTGTTTTCTTGAGGGAAGTTGGTGAGAGTTTATTGCATTAGTTACTTTATTGAGCTGTTCCCTGAGTTTTTGAGTGTGTATATCTGGTTTGTTTTGGTTTTACCTGTTTTTGTCCTGTTTTGTCCTTTTTTCTCTTCCCCTTTCCCCCTTTTCCCTTTTGGGGTTGTTTGGGATTCTTGTTCTGTATATACATAGTGTTTAATTGTATATAATTGTAATATATTTGAATATATATTTTTACTACAAATCTTCTTTTGGCACCTTTTTTTTTCTTCTCTTTCAGGAGGGGGCAATCTGTGTGGCCAACTGCTGGGTTTGTCAGGGAGCTAACCCAAACCACTACAGTATATTATGTAGTCCTTTTTCAGGTAACATGAATATGAGACACTTAACTGATTTGTGGCTTAAACATTGTTAAAATCACTGAATTACTTTTGTCTGCTGTATGCAAAGAAGCCACTGCTCATCAAAGCCCACCCCTCCCCAAAAATGCCTACTAATTTGAACTATGACAGGAACTTGAGATAGAGGCTCAGTTATGGTCGAGTTCTTCCAGGAGAAGGATGTATCCACAAGTGTGAGACACTGGAATGCTCATGGCTCAGACAATCAAGGTGCAAGCTGAGGATGTGCCAAGTAACTACCCAGGTGCTGAGGGTGTGCACACCTGTCACCTCAGGCTACAAGCTGGTGTTGAACAAGATAAGGAAAGAGGCAAATCCTGCAAGGTGAGGTAGTGTTTCTTTTTCCTTACACAAATAACTCAGCTCTGAAAACTCCCCTCTGGAGAAGCACTGGGACAATTCACACATAGCCTGAAGATTTCTGCTGATGGGCCATAATGGACACTGCATGCAGCTGTAATGGCTTAGAAGGTGTCAGAGGTGCATGAAATGTCCCATGATCCAGTATTACATCATCCATTGTACATCACGCCCCAGAGGAGGTATTTGGGGCATTTCCACCCCACCTAAGACTAATAAAAACCGCACCTGCATTTCTTCCCTCACACACACGGGCTTATTCCTTCATAACCTTGGACTTCACACACACAGGAGTTCCCTTACTACCACAGACTTCCTCCTCCATCACACGGGCTTCTTCCCTCACCAACCTGGGCTTCCCTCAATGGATCCAGACTGCAACCGTCACTTTGAAAAGACTGAGACTCTCACCATCAAGAAGGCCACAAGAAGACAATCAACAGGATGCCAATATTTTTTCTACTTAATCCGTCTCTCTGTCACTCTTTTTCTCTCCCCCTTTCTCTCTTTTTCCTATTTCTTTCTGTCTCTCTCTAGCTCACATTTACTGTTGAATAAAAATGTATACTGGTGACTTCAGCATATGTTCTCATTTGCACCTTAATTCAAGCAGAGGCATCTCTAATAATTTTAAAGGACATGATCATAACAACAGGTGAAGTCTGGATAAGTATTCCCAGTCAAACCATTTAAAAAATTACTTTGCATTGATGAAAATTGAATGTTTTTCTTACTTTGTGTTTTTGTTTTCTAATATTTCCCTGCACATTGTCATTTGGTTTGCCTTTTTTTTTTCTTTTTATCATGTTTTTTAGCACATGATTCTTCCCAAGTACTTGATTTTGCTTCATTTCAGTTGCTATAAATCAATACACAACAGACCAGAAGTCCCTGATTGTAAAATATTTCTGCTGGAGTGCACAAATTTTTATATGTTTTCATTACAATCATTAATATATATTTAATCAAAAGAATTTTAGTGCAAAAGTATTCTCAAGTTGCATTGCAACATGTATTTTTAATTGCCTTTTTTTTTTTTTTCAGTGCATATCTGAAGTACTTTAAAAAGGAGGTTTGTATCATTCCTTTTATTTTACATATGAGAAAGTAAATGGGGTATCTACAAGGAAAAATATATGCCACAAACTTGGAATTAAATAACAAAAAAAAATATTCATGCCTAATACCGGAATTCAGTGGCCCACTTTCTAGCACTGTATCCCATAGGGTCCTGAATTTGCTCAATATCTACCAGATTGGTCTGCAAGCTCCCAAGACACCTGGTCCTGTGCTGAAGTAACTGTTGTAGCCACACAAGGACAAGTGTCCTACCCAGCACTCCACTGCCACCCAAGAAGATTCTGATTTAAAGCTGTGGAAGAAAACTGACTTAATTGGATCCCCTAGCATTGGCACGGGTGATCATCGGTTTAGGTTGGACACCAATTAAAAGGGTTATTTCCTTTGGTAATACTCTGAATACTGCTAAAAGTAATGATGAGGAAGTTGAAAGTTACTCTGACAGATGCAGTTCGGTGAGCATCCCTTCACTCACTTTCAAATAAAGGCCTCATGCTGGCGATGTGGAGGGCACTGCAGGAGACAAGCACTCCTGAGAAGCTGAGGCAATATTCAGGGCACAGTTGTATACTTTTTCTTTCTGAAGACATCCTCAGTTACTGCCACTTTTACCATCCTGCATTACCATGGTCTTTCACATCCCCACTTTCACGTGGTTGTGAGTACACCCCATTACTAGAACCCTGAAAGCTTTAAAAATAACGAGTTTTAGGGATCTGGTTTACAGGGTGTTCTAAGAAGCAGCATGATTTAGACAGGGACTTATGTTGAATGGATGCAGGATGCATAAGAGACAGAAGGAGAAAAGATTAAGTAGTTTTGCCTCCTTCCAAATAAGGCATAGTGAAATTATGTCAGAAAGTTACCCATGGCAGCACTGAGTTCAGAGCACTATATGATTAAGCCTCTTCTCAGATTACTTAAGGTGTCACAAATATCTTGTGAAACATTTCAAACATATTTGCATTTGCTAGAAGTAACACTCCCTTGGGCAGATTTGTCAATCTCATAAGTAGCATTTAACACTGCATGTATAGTTTTTCTTATTGTAAAAAAATACTACAAAAATTAATTAACAAAAGCTTAATCAATCATTTCATTATTGCTACTATGGGATTAGTATATGTAGCCTACAAGGGATTAGAAGATGTAGCCTCCAGCTCGTTTTCAGACGTGTAGCCAGATGGGGAAACTCTGCTCTGTCACTTCTGCCTTTTCTGTCAACTTAACATGGCCTCATTATTTCCTTGCATTCCTTTTCTCTGTACCTGTGTGTTTCCCATGTAGTTATCTATATTTTATTTTTGGATATTCATCTAGTCACTATTGTGCCTGACCCTTCATTATGTACATGCATAGCCTCTATCCCTTGGCTTTGCAGATTCTCTTAGCACAGATGAAAGCCAATCAGTTCTTATCATTTTACTCACCTATCTGGCTGGAAAGGAGAGAATGAAAACAAATAAATGAATAACCAGTTTTTAGCTGTACTTTCATCTTCGTCATGAACACACTTACCTGGTTCATCATCAGCAATAAACAATCTATAGTGGTTGTGTGCTAAAATATTTTCATCCATTCAGGAAATCTTGTAAGAATCACAAACATAAATATTCCTTAGGAGAAGTCATCATTATTTAGCAGTTAAAGTTGTCCCATTATTCCGAATACCATTGTCTTTTCATTTTTTAACGAGTGCCACCGAAAATGTATGGTCCTGATTACATTTTACAGCTGATATTGTAGCAGAAATTATCACTGGTGAATATGGAAGATAACATCAGAAAGCAATCCCTGCAGTTATTCATCAAACAAAATTTTAGAAATAAGGGATAAAAAAGGTAAAAACAATGAAAAAGTTTTCCATTATCATAGATACAAAACAGTTCTCAGTATCTATTCAGCCTTGTAATAGATCTTTTTATATGATACATGAAACTATATAAAAATATATGATAGATCCAAACACCATGCATTACTACTCTGCACAATAATGCAGGGTTATAAAAGTGGCAGAAGCTGAAAAGGTCTTTAGAAAGAAAGGGTATACAGCCATGTCCATGTCTTTAACATATTATTTGTAATAGAATTGACTTTGAAACTTTCACATTTGCAAAACCCCATTACATTAATTGAAATAAAATCCATAACGGAGGGCATAGAAATGCTTTGTATCAAATTTTTCACAGCAAGATATTTCACATTTCTTGCCTAAGTTGTCTGGGTCATCTATTTTGAGTGACTTTGGTTTGATGGAAAGAGATTAAGATGTTTCTTTTGGTGTTTTTTCTTCCAAGGAGAGTTGGACTAAGATGTCAAAAAGTGAATGAAGATAAGGTGGAGATATGCCTGGTAAAGAAAATTATGACAAACTCATATTTTCATGTTTTAGTTTACTCTAGAAAATACACTTTTTGAATAAAATATAAGTGAGTTTTACAGCTACAGTTTCAGACATATTCTGATATTATAACAAAGGGAAGTGTTGTAGTCTGAATAAATGGAAGGTCTAATAGCCTAGCCTGAACACAGGTCTTCATTCATCAGATGAACACAGTCATATTAACAATAAGTGGAAAAGAGATTCATGCCTCTGATTTTCCTTTTGGTTGGAGTAAAAATGTGTGTTTCTGTACAATTAGAAGTAATTTGAATATTTATTCTTCATCCCTTGAGAGAAAACTGTTAGTAACAAATATAAATCTCTTCAGACACTCACACTCCACAGCATTTGCAGCCTTGCAGAGCTTATCAAAACTATTTTATCAAAAACTTTATTTTTTAAAAAAATTAACAGACTGATTAGTGCTATAAGGAACTGAAAACTGGGGAATAGCAAAATATAAATTTCAGAAGGTGACTTTAGGCTGGTCTTTGAAATTTAGTATAAAATGATTCTTCATGGCAGTGTTTCTATGAGGTAGATGAGAGATATCTTACTGTTACTGCATCCTGAAAAAGCTAAAGGCAGACATGGTTAATAAACACAATCTTTTGTGTATAGGTTTTCTAACAACTCTGTTAAATTACATGTAATATTAGTTATGCTTTTTGTCCTCAGAATGTAAATAGAATTATATATTATACATATTATGCATATTATATATCCCTATATATATTCCTAAAAGGTCGTTAATGCAAAATATAATTTAAATATTATTATGACATTATGACCACAGATTTGTTTGACTGATTTCTGTTGAATGACTTATTATACACCATATCCAACCCATATCAGAGCATCCATGTGTAAGGAAACTGAAGGGATCCGTTACCAGAAAATGCAGCAATGTAATCATTACCATGTACACTTCAAATTGCTGCTTTCATGGTTAGCTTGCAGTGCCTCCTGCTAGCAAAAAGGAGAGAGACCTCCCTGCCAGGAGAAGGAAGCACACCTTCCTTATCTGCTTTCCTGCTGTTCCCCTCTAACTGTGTCGATTAATGTGTCCTGGTTTTGCCTAATTCTGGGTACTAATGATTTATCTAGTTAGCCATTCTCTGAATTTCAGTGTATGTGCCTGATAATATTTATAATGAGTCCTCTTCCCAGACTGGAGATACTCTGGGAACTACCATAATTTTCAGTGTGATTTCTGGGGTTTTTTTCCCCATCTGACATCCCAGAAATCTGTGTGATCATGCTGAGAAACTGCAGGACTTGGCATACCTTTGTTGGTTTTTGGCTTTTTTTGGTTGGTTGGCTGGTTTTTTTTCCCTAGGTGTGTGTACATCACATTGGTGCCAGATAGAAGGCAAAAAGTGAAGTTCCTCTCATTCGTGAGTCTTTATGGCTCAGTCCATAGGCTCTCACCTTTTCCACTTGAGGCACTCTTGTGGATCACAGGGTGCTCTACAGAACTGCTAGATGTGAATTAACTTGTGTTCTGAGAGTTTTAAATAAAATTGTTCATTCCTGACACTCTATCAGACCTAAACACATGAGTTCCTTTAAAAGAGCTCAGCTCACACACTTATGGCATTTGTTGGGGACTGCTGACTTATTTTGTGCTTCTTGAAAATCCCGGAGTCCTCCAGGTAGTGAAACATGTCCAATGAACAAGGAAAACTGCTAGGCACTGACTGTTTTTCCCAAATTTTACCCTTAGGAAGTCTTTTCAAGACAGAGAGAACAATGAATTTAGACATTCTTACTGCATTTTAGTATCACAGCAGAAATCTGAGCTGCTGCTGACTAAACCTGGCAGAGAGTCAGAAACAGCACAAGCCCCTGGTGTAGTGCTGAGCCCAATATGATGAGCGCAGCTGACAGGCTGATGCAACTAAGCTGCTGCCAGCATCTTTGCATGGTCCCATCCTGAGCTACACAGAGCTATCTGTTTGAGCTGGCATTGAATGAATGGTTCTTCCTCCCTCCCTTGTTCATTTTTCTGTAACTTGATATAAGGCTGTGACAAAAATGTCCTACAGCTACACTAAATCACAGAATTTAGGCAAGTAGGTAGCCAAGGGGATCAGGCCTTTATCTCTCTGTTGGCATTGCTATGGATAGTTGACTTCATGGACCCATAAAAGAGTTTACACCATACACCAGATGCCTAAACAAATCTGATCATTGTTTGAATGCTTCAGCTACATCAAATAAGAATATCAATCTCAGTCAGGTACACCTAGAAGTGACAAGGAATAAAATGCACTAGCTTCTCAAGTATCTGTCTTCTGGGGGTTTAGCAGATCTTATTGATTTAAGTAGTGCTGAGAATACACTATTAGCCATTCAGGGGTAGAAAGTTTTTAAGATATGTGTAGCAACACTGACATTGTCCATACAGATGCAGCAATGGCAGCAGTGAACTTCTATAAAGTTTCTCAGCTAATTTGATTTTCAGCATATACTTTTAGCAAAGATGAAGACCAGACAAGTAACCAGAGATAGCTTTATTACTTTCTGCCTGAGCCATTACACAGACAGTAATTTTCACCCAATAAAATAAAATGGTCCTTGAAACTGCTCTCTGCAATCTCTGAGGCAAGGTCTTTATACCATGATGAGAAGGTAGAAGGATAGGTAGCACTTTATTGTTTTCCTAACTTAGAGAATGTGCAATTTAAAATTTTCCTGATTATCACAGGATGGTACCAAGCCCGAGATTTCTATGCCAGAGAGTATTAATCAGGTTTATGACATCAACGTAGCTGGCTTATTATTGGATGTCACAGTGCCAGCTCTCTAGTGTAATGATCTGTGTGACACCTGGAGTAGAAAATTGATCACTGCATGTACCTGTAGGGACTGAGGTCAATACATCAACATATGCCCAAGCAATTTATAATATTTACTGCTGAAATACCACTTCTAGAAATACTATACCTTCTCACCACTACAGTCACTGACATATCATTTTCCTAAACACCTCAAAATGGCTACTGCATATATGCAGATCATGTGTGCAGCAGAAAGCACCAAGTCTTGTGGTTTCAGGTCTGTCAGTGTATCCATAGCTGCAAGGACTCACCATAAGTTCTACTTCTGTTTCATTTCTCATATCCTTTTGAAACATCTATTATCTAGTTATTAATATCTTAGAAAACAAAGCTTGTCCTTCCTTTCATTCCTGTTTCACCAGCTGCTTTTGCAGGCTGTTGATCCCTGCTTATGCTAACACCAGTATGATCAGGTTTTTTACTAGTAATAAAACTGTATTTGTGTAGTTGCCTAATGAATCTGCTCACATTACACACTTGCCTTCTCCTTTTTTTCAGCCATGAAGTGATTCCCTTCCAACTCAGCATATTCTGTGATTGCTTTTTCTTTTCCCAGTTCATCAGGCAAAGGGGGCTTGTATAAGACAAACATAAAAGAGGCTCTTTTGCAGTATTTTGCCCAGTTACCAAAAAAAAAAAAAAAAAAAAGACACCTCAATATGAACTTGTGGTTTACTTTTTCAGTGACAATATGGCCTTCAGTGGTCCTCTGTGAACCTCTCCTGGTGAGAACTCTGAGATGCTCTCTAAAAATTTGAGATTATTTGAGATGACATTAAAATACATCAGGGTGTGTTCCCTTTCTACACTATTCTGGCGAGACCCCGCCTGGAGTATTGCATTCAGCTCTGGGATCCTCAGCACAGGAAAAGCATGGACCTATTGGAGTGGGTCCACAAAAATTATCAGAGGGATGAAGCACCTGTTTTGTGAAGACAGGTTTTCAATGAAAAAGAGCTGAGGATGACCAATGTATCTTTAGATTTGTTCAAGATGACACTTTGATTGAAAGTATATACATCCAAACCAGTGTATCAATTTTCACATGTTCAGGATATCTATATCAGGAGAGTATGAGGACAACAATATCATTGCTTTTCAGGCAATTCTCCATTAAAATTATTGAAAAGCATTCAAGATTATTATTTGCTTTTATCAATATTATTTGCTAAAGACATAAGCAAAAATATGTGATTTAAAAAGTTTATGTTAACTGAGTCTGTTAACTGAGGTTTTAATATTTGCTCTTCAACAAACTTGTGGAATACTAGTTCCAGATTTTTTTTTTTTAATGTGTCTCATCCTTTATCACACTCTAAATATTTAGCAGAGGAGTAAGAACAGAATAGATTAAGATCATGGTTTTGCCTCCTAAGCCACATAGGCATCTCAGGGGCATCTCAGAAGAAAAGCAAACTACAGGAAATTGAAATCTCTTCAGTAGATCAATTCGCAATTGATGCCAACACAGCAACTTGGAATTAATGGACAGAAGAATTTTGTAACTATGTCTTCCATTTAAAACACAGTAGATCCACTTTTGCACAATAATCGAACCCTGGAAATTCAGCCTTGAAACCAAAATATCTTCAGCTGAGCATTTTTCTAAACAGAAGCCACTCAGGTGAAATTAATTATTTCCACACAGCCAAGGGGAACTGGGTAATGGAGCCCTTGGGATAGGTTTTACTCCTGGAGGAAAAGAACTCTACAGATTTGATAAGGTAGCCTGAGCAGCATTTTTCACATGGACTTCTCTGAGCAACCCTGCAACTTAATGAGGCACCCTGTGAAATACATAGTGATGGGCAGTTCAGAAGGTAAAAAGGAGACTTTGTGCACCTGAAATTTAAGCTTGAAGCAGTCTTTTACCTCAGTGAGTGCAAATGGCCAGCTGTTGGCAGATTCGTTTATTCTGTTCAATTCTTTGTCATATTATCTGTAAAGTGCTACAAGTGATATACACTTTAGTCTGTTTGGGAGCCTGGTTTAAAATCCCAGACAAGAAAAATGGCTGGAGGGCCAGAATTGTGATTTACAGAGACAGGTTGTCATTCTGAATCAGGGATGACATTCTTAAAATGGTTACCTCAATTCATAAACAATAGGGTTTTATAAAACCCAGCACTTTTTGACATCTTCTTTTCAACCCTGCTTCCCATGGCACTCATATGTACAAGTTTCACGTGTACCTTTTGGTCAGAGGCATCATGGCCTTGGGTAGGCAAGACTAAGTCAGGTTTCCAGAACAAAGCCATCCAGAGAAGGCAGAACTGCCATGTGATCGCCTGCGTCTTATGAAAGAGGTGCACAGCTCTGCTGCTCTTCCCAGGGCTCTCTGTGTATGGAAGCATCACCCTTGAAGCTATCACTGTGCTCAGTATGCCTCTGTGGTCCCAGGAATGCAAGCTCTAGCTGGCTCCTCAGCAAGCTGTCCCACAACTGTGAGATCAGGGAATTCCCTCCTGACTTCAGGTGGGACTTCCATGTTTCCTCTAACAGAGTATAAGAGGTCAATGAGCAGCTGGTTTATAATCTGTAACCACCAGTCAGCTGTTGATTCTCTTTGTATGGACCCTCAAGATTCCTTTCTTCATGTACAAT
This sequence comes from Anabacerthia variegaticeps, assembly GCA_035583185.1. Taxonomy (NCBI): domain Eukaryota; kingdom Metazoa; phylum Chordata; class Aves; order Passeriformes; family Furnariidae; genus Anabacerthia; species Anabacerthia variegaticeps. The sequence goes on from JAWWEW010000001.1 coordinate 96,580,556, forward strand.
AAGTCTAACCTTACTTTGTAAGAGTGCCAGGAATTCTACTCAAATATTACAAATTCCTTGCGAAATGTGGTGTGTGTGACAGAATTTCAGTCTTTTCAATTTGTGATCCTCCGTATCTCTGCCTTACTATTATTTCAAGGAGGATCATAAAACTGCAGGAGCACCTGAAAACACCAAGTTATGATGACAGAAACACTAGAATTGCAGTACAGGAGTAGTTTGAAAAGCAGTAGTCTACATTTTGAAAAAAATAAAAACAAAGAATTTGATGCTTGTTATAAGTGAGGAATTGCTGAAGCTCAAATCAGAGTAGAATGAAAAGGGGTAAAAAGTAATTTTTAAGGTTAATCTTTTAGGATGTTTGTTCTAAAACAACCTAGGTAATGCCTACTAGTATTATAATACTTAAAAGGTTAGGTGATGTTATTTTAGTTGTGTGAAATAGTATTTCATAGTTACCAGTTCTCTGTTTTTCTGGGTCATGAGGCATTAATGGATTTGGGTGGATTGGAAAAAGTCATAGACCTATAACTTCATTAATTTCTCATGAGCTCTTAAATAAGTATACAGTATATTTTATTAGAAAGACTATGAAATTTCTCCCTTTAATTGCACAATATTGAGAAAACAGAGAGCCCAATCTGTGCCAATCATAATGCAATGCAGGTTTGAGAACAATGAGAACAGTAAGACTTCTACAATGAGATCTTAGACATGGAAATATCAAGAGTGTCAAGGAAAGAAAGTATTTTACAGATAAATACTGAAAAAGAACCAGAAAGGAACACATACAGAAAAAAAAATAAAAAAATTAAAAGTATAGATGGAAAGATGAACTAGGGTTTAAAGGCTGTAAAAATAGACTAATGAGAAAAAAATACAAAAATTAATTTTTCATTTGAAAAAACATTTCTGATTTGATCAGTGCTCAGCTGGAAGTTTGGTTCCACAATCCTGATGTATTGGTATTAGAATGTTTTGATAAGTTCCAGGGGAAAAGAAAAAAAAATCATCTTCTTTTGTCAATGTATTTTAATATTTTCTGGAGGAAATAAATTTTCATACCTGATTTTGTCAATTTTATTTTTTAATAAGAGGAGGTCTGGCTACATTCCATTGGAAATGCAATCATAATGAAAAGCAGTGAAACATATTTGAAATTGTCCTTATTCTTCTCTACTATGGCAACATGTTGTCTTTGAGTGCTTCAACCAGAAGCATACCTTTAATTTAGTAGTGAGGCATCTTTTGAACATAATTCTGCAATATGCTCTTTAATGTAGAGATAGGTTTGATCCCACAGTGAAGATGCATTAGCATTCCTTTTAAATTAAAAATCTGAATATATGGAAAATTATCTGGACTTTTTTAATGTTATTAAAATAATAATAATACTTTGCATGCATTTTTAGCTTTCCAGCTACAGTTGAACAAAATAAGGTTTTTTCCTACTGAAAAACTTTGAGAATATTAAGCTTTTCTTAGCCTGATATTGAAAAAAAAAAACGAAAAAAAAAAGCAACAACTTTGTCTTTCTAATAGTTTTTTCTCTATTCAGAATCCATTTCTTTCCAATTTTTTTATGAAACAACAAATCCTATTTTCAGTCTCTTCTTTTCCTTTTTATATTCTTATATATCAGCCAATGTGACAAGTTAAGAGGTATCACTTCAGCTAAAATCGATTCTTGAGAGTCAAATTAAATTAAGAAACAAACTGAACATACATTATTATTGGAGGGAAAGAACAGATCTTACTGAGCTAAATTTTCATGGAATTTTAGTAACTCTTTCCCTTTTCTATTTAAAATTACTGTGGTTTGGCAGAAAAAGAGAATCAATGTTTATTAAAGGCAAGACCTTGATAAAAATTATGAAGAACTGTTCCTTATACTGTACTAGGAGATAAATCAATTGAAAAATAAATTGCTTTACAAGTTCTACAAAACACTTGGGGTGGATGCAAATTTATTTCTTTACGCAACACTTCTATGTTTACAGGTTTTACGTACACAAGTTCAAGTGGCATTCAAATTATAACATTTCTTATTCAGGTGTCCTTGTAAAAATCCTTTATGTAAAAAAGACAAAAAAATGTATATTTTTTTAACTGTACTTAAAATGAGAAAGAAATTGTAAAACCTTACAGAAGAAGAATGGGGAAAAAAATGTAGAAGGAAACATTCATCTTGATCTTGTAACCTCAAATTTGAAGTGAATAGACTCTCTATTCCTGAAATCAGCTGGTTTTCCTAACAGTCTTTCAATTGAGAATTCCTCCCCAAGGTTACATTATGTCTCAAGTTGCACTTGTTAGAAAAAGCCCTTTTTGGTGGAGTATGCTAATTTTGTAGCTGCTTACCATAGTTGAACTTTCCAGGATGCCTAGATATATTTAATCTTCTTACTAATACTTCCTTTATAATTATTTCTTCCTTATTCAAAGTCATGCTTGGAACATTTCGCACTAGTAAAGGATTGTATCGTCTCAGGAGATACATAAATAGCACTTATGCACACCAGGTGCCTTCTCATGGACCAGACTCATTAACTGACTACTCCTTTACACAGCAATGGCAAAATTATTCTCTTCCCTTTCTCTTTGTGACTCAGGGTGCAGATTTAATTGTGAAGTGTCCATGTACTGAATCTTCATTTGTATGAGTATGATGAGTATGAACTTTCACAGGATCTTTGTTGTGCTGGTTTTGGCTAGGATAGTTAATTTTCTTCACAGTAGCTAGTATGGGCTATGCTTTGGATTGCTGGAAACAGTGTTGGTAACACAGAGATGTTTTTTGTTACTGCTGGGCAGGGCTTACACAGTGTCAAACAAAGACTCACCTCACCCCACCACTGAGGGGCCTGGGAGTGCACAAGGAGCTGGGACAGACACAGCTGGGACAGCTGACCTCAACTGTCCAGAGGGATTTCCTGCACTGTATTGCCTCATGATCAGCATATAAAATTTGGGGAAGAAAAAGTGGGACATGTTTGCAGTGATGGCGTTTGTCTTCCCAAGTCACAGTTATGTGTGACAGATCCTGGTTTTCCTGGAGGTGACTGAACACCTACCTGCCCGTGGGAAGTGGTGAATGGATTCCTTGTTTCATTTGCTGGCAAGTGTGGCCTTTACCTATTGAACTCTCCTTATCTCAACCCATGAGTTTTCACATTTTAGCTTTTCTGATTCTCTCCCACCCTTAGATTAGGGGAAGTGAGCAAGTGGCTTCATGTGGCTTTCTTGATGGCTGGAGTTAAACCATAACACTTCGTATTAACAGCCAAATGGGATAAAATAATAGAGTTCATTACTGTTTGTTTTTTTTTGTTTTGGTTTGGTTTTTTTTGGTTGTTTGTTTGTCTTTTGTTGTTGTTTTTATTTTTGTTTGGTTTTGGGTTTTGGGTTTTGTTTGTTTTGGGGTTTTTGTGTGTGCAGGGTTGGTTTGGTTTGGTTTGGTTGTTTTAATCAAGGTCAAATATTATTGCAATTAGCTAACAAATATAACTGTGAAAAGATTGACCTCTCCTTCATCGTCCAGGAGGACTATTGTAATATTTTCATTTAGTCTTCTATTATATTAGCTAACCTTTTAAGTATCTGTCTTGAATTCAAGATGCTATTTAGCTATTTCTTAAATGTTTTCACAGTCTGTATAAACTATTCATAAAAAAATTTTTGGACAGTTGTAATAGTTTTCTACAATTTTTTGTATGATTTCCTGTTCAAATGCAGCAGTTTAGCTGAGCAACTGAACAATACTTAGGTCAGTGTTTTTTCCCCCATCTTAATCAGTCACTCATACTGCTTTTTTTTGAACATTGATATCTCCTTTTAAATACTTTTTCTTTCACATGCTTCTGTTGTTGCAATCTGTATTTCTCATTTAATCTCCCCTGTTGTAACATTGCCTCTCTTTCTTCCAGTATCTTGCTTCATTCCTTTCTACATTCTGGGAAAGTCTTAAATTTCTATCAAGTCCAAAGAGGAGCTGATCTGAATCAGAATCATCTTTTTCCTATTGGTAGCTAGAATTACCACTCTATTTTTGTCCCATTTTATGGATTTCATAAACCATCTAATATTGCATTACATCCAATATTACACCTTTGTGGCAGCTGCTATTAACTGCTGCTCCACAACGCTCATATTCTTCCTGTCCCTCTGCTTTTAGTTAGACACTTTTGTTTGTCACTCTGCTGCTCTGCCACTGGCATAATGTGCTGTTCTTAGTAAGATGGTTATGGAAACCCCCAAACTTACAGTAAACTGTAGCACTGCTGCATTTATTGGAGTAAAGAAGGAAGCAAATGAACAAACTATGAAAAAACTTGCCAAAGAAGTAGCAAAGGGACCTTTAGTTGCATCTGTACTCTTAAATAAAACAAAGTGATGAGTCATGTTTAAGTACATGTCCACACTGCTGATAGCTAGCACTAACTAAAGCACACTGGCCACATCCACATCACCCACCACCCCTCTCAGGACTGATGCACATGTGACATGGAGACAGAATAATTTTTTCCTGTTTTCCATCTTTAATTACACTACCAGAATTAAGGTGCAGCATACACGAGAAATGATTTCAAGACAGGAACCAGTGTATTTGGGGATATGGATGGAGATGTGATGGCAGCAAATGCAAAGGCTTCTGGGACAGAATTGGATGATTACAGAGGGAGCCAAATCTGGCACATGAGCTAAATTTAGCATGGTTTCACTCCTCATCACGAGTTTGAACTGAAAATGTGCAGGCATAGCCAAATAGAATGCATTTAAGCGGGGAAAGAGATGATCAGGACTTTGGCAGCCTAGGTAGTAAGGGACTGAGCCCTTGAGCTCCCTTCCTGGCCTGCCTGTGTTTTGTTCTGTAACTAGGACTCTTGTTAGGCTGCTCATTCTGATTCTTGGTTCAAAGGAGAAAATTACTATTTCTTAAGGGTGTCACTCATTAATGGGCTACAAGTACAGCCTCCCTCTCAGTGCTCTCTCTCTCCCTGGACCCACGCATCTTCCGTTCTTCTCCATGCAGTGACCCAGCATCTGCCCAGTGGCAAAGAATATCCAGACTATTTCTTAGACTGGTGTTTTCTGCTAACACTCAAAACATAAACTGTGGTTTATCACCAGCTCCAAGGGAGTGCCAGATCTTCTGTTTCCAAAATGAACTTTACATCCCTTCAGCTACTATGCATTTGTATGAAACAATACAATCCACTATTTCTCCCCAAATGCTTACCTTTGCAGTTCAGGACAATAATATGTTCTGAAAGAAACTCTTGTTTTTGTATTTTCTATATGTCATACTGGTTTTGTCTTATTTGTCTAGTATATAGAATAATTCTGGGGCATTCTGTAGCATAAAAATTCTCACTATTTGAATGTTGCCACTTTCAGAACTGTGTATATTCAGCTCTCAACATCTTTTCCACCAGTGAGAAAGGTCTTGAATCTTCTTGTGAGTTTGAGTCTCCTGGTTTTACTAGAATCACTGAATGGGCTATAGGGTCTATAAGACATTTTTGCAGGGTGATCACAAAAAAAAGGACTGTGTTGAATATTTTCATTCTTGAAATTCAGAAGATTGAAACAATTGTTATAGATCCTTGGTTGGTTGGTTGGTTGGTTTTTTTACTTTCTTGACCTTAAGTGCTGATTATTGCAATTGCAGTGATGCAGTTGTCTTTGCTGTATTTCTTGTAGTCAGCCCTTTGACTTGGGAAAAGTATGACTAAAGTAGGAAATTAGTTATCGTCACTAACCCCAAATGTTCAATATGTCCACTGATTACATTGTGGAGATGAAGAGCTTCAGTGTTTATTTACATGTCCCTTTTTGCTTTATGTTTCCATTCAGTCCAGAGTCATGTTTTAATCTCCAATGTTAGCTTAAAAAAAATCAACTTAATAGCTTAGAATTGCCCATAAATTGTTTCCTGGGTACCTTTTATTATGATATTAAAAAAAGATGCTATTTTATCCCAAGCATAAGCACCTCTTGTCTGTGCTTCTCTATGAAAAGCAAGGACAGAAAATAAAAGTGCTCTGTTCCCTCAGTGTGAAAACTCATTTTTTTTTAAACCTGACCAGCATCAACAGGATAAAGAAAACATTTTCAAAGCGTATTTAACTTTATTGCCAACATGATTTGAAAATCATAAAAACTAAGTGACCCACCTATTGCTCCTGTTATCATTTTGAGGCCTGAGTTGCTGCAGCAAAACACAAAGCATCACATGTAATCTGTTCTTGAAAATGTTTCTCTGTGTTTTTCAGGGTTTACCAGGTGTTTCATTGTGTTTTAGGTGTCCTTGAAATTCAGCGATGTGACACTACTGCAAAGTACTGTGTGGAAGGGCTTCAGGATCAGAAATAAAATGCTGTTAAATGAAATGCTGCCTGTGTAATTAGCCTGAAGGTAATTTATTTTATTGAAGCTGCTTTTTTTTTTTTTTTTTTAAATATTAAATATTTTGATCCAAGTTCTGTCACAGATGCCCCCAAAAGCAAATTCTCTCTTGGCAGAAAGACAGCAGTATCCATGAAGTTTGACCACATTCTGACAGGCATATCACACAGATCACCATGAATAAATAAAGAAGCAGTAGTTCCCTCTTCATAAAAATTCGTTTTTCCTTTAATGAGGTGAATGAGGTCTAATTCATTTAATTATTAAAATTGTCCTGCTTTTTCTCTTGGTTACTAGATCCAACCAGTCGAGACAGAAAATGTGCAGAAGATAATATATGGCAAAGTCAATTTTTAAAGAGACTTGGAGTGTGAATTCACTGGGTACAGTTCCTCAGTGTCTGGGAAAATGACTCTCTGATTTTAAGAATGAAAATAAAGTCCAACAGCTACAAAGAGTACCAGCATTGTCTTTACGTTACTAAACCACAGACTTTCTCAGATTTCAAAGAATTTGTGGTGTTATACTGTGGAATCATCAGGTTACAATGTTTCCGTAAATTTATCCAGAAACAAGAGGTCTGACTGCATAGAGCTGATAGAGGGTCACAGCTATTACGACACTAATTTATTTGCTGATATTTAATACACCATTTTCTTTTCAGTAAGATTCCTGTTTAATGTTCTGATCACTATGACCTCTCTCTCCTAGGACATGTTAATGTCAGCTGATTGTTTACAGAGCTGTGCTTGTGGGAAGTTCCTCCAATAAGTCATTCATGTACAACTGATTTTTCCTTTTTTCCCCTTCTTTTTTTCCCCAGATTATTTCTACATCAAAATGTTATGATAGCTAGATCTGTCTAAACTCCCTTAGCAAACCTCCTCACTGCATCAATCTTCATCTCTGTACTGAGGTAAAGTCAATGTCTTTTCAGAGAGGCCAACTCAAAGACATGGACTGTGTTTTTCTCTATGTAAAAGTACTATTTGAATGAGACCTAAATTTGAAACTCAGGCGATAATTAAAAAACTATGACAATATGCTAAGCAAATTTGTGCATACACAAAATAAGTCAGAGGTACAAACACTTGACATTTAAGGCAGATTTTACTCCATACATCATATATCATGTTATCATACTTAGCAGTTACACATTTTATTTAAGAATGGAATATTCCAGAAGACAGACAACACAAGGAATTATCATGATATGCAGTTTCCATTGAAAGGAAGATGAGTAAAGGCCTCAAGATGTGTTCTCTGCCTAATGGGACCAGCCAGTGAGAAAGTTAGTTGTCGTTAATTGGTCATTACTGATCACGGGAATAGTCATTTGGGATTAATTAGTGTCACCTACAGTGCAGTGTAAGAAAGAAAAGGAGAAATCAGTCTCCGGAAAATAGATTTAGTGTCACAACAATCACATTTTCATTATAAACCATTAAGTCTGTAGATTGATGAGACAATTTTCTTTGGTGTTGAAAACTGATAAACACTAAATTGTAGTAATTGATTGGAATGATTTTAGGGAAAAGCCTATAAGCCTTGAAACTTTTTTTGTTGCTGTTTAATTTTGTCTATTGTCAGCATGGCCTAAGACTATTAATCTTTACAGTAAGTTGCAATGCTGTTCTCTTACGTTATTGAAAATAGGTTTGCTTCAAACCAAACCTGGTGACACTGGAGTCTACAATCAATGGTTTTTGAAACAATGGCAGAAAAGGGAATTCAGATACTATTTCTGGTTTACTGAGTGGATTTCTTATTTGTAATAAGGAAGTCTTTTAGAAACTAGATACCGAAACCATATCTGTGAAAGCTTTTTTTGTTTCCAGTGAGATTTCCAATTGGAATCACGATTACATTGATTACTTCTTTGCTTTACACTTATTAATTTTGATGATACTCATTCAGATTTCTGTTCCTGCAGGCTCAAGGGAAACAGCATCTTATCTCATTCAAGGATTATGAGATTCAAATTTAGAAGGCTAAATGCTTTTTAATAATAATGGAATGTCACAAAAGAATTTACTTTGATGGGTTCTCACAGCCTTTTCTTTAATTAAAAAATCCTTTTAATGCTTTTCATTTCGAGTTTCGCTGCAATACAAAATCTTTTTATTACTTTTTCATATTCAGAAAAATTATTTAAGAAGTATTTATTAAGTTTTCCTTAGCAAGACAAAATCTTTAGTTTTAGGAAATGGACTTTGACTGGTATTTGTGTATCAAAATGTGGGGATATAGATTTCCTTTTCAATCTTCAAAATAATTTTTATTACTAGTGCAACATTTTTATACATTAAAAAAAAAAAAAAAAGCCAGGTATCAAGTGGGACACCCCTATTTTTTTGTTTGCTTGTTTGGTACAAGAAAATAACAAACACACTTTTTCTTGCCTGACAATGCTTACAAACCTTCCAACCAAAGCCCTCACTTGATTCCATACTCTACAGAAGCTGATACAGAAGCAGCGTGATGCCAGCATATATTTTCAAGGCAGTTGTCTGAAGACAGGCAAAACCTGTGGAGGTCTTTGAAGGATTAGGATTTAATGCTCTACAAATCAAGGAATTTTTGAGAATTTCTGATTTTAAAGTAGCATGTCCTGTTAGTATTTCTGAAAAAGGAAAATAAGCAGGTTTCAACAAGTATGAATCATGCACTTTCAGCAACAACCCTGGAAAAATGCCAGGAAAGGCTAAAGGCTAGAAAGAGAAAGTCATTAAAGAGTGTAAAGAGAATGTTAATGATTTAAGCATCTATATATTGATGAACATGTATGTGTGTGTATATATATATAATTTTCTTCCCTTTGCAGGAAGAGAATTTGTTGAAAGAAATAATTTTTGGTATCTTGGAATAGGGTAAGGAAATCGAATCTGTTGAACAAGATTATCTGTAGATGGTCTGTTGCTGTCTGGATGCCATCCTAGTTTTGACCAGGATTTAAGATTACTCTATACCACCTCGCATCATTGCCAGGGAAGAGACTCTCTGGCTACCAAGAAGAAGGCTGTATCTTTTGGTGGAAAAATTATGGCAGCATTGTTTGTCATTGTTCGTTGTCTCAGGGTCTGTGGTGAACATTTTTGCATGTGACTCACCCTCTCATACATTTTTGTTATTAATATTGTTTTTGTACTGTTAGTTTTCTTATCTCATTGGTGTTTCCAGTAAACTGTTCTTATCTCAATCTCTGATTTTCACTTTTTGTGTGTCCAATTCTCAACTCCACCCTGCCGGAGCAGGAAGAGGGAGGGCAAGTGAGGAATGAGTGACCAGCATTATGGTTTGCAGTCTTGGTGCAAGAACTAAATTGACAAATACCATTTCTAAACCATGACAGTGCTGACAACAGTTCCTCTGTGGGTCCTTACAACAGCACCTTCAATTGGAATAGGTGAGATTTACCCAGACTTCTTCTTCTGCTCATGCCTCAAAATTTAACTGGACTATAGTCCTGCTACTGGAGAACATGCAGGGACCATCATAGTTCAATATCTTAATCTACACTCAAGAAGTCTGATAACTATCTTAGCAAAACACAAAGTGATGTCCGCCTGACATCTTCAGGAATAGTTTCTACAGACCATTTACAAATGTCTTTTCTGTGCAGTCTCCCCATTTTCCATCAGAAAGGACCTGAGACCCATAGTGGTCAGATTCTTCACCAGGATGTCAATCAATACTTGTAAGAATGATTTGGCTTAGGCACAGCAGGAGCTGCCTGAGAAGAACCTACAGGACTTAGAGTCCCACAGGGAATGCTTCTCCACTGGTAAGTCTCATACTCTGTTGTGAAAATGGTTAGGGGTTCAGTCACTGCAGTCATGTGTTTTCAAGTCAATGCATTGTCTCATCTCATCTCATCCACTAGCAGAGGATTTCCTGGCCACCCAGGGAATTCACAACTTAAAGGTGGACACACACAGACATAGCCTTGATACTCAGCTCCATCATAGTTATGAGTAAAGAACAAATGGGAATTTTTTACTTGTAAGTGAAGTCTCAGAGTCATTGCCAGAACCCAGTCAATTGTACTGCTGTAGTACCACTAGTTCTACTACTCATCATACTGAATCCTCACTGAAAATTTTGATAGAAAAGAACGTTGCTATACAAAATCAATTCAGCTAGAATAAATGCATTTAAAACAAACAAACAGAGCTGTTTTCATGATAGATCATGAGCTTTCATTTAGAAATTGCATTTTGAGAACATCTATTATGATTATGCTCAGATTCCTGTTTATATTGCAGACTAACTGGGTCAATATTTTTATCAATAGTTTTGAAGTGAATAATGAAATATTAACTGGTAAATCTTATATAAATGTTGGAGGATAAGCATATAAAGAAGAGGTTAGATTAGTTTATACAAGTGTATTTGGTCATGTAAGCTTAACTGAACAAATTGTATTTTAAATAAAGCTTTGATGTGATTAGCAATTCCATGTTTAAAAGGACTAAAAATTCCATCTTCTTAATATAATTTTACTTTAATTTAGAAAAAAAGTCAAGATATTTGAAAGCTTCCAGCTAAAGTTAATTGCTGTTCTCTTCTCAGTTCCAAGAAACTATTGACTGCCTCAGAACCAGCAACCGAAAGAGAAGCAGGATCTGTGCTGGCAATGAAGATAAGAATCAGATATTTCAATGTTCTTTACATCTCTCCCCCCCTCCTCCCCCCTAAGATGTTTCAAAGAAATGCACTGGGAGCCCAAGCTCCTCAATAGCCTGCCAAGTTGAGGAACCAGACTAAGGTGGTAAGAATTTCTGAAATATATCAGGAATTTTGTCAACATCATAGTTTTTCAGAGGGTTTCAATATTGATCAAATGACAAAATTCAAAGGAAAGATTCTTTTTTGAAAAGTTAATGAAGATTGACACATGGCCAGATGTCAAGGGAGGGATTCATCTGGCAAATTCGGATATCCACAATGTATCTATCTGCCTATGTGGGTAGATGTCTAGTTTCAGTTTGTGATCAGTGGGAAGATGTGACCAGCTGGATCATATTAATCAGACATTGCTAGAGAGTGATTCAGGTGTTTAAGGCAGGCATCATGGACAAAAGTTCTTGTTTTAAAAGGCACTGGTTCATGATCAAATTAAAGTATTTAGGATTCTTAATCAACAATTGATGGAATACAAGATACACATAAAGTGTTCCAACACAGAGAAAGGAGAATTCTGAAGTGCAATAAGGGGGGATTTCTTGGAAGAATAAATTAAAGTTACTTTGAATAACATTGTGGAAATCAAAATCTGGATGCTATAGTCTCCTCTTTCTGAAGTTCTTTTCTCAAAAAAAGTATTGAAAAGTATAATTGAGCTCAGGAAAGAATGCATCCATATTTTATGGTTTGCACTGTTAAGGTATATTCATGTCACTTGATGTGATATTGGACCTTAAGGTGACAGCTATATACAAAAGAGGTCCAGTAAGAGTTCACTGGAGGTTTCTGTGCCTCTTTCTCTGAGTACAGAAGACTTAGTGTGCTTATATCCAGTATTTAAACTTTTATTGCAGACATCCCTATTAGGGAATAAATACTATATCATTTGGCTACTGATACTGATTTTTGTGACCAGTTATCTGTCATCAATCTCAGACCATAGTTAATATGTATCATTTTAGCAGCAATAAGATATAGCTACTAACAAAAGGATAAACAGAAAAGCCTTTTATAAAACTTGTGAGTTTTGGCCTGTTAATGTATCTGTGCCTATAACAATAAAACACTGTTAAATATTTATATTAAATCACTAGAAATTGCTTGGTAGACCATGTTGGATAAAACCAAACTATACAATCAGACAAATAAACAATGGAAAGTGAGTATTTTATCAAAACAAAGAAAATACAAGTTTACCTTATCTAATCTAATTAAGGGAAGTATTGTTTTGAGTATATAGAGAGACATAGATATACATCATATTAAACATGGATTAAATACTTCCCTCATATTTTTTGCTGTCAAGCAGCTAAATAACTCCTCTTTGTTGGACAGGTGTTCCCTTTTGTTTTGTCATTTGGTCTAAGTCACAGTCTTCAAACCAAACAACTTCCTTTCTCATTGACCTTGGATTTTTGAGCATTTTTAATGGGTTTATTAAACAAGAAGTCATTACCTCTGAGCCCATGAATATTATAGTTACATTCAGCAATTTAATATATACCAAATCCACCTGGATAGTTTTGTTCTGTAAACTATACCTTCCATGCCAATTGTGGAAATATTTTTAGACTTTGTTTTCAAAATTTGACATTTTGCCCTTTATCTTGGCTCCCTCTTTGTCAATGCACATGTGAAAAGAACTTGACCATATCAGCTATATTATTTACTCTCCTTTAGAAGCAATAGACTGGATTTCTAAAGCAACAGGATTCACGTATTTTGTTATGCTTCACTTTCACAACTTTCATGGCTCTTTTTCAGTATGAAACTTAGGTTTTTAACAGAGTAAAATTGTGATGAAAAATAATCAACTTGGCTTTTCTTTTTCCATAGAATGACTAGGTTTTATGTTGATAAAATGTATGCATTCGTTATTAATGGTTAGATGCATCCTGTTTGTAAAGAGATTCACCTAATAATTCTAGGGGTGGAGAAAGACACTGACATTAATTGCATGAAAATATCTCTACCTGAGAATTAGAGAAATGTTATAATCCTTTCACTATAGGAAATCAAGTATCACTCTTCAGAAACTGCAGAGCTCCATGTTGTTAGATTAAGAATTCTGTAGTTGTAATTTATTAGCATTTAGGAAAATTACTAATCAGAATTTGATGGATTGTAACTTAAGTGTATGTGATGATGTTAATTCATAATTTGATTACTTTTGGTAGTAATCCCCCCTCTTTTTTTTTTTTTTTAAAGTGGATTTCATATTTGAATAGGTGTTTGAGTTTTAAAAAAAAAATCTAAATTTCTGATCCTGTTCCCTTCTACCTATAATAATGCTTTTTTTATTATAATTTTTACATCTGTGCCTGAACTGATCACCCAAGTTCATTTTATAGTTAAAAAAAGAGAACAAAGAACTGTTAAAACACGGTTAATACTAAGGTATGCATCAAAACCAGATCAAATTAATTACATGGTAAGGTTTCTTCCTTCATTGATTATAAAGAAAATTTAGGGTATTTAGGTCAGATGTAAACATCAATAGTTGACTGAAATTAAATCCTGCCCCTTCTGTTCAATCACTGACAAGTCTGTCTAGAAGTGTTTTAAAGAAGACGTTAAATAAAAAAACAATCTGGTTTTGTAGAATGTTACAGAACTTCCAATTGCTGAATTAGATACCAAATATCTAATTGCTGCATGGGAGACAGCACCAGTGTTTTAGGCTGACATATTCCTAAAAGGGTGGTGAAATCCAAGCCAGAGACAGAAAGTGATTTTATTGACACAGGATGAGGAGACAAACATCTGGGAAATATCATACCTAATGCTGAAAACAATTAGCTGTTAAAGGAAAAGAACAATGGAGTATTTATTGATATGGAAGAGCTTACTAAAAGATTTGTGGAAAACTATTTATATGTTATGCAAGGAACAGGAGATAAAGCCAATGAAAGGGCCTTCTGACCTAAAAACAAAAAAATCCATTCAAAAAAAAATAAGAGAGAGCAATGGAGAAAGAAAATGAAAGAAGAATCAGAGAAGGAAAACTTGCAATTTGGAAAATTCTGCTATTAATTTGATTCTTTCTTGAGAGGTAGTTATAAATCTTCATAAACAAGGAAAATTAAGTGGTTGAGGGGAAGGTTCAGGGTAAGGAGGTCTCTGAATAAAGAAAAAGCAAGTTTGAAAATGAAAGGAGGCATCGAACTTCTGTGACAGTTCTCAGAGTTGGGAATTTATCTCCTCTAGTTTTACACCTGAGCTAATCAAATTAGAAACCTTATTCTGGCAAAATAAACTGGCACTTTTATTTGTCTGATTTACTTAAGATATCAGGGGTAAGTATGCGATAGGTGTGACTCTTTTTTCCCCAATGATAACACTGTAGAAAACCACAGTGTAGGTATCAGAAGTTAAACAATTAGAAGTTAAACAACTTGTAAACAGTTCATTGAGGAAGAGACATGAAAGAAAATGATAGAAATATAATACAAATGTCTTGTAAAACCAGTAAGGCATTTTCAAATCTCTCTCCACTGGAAACAATTTGATGGTTAAACACCAATCTTTGTAAATCTAACAGAATCATAGATGTTTAAGATCAAAACTGGAACGTCTTTTTTTATGAAATACTATCCCTTCTCTTTGATGTTACCTGCTGGTAAATATAAATGGGGAAACAAATGAAAGAAACAAATGAAATCTTCCAGCAGCAATGTTCAGTTTGGTTGTAGTTTTTTTTGGGTTTTTTCCTTTTTTCTTTTTCTATTTTCTAAATCAAGATTGCTGTTTTCTCTGCTCTTTTGGGAATTTTGTGTTTCCTGCTACTGATTGTAAGGGGACTTTGTGGTACATATATATCAACTACTTTTCCTGTAGCGCTTAAGGAAAAAAAAGCAGCCCTCTAGAGGTCTGGTAGGAAATTGTTATAAAGCATTTGAAGAAAGGAGAAAGGCTTTGAATAAAAATTTGTTAAAACTTCAGGATTTGCTAGATTGTAAAAAGAAAAGCATATTCAGACTCAAGGGATTATTACAAGATCTAAGAGGTCTTACTGGCAAAACTTCTGTAGCTATATTAATCAGCATACTTCAGCAGAAAAAAAGCATGGAGTAAGATAAAAGGAAAAAATGAGAAAAGGGCCAAGTCTTTTGCAATACCAACTTTAATTAAGGGTGAAACTACTGTTGATTCACATATACAAAAAGTCAACATGTCAGGTGGGAACTCTGCTAATGCTGGTGGTAACTATAGATTGATTTTATCTACATCAGAAGAGCTTCTATTAAGTGATTTTTTTTTGTTCAAAATTTTTTTTTTTGTTTTGCTTTTTTTTTCATTTTGAAATGTGTAATTACATTCTGGAGCCCTGATATGAGACTGTTAGTGCTCTAGTATAAGTTTCTGGTTAATTTATTTGGGTTATTTATCTCCTGTAATATTATTCATGAGATTCAAAAGTTGTAAAATGTAACAGTTGGAACATTTTCCTGAATTTAACCATAATTATTTGATGATATAAAAAGAAAGAAATTTTTACTTCCTTGGACATTTTCAGAACTGAAGTACTTGTTGAATTTTTTGTTTGCTTTATCCGCAAGAAAATGTTACATATATGGACATGTATCGATATTTTCTGTGAAATGAAGTCAGATTGTGTTTCCAATGACACGAATTTTTTGTTAAACCATATAGGTCAGTTAAAAGCAGAAAGAGATTTTTATAGAATTTCCTAAGTTCCTAAGTTTAAATTATCTAAGTTTCCTCATGAAAATTTTACTACTGGATTCACCAATCCTTTTTCATAAAGGCATCCATATGTGTGTGTTTATCAAGTAGCTGTTACAATATACACACATTAGTAAGAAATCAGGATCCTGACATTTCCAGTGACTATTATGCAGCACTAGGTTTGGATTCCATGGGAAGAGAGATCTTGCTTCCTCCTTTTCAGAATGTCTCTGTTGCTTTCATTTTTTTTTATAACCTTGTTGTTCACTAAGGCCCCAGGGAACCTTGAGGCTAATCCCTGTGAGAGGAGTCATCTGGACTGCTGCTGATTACAAAGCTTCGATGCCAGCAATTCAGACAGTTTTTAATCCACCTCACCATCTCTCTTCCATCGTGTACTTTATCAGTTTGTCTATAACGATGTTACTGGAGATGGTGTCAAAACCCTTGCTAGTCAGGACAGGCAATATTCACTCTTCCTCCCTAATCCACCAAGACAGTCGCCTCATCACAGAAAGCTATCAGGTTGATTAAACAAGTCCAAGGCCTCTGTAAAACCACGCTGATGGCTCCCCAATCACCTTTTTGTCCTTCATAGGTCTGGAAATTATTTCCAGGAGGCTTTGCTCCGTTATATACCCATGGAAAATGTGAGATTGACAGGTCTATAATTCCCCGAATCCTCATTCTTTGCCTTTTTGAAAGTAGGAACATTTTCTTTCTTCTATCCCTCAGCAATCTCTCCAAGTCACAGTGGTCTTTCATGGATAGTTGAGAATGGCCTTTCAGTGATGGATGTGTCCTCAGCACTTGTGGGTGTATCCTGTCAGGTTCCTGGGACAGGTCTGTGAAGTTTGTTTAAATGTTCCCCAATCAGATACTTCTGCATGAGGGTGTCTTCCTTGCCTCAGACTTTCTCCCTGATCTCAGAGATCTCAGATTCGTGGAAACTAATCATACCAGTAAAGACTGAGTCAAGGAAGGGATTCAGTATCTTGGCCTTCTCCTTGGCCTTTGCCACCAGTTCTCCTGCTTCATTCAGGAGAAGGCCCACATTATTCCTAACTTTCCTTTTACTGCTGATATATCTAGAGAAACGTGTTTTCATTCAACTGCCTTGGCAGATTCAAGCGTATTTTGGCTTTTGTCATTCCATCCTTATTCAGACAACGTTTTCTATTCCTCCCAGGTCATCTGTCCATCTTTCCACCTCTTTTACGTTTCATTTTTTTGTCTGAATTTTGTCAAGAATCCCTTGTTTATATATACAAGTCTCCTGACAAATGTACTTGGCTTCGTGCTCATCAGCACAAACCATTCTTGAACTTGGACCAGGTGATTGCAGATTACCAACCAGCATTTTTGGACCCCTTCTCTCTCCAGGGCCACATCTCACGGAATTCTTCCAGGAAAATGCAGGAACTGTACAAAGTCTGCTTCAAATCACGGCTTGCTTGGGGTGCTGCTTTTTGCCTGTTCTTCAAGAAGAAGTTTCTTCAGGAAGAACCTCTTCTTCCTGACCAGATTCTCTATAACAGACACCCACATCATTAATGTTAGTCTGCCTTGTAATCCTAACTCAAAAGGTCAGCTGGCTCATCACCTGTACCAAGGCAAAGCTCCATACAACCACTATTATCTCTCACCCTTGCTGTCCCAGCCCATCATTCCCCAAAATTCTGTATCCTTCCAGGGTAGCTTAGTCTGGGACCAACCTCAGCAGGTCTCTTGTCCAACCTCCCTCTCCAAGCAAGGCCAGCTCTGGGATCAGAACATGCTGCTCAGGTCTCCACTCCAGTCTGGAAAACCTCTATAGAAGGAGCCTACACAAACTCCCAGGGAAACCTGCTCCACTGCCCAACTGTCGTCATGGGGAAAAATGTTAATTTTAAATTCAAAAAATAAAATACATAATTTTAGCAAAACTTAAAACTTTAAATTGATAAATATAATCATCCTTAGAACATTAATGAATCATGTTAAAGTTATTGTAAGACATAATTTGAAATAGGTTTCCACAAAATATTTGAAATTTAATTCATTAACTTTCTGCCAGATATGGTCATGTTAAAATCTTTTCCGATCAATAAAAGTGTTTCCAGCAATAAGATCTGTGGAATATGGTATTTTCACAATGTATTTGATTTTATATGCTTAAACATTGCATGTTCTTACCTCTTCCATCCTTCTTTTGGAGGAAAAGTTAATGCTGTTTTACAGAAGAGGATCTTTTGGCTCCATGTGGTGGTTGATACATTATTTATATGTTCTTTCTCATTTTGTTTGTTGTATTCCTTCAAGCCTTCCCACAAGTGCAGATGCATTCTCCTGAAAGGAGAGAACCAGACTAAGGGAAATTCCCATTTCCTGAGAGGAGAAAGGTGCAACACATCAAGGCCTCAGAGATCAGACAGAGACAGAGGCAGTCCCTTCAACAGAGTGTTTCCGTGCACAACCTGGGTCTGATAAAGAGAAACTTCCACGGACTAGACTCTGCAGAGATCTGATTAGCTTTCTTTTATACAAATTATTTTTGAGCCTTCTGATGAACAACTGAAATAGAATCAATGACTTCCTTATCACCTTTCTTAAAACCTCTGCCTTTCCATCTATAAATATATAATACAATCAAGAAGGTAATTAAGCTAATGTACCCATGAAGCTGTTCTTGCAGTTCTATACAGACAAATCACCTTTTTCCAGAAACAACTGTAAGTAGATGAATATTTTATAGGAAGTAGGTCATTTTTTTAAGGATAATCAGTCATAAAAGACATGCAGACAGACACCTCCTGTGAAGCAGTTTTTCATCATTCTTGAAAATCCTTCTGGATGCCCAACTACATCTCAAGTCACCATTTGTCACCAAATGTACTACATTTGCATGTCTCGAAAGCCTGGTTCCTTTGAACTGAACAAGCCTCGGAGGGGTCACCTCTCTAAGGGGTCTATGCATGCTCATATTGTGCAATGCACAGAAAAACATAGTAAAATAAATATCCTCAGTGAGAGGACATTTAAATTCACCCAAGACCTGAATTGCCCTTTGGAGGATATAAACTTTTTCCACCAGCATGAAGGAAACCAAGAGCCACTATGATTCCAGTGCAGGTGCTTGAGAACATTTGTGGTATCCAGGCTCTCAACACCTTTGCAAGGCAGCATGAATATTACTTGTAGAATTAAGACATTTACTCCTGGACAAACAAGCAGATCAGGGAGGGTAATGAGAGTATTGCACTTTACTCCAGTCATCTCTCTAGATAAGTGAAATACAACACAGAAATACATAATCTGTCTCAAACAATTAAATTAATCTAGCCAAGGAAATGAAATCTCCACAGTAGCTCATTTACCTTACCACAGATTAGTACTTTTTCACCCCTTGATAAACTTGTTTGGTGTCTAAGATTCAATCTCTGTGCAAAACAGCCATCTACAAAAATGAACCCATAAGACAATAAATAAAAAACATGTAAGACTTTAAATAAGACACTAAATAAAAACTGAGTTCTTTGATAGATGAAAAGTAGTTTCAACTGGAATTAGGCTACCTGCAGTATTAAAATAGTGTCATAAAATCAGCCTGTTTCCTGTATGAAAGTTATTACATGCTACATAAAATCCCACTTCTCCTCCCTTTCATATGAAGTCATTGAAGCCCAAACAGAGAAGTAAATAAGCTACTTGGTGTCAGTGAAACATATCTCACAAAAACTGCTTTATGTGTTTGAACACTTTGAAATTGCTGGTCTACTGAATTTAATATGTCCAAGACTTTAGAGCAAGATTTTGTCCTTTAATGAATATAGACCTTTTTATAAAAAAAATCTATTTATTTTTTACTATTAAGATCTTGTCATTCTATTTCAGTGAGAAATTAATCAATTGTATCTCAGCTTTAAACAGTCCCTTTGTTCTGAAATATAGACCTTGGCATATACTACCAGATAGGATTTTGAATATTTTCCGGCCCCCATACCATAAGCATAGCACTTACATTTCCTTTCGTAGAAAGAAATGGTTTATACAAAATGACAGTTGTGAAGTTTTCAGGCTACTAACAGCTTGATAAATCTGACTGAAAGAATGTCTCTAGTCTAGCAGTAGTAAGCCTCAGCAGTCCAGCAGGAGAAGACTTATCTGTGCCAGCTTTAGAAATAACGAAAGTGCTTTATTTCACCTCAGGTCAAGAATTTTAAGGATATATAATCCTTAAATTTTGCTCTACCTACCATCCAAATAAATAAATGCATGCACGGCATCCCATTGTCAGCTTCAACTCTACCGTCTCTCTTGCGCTGCACAGTGGGATGTAATGCCAGTAATCTCGGAAGCCAGAGGACTGTGAAAGGACACAGTGTGAAGCCTGTAAAAGAAGTTCATGTATTTGTGTGTTGATGAAGGGACACAGAGCATAAATATATGTTCATTTGAGACAACAGGCTTCTCTAAATTATTAAATCCAGCTAATTTACTTTACACAACTACAGCTACATCTCAAAATCTTATTCAAATTTTCACTACACTGCTTTTGATCATGTCATATAATTTGTCATTGGGATTTGAGAGTAACTAGGTAAAAATACAAGAGTGTCTAGAAATATGTTGGGCTAGTAATGTTTGAAAAAAAAATAATTCCATAGCACAGCAGTATGTTTTCTGAATGTGACTTTCTTAGGTGATTCAAGCTATCTGTATTAGTTTTCTGCCAAATTAAAGGAGCGTTATCTGGCTTCTGTTCAAATGAGTAGACTGAGATAGTTCTGTGTGTACTGGAAAAGTTGTCTGATTGACCTGGTACCAAAAAAACAAGTAATCCTGCTGGGCGAGTATAGTGAGATTCCCCTGAGCTGCATTTATGCAAATTCAAGTAATGCAACTTACTGTGCAATCAAACACAAGAGGAGTAATGGCACCGGAACCGTGTTGCAGCCTCATTCCAAATTCTTTCTGCATATCATCAGTCCTGAATTAAGGCAGAGTTTTCTGTCCCAGTTAAATGGTTTTACCCACTGAAAGGTAAATAAATAAAAAAAGTCGATATAAAATTAAGGACAGTGTCATTAGTTGCCGGCAGTAAGTGTAGTTTTTAATTGGAGACTGAATCTCACACATATGATTCACCACATTGGGAACATACAACAAAGGTCCTTTTAATTATTTGTCAGCAAAATTGTATTGACTGATTTTGATTTCATAAAAGACATTAGAGAAAAATAAACAAAACCCCACAGCAGGAGTTTATAGAAAGACTTAAACTGTAGGAACTCAGTAAAGAAAGACCAATTGAACCAAAAAGTTATTTTAGTCAGGACAAAATCTACTTGCTGATTCTTCTCATGTCAGTTCAGAGTGTAACTTGACTGGAGGACAACAAAGGGACTAGTGGCACCAGCTTGGATGGGGCATTAAGCAACCTGGTCTAGTGGGAGGTGTCTCTGCCTATGGCACCGGGTCAGAATTAGGCACTCTTTAACATCTCTTGTAACCCAAGCTATGCTATGATTCTATGGGACTACATGAAATATTTTTTTTAATCATTTTTCTTAAGACAAAATAATGGGTTCGTTTTATACAATGTCAAAATATTCATTTGCTTAACAATGAAAGGATACAGGATTAAATAAACATTCCACATGATCTAGGTTCGAATTCTTTTGTTTCACTAAGAGCTAAAGCCAGAGTTTGGATCAAGGTGAAGCAGAACAAAAGCCTCTGAAAGGGCAAGCTATAAGCTGAGGGGATGATAGTTTTCAAAGGGTTTTTTTAGCAAATAACTGTCAAAGGGCAAAATAAATCATATGTGCAAATCCCAGTAGAGTCAATGTGTTATGACTGATGCTCATACACCACTGACAGCTTCAGATACAAAACAGCTCGTCAGTCCTCTTAATTCAAATGAAATTCTGCAGAGGAGAGGGGCTCTAAATGACTGATTACAAAGGGAAAAAACACATTTTAGAATTACAGAGGCTGAGCACTTCATCTTTTAAAACATATTTAATGTTTCAGTCACACACATGACAGAGACAGTCTTTGTTGTGGGAATTCTACTAGTATTTTTCATCATCCTTGCACTTCAAGCCCTAATAACTGCAATTCTGCTTCCTTCAGTTTCTTATTCTCTCCTGCATCAATGTCAATTGCTTCTCTTTTCATTAATACTCATTCTTCACTATCACAACTGTTTCTACAGGAAGACTGTTTCTACTGAAAGACTGTGAAGTTATTCCTGTGTTATGCAAAATCAGTGACAAATGTGATTGTTGCATCCTATTCCTACACAGAAGAAAGCACATGAGATTCATAGATACTTTTGGTTCAAAAAGAACATGAAAAACCAAAAGGGTCCAAAAAAAAAGATCGCAAAATTTTGTTAGCAAACTACACACTCAGCATGGAAATTGGTATGTGTTATGCCTCTATCTTCTAAAAATTATGATAATAAAAGAATAAAGAGAAAGAGGGAAGAAAGAGAAAAATGAAAGGGACATCAAATAGGAAAGGAGAGGGGATCAACATTCCAAGGCTCAGTGCTGATCAGCCAGCAGAACGTCCAACATCCTGGGGGCACCACGTGGGCTTTTTGTGTGTACCTTCTTATAGCTAAGTTTTCCCTGGCCTAGGATTAGATTTCTCACTCTTCATTTAAACAAGTTTGCATGCACAGTCCAGTCTTCTGGACTTTTCTGGAAGCAGGACTCAGGAGTTTGAGGTCTCAATCTTTTGACTGGTCTCAGGTTTTGAGATCTAAGGCTTTTGATGGTCTCAATCTCCCTCTATTGTTTTTTTCCACTCCTTGACACTACTTCTGCACTTGCATTATACTTTATGCAATCACCATGGACCTGACAAGGAAAATTGTCCTTGGGAAAGTGTTCCCCTACCTTCTTAGGGTTCCCCCTTTCAGCTACATCCTGTTCTAAGCTGCATGCCGGAAAGGTCATCAGTGTTTGAGGCATGGCAATGCATTAACTCCTTACTTAGCCTTCTACAGTGAGTATATAGGATTGTAGGAAAAAGTGAAAACAAATTAGGTGGAAAAGTCATAATTTCTTCAGAAAAGTCTTTCAGGTCAATTATTAAGTAGCAATCTTTTGCCTGTTTCTCTTATTAGTTTTAAATGTGGCAAAGCCTAGAAAGAAATAACCTTACAATTAGAATCTTAGGTGTAATTCTGATTTACATTAAGATTTTTTATATCTTTTTACCAGTTACTAGAAGCAGGATATTAATTAGGAAAATTGTGGGAATGAGGAAAAATACTGGATTGATGTCAAATGCCTATTCAAATGCTTGTGTTTCATTCATGATAAACACTCGTAGAAACCAAGATCTAGTTGTAGATGAGTGTAGACAAATAGATTGTCCAGACTTTGCTGGGGAAAAAAATTAAAAAAATATTAAATGTATGATTGTATCCTTCTAGATAAAATGTGGAATTAAAAGGGTAGAGAATAATGGCAGTAAAAATTTTGCCTTAATTCTAGACAGAGAATTAAACAAGCATCTAGTGGCTATGATTATCTAAATCTAAAGAGGACCTTTGGAAAAAGTAACCACAAATTAAAATACAAATACTTGTTCTGCCAAATCAAATAAAATTAATGTAGTTAATTTTATTGTGATTAATATCTCTAAATCATTTAATCACGGGCTTGACCTGTGATATGTGAGAAATTCAATTAACTAATGCCAGTAAATTGATAAAGGTTCAGTAGAATAAAAATTAAATAAGCACGAAAAACTATTCTTAATGTACTACACTCAATGTCATACTAAAGGCAACAAAACAGTGGAGAGACTGCAGAGAAGAAGGTGACTACTAAAGAATCCTAGCGGGAATCTTTGCAGGTATAGTTATGGCTGTAGAGGAAATTGCCGAAAGGTCAATAAAACTGGCAGTGGCATAAGGTTCTTTTGAGATTAAATAAGACAAAGCTATTTAAAAAAAAAAACAACAAAACAGATAAAGAGCTTCATAAAATATTCACAATCTTTATTTCTACCCCAGGAGAAAATTCCCTTTTTTCCCCCCAAGAAACTATATTTTTCTCAAGTGATAAGCAGTTTATTAGAGCTTTAGGTTATCTCAGGAAAAAAATTCAGAGAGTAGCAAAAGAGTGTCTAAAAAAATGGAATTACTCTAATATTGTGGTACAGACTACTTAATGTACAAAGAAGTACATGACAATTTTTTATAACCTGAAATTATTAAAAAAAAAATTAAATAGAAAAATCCAATTTTGTATTCAGTATAACTTACTTAATTGGGAAAAAATACAATAAACATAAGCTTTTGCTTATTCAGATGCCCTCAAACTTTGTTCTGGCATGTTCAGAGATAAAGAGCAAGGCTGATGTTTTTGCAGTCATTCTCACTGACAATAGAACATGTTTACTGTGAACAGAATGACATTGCTGACTTCTGTAATGCTGCTCTCGCTTGAGAAAGGAACAAACACAAAAGAAAAGTGGAATTGTGTTTTCGATCAGAGAAGTGGATTAGCAAACTGTGTAAATATGATTCACTGTTTGTTTAAAGAATTTCTGATCTATAAACACACGAGGCTAAACCCTGGTACTGTTGAAGGCAAAACCATAATTCCCCCTTGACTTTAGTAGAACCTAAGATTGGTTCAGCACATTTTAATACCATAAAATTTCTCACTCCAAGAGAAAACTTGACTGGGTTGTCTGTTTTTGCAACTTGACTCTTCTAAATTCCAAAATCATTGATGTGAAAAACGTGTGTGAGCTTCCCATGAAAACACTATATAGACCTTTCCTCTGAAGAAGAAAAGCAGTCTGAGCCCACATTATTTTCTCACAGTATTTACTGAGTAGATTAGTATCATCCTGTCAATAACAGATGCACAGCTTTTCTGATGCTTTTTCCTAAACAAAATTGTCTGTGACATATATTAATTTTTTTTAAAGATCAAGCAGCAAAATTACACTTCCACTGAAACACATTTTTTTAACTACTTATTTGCTTATTTTCTTATATATTTTTATATTCAGTAGAATATAAAAAATGGGATAAGCAAAGAAACATATGAAAAGGACACATATTTGAGAAAGTCCACTTGACCACCTTCTTTAACTATGTGTAACATAAAATGATTATTTGTCCTTGGCAAATTTGTTCTCCACCCAGCATTCTTAGAACATTTTTGTCTTCCCAATGCCCTTTTATTCCTATTCAGTGGTGGATTTTTTCACTAAGCAATCCTACTGTATCAACTGTGGCTTTTCTTTGTATCTGGCTATGTACTAGCATTCCTTTTCAATCTTCTGTGATGGACTTTCTCTAAAGCTTTTTTCAAGCCCAGATAAATGTCATCTTGTTCTCCTTGTTCTCTGTAATCTGCAAACCTGTTCTCACATGCAGCAGCACAGTACACAGTCATGTCACTCACAGTGTTTATAACACTGACTTGAAAGCCCTTAACATACATTTAGACCCAGCATATCAACCAGGTTCCATGAATCCTCTGAGGAAACAGACGTTTGTGAGCAATTTGGAGCTAGAGAAGCTCCGAAATCCAGTCATTATGCTAATGTAAGTAAATAGTGTTTACTTATATGGGTTGGTAGCTCTTTAGATTTTCTGACTATTGGTGAAGTAAAGTCTTTATTCAAAACTATATTCTACAACTATTAGACAATTAAATACAGTTTTTAAGAACATAAGGTGTAGTATATTTTAGTAAACAGTTACTGAAAATCCTGACTCATTGTAATTAGACACAGACATTCATAAAGTTACCACCTACTTTCACTAGTTAAACTACACAAATGGTTAGAGATTTTAGCATTAATACATAACAAAAAGTCAGATGTATAAAAAAATTCTATTCTAAATTCAAATTATAATAGTTTTCATACCCAAAAATATAATAATGAACTGAAACAAGAACAGACTACAAACCCAGCTGCACTTCCAAACGTACCCTGCAAACAGTCACAGAGACATGATCTCAGTCATTAACCTGGAGTTTGCTGAAGGCCTCATGACCTTCCTTAGGATCACCTTCCATACCTTGAATTCATAAATGTTACATCAAAAAAGCATATAAATCTAAAGCATATCTCACATAGTTAATCTTGAAAAACAAAAAGGTGGGTATTTTTTTTTAGGATAATATGGAAGTATTCCACAAAATGAAATTACAAGACATAGTTTTCTAATTAAGGTACTTTAGTTAGAACACTGGTTGTATGAAATTTGCATTAGTTACATCACCAGTTCTGTGAAAATCACCCATAGTGTGGGAGGAATAAATTCATTCCAAAATTACTCTACCAGCAGGGTCCAAGTAGGTAATGGAATTCTGACATTCACACACTCGGGATCTTTTTTTTTGGCCAAGACTTGCAGGAACCTTAGAGAAAATGTCTGTAGCAGATGTTTTTATGCATAGGTTTAGGGACAGTGATTTATCATTCCTGGTGCCTGTGTGTGTGAGACCTTGTCTTACACTAAGTTCAGGCATGAAGATATTTGAAAGTATTTGGAGCAAATCCACATATATGTTATGAAGCACCAAGGACAGCTGACTTGAGAAGAGGTAGGAGGACGGAAAGGGAAAATACAGGATTATAGATACAAGAACTCTTTCACAGGAGATGCTGATTACAGAAAGGGCATTTTAGACCCAGTGAACTTAAAGAGCACTCAGCAGAAGCAGTTAGTCACAAATAAAAAGGGGATATAAAAATCAAGTGCCTCAAATAGGTACCCAAAATACCCAACTAAACTTGGGTGGATAAGGAATAGAAGGATAAGACTTGTGGCAAATTTCAAACATGAGAGTTCTCATTCATTTAAATGTACTCAGAAGCAGAAAACAAAGGTTGTGCAAATAGTACATAAATACCCATGGGAGGAGAAGGCAGCCATGGGCACAGAGCAGGTCCTGGCAAAAAGAAAAGAGCATCCCTCAGGAGTTAATTACTGGACCAACAGCATAACCTTGTGTAGCTGAACCCCAGCAGCAATAGCCTTAAACTTTCTTGACTCAGGTCTGTTTTTCTCACTCTCTTTCAAGCTGTGTTTTGTTACTCAACATCTTTACACAGTATAGGTCATGATTAATGCTACTTTGGGCAGAGATATTTAGCAGATACACCTCAGGTGGGATCCACAGAGGCCAGCGTCCAGTTTGACTCTGCAGAGTCATTGTGGATGTGAGGAACATGATTCTTCCTGGTGGGCCCTGGAGTCACTGCACCTCCCTGCAGGCACAGTCTTGCTCAGGGAACAGCAGGTGCTGAGGCTTCGATTTCACCCTGTCAATTAGCTCCAGGGAAAAAAAACAGGAAAATCTAGGTACTTCCTAACCATCTCATCTGGATTCACAAAGGTCACAAAATAGTAAAATGGTTTCTCTCCACGTGTTTAACAAATTTGAACAACCACCACCAACACCAATTATTTCTTTGAGCCTTTAGTAGACCTGATCAAAACTGCCTCCATCCAGTTGATGTCAATAGGAACAAACAGCCCAACTGAAAGATAATTTTAAAAGTCTGTGCAAGACCATCTTGCTGCAAACTTAATTTCTTCCTTCTGGCTCAACCTTACTTTCTAAAGAACTGGAAACCATGAAGGTTGGTAGGGGGAGTAAAGATGAAACTTGGTGGAGAGATTTTCAAAGTTAGAAAGGATGCTTTTTCACCCAGGGTCTATAAACAGGAGCAACTTCTGTGTCTTTCAAAATCTTCCCTAGATTCCCTACTAAACCAGTGTTTAGTAAGTCAGACTTTTTAAATCATATTTTTTCCATTATAAGCAGTAGGATAAAAACAATAAAAAGCCAATGAAAATTCTATTACATAGATATAGGAAATTGTAACAACAGTTTCATTAGATTTGGTTTTAATTTTACTTTTTTTTTTTAACATTAAAATAGATACAACTTAAAGTAGACTTCTACACAGGAGAGGCCACTCTTGCATTAGCACAATGGTGTGGGAAGATTCAGGTGTGAAGGATGCAATGTTACACAGCTATTCACATTCTGAAGGAATGTATAAGTGATATTTTAGTAATAGGAACACTTTGGTAAGAATAGAAATCAGGAGTTTCCAGCAAGATATAAGGTTAAAGAAAGAAATTGGAAATGTCCAAGTGTGCTGTCATATCTCCTCAGAAAAAAATGATCAAAGAGTATTTTAAAGTTGTTCCATTTCTCAGAGTGATAAAGAACAGGAATGCTCTTCAAAAACAGGGTAAAGATTTGGTTTGTGAAAGCATTACTATATGAAAGTGTGTGCTTCTGGTGCTTCTGACAAAAAGACCTTGCTGGATATCTTTAGTTTGACAAGATAAATTGTGAGTGTTAGCATGAGGGATTGGTTTGTGTTAACGATAAAAGTTCTGTCCACAAAAAATTACAAGGGCTAAAACCCCCTTTTACTATAAATAGTTTGATGCTTCAGAATTTTCTTGCCATCAAAGAAAGATTTGCAAAGGTAAGTATGACAGCATCATCCAGAGCTTAAATTCACACAGATGAAATCAAACAGCATTAGAGAATGGCTGAGCATGGTGATGAAGTGACAGTAAGGTGGGCTGGCAGGAAAGCACTTTTCTAATAATGAGGAAGATGCCCTAGGTGCAAGCACACTAGGCAGATTATTGGTAACAATACATTTCAGGCATATAAATAAAATTCCTCTGTCATACTTTTTGCTTTCAAATTAGTGCTGCCACTACACAGTCACTGACCACTGCTTTTCTTTGGAAACCATAACTTACTGCCTTCACTAATGGCAGTAAAAGAAAAAAAAATAGTCAAGCTATGCCTTTTTGTCTCTTTGTGTTAAATAAAAATTAACTGATAAGTTTTACACGTATGGCTAACTCTATGCCTCTCTTGTACCAATACCCACCAAGCTACTAACAGTCAGATTGTAGTCCTCAGAAGTATAGAAATATTATGACTTGCTGCTTGGTTCCAGCTGTGTGTCAGATCATGCTTTTAACTTGCTTTCTCTGGATTCCAGGGAGAAAAAGATTGAATACTGCTCTGTGCGTGGAAGTCTTCTTTTATAAATCAAACATGATATCTCAGCCCCTGAGTCCCTCCAAACATTTTTGTTTGCAGAGTATGCCTCTTGACTTGCAGCTTGTAAGACATTTTTGTATTCCAGAGCCAAAACCGATGTGGAGTTATTGCACTGTATTACTGCTCCCTAATTGCTGAGGATGGATTGGTGCACTTCATTCATTAAAGATAGGCAGCAATATGTTTATTGATATAAATACTGGTTTGGCAAGGTTGGATAGCAAAGGCCACACTGGTTTAAGAAGATTTGATGGCAAGGTACACTGATTATTTGCTTCACAGATGGCAGGGTCAAACGCAACTCTCAGGGAGATTCTCCTGTTGTACAGAGAGGTTTAGAAAGGATCCCCTTGTGCTCCAAACACCTTCTCGGAGGGGATTTTAGGTGCAGCTGGATTCAGACTTAGTCCCAGAGTTGGCCAACAGTTTAGGTCTAAAGGACTGTATGTGTACAGTCAATCCTGTGTATCACTTAAAGAAGATGTCGAAGTTTAGCATGCTGCTGATCACTTACCAAGAATCTGTTGTGGCAAGCAATCTCTCAGCCTTGAGGACTAACCACGGGAGGTGTGCCTGCTCAAGGGAAGATCCTGACCTCAGACCATGGCTGTGCAGGGTAGAACAATGAGCCCTGGGCTGTCCACTACTTATATGTTAAGATGATTGATTTATAGTCATATTTGCATACCAACCATGTTTTGATTGGCCCATGCTTGACTAGACCTCATCTGTTGATCAAGATTTATAGCTCTTAGCTGTTTTGGTGTTATCTAACTTCCCAGGGTCCAGCTTAAGCCAGCTGCAGCCATCATGTCCACTACTGGTTGCTATTGTCTAAGAAGAAAGGAGCAGAGCTGAGCACACCACTGCACTAATTCACCACTGCACTGATTTCAGTGTGGTCATGCTGGTGTGGAGCTGCTGCATTCAGAGCTGTTTCATGGATTTTTCAATGTGCATTGCACCAATATGTACTCCTATCACACATTATTTTACTCACATCAGACAGAGAAAAGAATGCTGTAACAAAGTGTAGCATTACAGATTTAAAATAGATCTCTTTTGATGTTGTTCCCAACAAAATGACAACCATATAAACAGAAAGAAAGCCTAACATATAAGTCACCATTAAGAAAACAAAAGGTACCCTTGGGTGAATTACACCCCCAGAGATTTGCTTCCTATGAGGAATATTGTGTATGTGCCCACATTTTGTGCAGATTACTAAATGTTTTTGTTCAGTAATCCTGTTTTAATACGATCTCATAAACATGAGAAGAGTTATTTACTTATTGTTTATTTAATTACTCAGTAATATTAAATTTACAGGTTAGTTTAAGAGATGTTAATATCATAGTGTCATAGAGAGGTTTCTTAGAGTCCCAGAGAGTATGCCAGAGAAGATCCAGCTACCCAGATCACACAGTATAGAAGCCTTCCTGCATTCAGTTGTTTTACTCTGACACATACTGTTTCTTTCACCACAAAATCTGACTGCAGTCATACCACTGTACAATATAATGTACTGTATTGTAAAATGCTTCTGAAACATTCTGGTTTATCCCTCTATACAATTCCTGCATTCAAAATTCAACATTGTCTTGCAGTGATTTGCAGTGTTGTATGTCACCTTACTCAACAGTCTTCAGACATCACAACTAGACAGGTGAAACTCAGCTGTTTGTTTCTTCCTTATGGACAAATATAAATCACAGAATGCATTTGGTGGTAATCACTCACTTGCACTTGCTTATAAAAAATTATGCTTTTCCTAAAGTCAAAGGATTAATATGCTGCAATAAATCAGTTCATGGGTAGTCAAATCACATGGACAAATAGGAACAATTGTTTCTTCATTACTTATCAAGACATGGTGGACTGAGTTTGGGTAGCATTCATGGAGAGTGTAGAACTTACCTGAAAAGACAAATGGTTACTTGAGCCTTGACATCCAGACAGTAACACTGATCTACTAAATCACAAATATATCCCATAGGCAGGAGCTTCTTTACATTCCCAGACTAACTCCTGTGTAATCCTCATTGAAAGTCTGCTGCCCCCACCAAAGTCACATATAGCAGATAAGAAATTTCATCTGCTCAGGATTTCTGAGTTAAAAAGCTGAAGGATAGTAACAGTAAGGTTTAAAAAATGAAGTAGCATGGTAAATTAGTACTCTTCATCTGCAGAAAATGAATAAAACAGAAAATCATTTTACTAGAAAAATAAGTGATAATGGTATTTTAGAGATGGAGCAGAAGTCATAGTGGGCAACACATCAATCTGACACAAATAAAGAGACTCTATTACTGCCATGTGTCAGTGTTCCTCATGTATCCTAAGCTACAAAGTGCACCACAGGAGTCTCACACCCTGACAAAGAGTTAATTGCAAATTTTTGAAGTAAGACTGGTTGAGGCCTACCATTTTGGAAGGATATGTCAAGAGGTGTGCCATCTGAGCTGAGCAAAGGTATTCTTGCATGTCCACAGAAAGTGTCATGGACAAACATGGACCTGAAGTTGCAAAGTGCACTCAGCAATTTAGGATGAAAGAACCATGAAAGAACACAGGTAGGTATGACTCTTCCTTGTTTTTGTGCTGGGCTGTAGAAAGTAGTTTAGATTAGACTTTTGGATCTTTATTGGCTTCAGATCCTTCCAAGATTGTTTATTTCATAGATGTAGAGATAAAGATTATTAGAGTTATTATTCTTCTGTCTCAACCATCTATAAATATCTGGAATGCCATTATTTATCTACAATAAAAAAAAGAAGAGAAAAAAAGTACAAGATCCATCAGCTTCATATAGTGTCCTTGTTTCCTTGCCATTTGATGCCACTTGAGCTCTGTCATCATCAGCTGAAGAACTGAACACGACCTGTAGGTCTTCTGAACTTTGGAGTGCTGTTAACTGTAGTTTGGTGAAGGTTTGTTTTATGGAAGCAAACAGACTAGTGTTCACAGGGAAACACTCTGTCATGTACACTATGACTGAACTCCAACTGTTGCAGCGGTAACAATCTTCCTGCAGGCAGGCAGATCACACAGGTCAGCAGGGTGTGCTTGCAAACTGCATCTTTTGACTGCAATGCAGAGGAGAGAGCAGTTACTATTAGGATGCTTATTTCTGTCTCTAAATAGGTAAGGGGCCTTAAGGGTTATTTCCGATTTCCATCTAGATGCTGTTCAAAATAAAATGGATTAATACAACTTCTATTTTTCCTTGTATCCAGGTCTTCCAGCTTCAAAATAGATAATATGACCAATAAGCTACAGAAACCTCTGTGAGCTTAATACTCCCAGCAGCATAAGAGCTCAGCTGTAACAGCAGTCCTGGAGAGCATTTATCCCTCCTTGCAGCTGTAAAGCTTATAGCAAGGGTACTCCGGCAAGGCAGGAAAATGTGGCTGAATTCTCTCACACAGACCCAGGGACAGGACAAAGGTTTGACACTGGTCAGTGGACTTGAAAAACACATAGTATCACATTTACCATAATACTTTTTAAAGAAAATAATGAAATAATAGCCTTATTCACAATATTCAGGGCAAATTTGGAGATGACAGCCTTCAAGCAAGTTTCTGAACTATAATTCCCAGCTGCAAGACAGCTCCGTTGTAGTCCTGAGTCAGTCACAAGAGACAGGGACCACTGCAGCCTGGGCTAACCCTATGCAGCTCCTGCTGATTGACAGGAAACTGAACATGAGTCAGCAGCATACCCAGGTGGTCATGAAGGCCAATGGCATCCTGGCCTGTATCAGAAATAGTGTGGCCAGCAGGACCAGGGAAGTGATTCTTCCTCTGTGCTCAGGACTGGTGAGGCTGCACCTTGAGTACTGTGTCCAGTTCTGGATCCCTCAGTTTAGGAAGGACATTGAGGTGCTGGAGCAGGTCCAGAGAAGGGCAACAATGCTGGTGAAGGGTCTGGAGAACAAGTCTTATGAGGAGCAGCTGAGGGAGCTGGGGTTGTTTAGCTTGGAGGGGAGGAGGTTCAGGGGAGATCTTGTTGCTCTCTACAACTATCTGATAAAAGGCTGTAGTGTGGTGGAGGTCAGTCTCTTCTCCCAGACAATCAGCCTGACAAGAGGGCACAGTCTTAAGATGTGCCAGGGGAAGTTTAGGTTAGACATTAGGAAGAAGTTCTTTACAGAAGGAGTAATAGGGCATTGGAATAGGCTGCCCAGGGAGGTCATTGAGTCACAGTCCCTGGAGGTATTTAAGAAGAGATGGATGTGGCACTTAGTGCCATGGTCTAGTAGGCAAGGTGGTATTAGGTCAAAGGTTAGACTCGGTGATCTGAGAGGTCTTTTTCAACTTAGTTGATTCTATGACTCTATTCCATGATTTTATTCTACTTACTTAGTATACAGAGTTAGGTAAATTATTCTTCTGAGAAACAGAATATTCATGACTGAACATGTACAGTGTTCTTGTGTTTGAGACTGGAGGCTGAATTCCACCCCAGGCCCTTTTGCTTTGTGCTTTAAAGATAAGTTGTGCATCATCTAACTATGAGAATCTGTGTCATGTATTGTTTTTAATACCCAAGTGCCTAATTGACTGTTTTTCTCATTTTACATTTCACGTCTGAATATTTTTATTTCTTGCAAAACTTTTGGCACTTGGTTTCTTTTCCTGAAAAAAATAACACAGAAGACTAGTGCTCTGAGGGAGAAAAAAAAAAAAAAGTCATACAGAGCATGACCTCTTGGAGGCAATTTCATTTATGACAATCACCAGACCCCTGTAAAAGTTCATCCCCAGGTATTGTAAGTGTGATGACATCTTCTCAGCACATTACGTCCTCACCTTCTTAATTTAAAGCTTCTGGTTATCTTATAAACAGCCATGATCTGTATCTGTATTTTTCTTCTTAATCTCATTTTCTGTATGTATTTCTTTCTGCATATTTCCTAGTGAGGTATAGAGGGCTGATAAGGAGATTTATAGTCCTTACACTCACATTGCTGATGAGCAATATGTGCTAGAATCCTCTTCTAGCTACACAGGTCCCTGTTTTCAGACAAGAACTTTTTACAGTGTGTACTTAATGCACAGCTCCGTTTCATTATCTCTGCTCGCTCTGATTCTCAGACAAAACCATTGCAAAGAGTGAAGAGCTGGTCTCCATTGCATCTCGTTCTTTACTGTGCTGCTTGCCATACAATGTCTCCTTATTTTGTCAGCCAAAAAGTAAGCCTCTGTTTACTTCCCATTTCCATCAAATATACTCAAAATGCTGTTTTGGTATAGGTATCAAATACACCTTGTGAGGCTGAAAAGCAAGTAAATCTTAGTGCTGTACATACAAATAACACATCCTTATATTTCCCCACTGGTAGAAAAGAGGAGTTAAATTACAGAACTATCTAGACTGAACTATGACTTATCTCTATTCTTGTTTGCAGTCAGTCACCAGAAGCTTGCCCTTGTTACTTATGTTACAGCTGTGCTCATAGAAAGATCAAAGTTCATTACACTGCCTGTGCCCCTCTTGCCCAGAGAAAGGTAGGATGCTGATCAGCAGCCAACACACCAAGCACAGCTTGTGCCCCCAAGCCTGCCCATCCTCAGCAGCTTCCACTGATTCACAGTCTCTAAGGAAACTCTGGTTTCTGTAAGACAGACTGTTTATGATCTTTTTTTCCTTGTTATTTTCATTCAATGACAACAATTTGCTTGTTATTGACAAATGCTCAGTGAAAGCATATCTTACACTGTGTATGAGCTGGGGTCACTGAATAGTAGGAGTTTGTGATTGATATTCACACTGTGTAATTAATCTCCTAAATCATGTTTCTTTTCCTCATCGGACAATTATTAAATCTATATAGAGCTTTCAAAATGGTTTTGCAATGGATGTCTGAGCTTATTCACATCACAAATATTCTGTTTTCTTAAACAGAAGGAATATCCTCTCAGAGATTTTGAATTATTTTGGAATAATTTTCTTCAAAGTTTTTTCACTTTCTATTCAAATGGACACTGGATCTGAGGAGATGTCTAACACAAAATGACTGGTTCCATATTTTCCTCCTACAAAGATCTTTATAGACAAACATACATATAAATATGCACACAACTACTCTAAGTACTCTATTACAAAATCTTCCTGACATCCTGTTTCTCTTCTTCCTTACCTCCTTACAAGCCTTCCATATTATATCTGTTGTTTTATCAGGGCAATTTTAATATTGATTGAACGTAAAGTTTACCAGTAAGCAGGAAACTATAAACATATTGCTTAAAATAAGAATTGTTCATTGATAAATCAAAGCATTATACATTTGACCATATGCTAAGAGAACCACTGAAGCAAACTGCCTCAGCTAATTCAGTGAATTAGTGATGTTCACTCGTTTGCAAAACCTGTCAAAAAAGGAACACACAGCTATTCCCTCTCCCCTTTTTTTTTTCCCATTGTTGTTTATTCTTCCCTGGTTCAGCACATTAAAATGGAATACAGAGAAAATTTCTTTGCATATTTTCTATTCTCTCTTTTGCTGCTTTATTTGCACTACCAAAGATATAAGTTTTACATTAGTAGAGATTCTATATGGATTCCCTTTCAGGTCAAATGCTTCCTGGCTGATTTTCCCAGTTCCCAAGTTTAGACATTCAGTCCCAGAGGTGACCAAAGTTAAAATGAAACATCTGGGAGATCAGTGTCTGCCCCTCTTCTTTCCCTCATAAAGAAGTTGTAACTGCAATGAGATCTCCACTCAGTCTCCTCTTTTCCAGGCTGAACAGACCAAGTGCCCTCAGCCGTTCCTCATATGGTTTCCCCTCAAGGCCCTTCACCATTTCACTGTCCTCCTTTGGACACTCTCTAATAGCTTAATAACTTTCTTATATTGTGCACACAATATTCAAGGTGAGGCCATCCCAGAGCAGAGCAGAGCGGGACAATCCCCTCCCTTGACCGGCGGGCGATGCTTTGCCTGATGCCCCCAGGACAGGGTTGGCCCTCCTGGATGCTAGGGCACTGCTGACTCATATTCAACTTGCCATCCACCAGGACCCCCAGGTCCCCTTCCACAGCACTGCTTTCCACCCTCTCATTCCCCAGACTGTATGAACATCCAGGGTTGCCCCATCCCAGGTGCAGAATCCAACACTTTCCCTTTTTGAACTTCATGCGATTAGCGATTGCCCTTCTCTTATTTGTGGAGGTCTCTCTGCAGGACCTCCCTGCCTTCCAGGGAGTCAACAGCTCCTCCCAGTTTTGTGTCATCTGCAGATTTGCTTAGTATCCCTTCCAGTCCTCTGTCCAAGTTGCTTATGAAAATGTTGAAGAGCAGAGGGCCCATTAAGCAGAGGGAAAAATCCCAACCAAACAAACAACAAAGCAATCTTTTAATATTAGCTTCTATTTTTGTGTGATTCTTAATTTCCTCAAACACTTCAGTCCCATATTGTGTGCTACTATCATAAAGTCCCCTAAGGAAATATTACAAGATACAATAAAAAATGTAAATTTCAGACCTGTGGAAGAGTAACTAAAATAACCAAACACTTGACAATTAACTTGGTACGTGCATATGCTACCCTCAGCAGCACTCCTGTCCTACAGGGGATGTAAAATTTCGGTGTTTGCAGGGCATTTCTCTCTTTCCATACTACTGCTGGAAACTCTTTGCCAGTAGTGGCTATAAGGTCCATGTTAATGCTTTTATAACAATTTTATCATTATTGCTACCTGTTTTGGCAAGTTAAAACATTTCCTACTGTATTTGCACAGAGCTAGTTGGTTTTGTGCCTGTTTTACTGCTGCTAATACAAGAAAAAGACTTATATAAGATGGGCAGTGAGCAGAGCTCAATAAAAAGGAACAAGAGACTATGATTTCATCATAGACACTAAAATACGCTTTAGGTGGGATGAAAGCCTTTAGCACAAGGAAGCAAAACCTCAAAGTTAGTAGGGTAGTTCATGAAGCAGCACATGTGGTCACCTAAACAGTGTGGTTAAAAGATGGAGCCATACCTATAGCTATAGGCCCTGTCATACAGTAAAGTTACAGAGCAGACTGAAGGTTGTTCAAGACTGACATCTCTCCAACATAATTTCTCTATGACACTTTTCCCTCTCCTGTCTCTCCTCTCCTTCCCTCTCTAACTGCTTTTATCCTTGTTTGAAGTGCTTAGCTCACTGCACTGGCTATAAGCTTGGTCACACATTCAGAACTTCAAAATGCTCCTGCAGTAGCGAGGAAAATGCTCAGTTAAGTTCAGAGGGAAGAAGGGAAAGAGAGGAAAGAGGAATTTATAAAGAATTGATTACACTTAACATCATACAGGTATCTCATGTTGGACAGAGAGGGTCTTGCTCTATGAAGCCAGTGCAAAGAAAATAAACACACCAATTTTAGTCAGGAATTGCTAGAACAGGACAAGCTCTCAGAGCCGGTTAAGATTCCTGTTTCTTTTTCTCTCATACACACAGATTCAAAAATGACAAAAAAGGGCCATTATTGCCCACTGGTGGTGGTATTTAGACATGCCAGCTAACAGGAGAAAAACTATTTCCCAGGTTACCATTAGTGAAATATTTGGATGAAATGAAGAAAGAATGCCTCTACTAAGCCACTTGTGCTCAGGCTAATGTCACACAATTTATGGCTGTAATTTTTTAACAATAAATCAGATGTCTTACTGTTTTTCAGAGCCATTCATGGCAGGAATATTATCGTCAGGGACCACAAGGTCTATTAATCTAATGGGAACAAGCAGAAAAAGATAGAGACATTAAATACAACTTGGGGGGAGGGGGGGGTGGGGAACAAAAGCAAAAAAACCCACAACAAAACAAAACAACTGCATTTGACCATGCTTCAGCACCTGCAAGAGCAGTTATTAATATAATCTTAGGACAAAATACCACTATATGCAGATTTTCCTTCTGCCAACACCAGAGAGAGGTTATAGAGGTCTTTCTTCTTCGTAGTCATCCATATTTGTCTGCATATACATATATAAGTATCATAATTTGTTTATTGTATATGCAGTTCTGGTAAATTCCTGAAAGTTATCTACTTTTTAAAGCTTTGGGACCTTTATATACCAGTTACAGATTATATCCAAGTATAGCTTAAATCCTTGCAGCACTCTTTGTATTGCAGCTATGTCCAGTAACCAATTTCTCTCCTGTAACCACAGCATTACCAAAAATAAAAGAAGATTATGAAGAGATTAGAGATTCAACAAACACCAAACCATGTTAAATTTACTGCTTATAGGACTTAGATATTGTAACACAAAGTGAGTTTATTGTTTTGCATGTCAACATTATACTATGATCACTTATCAGAGGTTTGAACAAACCTTGTTTATTTGTTTTTCAGTGAGGTTCAGCCTACTAGGTGATTTAGGAGTTTTAAAAACATGAAATTATGATTATAACTGAAATTCTGGGTTTGTATGTTGGTACTCAAATACTTGAAATCTGGGCTCTTTGGCTCAAATAGTTGTTTGCTGAAGAGTTGTGATACGTACAAACAAAAATGTACATATATAGGATGAAGTTCTAGATAATTAATAAATCTAACTTAATATATTTATCTCCTTTATTAAAAAAACCCCAAACATTTTTTGTTTAAAAAAATGCCTGTAGTTAGAAAATAAAAATCAGTCTTCCTCTTTAATAAACATCTTAGTGAATACTTATCAGTTTTTAGCATTAGTATAATGATTTAGATTCCTGAGAGGAAATCATGAACGGTGTTTTGTCATCCCTGCACATTGCAGAGAAGGGTTCTGTGACACCACAGTAGGGAATACATTTCACTTTTGGTATATTTTTAAATGTCAAGTACTGTTATCTGGAAATGTAACTTATTTATTTAACATAGGGTCTCTACAAATTTTTATCAATACATTCTCTCAAAAATCCTGTTAGGAATTGTGAGGTGCAATTTTCATAGACTGGAATTACGGGGCACATGAACAGAGTTCTGCACATGAAAGACTTTCAGAAACAGCTCTCAATAAGAGGCGTTTCAGCACTGAGTTGCACTACTTAGAAGGGCCCTCTCTAACCAATCAAAATGGCAATTCTTTTCTTGTAAGACTTAACAACAGTATTATGTTCCAAGAGCCAATCATTCAAGTACAGACAATTTAAACAGAGAGCTTTAAAGTGAAAAGGCTATGGAAGAATAAGGCCTGTAAAGTGAAAGTGAAACAGATCAGTAGCAAACTTGATATTTCTAGGTCCAGCAATAAAATATACTATTTTCCTTTTGGCCCTGGCCCACTTCTCAATATTTGTGAAAAAGCCGTGCTGCCATCACACAGCCCCTTGCTTTTATTCTCTTGGAGTGAGCCAGAGAGGCACACATGGGGGAAATCATAACCACGTCAGAAGGAAAAAATATACATGATTTTGTCAGTGTCAGCAGAAGAAAGCAAAATAGAAGAATGGCCCAAGGCATACAAATGAAAGCTAAAGCTGGGCAGAAAAACTGTGCAAGAGCTCAAGTATCCAGCAAAAGAGCTGCGTAAAGAAATTACAACATTGGGTCACCCATGATTAATTACTTTTCCAGTAGTGAATAAAGGGGTTTAGGGAGTCAGGCAAAATAAATGGCAGTTCAGAGAAACCTAAATGAGCAAGGGTTTTTTGAATTACCTTCCCCAAGATGCCAGTCAGGAGTCCAACAATGTCCCCAACACTGCCATCAGCTGGCTCCTTACTGACCCTGTTACTCCACTGTCATGGCCATGGTGTCTCCATTCAAATCATTGTTACGATCACCCTGCCCTGCTCACCTTCTCCAGTCACTTTTTACAGATTTACTATGAAGAAACAGTAGTAAACAAGATCCCTCCCCTAAACCTTCATAGGAAACCACTCATAGGTCTCCCTCTTTGCTTCCTCTTCACATGCTTCCTGCAATATTTACACCTCGGCTGCTGAGTCAGTCTGGCCAAGGAGAATGACAGAGCACATCAACAGAGCATACCAAGGGTGAGCAGGAACACCGTTTTACATGTAGGAAGGTCATAATAGCATATGAAATAAGTGACTTGGACTGTCACAAAGATGACCTATAAACCGAATCCAGCAAACTAACTGATTAAAACTGTCTTGTAAAACTTTTCAGCAAAGCGGTTTTATCCAGACGGACTTACACAAAAGCTTTTCCTATCTGCTGTTTTCTGAAAGTCTGGGCTTTTATTTACTCAGTAAGAAGTGTGAGTAGTGACACTCCCCAGATATAAAATTACTTGAGAGTTGTCTAATTACCAGCTTTCTTCTAATTCTATATCATTAGAAAGAATGTAGCCCTGTCCCAGTACCCTTTATCTTAGTGACATTCTGTGAGTGTACAGCAGTTAGAAATCTCTGCTAAAGAAACATTTTTTCAACATTTGATACTAATATTCACCAAATACGATCTACCATAGTCCTCTGCACTCAACACTCTCCTTCTTACATTCTGTACCTCAGATTGCTCTGTCTGTGTGTGTGTGTGTGTGATTTATAATACAAATATTATGCATAATTAGGACTGATAAATAAAAATTGACAATTGGAGGAACCTTAAGCAATTTTTCACCCTATCTGAACAAAATGACTAAAGTACAAGTGACAAGCTCGTAAATTAAAAATCTGAAGGTATAAAAACTTTATTACAAGTGTGTCATGTGAATCAAGTGGCATATAATTAGATATGCACCCGTTTTATTAGGGGTTATTTGTTGCTGGCTCATAAAGACTTTTTACCTTGAAAAGCTCCCTGACTGTGACATTTGCTGTCGAGAGGTCGTGAAAGGAAGTGTTGAAACTTTGTCACTAAAGACTTGTAAAACTACTTCAGAGATATTACAT
The DNA here is from genome assembly GCA_035583185.1 of Anabacerthia variegaticeps. Lineage (NCBI taxonomy): Eukaryota > Metazoa > Chordata > Aves > Passeriformes > Furnariidae > Anabacerthia > Anabacerthia variegaticeps. The sequence goes on from JAWWEW010000001.1 coordinate 96,621,255, forward strand.
AAACAAACTACCCTAGAAAGACCCTCACAAGATTACATCTGGAAGTGGTAGAAATTATTAACTCCTGAAAACAACCTTTCTGTCACTGGACAACAAGTCTTGCTTTCATTCTTTTTGTTTCAGTTCATTACTGAAATCATTTAACTTTTCCTTGGACATTAAAGAGAACTAGGCTTAGGAAGTGGACTACTAATAAATTTTATTGGATTTACATGACAAGGTTTTGGTAGCAGGGGAGCTTCAGGAGTGGCCTCTGGGAGAAGATACCAGGAGCTGCCCCTCTGTTTGACACAACCATTCCAAAAAGGACCTTCCGCTGACCAGAGCTGAGCCCGCCAGTGATGATGGTGACAGCTCTGTGATAGTTTACTTAAGAAAGGATAAAAAACACCACACAGAAGCTGTGAGGGAGAAGAATCCAAAAAGGTGAGAAAAATAACCCTGCTGAAATACAGGTGTGAAGAATGAGTAGGATTAGGTGCTTCAGGCACTATAGCAGAGTTTCGCCTGCAGCCCAGGAAATCATAGTGAAAGAAATCATTCCCCTGAAGCTCATGGAAGACCATGATGAAGCAGACATCCATACTGCAGCCCATGGAGGACCATGCACCAGAGCAGCTGGGTGTGCCTTGAAGGAAGCTGGAGCCCACAGAAAGGAGCCCACATCGGAGCAAGTTCCTGGCAGGACCTGTGGCCTGTGTGGGACCACGTTTGCTGCAGCACTCTTTTCCTGAAGAACTGGAACCCCATGCTTGAGCAGGGGTAGAGTGTGAGGAGGAAGGAGATGAAGTGGCAAAGTTCTATGAACTGACCACAATCCTTGATCCCCACCCCCTATGAGGGTAAGAGGTAGAAGAGTTGGGAATGAAGGAAGTCAAACCTGGGAAGGTGGGAGGGAACTGTTTTTAACTTTGGGTTCTTACTATCCTATTCAATTTTTAGTTGTCAATAAATTAAATTAGTCTTCCCCAAGTCAAGAGTTTTTCCATTATGGTAATTGGTGAGTCATCTCCTTGTCCTCGTTTTGATACACAAACTTTTTCATTGCATTTTCTGTCCCTGCCCTGATGAGGAGGAAGAATGAGAGAACAGCTCGGTGGGAACCCGGACAGCCCATTACAACAATGTAAAGTTTAGGCATATTAGTCTCTAATTTGAGACTTGGGGATGATCTCATTGACCTCTTCTGATCTTTCTCAGTTCAGTGTGCTTCACTATACAGAACAAAACTGGCAGTGCCTAAGATTAACACCATTTCTCTTCAGAAGAAACCCAGGCACAAAAGTAAACGTGAAAAATACATAAACTCTAGTTTTAGTTGTTCTTTACAACTTCCTTCCTTTTATCTTCCTCTGTCCTCTCTGACACTTTCCTTCACACTTTCTGTCTCCCAGCACATATCCAGGATAGAAGTACTCCTCTATCCCATCTTTGTCACTGCCACTTCCTTTGTGCCTCCAGGTGCAGAAGGAGCCCTCAGTCATTTAGGCACAAGAAGAAGGAAAAGGCAGTAGGAAAACGCTCCGTGAGGGCCAAGCTCAAGATAGCATTGCTAAGTGACTCTTCCTGAGCTTACCTACAGATCTGTTTGTGATGAACAAATGCAAAAGCCCTGCAGAAGTCATAGTCGGTTCACCATACTGTGCAGATGTACTGAACTACAGCCATAAGATAATCAAAAGTTGTTGTTAAAGACATTTGTATAAAAAAGCACAGTAGAAAATGCCATCTCAGGGTAGATCAACAGTATCTTACACACACAGATCTGCAAGCAGTCTGGACCAAAACTGTCCTTGAGCAAATAGGGTGGCTTTTAATATCTCAGTGTGAAATGTCATGCTGAAGTTTTTGTGCAATTTATCCACTCTGAATGCTTAAGAAATAAATTTGCATTTAATTATTCTCAAAGCAGCTATTAATTTAAACATATACCAATTTTCTACATAAAGTATCCCTAGATTTTATAGCCTTGTTTCACAGGAAAACGTTTACCAACCTCTGATTGTCTCTGTAACACTCCAGCCCCGGGAGCTGCAGGTTCACAGCCCAGCCAGTTTTACTTTAAAATATATATATAGGGTTCTTTAATACCTCAAAATAAAATCAAGAGTATAAGCCACGGAACTTGTTCCCAAGAAGTATCTTTATTAATTCAGAGAAGAAAATAAGGGAACTTGGAAAAGGTTCAAAAAGGGCACTACACAAGCTAGAGAAAATGTTCCACCACAATATCAACCCAGCACATATAAATCCACAACACTTAAGTCATAATCCAAGCCCTCCGGCTCCAAGCCACCCAAAGCATCAGGAAAGGAGCAATGAAAGAGAAGCAGAGGAAGCAAGAAAAGAGAAGGAGAAAAAGGGAGAGATAGCTATCACTAAGGCTTTGTGGAAGACCAGCTACTCACACGTCCAGATGGCAGGGCCACAACACATGCCCAACAACTGCCTTTGATTTTATCTGTTCTGGTCTCTACAACCAAAATCCCCAGGTAGGGCCTTTGACCCCCTGGCCACTCTGGGATTCCAGGCCAGGGTGAGGGGCAGTGTTCTCACTATCCCTGCCAGTCTTACCTGGGTCAGGCGATCCAGGAGCTGTGGGGTGTGTTGTAGTTTCCCTGAGCTGTTTGTGAGTGACAGCTGTTCCAGGGCTTCCCTGTGTGGGCTCCAGGGACTGCCATGAGGGATACGCCACCACCCCACCTCCATGAGGTTTGACACATCCCTTCCCCCCCCACACACATGCATCCTCCACAAGGTGGTTCTGACCCAGTAATAACTTCAATGTCTAACAGTCTTACTCCCCTTTGCAATCCTCTTGCAACTCAGGGATCCCATTACAAACCCACCAAGCTCTGATTCCAGCAATAGCCACAGTCACTATTCTAAATAATTGTACATTGCAGCAGTCGTTGGTGTGCTCTGAGTTAAACCAGTTTCCACACTGAATAGAGCATAATCTTGTGCACAGTCATTTTTAACCACTTCAGCCTCTTCCAACTCCTCTGTGCTTATGGATGTATAGTGAAATCATACTTATTCCCTTCCAATAATTCCATACTACACGGTCCACACTCCACCTTAGTGTGTGCATATTTCGTTAACAGTCCTGATGAACCTTAATAGCTATAATTTCACTGTCTAGTTGCGGAAACATATAGAAAGTAAGTGGCAATGATGTAAGTTGTCTATAACATCTGCAATGCCATCAATCTGAGAAGTAAAATCATGCTTTTTTCAATCTTACTGTGCATGTCATTAGGTGACAAAGGCTGTCAGAGGTGTAAAATGAAAGCAAAGCACACAGCAATATAAGAAATACAGGACATGGAAAATAGTGAAGAATTGTGTTAGCTACTGAGAGAATTAAATGCATTCAGAAGCACTGTACTTCTTTTTATCTTTCAAAAAATGTAGTTGCTGTGCTAATGGACATGTGAGCCAAGATAGGAACTCAAGGAAAGGATGGGGGGGAAAAGTGACGCATATACTGTTTTGTACCAATGAAGAAGCTTTGGCTTGTCAAAATTCTTACAGTGCCTCTGACAGCAACTTCTGCCTTCCTTGATCAAGATCATGAGGGCTAGTCTTCCATGAAACACAAATTACAAAAACAAACCTTTCCAATTAATTTCACTACCTACATGTCTCTCCTGGTGTGTCTACATTTTTCTTGTGTTATTAAAACTACATATTTCAGATATAGTAATTTGCCTTTTCATAGCTAATATACTTTCAGTTTGTCCCATTGGTTTGTTGGGAGGTTTGGGTGTTTGGGGATTCTTTTTGAAGGAGAAGGATTTTGTTTGTTCTTTTAAATAATTGTGTTCATTGGAACATCAGAGTAGCAAGTGTGTGTTTTTATTAAGTGTACAGCTGCATTATCTGCTATGGTTCTCTAATTTTTTGTTTCCCTATCCTATAAACTTTATATAACTGCAGTGTTCTATCGCTATTTACAATTTATTGCAGATTAGTAACAGTTGCTATATTAAAGTATATGTTTGGTCGTTCCATTTATGTGTCCAGAAAGAAAAGTAAAATTGGATTGCAATCTAATCCCAGATTCATTATATTGCCTCCAATCTGAATATTTTTTGTGTTTTTATATTCTTAATCTAATACTGGTCTCACTGACAACCTTAGTTAATTTTCAAAGTGAGATTTGAAATATAGTATATTATCAGTGCCACCAAAATTTTAGAGGGCTGAAAATAAATGGAGGGTTTTTATTTAGGTGTATAATAACAGTTTTAAAAAAAAGCAGTAAGGAGCAGAGAGTGCAGAACTGGAAATGGATGTGATTCATTCTCATTCCAGAGTCTGATCTCTGGGACTTGAATTATCCCTTTTAGAAATGCAAAACAGGTCACTTTTTCTTTCCTTTTAACACTGTACTGATGATTTAATGTATGCTAATTTATATGAACTCAGAGAAATCACTTTAAAAGCATGAGATTTGGAATATGTTCACTGCTCTGATTTGAGGATTTTGAACTGACTTCTTCCAACTCCCAGAACAGATCTTATCCAACAAGCTATGGGTACACATGACCCTCTTGTTCTGCAAGAAAAGAGAGGAAGAGTCAGCTCAAGGTCAGTGCTTACAGTGAATCCTACATTCTGTTCCTAGTATGCCTTTGTGCATTTTGTTTAGATGATTACAGGTAGCACCCAAGAGAAACACTCTTAAAAAGTATTAAAAGAAAAAAAGGAAATAATCTACAGAAAGCCTGTCAGTTATGATGAGTGTCCTACCTAGACCCAGATTCTGAGACTGCCTACTTCCCCTGAGAGCAAAAGCTCTACCCAATTCTGTCCTCCAGCCGGGAGTCCAGACAAAGAGGATTGTAGGCACTATGTTCTGCTAAACCCTTCTACAAGTCAGTGTTATGTATGCTTATCAAGAGGAGAGGAGAAAATGAAGGGTGTCACAGTCATTCCAGCCAGAGGTGGTTCTGGGCTTGTGTTCATATGATTTGCAGGCACTTAAGAGCTGACCATGAGACTTGGTATCTACATACAGTTGAGGATTTACACAGGGGATTGGGAGGAAAGAGCCTGAGGTGTGAAATCTGTTTCCACAGTAATCCCTAGCACTATTTCATGGATCTTAATGGAACTTTTTCTTATTGAGAAACCTCTGAAGCCAAACATTCATGGTAAACATTGTAGTAGAAAAAGAAAAAAAAAAAAGTTCAGAATTTTAGTAAGGTTTTATTATTATTATTTATTTATATTATTTTAAACTGAGCTTGTATCAGCAAGCAAAATTGTTTTCCCATGATTAAAGATTAGCACAAAGATTTTTCTTTTCTGGCCTCTGTAGCCTTCAAGGATCAGATAAGTTTAAATCTTCTAGATGGTTAACTCTATTTCCTCTAAGTTTTTGCTCCTGTGTCATGAAATTTGCTGTACAAGCACTTTCTGATAAAGTTCAACTGCTGTATCAGGAAAGAAAAAAGAAGGGAAAAAAAAAGAGTTTTATTTGCTGTAGTACCTTAGGATTCTAGGTCTGCATATCTGCAATGTGTCCTTACCAGTAATGAAGCTCATGCTGGTGGTTGGTATACATCATTCATTCATAGATAGCTAAATGCTGAGGGACCTGTCATCCTTGCTGCAAAGAGATGCCCTGATATGCAGCTTCAAGCTAGCTACAAGGCATATTCCCATTAAAAAGAGCCCCTGTTATACATTAAAATCCACTTACAGCCCCCTACTCAGACAGAAGAACAGTTTTTAATATTTTTTTTCTAATCTTTCTTTACAATACAATAGAAAATAAACCAGCACTAGAGTAATTAGGAAAATAAAATACTCTGTGCTTCACTCTCTGACATGTGATAAGGACAAAACAATGTTGTAAAGCATGCCCTGTTATTCTTAATGCAAAAAGTCTTTGTAGAGTCTCTTCATGTACAAATGAGAATCTCCAAAGTCTGTGTTACACACTTTCTAAAGAATCATTTCAGAGAACAGTTTAGTCAGTCATGGTGTGATGCAATCTCAGCAGATATGTATTGGGGTATTGTTTCATCCAAATCGCTCTTATTACCTTGTTCTGTCCCTTTTACTTGTGCATCTACACCTTCTCTTCTGTGAAGAGAAGATAAAGGCTGTAAGCAACTGTAACCAGAAAACAAGTCAAGCATTTCTTGCATCTCGAAGCTCTAACCCTTTGTCACAAATGAGTGGGTTAGGGTGCTTAAAGAATCACTGTCAAACGTATTAAGAAAAACAGGCTTAATATAAATTTGTGAAGGTATGACTTGGTAAAGTTCAATGGCAAAGTTCACTCTGTTCCTTACTATGTAGATAAAACATACAAAGGAAAACTGAGTCGGAATCAAGCTAGAATAATTTACAGAAAGACCAGGGTGCAAAAGAGTAAGGGACACCCTCTTGATAGAGTTACAAATTTCAGAGAAGAAACACTTGCTCTCTAAACTCTTGATGGAGTTTAAGTATGGCTAAACCCATCTTACTCTCAAACTTTGTAAATGGTTTCCGTCTAAAGGATTTAGCAGCACTTAATCATTGACTCATTTAACATTTACAGAGTGGGTCATCAGGATTTATTACAATCACATAATTATAGCTCCAAGATGGCAATATTTATACTATTTTTGATACAGGGCATTTTAATCAATTCATACATACACACACATAGACACAAAGACATATATATGGATAACTATACAAAGGTACCTGTTAAAAAAATCCCGAGCTCTGTGAAATATTCATTTCAAATTTCTTGGTATTTCTCTACAAGTGAGGGTTGACACTTGAGGAGTGGGGGTATCTGCCCAGGTTCTCATCATTAGCTTTCAGTGGTGGTCCTTGAGTGTTGTGAACCTCAGACCTCACAAGCTCTGAGAGGTGTCCCACTCAGAGGGAGATCCTGGTGCAGCCTGCTGTGGTCTGGAAGAGCTTAAAGGGCCCCACTCAAGACAACTGTTTAAGGAGCTGAAATATGATTGACTTTAGTCACCAGTCAGTTTCTGTCTTGACTGCAAACCAGGTTAGCAATTGCTGGAATTTTTAAAAAGTACAGTAACAATGGTACTGTTCCACTCAGGATACATATTAGGTAATGTTCCAAAGTGGATGGGCATGACAGATTATCCCTTCCTTGCCCAACTTGGTCAAGCAACAGAAGCTCTTGGTATGGACAGTTCTGCTCCCATCTTAGCCATACAAGAGTTCCTGGAGTAGTCAAGGGATGCTGTACTACTCAACTCATTACACAAAGGCCAAGACCTGATAAGAATTCCTGAGATCACAGAGTGGCCCCAATGAAGTAGAGGGAGAAGGCACCACCACACCCTTCTAAATTTACCTAAAATGTAGATATTCACGGTAGATGAAAGTCCCTATTGACTTCTTATTTCACCAAGTATGACTTAGTCTTCAATCAATTACTGATTAAGATATACAGCTTTCAGTTTTCTAGGCAAAAGTCTAGTATCAGATTTTTGGAAAAAACCAAAACACCTGAATTATTAAAGTCAGAAGAACAGTTAGATGTTGTTGAATGTATCAGTTATCATCAGAAAAATAGTGTGCAAGCAGTTATGATTTTCTTTTGCATAGATAGTAATTAAAGAAACAAAAACATGAAGGAAAGTTATTTCAGTTACTTGTGTATAAAAATCATATATATATATATATTTCCATCAATTTTTCTGGTTTTACACATTTTTTTCACCCTGGAATGTTTTTCAGCTCAAACATTGAGGGATGTAGAAAGTAAAGTTATTATTTTCCCCTAAATTAGTTATACAAAGATTAATGGTAACCTTGTACACATCAGGGGCTTGTGAATACATTTCTTACCACTATAGCATTACCACACTAGAAATTAATGAGATTGCATCCTGCACAGAGCCCACTTAAGCACTGACAAGATTCTATTTAAAAATATAACTAGAAAAAAGCAGGCCTGTATATGGCAAGGTGTACCATTCTTTTAATCTTGAGGCTGTTGAAATTCAGGAATCAGGTAACAGCACATGCTTTATTTAAAAACACAATGTCCATAATTTAGGGAATTCCCAAGTATTTCTCCTAAAACCAGCTTTTTTTTTTTTTTTTTTTTCCTTGTTAATTATGTGCAGTTATAAAACTGTGAAATGAATCCTTCCTGGTACAATTTGTCAGTCCAGAAAATATTCACATCTCAAGGAACTTGCATTACCTTGATCCAGCTTCAGCCTCTGATAAAGAAGATGATTGCATTTTTGCTCTGCAATATTTCTTCATTTAAATAGCATTTTCACTTGCAAAATGCTATGCACCTTTTTTTTTTTTTTTAAGTTAGAAGAAATCAGTTTAGAGAGATGGAAAAATTCCAAGGCTAAAAGGCATCTTTTGCTGGAAGAAGGCACTTCAATGTTTAAGAAAGAGTTTCACGAGTTGAATGGGTCTCTTAGGGGTGCATGCCAGCTTGGCCTTGTCTATCTCCCTGGGTTTTTTAGTAATAAAAAAATCAGTCTTAAATAATGACTACACAGTAGAGATGGCAGATTTCAAGGGCATAAAACAAGCAGATGAATATCATTCAGCAAATAGCTCCACTGGAGGCCAATTGCTTTAGGTGTTAAGGCCAGACGGGTCCACAGACATTAACTGCAGCATCAGCAAATAGAATTTTAGAACCAGCTTCTATCAGTTCATTATCATTTGAATTCATATCAATCCAGTTATACTATAATTCCATATTTTGGAAAAACAAGCAATTTCTCCTTTCTCCAGCAATGTACAAGAAATTGTTCTTACATACCCACCACTGAGTACTTTTTCCATCCTCTTTATTTAGTAACTAAATTTGGATCATGATATTCACCACATTTGCAGCAGCTAATATCTTGGGACTAAATTTGTTTTATATTCACTGCTGTGGAAAAATATTGTAGATATATTTGTAACAATTTCACAAACATTACTATCATTTCACATCTTTTGTGGTTGTGTACTGTATCTGCCAGAAAAGCTGATCCTGTCATTTAACCCCCTGAGGTAGACATTTCTAATGCTCAGTGATCCGTAGCAGTGAAACTATCTGACCAGTAGGAATATCACAGCCTGTCTCATGAAGCTCACCAATAAATGTACAACCACTAATGGAATTCCTATCCTGACCACATGTCTAGAAGACGGTGGAAGCATTAGGTAGTTCCTATTTCCTTCATAACCACTCCCTGGGGTGAGCAAGAGACATTAGTAATAGTCACATTATTAAGAATGTAAAATCAACCTTCAGGCTTTAGAAAAAGTTTTCAATTAAAAAAATTCTGAGCTGATATAGCGAGTGCTCTTGCACTTATCAATAAATCAAAGCTTTGGGAAAAGTCCATTTGGAGAAACAGAACTATGTATTCAAAAAAGAGATGATGTTCCAGAAACTTTGATCAAGGACATAGAATGAACTTTCACTAATCTGTTTTAGAATAAATGGACACAAAAATGTCTGATCTTTGGCAATCTAGCAAGGGATTATAAAAATTAGATTTTCTTTATGACATATTCTCTGATAATTCATTGCTTTCCCAGTTCTTTAATGTGTTTATAAGGATTCCTTGACCTCTTTCTGTAATACCTGGGCTATTTTCCATAACTCCTCATAGCCTTTTTAAAATCAGTTTCTAAGGAAGCATATTTAACAATGAAGCCAAGCAACTTCTTAGACTCCCCTTTCTTGATTAGATTTTTTTTCGCTATTTCTGTGAAGGCTACAGTGAGTTTTTTCCACCAGGACACCTGTCCATGTAAGGTCCTTGTGCAGAACCAAGGGAAAATTGCTTGATAGCTTTGAGAAGTGCAAAAGTAATCGAAACAGAATAGAATTTCAAGAAATAAATCATTTGCTCATTTAGTTCACATTGGGCGACTGTGTTCTCTGATTTCTAGAAGACTATAAAGCTTCATGAAGCTTTGTGTAAATTGCATGTAACCTTTGTTTCTATTTCCTTTTCCAAGTGTAAGTAATAGTTTCTTAAGGTTTTGTGGACATTTA
>JAWWEW010000001.1:96635912-96662790 GCA_035583185.1 Anabacerthia variegaticeps
TTCCTGGCTTCTACTAGAGAAAATTATTTCTAATACAACAGCTATAAACCCTAGACAAACTATTACTGCCTGTGTACGTTAGCTTGTCTTAGATGGCTTTACTACAAAGGTGTGTGACATCAGGTTTAAAAAGAGAAACTATTTTAGTCTAACACATCAGATCCTCTATCTTAATGAGGTAATCAGGTAATGATACAGCATCCTTAAATGTCATTATAATCTGTATATATTTTGCAATGACTGTGTAAATACATATCTCACTTTATTTCAAACTCAGAAGATTTCTGCATATCAAGAAAGTATGAAATATTTTTCTAAAGGAAAGCACTCAGTAGAAAGAGAACGGATAAATTAACCAGATTTCCTTTGTTCTTCGGTGCATTTCAGTAACTGAATATATATCTTTCAGTGTCAAAGCAGTGCTCTACAAACCCAAAGTGTGTGAACTATGAAGATTTTCCACTCTCTTTCCACTTCTGTGAGTTGAAAACAATGTCAAGGCTGGTTTAGTTTATGAGAGTTGAAAACAGTTCCTTACGAGGAGCAATTCTGAGTGGGCTGCAGACTGTGGGAACTAAACAAATACTCTGAGAGGGTTTGGAGTCTTTAAAAACCAGGTTGTGAAAATAACCTACTTGTTGCTCCTAATACTCAGAATCAATGCACTGGGGAAAAAAGACAACCAAACTTGAGGTGAAGGCAGGAAGCTGTAAAGAGGGATTGCGCAGATTGGTTGACGTGGGTTGTAATTACCTCGTGGCACACTTATGAATCGATGAGTGTTCTGATGATGATGATGATGATGATGATGATGATGATGATGATGAGAGGTTCTGGAGAAACAAGAATGGCATGCTAATTCCTTTTTCAAAGAGGAGTAAGAGAAATATATAGCTGACAGGCAAATAGGAGAGAGAGCCCAGGGTTCAATATCCTGAGTGTAGGTAACTAGTACTAACTAATTTTTCATGTCTCCCTACAAGAAGCATTGGAAAGATTGTCAGCTTGTATGGAACAGAAAATAACTACTATAAACTTTTCTCTGTCTTTAGTGTTCCAGACGCCCTTCTCTGACCCTGAAACTTCTGCTTATCCTTATTTCTTACTGAGGCAAAGATTTGTCATTACTTCTAGGAAAGTTTGTAAGATCTTATGACAAAAATTAACCATTGTGCATAAGTGTAAATACTGAAAGTACTGCAAACTGTGCACAGATGAAAACCTGGAAACTGATTGAGAAAGAGCTGTTGTTTTATGTATGGTTTTGCATGAAATATTGAATGTTTTTAATTTGTGCATTTGTTATTGTAGCAGTGCAAAGCATGTGTAAGAAAATTTATGATGTGATTAAAAATGACAAATTTTTACAGATACCACTGTATGAGATGACTGATAAGAATAGACACAATGAAACAGAAATATGTGTTCATTTCTATCTGACAAAAATCAGCTTAAAATTAAGATAAGGTTATATTAACCATACCAAGCAATACAAGCAGAAGACAGTAAGTCAATATAGTACTCTTTAAAAGGAGTTTGTGAGTAATCAAATGCTGCTATCTCTTGATTAGAACAAATCCTTTTATATAGTTACTTACAAATGAGAAAGATGACTGCCCAGCTCAGGTAAAAGTTATTTATAAATATTCACTCTACAAATACACAGACTTCAGCCTGGTTACCTTATAGTTATATCTTGTAGATTCTTCAGTGTATTCAGAAACAAATTTTAACCGACACAATATTGAAATGACATATAGGGGTCCTCTTGACAAAATGAAGGATACAAATATTATTTATGTAGTGAAACATGCTCTCTATTTCTGGTGCAGCTTAAGTTCACCTTTTGATACAACTTTTTTTCTAAATCATCCATTTTTAAAACTATGTTACAAATCAATTTATCTGTACTTTATTCTTTGGATTGTAATACATTTTTTATTTTATTCTGCTTAATGCTCCACTGTGTTTAGTAGTTTTAGGATTGAAAGTGTGCATTAATGACAATGAGGAAGAAAAACTCAATCAGGTGAGCTCAGCTGAGATTGCCACGTACATATCAGTCAGTGTTTATCAGGTAATTCAGTCTCAGACTCTGAGCTGTTCGGCTGGGATTGCTCACAGTTCTTGTGCTCTTTTTGTTCCCTTAGAGAATCTGATCTGAAATATACTTTTGCTATTTAAAGAGGCTGCCCAGAAAGAGCCACAAGGTTTTGCATTACTATGGAGAATGAGGCTTATGCGTATGAAAAATGGATTGCAAGCAGCTGTAGCTGTAACTTGTTACAGTGCTCTCTCTACATCCCGGTTTACTTTTAGTAACTCCACTTCTGAGTACAATCACAACAATATGGACAGTTTTGACTGAGTGACTATAATACAGTGCATGTTGCATGTGGCTGTCAGTGTTAGTTTGGACTTTGGCATTTGAGTTGCTCGTAAACCAGACAGAGGAGCTGTAGGAGATCAGCAATAGCCGAGTACTGCAGTGACCACTGTTGCAAGAGTGGCATCAGACACATTGTTTTGTGATGCTGGTCAGGCTGTGTGTCTTCGTGCCCCTAAACCATGACTGTTTGCCAGAGGGACTTGCAATTTTCAGCATTACACTTCTGAATGCCCTGAGAAGTAAAAATGGCAACATCAGGAATATTGCAATCTTGAACAATATGGACTTAAAGAGTCATGAACTGGCCCATAAAGCTTGACTCCCATCAATACAGACCACAAAGTATCTGAGAATCACTTCATCCATGCAACCTGGTAGACTAATAAAACAGACAGAAGAAATGTGCCATATATGCTAGGCATCACTATAATCTTTTAAATTCATTGAGCATAACAATAAGTGACATAATATATGTTTTATATGTAATATGCTATACATTTTATATAATATATCGACAGGTATATTCACAACACAATTAAGTGAAGAAAGAAATCCTTCTTCCAAAAAAGAGTGTGGTTAGTAACTTATGCCAGTAAGAGAATGCAACTGTTCATTCATTAATTCATCTATACTTTATTCCCTGGAGAAAGTACTTTACAATGAGATAGTCACTAGAATCTGGTCCAGGAGAGCCTGCCTACCCAGACTACCAGATGTGTTAATAGTAAGTCACACTTCAGAGTATTTCAGCCAGAAACTTTTTATGATCAATGCCAAAAATAAAACAATGATCAGAGCTTTTTAATCATTTTGGTTTCTCTTTTTTTTTTCCTCCCTTCCATTTGTAAATACTGTACCATATTGAAAATCAAGGTATTTCATTTAATTAAATAAACACTGTAAACAGCAGAATCTACAGAGGATTCTGAAGAAGAATATGAATAATAAGAATATGGCTATATCTGCAAGAAGAATATGAACAAATCACATCCCTAGTAAAACCCAACTAATTGCAAAATATTGGATAAAAGAGGGGAGGTTCTGCTTGTAATGAGAAACTTGATGATACAAGGAAGAGAACAACCAACTAATGAGAGTGTTTATAGCATGTTAATTGCTGAGTCCGGGACCAAGACGTGTTAAGCACATATAGCATGTCCTCTGATAACCCTCTGTGTCTAAAACCCTTTCTAACACACATCTAGCTTATAATTCATCTTGTTCTCATAAAACCAGTGTTGGCAAGTAAGGTGACAATGTATCAAGTGGTAATAAAAGCTCATACCCCCTTGGGGGTGCCTTATTCTGCAGATTTATAGATGCCATAAACCCTCATTGCAGATAAACTCACAATGACTGTATTTTCCACAGTTCAAGGGTCTTCAAACATGGGTAGTCTGGGACCTCGTCTGCCCAAGAGACATCATCTCTGAATTGTGTTTGAAATCCTCAGTACGAACAGCACAATGTAACCATCAAACTTGTCATAAATGCCACAGTTTCTGCACAACCAAGAATGACAAACGCCTTTGGCTGGGCCCTGAGCCTTTGCAGCATAAAAATAAACTGCTCATCTGGTTGGCTGAGTACACTGAGACTCCAAGGGGTAGCGTAATATTAGCATTTTACATAATCAGTATACAAATGAAAATGATCCATTTCACCTGGTTTGAAGTCAGGACCATGCCTTTCTGTATTGTTTTGGTCTGTTGGGCAATGAAAGCAACACAGCCTAGTTCAACATGCACACAGAAGTCCAGCTTGCAGCCACTCAATCAGCTGCAGTATCAGCTCAGCCTCATAAACAAGGGTTATTCCTCCGTGGCTAGAAAATTGGTTCTTCTAGCCATTAGCTATCCAAGACAGATTTCACAGACAACAGTACATAGACTCACTATTCATACAGCAGGAAAAGACATTGTTTTCATTTGTTACAGTGTCCTCTGACATCCCCCATGGAAATGTTATTTTCTTAAAACATATACAGGTGAGGAGACTGGAAATTAGGTGGAAAAAAATAATTTTTTTTCAATCTTTTTCCTTTTCTTCAAAACCTTAAAGAAAAAAAACCAACATATTAGTTCTCATACACTTTTGTCCTCATATGTTCTCTTCCATTTTAACTCAGTAGGTTTGCTCCCACTCTCAGAAAGTTATTTGCAGAGACCAAGGGATGGGCACATGCCAAGAGAAGCCTCTATTAAACCCAACAGACAAACTTCTGTAAGAAGAGGTCATTGGCTTTCATTGCAAACTTTGGGCCTTGGCACAAATGGTTCTTATACTTCTATGCCCCTTTTCTTCCAAGGGACAGCCTATCTGACCCCATAACTATAGCTTGTGTGGGTAAAAAAGTTTGAATAATCCCCTTTGTTCCCATCAAGAAAAAAGACCATGCAATAGCTGAAAGAGCATAGCAAAGCAAGAGGTACACACCAAGAAAAAAAACCCACACAGGAAAAAACTAGTGAACAAACAAACCCACCATAAAACTGTAAATAGTCTAATACAGTTATGACAAATCAAACAGGAAAAAAAAAAAAAAAGTGGTCATACTGAATTTCCCACCACTCCTCCAAAAAGTGAGCTAATACTCAGATAAAAATGTGTAAACCCAAAAACAACCCATGGGAAATCAGTTCAGAAACAGAGATAAATGTGAGGGGTGGGGGCAAAAGAAAACCAAGAAAAATACATGAGAAATCATGTGGTGATGGTTGTGCTGAGGCCTGCAAAAACTCATCCTCTTTCTCTTCCTGCATTGCCATACCATCTGTTCTTACTTACATCCTCTCTGGTATACTGATACAATCCTTCCAGGAATCAAGGCTATGCCTCTTAATTCTGTAGTGCGTTTAAGAAAAAGAGTCTGGGAGTCTCTCACCTCAAATCCATGGTCATCCCAAAGTGGTTAATTACATTCATATTTGGCCTCAACAAATAGCCAATATTCAGCAACATGTATGCAGTTCAGCTTGTCCAATATATACATTTAATGGTCCCTAAAAGCAGTATTTTTACCTTCTCTGCATTGTGGTTGTGAGCACTTATTTTAATATCCTCAGGTTTTGTAGTTCTGGTCTTAAAGGTACATTTTGTGGTTAGAAATTTGCAAATGCCATAACAGTAGTTTTAAGGAAAAAAAGACCACACTGGAATGAGCAACAAAAGAGAAAAAAAACACTAAAAAGCCCTTCAAACTAAGTTTTGTTTTATCTGCATTTCTCTTTCACTGCTATAAATCAAAAAAACGTGAAAGAACAGGATGCTCTGGAGCCCCAAACACACAAGATGAGTACCTGTTGAAGCAAGTCCAGAGGAGGGCCACTAAGATGATCAGAGGGCTGGAGCATCTCTCCTGTGAGGAAAGGCTGAGAGAGTCAGGGCTGCTCAGGCTGGAAAAGAGAAGGCTACAGGGAGACCTTATAGCAGCCTTCAAGTACCTAAAGTGGGCTAAAAAAGAAATGGAGGGAGACTTTTTTCAAGGGAATGCAGTGACAGAACAAGGGGACTGGCCTTAAGATGAAGGACGGTAGGATTAGATTAGATGTCACGAATAAATTCTTTGCTGTGAGGGTGGTGAGGCACTGGAACGGGTTGCCCAGAGAGGTTGTGGGGACACTTCTCTGGAGGTGTCCAAGACAGGGGCTCTGAGTAATCTGGTCTAGTGGAATCTAGTGCATGCTTAAGACTTGTTAGGATTTCTGATACAGTATTTCTACAAATAATAGTCAAATAGTTTTCAATTATATATCACCACTTTTTTTTTTTCCATCTTTTTCTTTTTTTTTTTGTGTATAAAAAGGAATTGAGCACTATGTTTGGTCAAGTTTGATAGGCCAGCACAGTGTAGTCATAATCATTTAGGACTATATGTTTGCAAAAACAAACAAAATTTACTCAGACAGGAAGCATTACAATGAATGCAAAAGAGCCCCTGCAAACAAAAATATGGTAAAAATGACAGTGTGACAAATCATGAATGATGGTTATTTGCACATTGCACACAGAAACTATATTCTTTTTACTAAATTGATACACATAATTTTGCATGAAACAATATTTGAAATGAGAGGACTGTTGAACATTCTTTTGTGTAAGAATCTGAATACAAAGAGAGATTCTGCAGAAATACTTTATAGCACAGGGAGGGACTGATGCGTTGTAGGCAACAAATTATAAGATGATGGTACAACAGGTACAGTTATCTGAAATCCTCTTACATTTTGGAAAACTTCAGTGTGTACCATTCAAAACATAGGTGTTCTAGTTAAACATTATACAAACTGTAAATGTATGTGCTAACATGGTAAAAACTGAGGATGGCCATTAACTTTTCAGTTCTTACTCTGGCATGTAGGCGATGTCAATGCTGATGACTGTGAACATGTTCTGTAAATTCTGTACATATCAGACTAGCAGAGTATTCTCATGGCAGCTGATTAGTATCTGGAAACTATTGTGCTAAGCAGAGATACTGCTTTTATGTTAACTTCTATTTTATAATTTAGTAGGCTTATTTCGAGTTTGGGAGGGTTTTTTTAATGCTTAAGGAATTCTTCTGCATTCTCATTTCAATGAAGGGGTAAAAAAGGCATAATTTTAAACAAGAATTATGCTGGCAGTTACTCTGGCATATATGTACTAAAACCCAAAAACTTGTTATTGACAATAACAATATCTTTCAGTAGATCCTAACTAAACTAGGAAATCCAGGTCATCTGGCACTTTTCAGTGAAGCCAATATAGGCAAGAACATGGAAACACTGAGATAAACTTTAGTGAGAATTGTTTTACTCTCCCACTTCAACACAAGAATGGCTTTCTACTGTCTATTTTCTGTTCTGGAAAGAACAAAGAGGACAAGATTTGCTGGTCTTCTCTGAATGACAACCCATTTTCTTGCTTTTATCTTCTGATGAGAAGTGTACAAAGACATATTTTTTAATTTTTATTAAATACTAAATATATGTATTTACAAAATTTAGACATTGCAATGTTATTTTTTAATAAATTAGGAAAAGGTAAAGCATTGTTTCAATAATTTTCAGTAGTAACTGAGTTTACAGTAGCTAATTATTAAATAAAGGCTCAAGAACTTGGATGCATTTCTAATGTAAGACTATACCACTCTTATTACTATTTATGTTTCTAATAATTTTGTGAGCATGTTTTCTCTTCTGAACAGAATGAAACCTTAAATTTGAAAACAATTGTGGTATCATCACAAGCATTCAGGTTCATTAGGATCATAATAGAAACAGAAACTATCATTATATTAACAACTAAATTGCCTCAGGACCACTGGATAAGATGAACCATAACATTCTTGTCTTTGGTATTTTCTACGAATTACCTAATTATATATTCATTACTATCAGAATGCTATTAATCTTTTCCTTGAAAAGAAATATCTCCTCACTTGTTTTCACAGGAGGTGTGTAATGAGCTTTTCTACTGCTTTTTAAGTCAAACTACCCATCCAAAGGCAAATATCTCTCAGTGTTTGCTCACTCCTGTTGTTCTCCTCTCTCCAGAAAGGAAGAACAGTTTCCTTTCTGGCTCTCTTTTATCTTGAATTTGTGTTTCACAGTAATGATTTTTAGCCTTTATATCTCTGATGGAAAGAGAATTGAAATTGAAAGAGATTGATCTGCTGGAAAAAGACTGTTTTTCAGATTTCTGCCTCACATTACCTCTAATTTATTCATTTTGCACTCGGCAGATTCCCTGGAAAAACTAAACCAAATCTTTTCCCCATGCCAATACCTCAAGATCTCCTTTCTATTTCACTTTCTGTGTTTCTTCTGTGCCTTGAGCATAAATATTTGTAAATCCATTCCTGGCAGGGCTGCACAAATCAGAAGACAGCCCGACACTCTGGCAGTAGTCCTTCAGTGCACCAGGACCTACGGGTCACCCTTCCAGCATAATTTTTAACCACCACTTCTCTCGTAGGGAATAATTTTTCAAAAATGCCATTAGAAGTAACACTTGTCATATATTTATTATATAAACCAAGCAGAACAGACAATTTGGTGGTCTTTTCTGCCTGGAACATCATAATCTAATGCTAAACAGAGTTTCTAAAGCAGAATAATTAGTAATCAGAGGATAATTAGTAATCAGGTGGGGCCTTACTGCTGTGGCCCGTAGGTATGAAGCATGGAGGGCTGACATGGGGTCCTGGGCCTGGGGAGGGCAGGAGGAGCCTTGGAGGGCTTGTGGTGCCCTCAGGGACACAGAAGTTTTATGATTTCTGCCAGTTTTACTATAGGAACTACCAGAATAAAAGCAGAAGAAAAACTATTTCCTCCTCCTTATTTCTTGGGTATGATGTCATCTTGTAGAAGTCATTTTGCAGAAGTCATTTTTCATAAGTCAGTCTGTAAAATACAAATATGTATAATATTACTATCTTTTTGATTCTGTACTACTCTCAGACACATCATGTGATTCTTGGGATTGTCTTGTGGAGGGAGTTGGAATTCAGTGATTTTTGTGGGTCCCCTCCAACTCAGTATATTCTAGAATGAATACAAAGGCCAGGTAGAAGTAGATTAGACCCTACTGTGTTTCTGCTTCATCGGCAGTACAATCAGTAAATTCTAACATTCAAAACCTGTTTAGTTTATTTTTTTTAATCTTTGACTGACAAGTACTTGTCTAACCCATGGTCATTCGTCATTGAAGCAATACATGAAGGAAAGAAATGGTGAACAGTACTTATACCTCACATACAGGTATTTAGTATTTAATGCTTCTGTACTCCTACACACTAAAAAGATATGTCAAGTTGAAGGCAGCTTTCAGACAGGGAGAGGAAGAGTGACTTATGGATGTGGTTGGACAGATGAATAAACACAAGGTCTAGATGTGCATGTGTCATGTCCACACTGAAAGTATCCAAAGAGGTCTCAACTTATCTGTTCAAAAAATGATTTTTTCAGTAAGAGAGCACAATAGCACAGCTTCCTTGCATGCCCTACCAGCTGTCTATTGGCTTCAAAATTAGGAAAGAGAGGCTAATGGTATCTTCTGAATTTTCAGTGTAGTCCAGACCTAAGAGACCAGAAAAGAGAGCATGTTCTGAGATTTGGAAGTTTTCTGAAACATCTGAGGCTTTTGATGGGAAAGTGAAGTCCAGTTCTACTCCATTTTCCACAAATGCTTCTGGGCGCTTTTCCTGAGGAAACAATTGTGTCTGTGGATGAAGAAGCAACCATGAAAAGGGTGATCATAAAGAACTATAATTCCCAATGCAGAATCATAAGTTTTCATATTGGCCAGATGGTTCTAAACATACCATTTTCAGTGCATGCCTGCGGGGACAATTAGTTCCCTTCTTACACTGTAGAGCAAAATTAACGGTGTATTTCATGCAATGTTCTCCACTGGTCAACTGTCAAATCAGTATTTAAATATGGTATCATAAAAGCAACAGCCTAGCATAAATATTATATCTTACTTTCTTCTTCAAGTGACAAAAGCTGCACCCTCTGATACAAAAAAACAAAACCAAAACAAAAACAAAAACAAAAACAAAAAAACAACCAAACAAACAAAAAAAAAGGCATGCTCATACTGTGTGTGACATGCATTTAAGTTTAAGGAGTAGAGATAAGCATTTTACTCTGTATTTTAACAAGAAAAGAATGTAAATCTTAATATGATATCCCTGATAACCATATGCAATTCTCACAAAAGAAATCTTGATAAAATATACCAATGGAGAAAATATCCAAATGAACAAAATGAAATGAAATGAACTGAAATGGAATAAGAATCAGTTCTTACATATACTTACTGGATAGTAATGTACAAAATCTATTATCCCAGTGCCGTATGCAATGTTTATCAGCTCTCAAAACCAGACACACAGAAAGTTGTTTATTTAAAAGTAAAATAAAAAATAAAAGTTCACAGTTATCTAAAGAAAGTAAAGGTATTTTGAAACAGTTCTATAATATTGCCTTTAGACGACTGTTAAATAATTCACAAGCATATTATTACATTTGACAAAGAACTTGTTCTTCATACTTTTCAAATAGAATTTTCTTGGAACATATTGTTTTCACCAATGTGTATGACTTTTCTGATACAAAAAAAAGCACTTCTGAATTCAAATCCAGTATTTATCACGTAAGGTTCTTATCAGTTAGTTACTGGCATGAAGGTCCCAGAGTATTATACGGCAGACGAGTGACAAGCCAACCATCTGTTTGGTTCTCAACTCCTGCAGTCAAAGATGTCTTTATCCCACTAATGGCAGTGTGGACATACCCAGGGATCATACACACGGATGACTGCTGCACCAAGAACAAGAAAATCTTTGAGATGATATTGAGAATGCAAAAACAGATTCCTGAATTTGTATCTGCAACTAGGACTAAAGTTTATTACATTCTTTAATGTTTTTGTGGGTTTTTCTTCATTGACAGTATTTCCCAGAACACAGAATAACAGCTGGGAAGAACAGATACAGTTTGCTCCTAGTTCCTCACCTGTTTTCTCAATTCCTTTCCCAAAACATAACAAAAGACGGGCTCTTTATCAAAGTATTTCCTCTAAGGTAGTGCTGAAAGCACTCCTGATGTTTGCTATTGGGAAAGGGGGGAGAAACAATCTCACAGTACTGCACACTCAGGAATTTCCACTTTGACTTATCTAAATGGGGAAGTTCTTTAAATATTAAGAACTCCAGCTGTTTTCCAAATGAATTTCCTGATGGTTAGATTTCTTCTGTCAAAAAAATAATATTTCCTCTGTACTCTCAGGAATAGAGAGTACAGATATGCTCTGTGTTTGTGAACTGAATTGGTTGTTCCTGGCATGGGACATATTCTTTGGCATGTGGGAGAAATCTAGTCAAATCCTTTTGAAGTCAATGGGGCTACTGTAGTGAAATGAAAAACAAAGAGGGATTCATTAATTGTTGCTCTGCCAATTTATCACTTTTAATTTTTTTTATTTGTTTAATTGTGAACTCAATTACTGCATAACCTTTAAAAGAAAAGCCTCTTCAGAGCATCCAGAATATCACTTTCTTGTACTCGATGGGATTAAAATTTTATCTTTGCACAGAATTATCCTGAATTACCCACTCTTCCCTGTAAAATAAAAAGGTATATTGTCTCCATTCTCTAAGATTCTATTTTTACTTTGCATCTTGTTCTTTTTGTATATAAATTCCAGATTATGGTTTAAAATGGAAAACGGTTCATATAATTTGTGCACATTTGAGACATTCATTCCTACATGTAAAAATGCAAAAGAATCAAACATGTTTGTATTGCACTCAAATTATACAATATATAGCAGTGAAATAAGGAAATTAAGGGTAACAGTATGTTTGAAAAAGACAAAATAAAGAAAAAATGAAACTACATTCAGTCAAAAGAAGTAATAGAGCACAGAAAGTATTCTGACAAAAGTTAAGTGATTAGCAGATCATCTCTTTACATAGTGATACAGGAAATAGATTCAATAATTATAGTCTGTTCTGCTTTTTTCTTAAGAAACCCCCACTAAGGACTGGAAGGTAAGGTTGAGCCCAGAGAGTTCCTGCTACTGGAAATGTAAAATTGGAAACCACAAGTATAGCAGCCTATTGTATTTAGGCTATTTGTACCAAAGAGAAGATTCAACCTTTTCACATGACAGACACATTGGGATGGATTTTATGACCTCCACAGGGGCAAAGACAG
This sequence comes from Anabacerthia variegaticeps, assembly GCA_035583185.1. NCBI lineage: Eukaryota > Metazoa > Chordata > Aves > Passeriformes > Furnariidae > Anabacerthia > Anabacerthia variegaticeps. The sequence goes on from JAWWEW010000001.1 coordinate 96,648,009, forward strand.
TTTGGAAAACCCACTTAATTTCATAACCTGCCTCTCTCTTAACAAAGAAAAGAGGTGTAAAAGAAGAGAGTAATTTTGATTTCCTTTGTCTTTTCTAATTTTAGACACAAACTGGCATAACTCTTACACTATTTTTCATTTTCAGCACAAAAGTAATCTCAATTTTAAGATTAAGATGATACTTATTTATTACAACTGTTCACATTTTCCAACTTTTATCATCTGAAATAATAATGTTCCTTCTCACACTCCTGTACCTGCCTACCCAGATAGGTCTATAGCATCACTCTCCTTATAGGAGATCATGTCTGACTGTGTTCCAATCTAACCAACAATATGTTTTGGCATCTTATTAAAAGCTTTGATGTCATCTCACTGTAAAATTTGAACAACAAAACCAGAACAGACTGCTAACAAAACCTATTCAGCAATCATAGTAGCTGTAAGGTATTTTATACAGTACTGTTTAAATCCTTTCTGTCAAAATCAAAAGATTTTGCACCAGCTGAAGTAAACAAAGATTTTCAAACATTAAATAATGCACACCTATTAACACTTTTTTTCTGTCTTACCCCAAAGGGTGGTTGGTCACTGGAACAGACTCCCCAGGAAAGTGGTTCCAGCACCAAGCTTGACAGAATTCAAGGAGCATTTGGACAATATTCTCAGGCACGTGGTGTGACCCTTGAGGATGGTCCTGTGAAGGGCCAGAAGTCGGACTCGATGATCCTTGTGTGTCTCTTCCAACTCAGCAGATTCTGTGATCTTTCACATGTACAGTAAAATACTGTTATCCTTCTTCTCTCTACAGCATGGAAATGTAGGTGCCACTATAAATTAATCCTGTCAGGAGGGAGAGATATGCAAATACCTTGAAATTCACAAGCCCATGACTGTGTGGTTGGTCAAATCCTTATTTAAAAATAAAAAAAACAAAACAAAGCAAATCAATCAAACAAAAAATACCCAAACAATAAAAACCCTGGTCAGTGTATTTTTTTTAAAATCTTCTAACTCCTGTGTTTTTTACTAAGCAAAAAACTCCAAAGGGGATTATTCACTTTAAAAGAATCTTTCCTGTAGCTGTGTTATAAGGGAGCTCTCTTCCTTTTAACATGAAGGATTCTCTTCTGGTCTTATTTTGACTGGCATGTCTGAATCTGTGTGAACTGCCTATTGGTAAATCAACAACATTTGTGTCATAAACTGATATTCTGACTATGTAGAAAGCAACTGTTATGCACAAGTTTCACTAGATGCACCTGTGAGAATGTGAGCTAGCAGGAAGAGCTATGGGTGTAGCAGGAAAAGATAAAACAGTTGATGTGAAGCTTCTCTTCTCTTATCATGTGCCATTTTCTGAGTTGCTTCTCCTGCTGTGCAATACCCCCTGCAAACACACACGGTCTCCTTAACTTCCTTGGGCCCAAGGTGTGCTCTTCTGGTGTTCTGGAACTCTGTTCTTCACAACTGCCAAAGAAAACAATTGATTAACACATTTTCACAAAAGGTGGTAACTCCTAGTTGATATTTTCAGTTAAGACAGAATTCAGTTCAATGTATAAGTCACAGCATCTCCCAGAGCTTTCTTTAGGAAGCAGATATCTTCTTTTAAATCAATGTTAGTTTTCTCCTTTTCAGCATCATGATCTCATCACACACACATACACACACACACACACACACTCACACAAAGAAGAAGGTAATTTTCAATGACCACAAAGAAAATACTAATAGAAAACTACATTAATTATTATATTATTAATATTTGACCTTATGTTTCACCTGCAAGGCCTGTTATTTTATTCAAAATGGAGGAAATGGACAGAGGGAAAAAAAATTACGTAGGCAAGTTTTCTCTTCATAGGTAAGAATTAATGAAAACCTTTAATAACTTTGGGAAAAAGAAAAATAAGTATTTCCTGTTATATCTGTAAATTGTATCTGATTTAAGAACAAGTTTTGTGTTTGCTAAAGTACTTCTAGGGCTTCAAATTGCTTTTTTTGTTATTGTTAATTTATTTGTTTTGCTTTTAATCTGCTACTTTTCTTTTTTCTCCTTATATCATGGGTTTAAGCTGTCAAATTCAGAACACAGCTTTTAACTCTAACATATTTGATAATCACAAAAGAAAGCTTAAAGGCATGATGATAGAAAGGTGCTCAACTTACTTCAGTTTGTGATCTGAGGAGCTCTATAAGATATAAGTGCTCATTCTCAACATTTTCTGATCCCTCACATCTCACAGGAACTGAAGTAGTAATCCCTAATGATTTAAAATTAAAATTAAAAAAAAAAAAAGGCAAAAACAATACAAAGAAAGAGAAAGAATACAAAGCTTCAGAAGACTTAGGTTTCACTAGGTTAAGGACTCTGTTAAGCTGATTTCAAAAAGGTCCTTATTGTTTCCTAAATACTATAGATACACAAATATAAAAACTGGCCAGAAATTAAGGCTTAAGTCCTAGTTGTGTTGAAAGCTGAAGAAATACTTCTACTGACTAAGACAGGGAGAAACCTTACAGTTTTCTTAATGTTTTCTTACAATAGAATGTCCTTTCATAAAGTGAAAACTTTGTAAGTGAACTGAGGAAATCTGCATTCAGTCCCAACCTGATGATGGAAAATAAAATATCCTGTGCCTCAGAGTAGGAAGGTGTTTTAGTTCAGGTTTTGTACAGGTCTAAGACATGAGAATAATAACTGTCTTTTCCTTTGTGTCACTTGAAAAATAGAAATCTGTTCAACAAGCACGCTGTACAGTTGTACTTCTCATATGAAACCGAGATAAGGAGGAAACTGCAATTGTATGAGATCTGCATTTGAATTTAAGTCATTGTGGGACTGAGAATGATTGAAACACAACAATGACCTAATAAATTTTCTATATTCACTTACCTACTGAATTCAAGTCTTAAAATTAAGGCATCTTTTGTGAGGCAAACTGAAAAAGACCTTTCAATGACTGAGATGGGATTCCCTGGGGATTTAAGAATCATGTCAAGTTGAATCTAATTTTTCAGTAAAAACTTCGCAATTATTTCATTGTTCTTGTTCTTCAATGGTGCTAGAATTTTGTTAATTAAGGATTTAGTTCTGCTAACCGGCCCTGGATGAGTACCACTTCAAACTAAACACTATGAAAAGAGGACGAATTTTGCACAATGATTTATGAGATTTCTATTGATGCACTAAGATCGCAAGGACTGGTGTATTCAGGTAACTTCGCTATTCTTCCACACAGTAGAAGTAAGAAAAGATCTATTCAGGTCAAGTATTTTCAAAAAGACCACTCAGTAGCCTTGTTTTAGAGCATAACTGGCCAAACAGAAAAAGTCTGAAGGAAGTTCTCACTGAAGCCACTCAAAAGCCCACTGCCTTCTATCCACTCTCTCTTTCCATTCATGGCTTTTCTTCAAAGTCCAGAGTCCTGGACAGGGACTTCAGTGCCACCCAAAAATCTCAGCCTTTGCCACCAGCCCAGAAGCAGTGAGCAGAAACTGAGTTCATTGTAGTCAGAATTGGAGACTGTGAAATAATTTTCTGTACGAAATCTGTCCATCCCCTTCTCACTGGAAAACTTTATTTTTTTTCTTTTCTCTCTCTCTGTTCTTCTCTCTCCGTACCTCTTTCTTCCTCTGCAGTCTCTGAGCTTCTTTACTCTTACACTTTAGCACATACACAGTACTGTTGCAATGTGTTTGATAGGACACAGTTTTAGCCAGTTGAGAATTTTCTGCCTTCAAGATTACAGTACTATGGTTTCTAAAATACACAAAGCAAGCATACAGTGATCCCATATTGCTGCTAATGACTAGCAGTCTCCTGGTTTGTGTAATGCCAGTGACAAATTTGTCACAAGAAAAATATTTAAATTCACTTTAAGTTAACTTGACAGATTGCTTTTATTTCACGTGCTGGGATTTGGGTGGACATTAGGGGACCATGAGGTTTGAGTTTTGTTTCTTTGCTTGCTTTCTTCAGAGACGTGACTTAGACCAAGTCATCAGCTTTCAAGAACATCCCTAGCAGCAAATAGCATAGGTAAAACACAGGAGTGGAAAGGAAAGAGAGGGAGAAGAAGGGAGGGGGAGGGATTAAAAAAAAATCTTTTTCTTCACTGAGGCATGATATCTATTTTCTCTTTGCATTTAGTGATTGTTACCAAACTTCTAATGCTACATCTTTGTTCCTTACCTATAGAATATTCAATGTGTAATATTAAGATTTTATTTTATAAAATTTTGGGATAGTCACTTTAATCCTTAATAAGGCATCCCCTAAGGAAATCAGAAGAAAATTTCGTGCCAGACTTCCTTATCCCATTCTGCAGTAATACGTATACAACAGAAAGGCTACTTTATGTAGATTGTTCCATGTATTACAGGGTATTATCTTTTGGGTTATGTATTTCTATCCATAATTTCAGTGTAAAATCAAGAAAGATAACACGGATTTACAGTAATTCTAAGTGTTTTCTGTTGTTGAGGTTTTGGGTTTTTTTTAGAGATATAAAAAATTCTATTTGGGTTTAGTCTGCTTGGTGTGTGCCCCCCAGAAGGAATCATTAATAAAACATAGTGTATTCAAGGAGAATTCCCACTGAAAACAACAGCTTTAAGATTGACTGTTTCACATTACATCTCTGTAGTGTGGCAGTATTTCACCAGAGACATAAATATACACAGTAACTTAAAAATACAGGAAACTTTTATTTAGTGTTACTTATACATGATTTTTTAAATCAAATTGCTTAATTACATTTTTCAGTACAGAAAATGTTTTGAGCTCAAATAAGAAATATTTCTTTCTGAAAATTTGATAAAACTGTAAGAAATCAAATTTTTTTTATTATTATTTGGAAATACTTTGTAGCTTGTCCTCACTTCTAAATAAACTATCTAACCCACAGGCCAGAGACCTGAAATCCTAACTTATCCAAATCTTCCAAATGACAAGACTTAAAAGTTATAACCAATCTATTTTCAGAAAACATTTGTTATCCACATTTCAGAAGAAATATGGATTTTATTTAAAGATTTAAAGAATTTTGCATTTCCTAAGGTTTCTCTCCTTATTTATAATGGCCATATCTCCTAGTGAAAGTGGTTACATTTTTATGTAAAGCTGGGAAGAACTTACAACAAATTTTCCACCTTCATGGACACAGTACTCTGTGTCCTTCACATAATAAATAACAAGCAAATAGTTCTTGTACAAAAGCATATCTTTAATTGAGATTTAAACAGTTTCAAGAAGAAAAAAAAAGAAAAGAAAACAAACCAATGACATGTCATTGTTTTCATCCATGTTTCAATAAACAGGGTTAGTGAGTGCCAGTACTTGACATTAAATTCAATTAACTTAAAATGTTAAATTAATACCTAGTTATCAAAGTGGAACCTCTAGGGATAGATTATGAGCTATGCATCATAGAAACCTATTTTTGGGTCAGCTTCAAAAGAAGTCGATGGCATAAAAAGCAAAGATTGTGCAGGCAAAAATAACTATTTATGAGATTCTCAGAAATTTATGTTAAGAAAAATAATATAAATTTTATAGCATCAAAATGAACCTAGATAGTTAGCGAACAATTTAGGCTTCCTGCTTCCTCTGCTCAGAAAGGTTTTATGACTCCATGCATCATTGTCCTTTGTTGTTACAAGAAGTTGCATGTAATGTCATCACTTTCACACACAACACAGCTCAGGGAATATTAGCACTGGTGGGAAGGGAATACAAAAATATGTGTGGGATGTGAAAGTCATGGTAACAGACACATGAAAAGCATCCGTGTTGCTCACAGACAAGAAAATACAGTCATTATTGTACAGTAATCAGTAGAGTAATCAAACTCTTTCACATTTTTATATGAAGGGGAGTAAGTGCTCTGTGAATATTGAATACTAATATAATACTAATTTATTGAATATTAAGATTGAATGGTGAGTTTAGTAGCTTGAAAATGATCATTCTTCAATTATACTGTTGTAGCCATGGCACAGCACATTAGTAAAGACAGAAAATTATTTTTTTATTATATTTGTCCTAGGTGAAAAACAAAACAACAAAAAAACAGCTGCAATAACCTCATCAACTAGTAATTAAACAATGACAGTATCCCGAGGGTACACAATTCTTCAGGATACAGAATTTCTGCCAAGAATATCTTGAGAGTCTTACATAGCTTGATAGGTGTTGTTTGGCAAGCTGATGCGATTTTTTCCTCACTGAATTTGTTTTGTTAATTTCATGTGTGAGAAAAATATTTGCTGTGCAATTAACTGGAGATTATTATGGTCAAATGGGTCTTTCCTATAGAAACAGATGCTCAGCCTTTTAGATGCATAAAAAGTATATCAGTGCTTGGTAAGCAGAATGAACCTGTGGGAAAAATATTGTTAAAGGCATTTAATTGGTGAACAAAATTGACACACATTCAATAGTTTTGCATTTGCTTAATTGAAGTAGCAAAGACAAAAATAACAGTAACTATATGTGCAGATATGATATTTGCCAAAGCCATACTAGCGTAAATCTAAACCTAAATATATACATCTAAATCCAAATCTATATCCACATATAAAAAAATAGATACACATAACAAAAAGTGTCAAAATGAAAATGTTTTGAAATATGTCATTTGTGAAAGTTTTCCGAATGTCCCTATCTTTTTTTTCCAGACCAGCCACCATCACAGAAAGTTCCTTGAGTGTCTCTAGATCCAACAACAGATCTTCCTTACCACAGAAAGAAAGTTCAAATGTGATAGCTGTAAGGACTTGAAGATCACAGCTGCCCATCTCAAATACTGTTTAGGTAACAGAAAGACTTTGTCATGAGATAAACAGAATGGAGCGATAGGATGGCACTGGCTCCAGGCTCGGCAAGGTCTGCTAGCACATTCTGGATAATGCATTCCAGAAAAACTTTCTACTGTGGCAAACTGTAAAGAAGAAACTACTGGTACACATATCACTGGTCAAACAAAGTTTGCCCCCAAGTTATGGGGCAGATGGCACCTGTGACCACCACTGAAGGGCCCTTGTCCCTGAATATCCCATGGATACCTGGAACTTGGGCTGTAAGTTAAGCCACGCTGACAGAAACGTGAGATAAGATAAAGGTGGTACTAGTGTCTGATCTCAAATCTAGTGGGAGGTTTGCAAAGCTCGAATAGAAGAATGTGTCACTGATAATGGCAGAATTTATGGGCCACAAGGAAGGCCAACTCAGCTGCTGTGCTGGTCAGCTTGGAGTGGAGAAAAGGTAATGCCAGCAGGGGAAGATCACGACCACTGGCTACAACCCACTGAGAGGAATAGTTGGCATTAGAAGCAAGGGAATCATTTAACCAATAGAATAAGAGAACTGTGTATCCAATGCATTAATTCCTTTGTTTGCAAAAATGTATAAATAGTGGAAAGTTTTGAACAGCCTTGGGATCCCCACCAGGGTAAAGAAGGACCAACAGGCCACCACTGGATCCACAGGTAGTGACTACCTTCTGCTAGTTCTGTCTGTCTCAATCTCTCATGCTCTCTCTCTCCATCCTCTCTTGTCTATTTCTTTCTATCTATCTCACACTCGTTTTCACGTGATGCAGAGGCATCTCTCACTACGTGTATCTTAACAACAGTATAATGTAGCTAGAAAACAGACACAAGAGTAACTATTCCATAATTCTTGAAAATTTTGTCTGAAGTTTTTGGAGTTCTGTCACTTGTAAGTTCTGTAGGGAAAGTTAAAATGCCAAACTATGTTAAAATACCAAACTGAGTAATAAATAGGCTTTGAGCCTTGATATTCAGGTTCCAGTTGCTACACAGCTTTAAAATATTGACTGTACTACCAGTGTTCTTTAATAAACCTGTGAAATTAAATTAAAACTAAATGCATTAAGGGAACATTGTGTTGCAAAGGTCAGCATTCAAAAGCAAAAAAAGGCCTAAAAAATCTAAGATGGATAGTACACTATAAACTGAAGAAAGGAATAATATTTATTTTCATTCTCACTGCTCAATAAGCAAACTCCTTTCTTATTAATTCTGCAGTGACCATTTTGTGTGCTGAAGGCCTAATGGCTGAAAAAACCTTGTGTTAATTTAGTGAGATGTATAGGCTTCAGAAATTTTAACCAAAGTTTTCTGTTTTGTGAACAAATATTATCTCAGAATAAGGCACAGACCTGTATTCTGACAGGAATCTAAAAAAGCAGAAAATATTTATACTTGATGAAGTCTAGTCTATTTTAAAATGACAGACTAGGTTTGCTCTGAAATGCACCTAATGAATAAAAGGCAAATGTGAACACACCTGGAGAAGAAAGTAAAAAGACAGATGAAGAAATTAGTTAAGTTAGTGAAGTTGTAGCAGGCAAGGGGCTCAGCAACATTAAAAATCACATTCAACACAACATCTTGGTTGTCACGTGCCTTTTCGACAGACCCACACATTGCCAGCCACGGGTGATTCCTACAGAAATAGACCTCTAAACTACAGTAATTAAAATGAAAAATTTTTATACAAAGGTAGTTCCCAAATACTTTCAATATGCAATTTCATAGCACAGGAAAGGAAATTTATTATTAGGTCTGCATCTGAACATCAGAGGTGACATAATTCATAAGGCAATTTACAGCTGCCAGTTTTCCTCCCTTAACAGAAAACTTTTGGTAATTATGCAGCAAGACTTAGTTTCCAGTTCCAAGTGCTTATAATCCTTTGTCCTTTGTTCTTTTGCAGTGAGGCTGGGATGCTTGCCCGCTCTGGAATTGTAGACAACATGCATGCCTCAGCGTGCATATCCAGAGCTTCCTGGTGAGCAGCTCCAAAGAGCATTTCCTTTCCTGGCTTTAACGTACTATAATCTCAGTCCTGAGCAGAGGTTAGCTGCAGGACCAAGGCTGGTCTTCAGCTATGTAGAAAGTGCTAAGGAGAAAGACTGTGAGAGGTTACAAAACAGTGCTGTCCTCCCTGAAAACCAAATATCGAGGCAAGAGACCTAACCAGGCCTAGAAGTGGGTAACAATAACCTTGCCAGGGTTTTAGCGTTTCTGGGAGTGCACATTCAGTTTTGTTGCTCTTTTTGAAACAAATCAGGATTACAGCACTACAGAGCTGAGCACAGGGTAAGGTCCAGCAGTGAGCAGGAAAGCTGTTTATTCCTTGGTCAGACCTCTGTGAAGACACAAAAACACACAGACTGCTTCGTCCCAACATTAAACCAAAGCAGTAACATCTCTTTGTACTTTCTCCACAACCAGAATCTGCCCCTGAAGCGTCATGCAGAGAAAAGAGCAACCTCACAGGAAAACTACATGTCAAATGACGCAGGAGAGGTGCAAGGATGTGCAGATCTTAGAGGGCACCTATGCCTGAAACTGTTCTTACTAAAAAGGAGAAACGGCAGATTAATTTGCTATGGTATTTGCCACACAATATTACCGTTCATAACTGATAACTGAATGTCTTCAATGACAAAAGAGCTATTATATAAAGTAGAGCACATATTATATTGATCTTAGGGAACATAGCATGGTTCCTCTTGTAATAGCATTCTGTCACATGCCACAGTGCAAGCTTTTGTGATATTACCTGTTATGATAAAGTCTCCACAAAACTAATGTTCCAGCTTAGGAAAAAATAAATTCTTCTCCATGACTTTCTAAAAGAGCCTGCCCTGCCAACTGTAAAAACAATTAGCCTAGATAAATGATCAAAGCCAGACTGCCTCATTTAGGGCCCCATGAATGTCGTGGTTTCTTTGGTTAGCATTGTGTTAATTTTGCGGGTTTCACAGAGGTCTATTTGCTTTCTGTTTACGTTTGTCACCATTGGGAACTATGTACCTCTCATATCTCAACTGCTACTAGTAATAAAACAACATAGCTGGGGGCAGGCTGTCAGCTGAATAAGGTAGTAACACTGCTAAAAAACTTCAGGGCATTTGTGGTGATGAACATGAAGACAAGAAATATTAAAATAAAATTAGCAAATTATTTGTAAATAATGACAACATTATACCAAGGAGGGTAATGGGCAGAGGGTAAAGGGGTGAAATGAAATTATGGGTAGTGCAGATTTCTTCAAACAGAACTGTTTTTGAAATTTTTTACCACCTTCTGAGTAGCTCTGGCAAGTCACCCTCAGTAAAACTTGCACTGAAAAGAAGCTTGTCTTAGGATGCCAAATTTTGACCAATTAACCTAGCTTTTCTTGCTCTCAAAGTTGAATTACAGATCTCTAATGAAAAATAAGCTGCACATACCTAACAATATTTGAAAAATTTGTTAACACTTTTCCAATGTTATCACTGCAGAGAAAGAGAAAACATAAAAAGACACTTTAAAACATTGAGTTTACCCTTATTACGGTACATAGGCATATGACACAGACAGACAAAACTGAACTTGCTACTTGTTTCTTCTTCTCATTTCCTAACATTTTCTTCCCTTTCTGTTCCGTCTCTACCTCTGCTTCTCTGTCTCTTCCTCTTCCTTTCCTTTTGCCTTTTCACCATCATCTTAAAAAAAAAAGAAAAGATTCCCTACCTCCCATCAAATGGTACTGGGGCTCATATTATTGGACTAGAAATCAATAGTCTCATCTTGAGACCAACTATAGTAGTTATCACTCTGCTGATAAAGATTTTTGGGTATATACTTAAAGAAAACTATTATGAACAGTACCTATGAATTGATTTTAAAATGCATAAAACACATAGAAAGATAGTTTGGTGAATTACTTCCAATTTTTCACCTTATCATTAACAGATCCTTTCAGGCTCAACTAACAACAGAACTTAAATGGGCTTTGTTGCATGTCAGCAAGCATGCGCTAATGCTGACAGATGCCGATCTGATCTCTACTTATTAGGATCTGACAGCTGGGTTAGATACCATCTGCCATCCTTTAGGGATGTCACCTGAGAGTGACGTTACTGATGCACCACAATGGCAAATTGCTGCTGTTTATACAATACTTACAGTTCCGCAAATGGAGGAAGAACTTGAATTAAAAAAATATTCAGCTACTACACCTGCAGCAGAAAACCTGGTTCCTAACCTGACAGGCTATAAGAAGTAAAAGCTCCTGAAATATTTCTCATGTCAGAAGAATATTTAGTTCAAGTTTCAAACACAAAAATGAAACTGTTGCATTTATCATAACAGTGATAAATTAAAGTACTATGGACTCATGACTATCAGCTGAAGACTTTTAGGACTTTCTTGTAATTCCTGTAAGTAAATTCCTAAAAGTACCAACCCCTTACCTTCAGTTCTCTGTCTTATATCATGGACATCTATGCTTTTACTGTTTCCTCTATGCTTTTATTGTTTCCTCTTTACTACCCTAAGTAGTCCTTAGAGTAGTCCTTGCAGCACTCAGTAGTGGTTTTTTGCGAGTTTAAACATTACAATTTAACTGTAATGTTAACAGATCTAAACTTCCCAGTCTTATAATTGCTAATTTAACAGTCTCCTCCCATTCCACAGAAAACAAGCAAGCAAACAAACAAAACAAAACCGAATACAAAACAACAACAACAAACCCCCAAACAAACAAAACCCACATAAAAACAATGAAACAAAAAAACTGAGAAATCTCCAGTTTTACATACCTAAAGGATTTAATGACAGTTTTGGGTTAATTGCCTATTAGAGCACAGGCTTTTGGAAAAAGCCAGACTTAGGCCGTTTCTACCTGACCACCTTTGGTCACACAACTTTGTTCAAATGCAGGCTACTCGTGATCTCCAGATATCATCAGAACACTAAAAAGACAACATATAAAGAAGACAAAAACGTTTCTCTCCAACATTGCATAAGTAAATGACAGGATGCAGTTGCTGGTCTGAAACCTCTAGAAAACTACAGAATGAAAATAGAAAACAAAATTATGACTCAAAATTATTCCTTCAACTTTACAAAAGGTAAATTGATACTGAAAAGTCTAAATGGCTTACTAAAGGTTATGTACTAAGTTGTGCCTTAGTTACTTACTAATGGTGAAATGTTTCTATATACTCTCCACAGCAAATTATCCACATTTCTACAATACAAACCTGGTTAAAGCAAGAAAATAATTAGATGTTTCAATAAGTATAGGCATCTAGATCTAGTTCAATATACATGGTAAATAAAAGCAAATTAAGTAATGCAATGTGCTTATTATAATCTAAATATGGTAGAGGTGACAGAACTGGATACATTTAATAACAACATGATGTATTATGCCTAATAATGTAAATTGAAATTGCATGTTATTAATACTAGGTGTGTTTATGTTTTCTAAAATCAGTATAATTATAAAGCCAATGATGTAGGGTACAAAAATAAAAGGACTACATGCAATTCCATTAGTTTTCCCCCATTTGCTTGCTCAAACTGGACACAATGATCCTATACAAACTACAGAACGGAACTTAATCGGAGGGGAAAGATGAGGGAAACAGAAATAAAAGGTTGTCCACATTTATCTTTCACAACCTCTTAAATCATCCTTCACATGATTACCTTACTTTCTATTGAACTGGTCAGCCACCATCTATTATTAAATGCAGTTGAAGAGAATTTCAATAATGGCCAAACATCCTTTTTAAAAGGAGGATTTGCAAACATCAGAAGAATCTTTGCCTTATGTTCTGAAGCACAAAGATAAAAGCTGATGTTGACAGTGATTTTCTACTTGTGGAAAATATATGTGTGCTCATCACAGATAGAACAGAGAGATCCCACAACAGTCATATAAAACTCTATCATTGCTTCTTCCTGGATCACCTCTCTAGGGCTAGAGTACGACTGCCCTCAAAGGCTTGAAATTTGTACCAACTCTGACTTTGAAACTGTCTTCCTACTCTATAACAAACCAATATCATATAACAGCGAATTGGCTTAAAATTTCTGGCAGACTGAAACCTCGCTAGACTATCAGTAGAAAACATCCGTTTTTCTGTGGGTTCTTTCTAGCTTAAAAAAAAAATATAAAATAAAGACAAAAGCAAATTAAAAAGAGGAAGTGAGGAAGTTTTATTCTGGTGATTTAACACACACAGCATTTTTACTGTTTCAGTTTGACAGTGTAACACATGAAACATTTGCTGATTAACATAAGAACTAGCTATTTTACAGTTTAATCTCATGTGTGCACAAGAATCTGAATTACCACTCTTTCTAGCCCATCTGTTTCTCTGATTGCTGCTGACTTCTTCACGGGGATAGAAAACAGTAATTTTGTTGCATCACCATTAACACCTGTGATTTTTGCTGGCTGAGAACAAATATGCTGGGTTGGTGAAAAAGGTTCTTACTTTTAGATGGTCATTTAATGCTGAAAAAAGGGGGAAGGTGGCCAGCACTGGAAACTAGATAAATTCATTGAAGTAAGAGACAAAGGCTGGCTGGGGACTAGAACTAGATGATCCTTAAGGTCTCTTCCAATTCTAACCATTCTATGGTTCAATGATAATATAAGCTTGCATATACCTCCCCGTCAATCCAGAAAATATTGTTAGGAATCAGAGCCTTTAGTCTCATATAGTAAAGCAATCTTCATCAGGTAATTTCGCTTGAGCAGCTGTGAAGAACACCAGTGATTCTTGGAAACAATCAGGAAACAATCTGTCTGGGAGCCATAGGCTGGGGACCACTGATCTAAAGATATGTAAATAAGTCTGTGATTTTACACTTATCTTTAGAATGCTGTCTTCCTCTTTTTCATACTCTATTTAACATTGTCTTCATCTATCTTCCTTCTTTGGGTTTTCTATTTCCATGCATGAAATATACTTTTTGTAGAGACAGAAGCTTATGGCTTGATATGTAAGTGGTAGAATGTCTAAATATTGTGATAATGTGAGTGGGCTTTGAAGGGCACAAACATTGCTTTCTAAGTCAGTGGTGGTCTAGTTCAATACTAGTCCATCGACACTGACATAAGCACTAGAAAAACTATCCATACTTTAAGGAACAGAGTCATATTTCACACTTACATCCTCCAGCTCAAGTTTGTGAAGTTAATGGCAATTAAAAAAAAAAAATTGAAATTAAATAAGATTTTTAGTCATTGATGGGTAATAAAACCATTACTTTCTTACACAGGGAAAATTTCCAGATTCTGTCAAAGGAATTGTTCCAAAGAGAGTGAGTATGTCTCAAGTTGGAACTGACATACAGTGTAGAAAGATCTCGTAGTATCTTTACTCTTCCTGCTAACAGATGAAGAACACTTACATTAGGCTTGGTAGGTGAATTGCTTACTTTTGATATGAGAAAGCACAAAGTTGTTGACTTGGCAGTGAACAAAGATTCTCTTGAGAAGGCGCCATGTTTTCTGTTTGAGGTTTCAAGTGATAGTTCTGATAAAAAATTCTTTTGATCTCATGTAAGGATTGACTTATACCTGGCTTAGTCTTTTATCAGGCCAGCGGTATTGTGAAGTGTAAGAGCACCTGCTCCAGAGTTTTCACCATAGTGGTGGCATTCACAAGACTGAGAGACTCTTACAAGAGCTATCACAGACTTAACCAAGGAAAAGGTAACAGCTGGGCAGGTGAAGCTCACTCCAAATAACTTCACAATTGGTAGGGTAGGTGTTTCAAAACATAATGCAAGGTAAAGATTTCTCTGTGAGTGCATGGTTGCCAGTTTTTTGGTTTTGGTTTTTTTTTTGCAGTCAAGCAGTGAGCCCATTGTAACATCAGTATACATCACACTACATCACATCATCATTGTATAAAAAAAGTTGTGCAAGAAGGTATTTTTATTTTTCTTCTTTTTT
>JAWWEW010000001.1:96662890-96766114 GCA_035583185.1 Anabacerthia variegaticeps
TTTTTTGTGTGACAGTGACCACCTAAATATGGTAACTCTTATCTCAAGATATATTCTCATTGCTTTTCTGGGACTGCTGTGTTTTCACAGTTTTGAGATCTTATCACAGGGCACCCTAAACGCGGTTACACCTCAAGCCAGCTTAGAAACCAAAGTCAACATAAAAATTTATGGCTTCTTTCTTGAATTGTTTTCTCAGTGGAAATACACATCATGAAAATGTTGTGCTTTGCACTAGCTGCCTTGAGATCTCTGTGTGGATTTTAAAAGTTTAATATTGATTGATAAAAACCAAAATAACTTTGTTTCTGGCTATTTGATAAACTGTTTGCCCTTTATGGTGCAGCAGCAGGCAGTGAAAAGCACTGCAGTAAACTCTCTTCAGTTCAACAGGATAAATTATACTTCCAGATCAGGGGGCCACCTTCAAAGTAGTCCCCTCTTTCAATAAAGAAGAGAACCAAGGGAATGAAGGTGGAGAAAGAAAAACTCTATAATAGCTTTGTTTGTACTGTAGTCTGATGCTTTATGTAATGCAAAATTTCACCTTGATAAGCTGAGGAAAGACTTCAGCTTTCATTTCTAAAACAAGTGCTCTACAACATAACGAAAAAACATGTTTGTCACAGCATTTTTGGGACAGTTCAGAGCTGACCATGCGCATTAAGAATCCTCTGAGCACATAAGAAGGATTGGAGTGGATCTGTACATAGAATCTCAGATGATCAGAAATGATTACTGAAACTATGGAATTACCGCTTTTGGGTATCTCCAGGATCAGAATGTTGAACTACTATGTTGGTTTTGGCAGAAATATTTTGATTCATGCAGCCTGCTGGAATTTAGTGCCACTAGCCTGCTTGAGTGGTTTGTTAAGGATTTAATAATCATTTTTCATCAACTTGTACTGGATTCAAGAAAAGACTCCCCAGGAAGACTAAGTCATCTCAATATATTGCAGACTCCTATGAGCTGGTCAGCTGAAATGTCTCATAGACTCCTCTGCATATACTGACTGCGTCTCCATTGATTGTGGTGGCAGCTCACATACCTCTTACACATTCGGATAGCTAAATGCAGATGTTTTAGTCTCAAGCTCATTCCATGCCTATCCAGAGAATGTGAAAGAAGCACCCAGAATGTGGAAGCACACTTCATACACAGGGAAAAACAGGTCTGCAGGTAGATGTGTCCACATGAGAGAAATGAACTGCTAACAGGGTTCACATTCCTCTGTGTGGAAACTATCATATTCCTGATTTCCAACTATTCTGATCAAACCAGAAGCTAAGATTCCATCCAGTAATGTTTATAAAAGACAGCTTTCTTAATTGCATAACACTTGTTTTTAAAATTCAATCAGCTATTTTCCTCTGATGATCTTTGTTTAAACAGCAGTTTTTTATTTAGCAGTAACACACAATCTGAAATCAGCTGACTCCAGAAATAAGTTGCTCTAATTCCAATTTCCAAGCTGCAGATCCACTACTGACACACACTTCATGCATCTCTATCCATACCTGCTTATCATAGAATCATAGAATGTCTGAGCTGGAAGGAACATTAAAGATGATCTAGTTCTCCCTGCCTTGCCATAGACAGGGTCATATTTCACTGGGACAGTTTGCTCAGAGCTCCATTCAACCTGGCCTTAAACACCTCCAGGAATGGGGTAATTTATTGAAGGGAACACTGCATAAATTTGGCCTCCAGATTTCAAATGACTGATGGAATTTTTAATTCATAGTAGTAAGTAAAGGGATGTATGCACATGATAAATATTCTGGTATTGATGGTATTGCCTCTCTTGGCTATAAGAATTAGGAACTACTAAGTAATTCAAACAAGTCTGTAAATTTAGTCAAAGTAGACTATATGCTCTTCCTTATTTCATCTGAGATTTCATCCATTTTCTCTCCTAGCTGGAAATGTAGGGTACCATTAAAGTATTTGCTTTTCCCATCTGAATTTCATTTATACTCCTGTTTTGTTCTGGTTTTCATTAAATAGGATTCGCCAGTGCCTTTAACTTACTACCAGGATAGACAATGCTGTGCTGTGGAGACACTCAGGAGGAGCTTATATCCTCTGCTTTAATGGGGAACCTTCAGATTTTCTCTGTTTCAGGAACAGTCACTGCTCATAAAGCAGCTTTGGAGGTCAGGTAGGTTCTTTGTGGCAACTCTGTCTTACCTTGTACAACTGAGTAGAAAACACAGAGAAATCCTGAGGCCATGTGCACTCAGAAGCAAGAAATCACATCTTCCATCATCTGCCAGTGCAGGATCCATGACATCTGTGTCATTCTTGACACATGGTTGCCTTATCTTTCTCAAAGGTTTCCAGCCTCTTCAGAGCAGCTATTCCAGACGTCTGCTGTTTTCACCATTAGAAAGCTTTTATTCTGGGTGACTGCTTTGTTGGACTGTAAATTTATGATGAATAAACCTAACCAATAAACTGAACATAAGTTGTGCTACTTATTCAACATATGCTGAGGAGATGCCTATTTTAAGTTGTTCCATATTGTAAAGTAGCTATATTGGGGTAGTTGCCAAACTATAAGGCACTGTTTTATTTCATACAGACCCATTCACCTCCACTTTTAAAGATTTCATAAAATGCTTGATTGCTTCTCACAGACAAATACCTCCAAATGAGAACTGGTGAAGGATATTACTGTCTGAGACTGTTTGATTCATCCCTTATGTCTTGTTATCCTTTCTCTCACTGCTTGCAATTTGGCACAACAGTTATTTTCTCAACTCTTGGTGATACTGGTAGGCATTTTCAAAACAAATTATGTATTTGCTTTTCATTTAGATCTTACTTAGCAATGCCACTCCTCCAGGCTGCAACCACAGAGCAAGGAGGCAGCCATTCAGTTATACTTCCAGCTCTCACAGAAGTCTTAGCATTGTGGAAAATAACGTTGATAATGGAGGAGCTACAGTCTATCCATTATATCCATCCATCTTTTTCTCCAGTCCTGTGGAAGGACAATAATTAGCTGGAATCATGGCCTTTTTATTATGTATTGCCACTTTTATAGACTTATATCTGATCTTTATTTCAGAAAATGAAAAAGATACTTTTCAGGTAATCAGGCTCAAGTTTCTAAATTCCCTGAAATTACAGTTGAAGCTAGTAATGAGAAACTACACAGAACTGACATGACAGAAGATCTAAATGTGATTGTACTTGCATGTTGGTATCTCTCTAATATCATCATAGACCTGTTTCCTATTTTCATCACCATGAGATGGTCCTGAAAGAGATCTACACACCAATCCCCTGATCCTCAGTTGTCTCAAAGTTATGCACTTCTTTTTAAGATCTATAAGGTCATTGCCCTTTTCTTAACTTGTCTGAAGTTTCAAATCTTAGAATTCTTCTCTGTCAGCCATTTCATGCAGAGGCAGGATATAAAATATTGAAAGATTGTTATCTCGCCAGTGTTAGAGTGTAAAAGCACTTTTTATGCAAGAGCATTTTAATAGTTCCTCTTCTCTGCCGTAAAAGAGCATTTTTAGATTTCATCTTATTTAAAGTCTTCATTATTTCAAATCTTTCATCCTGTTTTCTCAGCCACAAGCTTCACTCGCATAGCTAAGTGCAAAAGTCATCTGATTTTTCCTCATGAAAGTGCTTATGCCACATGCTCATCACTCCTGTGGGACACAGCTTCTCCTCAAACATATTTCATGAATGGAAAAAGACTTAAGCACATGCTTGTCTTTAAGTATAAACATAAATCTTTTGGTTAGCTGAAACTCAAGGCTCTGACAGGATCTAGCTCATCAGGAATTTTGTCTAGTACTTTAGAAAGACAACACATAATTTTTGCCTCGTATACCAATAACACATAAACTTCAAGACAATTAAAATAGAAATTTTAATGGTTTAGTTAGTCACAATAGTAGGCAAGTTTTTCTGTTTTCTGAATACTCAGCCAACAGATCAATGCTTATTTACAGTATGAAATTCTACTTAGTAGTATAGTTCTGTACTACTGTAATTACATATTAATAAAACCAGGTTAAACTTTATCAGGCCCAAATTTATTGAACCAAGATACTGAGATAAACACTGAGTTACAGTATAAAATAATTGCTATCTCATTAGTTGAATTAATTTTCAGGAGAAACAAAACAAAACACCCTGTGTGTTCTCATAGTGGGTAGCTGCTTAAATGCACATGTGAATCCTGGACTAGCTTCATTAATTTACTTTCTCTTGTCTTTGATCACTTTTCTCTGAATCAGTTCTTTCCTTCTCAAGTCAGTACCTTAAAGGGTTTTTATCACTGTTTTTCAAAATGTTATAGACAAAAATAAAGCGCTATCTGAGAAGTTACTATTTAAACCCAAGAAATTTTCTGTTTTGCACTCTTTTTGTTTCTCTTTATGCTGTTTTGTTTCAGATACAATCAATAAGAAGCATATCCAATTGGATATTCTTATATTCAGATGTTGGTAAAGACAATTAAATACATTTTTTTATCTGCTGATAACAAAATGAAGTAACACAAATAGGTTTTTCTCCTGTGATGTGCCTTTGAATGTAAATTAAGAGAATGGGATGCTTGAAGACACAAATGCAAGTTATTATTAGAGTATACAATCAGTAATTTAAGGTCAATTTAACAAAACTCCTCTGAAAGTTGTCACTGAGGAGACATCCTTAAATAGCATCTTCTGGAAAGTTGGAGAGTTTTATTGTAGTCTTAATAGTATTTAAAGAAAATGTGATATACCTGTACCCCATAAGAAAGCATGGATTCTGAAAAGATACATTTCAAGTAGAAAATCAGTTGACAGTGAATTCCCAGTAGGAGTCTGAGGAGGAATATTCTTGTATCTGTAACCAAGACAGAGGGACAGAAGAAGAGAAATTAGATTTTAACCCTGAATAAAGAAGTTTTAAGGAGTTAAGCTTTAAAGGATACCAGTTGTAAGAAATGGAACCAGATACCTTATACCTGGATGAAGATGTCTTCAAGTAGGATACTTGCATGCATTTTAGGATGTAATTTTTTTTTTTGAAAAAGAAGAATATCAGGAGATTATCCTGTATAAGAATCCTCTTTAAAAAAAAAAAAAAAAATAAAAAAAGAGGTACTAAAGGGCTATAGAGAAGATGTGAAAGCCATTTCAGTGCTGAGAAGCTGAAGATACTGCTCAGAATACAAATGAAGACACAGCCCTTCACAGTGACAGTGATTAGTCATCGCAGCAACTAACCATTCAGTTTGTTGACTTTCTATTTCTCAAAGCCCTCAGGTCAAAACTGGGTATTCCCATGGAAGTTACCTCTTAGTGAAACCCAGACATGCAAATATGTAGGCAGTGAGGCTGGGCGACAACAGGTTTTAGTTAGACCTAGGGGTAACTTTGTTGGATGAAATGTAATAGTCTATAGAAGATGCTGCAAGGATGTTATCTAACGTAGTGGGCTCCTGTAAATTCAGAAGGTGTATATTAGGAGGTTAAATAAATACATCACCCTCTTTGCCATCTTACAGTTTTTGGTAGGTTATGTTCATGTGTCATGGACTGCAGGATGATAATTAGACATTCAGTTTCCTTTCATCAAAGAGAAGTAATGTTTCTTCTGAATCATTCCTGTACTTTATATGATTTGTCTAATTGGATCAATACTAGATAAAGCAAAGTCATCTTCACTCCTGTGGTGCTTAAGGTGCAAGTGAAACTTTGAACAAAAGCATCAGAGTTAGGCGTCTGTTGCAAACCTGGGTGTACTAAATCATAGGCACTGCTCCCAGTGTTGGGGGGTTTTAGCTTTTTTTTTTTTTTTGAGATGGGCAGCTTTGAGGAAATCTGCCATACAAAACTGACCGTACTTCTAACCATCTGAAGAAAATGCTCGGAATGAAAATAATCCCAGTGGAGTTAAATTTGAAATTATATTAGAAGCCAATATGTTTCAATGCCCAGGATGCCTGATGGTACAAAGGAAAATAATTACAGTGAATGAAACCACAAGAACCTCCCCTTAGGAACAAGATCAAACCCATGTTTTTAGGAGAGCTTTCATTTATTTTTAAACTATTTGCTGAAAGCTGTGGTGTCAGTAGTCTTGACTGAGGTTTTAAAAACTGTGCATTAGCAATCGCAAGAAAATGATGTCACTTGGTATATTAATTATGACTACTTACTTCACTCACTTTTCAGGTAAGTAGGGGGGGTTGTTGTTTTTCTTTTTTTGTTGTTGTTGTTGTTTTTTTTTTATTTTAGCCCAGACTTCTCCAAACCCTAATTAATCAAGGAAGGCAATGCTAATTTATTAATCAAGGAGGAAAGTGTCATTTGCTCAGTTTAACTTCATAAACTCTTCAAGCTGCTGTTTTATGGATGAAAGCAAATACGGGGCGAAAAAGGTATAAAACTACTTAAAAGGGTAGATAGAATATAAGATCGCATCTGACAGAAAATGAAAATTACATCTGAGTGAAAAAGTAGAAAAACATGAGTTCATATCTATGCTGATATTTTAACATGCAGTTGAACTGAACAACGTATTATTTCAGGATTTTCATAAAATCATATCTTGGAGTACTTTTAAAAGTGTATGTGTTCATTAAAAAACCTAAAAGAAAAAAAAGTTATTTGGGACTGATTTTTTTTTTTTTATATCCTGATATAAATGTGTTAGATATTTCAGATATGTGCCAACTCTTTCTCTTCACAAAATTAGCTACCTCTCCTTCATTCAACTCAAGTGTGACTCATTTTCTGTAGGGTAATGAAATATTGCAATTGATGTGATGTACTGATTTTTTAAAGATATTTATTTCTCATCCTAATCAAAAGTGCAGTCCAGAAACTCTTCTGGATTATTACCATTTTAAGAAGTTTTTCACATTATCTTTCAGGAATCTTTTTCAGTACAGAATTTATGAAAACACATTTCTTAGTATATATGTTCAAATGATATGCCCTTTGCAAGCACATGTAATGTTAGGACAAGGGGTAATGGTTTCAAATTGAAAGAGGGAAGGTTTAGTTTGGATATTAAGAAGAAATTCTTTACTGTGACAGGCACGAAAAACTGGAACTGGCTGCCCAGACAAGTTGTGGATGCCCCATCCCTGGAAATGTTCAAGGACACATTGCATGGGTGTTTGAGCAACCATGTCCAGTGGAAGGTGTCCTTGTTCTGGGCAGGGGGGATGGAACTAAATGACCCTTAAGGTGCCTTCCAACCAAAACCATTTTATGATACTATGAAATAAGAAAAAGTCTGTAAAAATTACTACATAAAGAGTAATCAGATATTTTAAAAATCGTATTATTTTTTTCTTATATATTTAAAAGCATGCTTTTTCTGCTCTTAGTAATGACTTTCCAATTCCTTATACTTCATATAAAAATGCAGACGTAAAGCTTGACAGAAAAACTGTTTCATGTGAAAGCAATCGTATAAATACAAGAATATTTACAACAGAACCCCAGTTTTATGGCTTCTCGCAAGGCTGTAGCAAACCAGTTGTTTGCCTCACTTGAGTGCACCTTTCACAGCCTATGGCTGTGGCTTTCTGTACGCCCAGGTATTGGCTACAACTGTGTACTCAGGTGGCCAAGAGCACCGCTCCTGTGAGACCACATCTCTGTTTACTTGCATGTGCTTTAATCCCACCTTCCAGCCAGCAGTGAGCCAGAGCTTTCAGTCATGCAATACCCTGATTATGCCAGCGTGCTCCTTAACTCCACGGTGTGGATGCTGTGTGTATTTGAGTACCCCAGTGAGGAGAATGAGGAGCCAGTCGTGTACTGGAGGAAAGGCCCTGACTTCCACAACCAGCAGAACCTCCAGTCAAGCCCCAGCACAGACGGGCCACAGGTACACATTACAAAAAACATCCTCAGGGGATTCTCCATCTTGAAACTGAGCAATGTTGACCACAACGCCAGTAACTCCTACTTCTGTGATGTGATGCTAACACAGAAAATCCATGGAAAACGTGGAAACGGCACCAAGCTAACTGTGCATGGTAAGCAGCATTGGAAAATAATAGAAAAAGAGTTGATTGCAAGGTGAATTAAATGTTCATTCAGCCTTACTGCCTTCTCTTCCACCTCTTGCCAGAGGAAGAGTGTGAAAGAGCAATCTGCAGTCATATGAGTAGGGGAGGGTAAGCATGTCTTTTGTTTGAACTATTTATGCAGCTGGACAGACAGACTTCTCAGGACCAGTGAGTTTCTGTTGATCTAAATCAGTTCACTCTGCAGTAGAACACTGCTATATATTTTGTAGAATTCCAAATATTTATATATCAAAATATATGGCATCTCTTAAAATTATGCTTTTAAATACTTTTTCTTAATCACCTCCACAAATATTTGCTGAGTCTTCATGCCATATTTAAAAACACCCAAATCAAGCTCATGATTTGTTTTTATCATTTTCTTCACTCTTTAGGGATATATGGCAACAGAATTTTCTTTCTGTTTGATTGTAAAATTATTTTCAACAACTTATAACTTTTACCCATTTTCTAATTATGAATGCAATTTCCACAATCTTTCTGGGCATATGACTTCAGTGACCGAGATACATACTATTTCACAGGAGCCATATTTTCTTCATGTGGACTTTCTAGACAAGGCTAGCAAGTTCCAAATACCACAAAACATCTCTCTCATTCTAGACTTCACATTGCATTTAACAATAGTCCAATGCAATTCTTTAGAGTCCTTAAAAAAACACAACGATGAAGGAAATTCTATTGAATATTGCACCATAAGCACATTTGATTTAGCTTTTAAAACAAAGGAAGAAAATGTTGGCTAAGACTTAGCAAGATAACTAATGTTTACACTGCTTCTCCAATATAACAAAGATACTTTCACATACTTCTACTAAACTGAGAATTTTGTTTATTTTCCATTGCATAAGTAATTTACAGCAGGTTCAAAAATTTATGTTTATAATAAAAAGAAGAAAGAGATCTCTCTAGAGAAATTTAACCTTTAAGCCTGAAAAAACCAGCATAAGAAAATATAATCAAAACAAAGACAATAGTGCTTTTCAGTCAATTCTCACTAGTCCTTCAAATGAAATCTTTTCAAATGAAAGCAGGTGTTTCTTTTTTCTATTTCAAATACTTATTTTTTCTTGTCTTTGTTCCAGATTTCAAATGCAAAGACTGTATAAGATCGGATAAGATCTGGTGGGGTTGGTTCCTTCTTCTTGGATATGCCATCTTTGCCACCACAGTTATCATAACTTTTGGTGTAAGTAATAATTTCAGAAACAAATAATATAAACCTAAAGATTGGTAACATCCTCTGATGGAAAGAAACGATAAGCAGATTAGCCTGAATATACACGCTCTATTTTCTGTTAACTAAAATGTTAGAGGTATAGCCCACACCCTATGAATGTTTTGAGGGTGTAGCCTTAAAGAAAATAAAAGAGGAAGAGAAATGCAATTTTCTGTGTTGCTGGCTGCTCTTGTTACTTTTACCTGGAAAAAAAAAAAAAAGAGAAAACAAATGCCTAAATGATGAGCAGTTTGAAACACATCCTGCTCCCTTGCACATTTCTGGGCTCCAGTTTCTAACTTCATGAGCTCCCTTGGGCACACATCAATGTCTGCTCATCTTTTGTTTTATTCATGTTCTGACCAACCAACCAGTCATGCCAGGGTTTTGTGCCCACTCCCACCCACCACCTGATATGGGCCACTGCTAGACATTTACCTGACTAGAAGTGCAGCACCCTGGCAACTTGAAAATAATTTTACAACAGAAAAATAAAACATTTGTTTGTATACAAAACTGTCTAAACCCTTGGAGAGTTCTTAAACTTCTCATGATATTTCAAAAATCCTGCCCTCTTTTCTATTTGTGGCTCTGTTCCACCCGTCAGGAAAAACTTCATAATAATTTTAATCAAGTACTTTTGATGAAACCAAAGCCTAAAAAGCCAGTAATTAATTAATAGCTCTACTTTGATTCTACTTGGTAATATCCTTCATGCAACTGAAACCATTTGGAAGGAAATAAACCTGTGCTGAAGTAGTCTGAGCTATGCCCATAACTTGAGAAAAATGAGCATCACAAATCTTTGAAACCATGGATGGCACTACATTCCTGCCTAACCCTCAATGTTATAACATCCTCTACTTACATTTACAAGGTCTGTACTTGCAAGTATAGTTCTCAGATAATAATTTATGTGAGACCTCAAAAACTCCTTCTGCATCACCAACATCTCTCTTCAAAGCTACTGTTGTAGAGTCCCTTATACATTACCAAACATGGGATAAATTGGATCAAGAGGGAAAAGGTACCAAACTTTACAGGATTAGAGGAAGAAAACGTAGCTCTTGAGGAATCAATATGGTTTTAAACCAGTAGCTTTTCTATATTTAGAAAGATGGATCTTTCAGGGAGTCACATCCTGAGTGAGAGGCAGGATTTCCTTTACCGTGTTCTGTCTTTCTCAGCTTGTGCTGCTTAAAGGTACTGTCTAAAGGGCCTACTTCAGTGGTCCTGAACATGGCATTGTGGCAACACTCCCTCCCTGCTAATAGTGATGCACAGCCAAGAACTTCATTATCAGATAAGACTCAGCACCAGTGACATAAGTTACAAGACTTACAAGGGATTTACGGTACCTGATTGCCCTTCTAGGTCAAGTAAGGTTTGGGGTTTGTTTTCCTTAACAACCAGTTGCTAAGTACTGTTACCTCAAAGCCACAACAAAACAGAAATGTTCATAGAGTTCAGGTAGTAGGAGACAAGATATGAGTCTTTAGGGGGATAGTGAACTCATGCCAGAGAGAGACGTGGTAAACAGTCAAACTTGCTAAAATACAGTAGCAGTGGAAGCCTGCCAGAAACTGTATTGCATCTGAATATACAAAGTGAGATAACCTAGTCTCTCCTAAAATGAATCACTCTGAGCACAATTAGCAAGCAGTAGCAGAGAACTTGGATGGAATTTAACTTTCTTCATAGCAGTCCATATGGTGATCTGTTTTGGATTTGTGTTTAAAACAGTGATTTGGCTGAACAGTGCTTGAGTGGCATCAAAGCTTTCTGTTTCTCACTCTGCTGCTCCAGAGAGGAGGCTGGGGGTGGGCAAGAGGATGGAAGGGGACACAGATGAGACAACAGGCTACAACTGACCCAAGGGATATCCCATACCATATAACGTCATGCTCAGCAATAAAAGCTAGGGGTGGGGAAGAAAAACAAATGGTTTCTTTCGCTTTTGAATTGCCCATTGCTCAGAGACTGGGCATTTGTTTGCTGGATGGAGGTGGTGAGTGATTTCTCCTGCACCACTTGTGGGGTTTTTTTTGTTGTTTTGATTTTTCCCTTGGCTTTTTTTTTGTTTGTTTTGTTTTGTTTGTTTGTTTTTTAGCTTTTTCCTTCACCTGTTAAATTGTCCTTATACTGACAACTGAGTTTTTTTGGTTTTGTTCCTCATATTCTCCCCCAGTCCCAATCTGGGGATGGAGAAGTGAGCAAGCAAGCAAGCAGCTCTGCAGATGCTTGGCTGCTGGCCAGGCTCAACCTACCACATAGGCCAACACTGAAATTTATAAAGTTAGCAAGTTTATAACTTTTAAAGGTCATTTCTTTACTAAATGACAAATTTGTCCTGTCATGAAAATGTACATTGTGTCAGAATCAGAGTGTAAACTAATAAAAGTGGGACTGGATGACTCAAAGGTCCTTTAGCCCTTACAGTCCACTGCTTAAATCCAATGTGCCATGGCCAGTTAAAGCCTTCAGGGAGCTTCTGTACAGACCTTAGGAAGAAGTCTGGCTTGCCTTTTCTGAGTCTAAAATCCATTCAGCTGTTCCCTTGCTTCTTACTTCTGCCAAACTTTCTCAGGGCTTCCCAGTCCAGACTAGGGCACAGCAAGGCACTATCCTGATGACACCTGTGCCTGACAGCTGTGTCATTACAGTGGCACTTGGGGATCCTCCCTAACAGAAGACATCTATCTCCACAGAAACCTGTATATACTACCTAAGAATCAAGACTGAAAGAAAATGTCTCTCTCAGAACTCCTATGCCCTATTTTTTTCAAAAGTAACAGCACACAAACATCTTCAAGGGCAGTATTGGGAATTGGAGAAGCATTACCTGAAATCACTGGTACAGTCAGACATACTTTCAGCTTATTTTTTGAGAACAATATGAATTGCTCTTACTCTGCTGCCTGTAAAGGATTAGAATTCATATTATAAGATGTTAAGTTCCTGAAATTAATTAATCAAATACTATTACATATTTCTTCTTAATAATTTTAAACCAAAGTATACCATAATAATTCTGCTGTATCATAATGGTCCTCATCTGACCATATTGTTTACGAAGTTAGAGACTAATAAGCTATAAAACAATGACAACATAGGTATTATTAACTTTGCTTACATATTACTAACATTTTTACTACCACTAATAATGATAATAGTAATTAATAGTCTGGCAATTTATGAAGGTGTAGTTAAAATTAGTATTTTCACATTTCATTTTGACTGCAATATGCATAACAACTTTTAAACCAATTCAGAATAAACAATGGGCTGCTATCCCAGTAAAGGTAGCCATTTGTTTTCTAAACAGATGAAGTATCTGATAAAAACATATTTACTGCCTAACAATATGTGTTGTGGATTATTGCAACAGGTTCACCAGTGCCACAAAAACTGCAAGAATGAGTCAAGAAATACAGATAGCAGTGCTACCCTGCAAAGTGAATGGATTTATGAACAGCCATCAAGACTAGTTAATAATGGGTTCAATCAAGAATATGAAGATATGTCACTAATAAGAACTTTAAGTGACACTGGAAGGAAAATGATATGAAAAAGAAGGTGTGTGCACTTGTAACACAGATATAAGCATGTGTGGTGTGTGCTACTTCTTTCAAGGTAGAAAAGAAACATGCACACAAATCTCTTCATTAACCTGAAATGGTTTTTGTTCATCTATTTATTTCAAGTTAAAGAAGTTTCCATTCCACACAGCTATAATGAAAATGAGCTTGTGAATATAACTATCATCAAAATACTGTAAAAGCTAAAGGTACTCAAACACCTTGTCAATGCCAGCATATCTGACCACGTACACTGGGTTTTTTTCGACTTCAAACACAAGGACACAGTTACAATTTTGTTTTTACCCAGATTAAGGCAGCTTCTTTGCTTTAAAAATGCAATTGCGTAAAACAGTATCTGCCCATTGTGCTGACAGATTGCCATAGAGGAATTCCTCACATGCTCCTAGTGCACTGTCAGACCTTATTTCTAATTCCTTTCATATTTCCCACATTTAAAAATCCCTACAACTCCTTCTACTCTTAGCTATTTAGCCAGCTATGCCATTTTGTAATGCACATTCTAACAGAATGAAAGTAGCTAATGTGGTTTTAAAAGTCATAACTTACATGTTTTTTAAAGAAATTACTGAAATAATCTTGACAGGTAAATAGTTTACTGCTGTAGGGCTTAAGCTTATTGCTTATGTGCCATATCTAAGACTGCAATAGAAATTACTTGGATCAAAAACGTGTCTTCTTAACTTGTCTTAAAGTGTTTAGAATAATTGTGGAATCTAAGTAAATAACAAGAATACAACTAAGTTGCATAGAAAGAGATTATAATAATTTGCATAGTAATGAAGTACTTGAGGAAATGCAACCTTGGCATAGTCATGTATGTGTGACTTGAAGGAAATTAATACTTTGACAAAGTGTTTAAATTATTGCATTTTCCCCCCGTCAAATATTTCAAGCTGAATACTATATTTCAAATTTGCTTATCACCGTAGATATATTTTGTGAAAGGAAACAGTTCACAGAATATAATGACAGAGCCCTATACATAAAGCTTGGAATAAGAACTGGGTACACATTGCTCACTGGATTCAGCTTCAACTTCATCACTAGTAAATTTTTTTGAAATATTTTTCTCTCTGTATCAATAAAGATGCCAAATAATTTTAAGAAATTGATCTGGGCATTTTATTGCTTTTGGTGAAAATGCTGGCTACTACACTTAGAGTGAAACATGACTTTTAGAGGGACAGATAGGCTGGGTTTGAGCATTTGGATGGAGGAAAACAGTAATGAAGAATCTTTTTCTTAAAATTATTATTTTTTTTAATTATTATTCGGACATTAGGAACTACACAATTGTGTTCTGTCCTCCTCTGCCTAAACTTGGAACTGACTCAATCTGCAGTCACACATATTTAGGTTTCCAGAGTCAGTAAATCAAAACTTAAATGTGGATATAAATATGCAGTTCATTTATTTTCCAGCAAAATTAATCTCCTCAGAAGCACTTCAAATTTTCTATTTTGAGACCCTTAAAAATAAAACCTTTACTGTATATAATATATGCCTAACTCTTAATTTTAAAGGTGACATTATAGTGGGAAAAATAGCAAAGGGTTAAATACATGGGAATGTTTATATATTTAACATAGAGCTTTAGAGGGCAGAAATACAGCCATTGTGTCCTTTCAGATGTGAGGTGTGAAGTCCATCTAAGCCACAGAGGCAAGTCTGTGAAGAGAAGAACTGAAGGCAGCAGTCACTGAACCAAAGTCACCTCCAAATACACAAAGCACAAAGGGATCAATGCGCTCAGCAAAACCATTCAGCTCTGACATTTTGTCAAACCCCAACAAAAATTCATACCTAATCTAGCAGACAAAACTAGAAGGTGCATTTAAAAAAACATCTAATTCTGATAACTCATAGACTTAGATTTGCCTCTTTCTGCTTTATAACACTGTGTCCCCCTCAGATCAATGGCCCTTCAAATGAAGGTCAGTGTGATTTCTGCTGATTTTCACATGTTTCTCAGAAACAGCTGAAAGCTTCTTCCAGAGAAATTGGACATAAAGTTCCACTCTGAATGGTTAAAAATTCAGAAAGTTCTGAAGAACTGAAAAAACACCATAAGTAATATGTTCTTATCACCTAACACCAATAGCATGACGACATTATTTGTTATGTTCAAGTCAGCAATGCCATGGATTTTTATGGAAGCCTAGCACAGAATGAAACAGGACTGAATTCAGAATGAGTTTAGAACAAAAACAATTCTCAATATTAGATGTGTGAAATATCCTTTTTTTGATTTATGATTTAAGTGCACATTGTAGTGTTAACAACATTCATATTTATAGGAACTGCTCATCCTGCAGTAAATCAAAGAATCACAGAACCATTGGTTAGTGGGGAACTCTGCAGATCATATAGTCCAACACCCCTACTGAAGACAGAGCAGGTTGCCCAGGACCTTGTCCAGACGGCTTCTGAATATCTACAAGGAAGAAAACTCCACCACCTTTTTGGGCAACCTATCCTAATCACTCTGACACTAAAGTGTTTCCTGATGTTTTGATGGATCCTCTTGTGCTGTTCCACGTTGTGCACATTGCCTCTGATCCTGTCCCTGAGCACCACTCAAAGAGACTGGCTCCATCTCTTCAGGTATTTACACAAATTGATAAGATCAATTGATAAATTGATAAGATCATTCCCTTCTTCACGATACGCAATCACAGCTCTCACAGCCTCTTATACATAAGATACTCCAGATCATCTTTGTGTGCCTGCAGTGGAATCCCTGAAGAAATTCCGTAACATTCTTGTACCAGGGAACACAGAACTGGACAAAGCACTCCAGATGTAGTCTAGCCTTTTCCAAGTAGAGAGAAACGATCACCACCTTTGAAGTGCTGGCAATGCTCTGCCTAATGCAGGGCAGGATGCTGTTGGACGTCTTTGCCCCGGAAGTATATTGCTGGCTCATGGTCTTTTAGTTGACCCTCAGTACTCCCACTGTTCAAAACAGATCCAGGAACTTGCAGGTTTCTTTACTGAACTTGATAAGATACTCTTCAGTCCAATTCTCCAGCCTGTCCAGGTCCCTCTGGACCATGTGTTCAGTTTCAAATCACTTAAAACAAGAACCTCAAGTTAATTACCTAAAATATGAAGGATGGAGTCTTAGGGACTGGAGACAGAAAACTCCTGATAATTTTAGTAGGACTCAAGTTTACCTTCAAATTCCTTAACTGCATACTCTGACAGGAAACATGTACACAAACTAAAGGAAAATAGTAATTGGAACAGTAACTTACAATTACTTCATCTGGTATTAAGGAATATTTAATACATTCTTGGCTAGAAGTTTAACAGTAATTACAGATTTCAAGATGCATTGTGCATAAATACATTTAGAGTGTGGAAAACTGAACAGAAAACACCTCACAGACTTACTGGACCCCAGAAAAATATATAAGATAACAGCATACAGGCCATATAGTTTTGCAAGAGAAATGAAAGATGATGGAAGAAAGAATTGAAATTGATGTTCATATGAAGAGTGAGATAGGAGAAAGGATGGGTATTGAAGTTCATATGCAGAACTGCTCTCGAAGAAATAAAGTACTTGTCTGGGCATCAGGTATTTATAGAAGGAACTACACATCTGGATGATGAGCATTACTGCTTAGCCTAGTACTCCCAGACAATTATTATTTGTATTAGCTAACAAAATAATTGTTTCATATTTATAGTGATCTTAATCGCCAACCTCTACACATAAAGGTGATGAAAGTTTTCAAGATCAGAGCAGAGTTCAGAATTCAGAGTCTTTTTAGGAAAATAGAGCTCTTAAAAAAATACAGAATTACTCCTGAATATCCTAGACAGGACATTGATATGTTCAGATAAAAATTCATTGCATTTCTGAAACATGAAAATTATGAAATTCAAGAATACATTATTTGAATGCTACATCCCAACTACTATCCACGCAGGAATGAGTTTCTTCCATTTCAAGGTCTGAAGTGATCTTTCTCAACAGCTCCAAAAAGAGGCAAAGCTGTTCTGTTTGCCTCAGAATTCAGAGAGTGAACTTTTAACTAAAGACTTCAGGTTAGTACACCTAGGCATGCCCTCTTTACATCATATCATGCAAAGGAGCCTAAATTAAATTCATTGGTTATGGAGAACACTAATCGTTAAAGACAGATATACATGGGGTTTGGAGCACTTCTGTGTTTTTTTCCTTTCATAGGCAGTTTTTCTGGAATTTACTTGCATCTTCATGAGGAGAGATGGAAACCCATTGTATTTTTCTGCTGTCACACTGAAATGCC
Organism: Anabacerthia variegaticeps; assembly: GCA_035583185.1. Taxonomy (NCBI): domain Eukaryota; kingdom Metazoa; phylum Chordata; class Aves; order Passeriformes; family Furnariidae; genus Anabacerthia; species Anabacerthia variegaticeps. The sequence continues at coordinate 96,680,060 of JAWWEW010000001.1, forward strand.
AATTTTCTAGTCTCAGTAGGAGTCATGTTGTCTATCCTTACCAAAATGACAATTAAAATGGAAGGCACCTAGTCCTACACATCTGTCCAGTTCATAAATTCAGAAAATAATTTTCTTAATGCTTCTCTGTCTTTCCCTAGTACAGTTATAATTGCACAAGTTGTCTCCTTTGTAATTGTACAAAAATCTTTTCCAAATTTGCCATTCCTTTGTGGCATATGAACAAAAAATTATGGTAACTGATCTGACTACAGAAGCAACAGTGTCAACACACAGCTTACATTTCAAACACAAGTCTTTTCTTCAGGAGAATACAAAATTCTTTGAGAAAACTCCCTGACCAAATAATACCTAAATCATGTGAGACAGATCTCTGCAGTCTAACAGGCTCTCAGACTAGTTTCCTAAGATCAATACATGTATTTCAGCATAGAAGCATCTGTGCTGCCTAAAACAATCTTTACTATCTGTAAACCAAAAGGGGAAGATACAGATGCAGTACAGAAATTAAATATTCTTAATAGTCTCTGCAGATTTTTATGTCTTACCTGCTTAAGTACACTTCTATACAGAATATTTAAAGAAAAAGTGCCTTAGCATATCCTTAGCATAATCTGAAGTAATATCAGTCAGAAGAGATATTAACATCATACTTTGTCATAAAAAGCATATTCATTCTCACAAAAAATATTACCTTAGTCTGTCTCATTTTCTAGATTTGACTGTGTTTGTTCTAATGATTTTCAAAAGAATTCATGAAATCTGAATCAAAACCCCAAACAAACCAAAACAGTGGTTTCCAGGACAACACAGCTAGCAGAGCTAGTAACGTTTCAGCAGAAATAAAACCTTCTATTTAAAATATTGTTTGGAATTATCTTCATTGCAACACTTATCAATAGCTTCATGGTACAAAGAAAGTATGAGTTTTTGCAAGTTTCACTTCCTTCAACCTTATACAAGTAATGTATTTTTTAAAAATAGCTATGCAGCCTATTGTGCAGCTAGTCCATCAGAAAATTCTGATTAAGTGCAGGTTCTGCTTTCAGTCACACAAGGACTATCCCTAAAACACATCTGAAACAAGAGAAGCAACAGAACCTATTTCAGAAGTATTCTTGAAATTAAAAATTCATTTCTTTCATTGGGGTTTATTTTTACAAAAGAGATCACTAACTGATTTTAAACCCCACTCATGCAGGATCTGTAAAGAACACTCCCCAGTACCTTAGGCTTTTGTGAGAAACATAAACAAGGTGGCAAGGATTCTTTCTCAGCACTAGTGATTTACAGCGTTCTAACAGAACATTTCAGCTATTAGTCCAAATAATTAGCTAGGAAAGATCCATATCACCTGAAGAACTTGTGGCATGCTTAAACCCTCCTGAACTTCCTCCATTCAAAAAGGTTAATATTCACTTCCCAAAGAATATAACTACTGTTAAGAGAAAACAAAGTCTAAGAGGCTCTGATTCTCTTGGATTTCTCACTGTTTCTCTGAGTGAAAGAGAGTTGCTTCAAGATTCCACCAGACTTTCAGAACAGGTACTACATTGAATCAGAGACTTTGACCGCAGTAGATCAGCGTGAAAGAAGAGAATTTTTAATAGCATTATCTACTATTGGTACTTACGCTGAAAGGTGAGTGATAAAATAACAAGATACATGAGTCTGAGTTCATTACCTGCTGACTCCTGTCAACTACTCTCCAATGGACTAATAGTACATAATCAGATAATTACAGCATTCCAAGAAACTTATAAATGAACTCTTGACAAACGTTTCAAGAAAATATATTTATTCAATTTTGGCAGAGGAAGAAAACATAATAAATATAACAATTTCTTACACCCTTCTTTACAAGTTATTTTTATATCACACTTCTGCTACAAATTTCAGTATTTCAGATTTTAGAAGAACACATTCACTGAAAAACTAAGAACTTTTAATGTGAAAAATACACAAAATAAGAGTGCAAATGCTTTATCTTTTTGTGGCTAGTGTTTAATCTTCAAGTCCTTTGGAACACTGGAAGATATGTTTTAGATCAGTAACACTGAGAGCATCCAATTAATATGCACAACTATGTTAAGTGAATAATACAGATTGTAATTTTTCATGATATTACATCAATTTGTGTCTCAATTAACACTGAAAAAGACTTTTCCAAATTTCTGTTATTATGACAACACAAGCTTTTTACAAATCCCACACTTAAATCCCCAGCTGAAGCAAAATGAATCTAAGTGGAACCTTCTCAAAACAAGACATCCACCAGGCTAGGACAATTTCCATTCTAACATGTTTACACAGTTCTTTGGAGTGCAAGTGATACTTTCTCAGCAGAAGCAGATGCAAGTCCATTGGGATTTTTATTTTCCTGAACAGGAACTGGAGCAGCAATCCCTGAGATCCTCCAGGATGCCTGTAGCTGTGTTTTGACAGCCATCATGTTTCACCATGTTTTTATGTGCTGTCTATTCAAACCAGTTTTCTTTCAATAAAAAGCGTACAGTATCATCAAAGCCATTTTGGTACAATGATTCCATTTTCTCCTGGTCTGGTGGGAACAAAGCTTGATTAAGTCTTACTAGGTTGGCCAGTGACAGCTGCAACAGAGCAAAAAGCTAGAAATTAGTTTACTAAAGCAACTTACCTAGATGTGACTGTTCTGTCATGTGTTTCATGTGGCATATGTAAAAACAAAAGATGAGAATAGCTGTGTCTACTCCAGGAAATTAACCAAATTAACCATGTCCAGGTTCACTGCTGAGCGCCAAGACAAACTGGCACAAACAGTCCACGTACACACTATTAAACTCAGAGCATCCAACACAGACTGACTGTAAAACTGCCCAAAGTTTCTGAAACATGTTAAGTCTGGAAACACTCCCAAAATTGTCTGGCAGATGCTGGCACATGCTAAACTTGTGCAAGGAAATATTTTGACAACTTACTAGTGCAAACAATCACATTCTTGGGAACATTCCCAGGCAATGTTTAACATACGAGTATAAAGGTAGCTTGTATTACCAACAAATTTAGGACTACTCAGCATTTTAAGTGGTCACTCCATCATGTAAAAATATTTTGGAGTTTTATTCTTGAATAGAGACTCAGGTAAATTGTTTATGATCAAATAAAAAACATAATTAAATAATGTTCTGAACAATTTGTTTATATAATTAGCTTAATACTTTAGCCACATACTTTATTATACACAATTTTGCAAAACAATATCAAAATCATCTTCATTATTTGAAGTAAGACACTAGAAAATGGAGGAGATTGAAAGAGACAGTAAATTGTTAACATTCCAATGCAGATAAATGAAGATACACAACTCTTCAATTTATGCAGGTAACAATATTACTGGAAAAAATTATTCTTAGTGATCATTCTTACAGCTCTAAAAGCTGGTGCTTCAAATTGAATGGTTTTAAAATGTTGCCTGAGATTCTGCACAAGTCTGCACATGCATGACCCCAGAGGCAATGTAACTCCGTAATTAATTTTCTGTCCCTAAACTAAACCAATCACCATCTCATTTTTCCTCCTCTAGATACACTAGATATTAGATACAAAACACAACCAAGAAATATACAGTGATTACATATATTTTCAAGACATATGAAATCAATAATCTCATACTTTATGATCATTTACCAAGTACTACCATACTTAAAATCTCTCTGTGAAACATTATAAAGACTCAGGAACTGGTCCAATTTAGAATGACATTACACAATACTAATTTTACTAAAATTAAGGAAGCATTAAAAACTGTCTAAAATGAAACTTAAAGTACCAATTACTGTTAATCTGTATTGTTTCATTCTAATGAGTATTATTGACCACTAGGTCTATCATTATTCAATATTTTCTTTCATAATGTTGAAGGATGCAAAACTGTGGCTACAGTTTGTGAAACAGGTTGCAAAGATAGAAATGTCAGTGGTGAAAAGGAGGCAATAAAAATCAGCCTTATATTTCAACATAGTGAAATGTTTCTGCAACTTCTAACAAGACTTCTGCAAAACTGTTGTGGTCACAGGTGTGTTCACAAGCTCTCTTGAGCAATGAAGTGACAAGCCACTGTATACCATTTCAAATGTACAACTTAAACTTGTATTTCAAATTCAGTTGCAGAGACTGATTTCAATAAGCATGAAGAAATACTAGGGAGTTTTTCTCTCCTGAGGTATTTAATTTTTTTCTCCTATAAAAACTCTGCCTAGTCATAGACTACATAGTTGATACGTATAGCAAGCTAAAAATTATTTACACTTAGTAGCCTGCTATAATTTGCTATATTTTGTACTAGATCAATGATTGTCAAACTTTCTTCTTTATTCCACAGTTTCCTTCCCTTGTGTTTAAGAAAAGGTTTAACCTCCCTTTGCAAAACAGAAATTGCCAAAACTTTACCTAAGTTGATACATAACAAAAAATAAACACTTAAATATAAACTAAACTGCAGAAGTACCTTTTATTCTCTTTAATTAATAAACAAGCAACTCACCATCATATCTTGTTTTGCTAATTTAACATAAAGATCCACACGTCCTTTATCTTGTGGACAGATATCTAATCGACCGCTGAAAGGAGAAATTGTCACAGTTCTTCCAACAGGCAAAATAGGAAGGCCATTGGTAAGGCCACCATCAACCCACTTCTATTGGAAAACAGAAATATTTTCAAAGTTAACACTAGTACAATATCATCCGGACCTTGACCCCTTCCTGACTCCGCCTCCTCCAGTTCACTCTAAGGAAAACTTACAAGTTTCCTTCTAAGAATACAATGCCTAAGTTTGAGCATGTGATACAAATATCAAGGAACTGACAGTGCACATGAAAAGTTATGAATGAATGACCATTTGACATAATGTGAATATTTGTGTGTAATGTATTTATCAAACTATTGATAAGGCTTGTTAATTAATCTAAAAATAAAATGCTTCATGCAGAATTTTTCTCTACACATACATGAAAATATAAGACTGTTAATATTACACATGAACTATATTAAATAATGTATACTGCTCTAGAACATTATTCTGATTGAAACTAGGAGCTGCACAATCTGTGTGTGTAGGTAAACCGTCGGCACAAATTAAACCACACACGACTCCTCCCCTCATCTGTTATTCTGTGGTCCTCCTTCCAGAGCCTCATGTCTTCTTACACACACTACACCAGACAGCAGTAGCTGGAAAATGAAGAGTAAAGGTGCGAAGGAATTGAACAACTATGACACAGGAGGGAGTAGACAGGAGTTTAGTGAAGAATGAGATCTAGGGGCACAGATCTGATCTTCAGAGGTCAAATTCCACTCCAGTACAAGCAGGACAGCTGTGAAATTTCTTGCTAATGTATTTTTACACATATTCCATATTTCTTTCTGTGCTTACATGCATATACCAAAATTCAACACCAGCCTGAAGGCTAGATGCATTCACTGACATCATACATGAGGTTTGACGACCAGAGGCATCTCACTGAACTTGACTCATCTAAAATCAATTAGTAATTCTACACCTCTTTTATTATCAACATTTCTAGCATATGACTTACATTATCCTAACTTAGGTATTTACATATCATTTTAATTGTTCTAAAATTTGCCTTTTTCTCCACTAATTATAAAGAAAACAAACATTAACTACATAAGATGTAGACTACTGCAGATACACAAAGCCAGGAAAGTTGAAATGCTGTAGAAAAAAATAAGATTCACCTCAGTGTTTCTTAAAGGTTTGACCCCCCCCAAAGGTAGGCTGAATACTCCAGGGTATCATCTTCATTAACAGAACACTAAAAAGAAATGGCAAATTGTACTAATACTCTTCAGCACCAATCCAGCAGAAGGCTACTTTTCTGCTCTAAGTAATGTTCTAGCGACCGTCATGAAACAACAAAATAATGCCAGTTTTGCACCAAAGTTCCTGCAAACACCACAGGAATTCAGTCACAAAAGTTAAAAAAAAATCAAAAAACAACAAAAAAAACCCAACCCTCTCACAAGATGTATATTATTAGCAAGTTTTTTATAACATCACCTGTTATATAGATCCCTCTCAGCTGTGTCCTTTAATCTCACTTAAAGCAAACCTCATTTTAATTTTTTACAGATTTCTCCCAGTGCTACATTTGAGTTCATGCAACTGAAAGACTTTATTGTCACTTGCTTCTCCTTCCACTTGGAACTCCCATATCTGGTGATACATGGATTTACTCTCTAACATATGGATATGTAACAAAGGAGTAGTGATGGTATCTATGTTTGCACACTGTGCCCCCACATCACTCTCTTCTCACTATCTCAGATGAATTCTATGTTGCTGATCTTAAAATATAAGCTACAAATACTAACAGTCAACAGCTTCTATGGCTCTTTCATCCTGTTACTTCATTGTATGCTTTAGTGCTTCACTCTTGATCTAAGTTGATATCAACATCTACAATTCACCACTGAATTCCTTTACTATGCACAAACATCATATTTCTCAATGCTTAGGACTGAGATTGTTTTACCTTAGAAAAGAAGGCAAAAAATGAGTAAAATTCCAGAACTGTTTAAAGGTCTCTCAGATTTCACAAACTTCCATTACAGCATTGCTGTGATAGCTGTGAGTAAAGCTGCAAAATACAGTAACATTTCCAACATCCAGGCTTTTTTTGTGTGCGTATCTATACATAGTAATTCATTATTGACTTAGATACAATGTTCCTTGGAGTACCAAGTGGCTTTTTTTTGCATTTCCTACACTGAAAAGTAGAGTGGAAGCTCTGTCTAAGCCATGTCAAAGACACCGTAACAGATGTCATTATTAATGTTTTTTGCAAGTGTAACATAGTACTTTTACAACTTAAAAGTTCTCACACTTCTAAAAATTCTGATTATTTTTCCCACCCTTTCCTCCTATGTAACATCAACATTTACTTGAAAATCAAAACATTTACCAAAGCATCACAATGATTTTTATTGAGCGCTATTTTCTGTATATTCTGTTCTTTTATTTTCTTTTGAGCATTTGGGAGAAACAGCTTTTCAGTCAAAAATACTTTAGCTCCACAGTCCCTCATGTCTCATAGTTATAAAACATTTATTTGTTGCAAATAAAGACAAGTGATGCCCCACCTTCTTTTAATTAATCAAATCTTGAAAGATGCTTCTTTCAAGCTGATGAGACAAATTCCTGGTAACAAGTGAATTAACTTCACTAATACTCTAGTTCAAAGACAGAGAAAGTTTTGAAATAATGTGGAATGAAAAACAAACCAGACAATGACACTGAGGATGTGGGCTCGATCTAACAGAATCTACCCACTTACCAGTTTGGTTTTTACAAAGCTGTTCCGGAAGAAATACAGTCACACAAAATACAGACTCATCATCAGATACAGTCAACTCAATCATCTGCTCATCTTTAGCTGTCCTAAAAATTAACCTTGTCAGAGACTGAAAGGACACCAAGCCAAGTCAAAGAAAGCTAGTAACATGTGGAGGAAGTGTGCACTGGTGTTACTAGAAGCCTAGTCCAAGGGTACCTGAAACCCTCAACCCAGGTAATAAACTGCTTCAATCTGGTTAAGACCATGAACAGACCATAAACTCTTAGATATTATCATACACTTCCTTTTTTTGTCAGATTAATTTTAGGCTCATCAAATCAGAAAACATATTATGAGCAGAGTAATGTTATGTCCACATTAACATGAAATTTAGCTTATCCATCCCAAGAGTCTAGCCTGCAAGCATGCACACTTACAGGTAAACTAGCTAATCCCAGTGTGAAGCCAAATGCTTTCCAAAAAGTATTCTTCCCAGAAAGAAAACTAAAGTGCGATGTTTACGCTAGGCTTCAGTCTCTGTAGTATGGGCAGGCTAGCAACAGGTTTGGCTATTTTCTGATATTGCTATTCTGATATTTGCTATTTCAGCAAAAGTACACCATACTTGCTTACTTAGCATGCACAATGGTAGCTAGGAACATTGCACAGGTAACATAGGGAAATTTTAAAAACACTCCCAGATGACCTGGTGATATGTGTGCAGGTGATATATGTAGCCCAGAGAAGATCCAGATCAAGTGTTCTAAAGCACAAATAAGGCCAGTAGACTCAGGAAACTACCAGGCAGTAATCTCAATTCCTTGCTGACACGGACCTATGGCCTGAAGAATTTACCTCCTGAAAGCAGTGTAAATGCAGACAGATGGAACCTTGGTCTGTTACAGTCAATCTTTCAGGTAACCTGCAATATGATGCTATATGATAGGTGACTGTGCAGAGCCAAATCAATATCCAATCTATCTTATTGATTTAGTGCTTACCGTGCCTGGACCATGACATTACATGCCATGTATCTGGCTCTACAGTGTGTGCTTCTGGGTCCTACTACACACCAACATACCCTTATTATCTGCTATTCCAAACCAAGGAAATACTATTGCAAGAGAGATACCGAGGTTTTTGCTCTCACCCTGCTCTAAGCACTTTGGACTAAAGAATGGAAGTCACAAACATTTACAGGCAACAGTTTTCTGAAAAAAAAATTAAAATAAATCCCCAATGCACAAACACACCATTTTACAGAGAATGAGAAAAGTCAGTGCAGACATGCAGAACTAATCATTCCAACGAATAACAATAAATGAAAGCAAGCTCATTCCCAGGAACTGTCTTTTCTGAATCTCACTAAAGAAGAGCAGTAAGAAGCTTTGGGAATGAGAAGAAGCTTCCAAGTAACAGAAGAATCAGTTTCCATGAAATCTTCATTGATTTAACTTTTGAATGCAAAAAAAAAAAAACAAAACAAACCAACCAACCAACCAACAAACCAAAAAACTGAAAACATAGTAAGAAATGAGAACTGTCTCCTAGAAAAAAAGCTTGCAGTGAATATTACAGGGCTAAAAAAATGTCTAAAAAGGTTTCAGTAAATATTCAATCATATCAGAACCGCTCATTCAGTAAAATGGGGTTTAAATAAGTTTTGGAAAAAACTCTGAGCCAAGTTTTCAATTTCTTAATTGAAGACACAGCACAACGAATTTAACAATGACATTTTCTTCCCCTTTAACTAATGGTAGAATAAACCTAAAAATCCATATATCCTTTTTGAAACGGCACAAGCAACATACAGACTCCAATCAACAAAAATTCCAAAAATTTGTGTGAATATGAGGCAATAAAGGAAGAAGTATCATGTAGCATTTATCAGAAAGAAAGAAATAGCTATTTTCATGCATCTAAAATTATTCTTGAACTGTTAATACATTTATGCAACAAAGACAAAAATGTTCTTGGAGCTAAATCGAGTTAAGACAATTGTGAAAAGGTTTTCTTATAATACTGTACACTTCTGAAAACTTCATAGCTGTATGCTACAGTGGGGAAAAAAAGTTTATTTTTTAAATGCTTTTCAAAAGGTAAGGGATTTGAAGGTACCTGGTAAGCATGTAATTCTATACAGAACATGAGAACAACATGCATGTAAACACATTCGTCCTCCTCCAGACGCACCCAAACTGCAAAGACCTTCCTATCATTCCTTCCATTATATGGAAAGCAGATTGGTGGTCCTCTAAATTGCAAAATATCCCATTTTAAATCTGATAACACAGCTTGTGGCAAGAAAAATCTTCAGCAAGACAAGATTCTTCTCATGGTAGGTGTTAGACACTATCTTGAGAAACAGCTTCATGCTACAGAGATCACTTCAGTCTCAGCACCCACAATTTTTGAAGCAACACATGAACAAACTCATCTTTCATGGTGTTAATCTGCAACATCAACAGAAACAATAACTGTCCTACCAAATATAGTACTGCAGTTGCTTTCCCTTAAGATCAGTTACATCATGAATGAAGAATACATAAAAAGGAAGTTGGTATTTAATGAAAAATTACCTCTCCTTTATATTCCACTGGCTTAATTCCTGCATATACTGGTATAAAACTACTTGCTAGCAGGACCTACAGAGAAGAAAACAGAGAGAACAGAGAAAAAAAATTGAAGAAAAGGCAGCAAAGTAATTTTGAACCAATACATATTTTCATATATATTTCTCTATATTGAATAACAGAGCAGTAACCAGTCATTTTATTAGTTTTACAAAAACTCACTGTCATCTCAAAATGCCTTCTTCTTGTGGTATACCAAAATGTGATTCAAATTATTCAGTAAGGTTTGCTTTTTCTATTGCTTGACAGTGTCAACTCTCAAAACAAAATATCAAAAATTAACTCTTTGATTTATGTGATTCAAAAGAGTATGAGCTTAGTTTTGCACAATGTAAAGCAAATCTATGATTTTGCAGAAACTAAATATGCATATACTGAAAAAAACCAATATATTGTCAAAGATGAAGCTGACCCAGTCATTCTGTTGGGATATTCATATAGCACTTCCTCTTCTAATAAATCAGATTTTCAAAGTTTCAAAAATACTATAAACATCCTGAAAATTCACATATGTATATCTTTATCAGTGTCGATACTTTGCATTTAATATATTCAAGTATTAACAAATTACTATTTCCCCTCCTGTAAGCCTTCATTGATGTCTACAGCAGTTCTCAATTTTATTTTTTTTTCTGGACCAGGACACCTCTTGTCATTTACAGATGTGCACACACACATACCCTTCTATCCATTCATAGCAATACCTGTGAGAGAGCGTGTGCTTCTCTATACCTCTGTATCCACCGATGTATATATAAGCGATCAGTATACAGCATATCAAAGAGAAGGGGTAAATGTATGGACAAAGTGCAATATGTTAGGATTATTCATATGGCTAAACAGAGTGAAAGTGCATGTGCTTGTGTGGCAGCGTGAAAGACCAATCAGTGAACAAACTGGCGTATATATTATGGGAAGGTTGATCAGGTGCAAAAACCCCCACAATCCACGGAGATTACGGAAGAAAATGCCTGAGGCTTTTTTCACTTTTACAAAAAAATTAAGTTACTTTCAGTATTAAGCACTTCTGCTCCCCTAACAAATTTTAATTAAGACTCTATATGCATATGAAGGCTTCAACTTTCACTTTGAGCGCTCTTCTCTGCCTGTTTCTCTTCCCAGTAATGCAGAGTACGAGAACTTCATCTGAGCTCACATAAAAAGGCTTCTCAGCTTCCTTATGCAAAACTGAAGCTATTTCTCTACTGAACAGGCCTTTCCCTCACAGGCAGGCCCCTCACTAAAGCATAACACAGGGCTCCCAAGTGCCCAACATCAGCATCTTTCCGTGTCCAACCTTTTTTTCCTCTCTCCTTCAACTTTATCTCAGTAATTTGGCCCTTCTAAATAAAGTCAAAACCAGGTGACCTATGCAAACCTTGAATTCTTTTCAAGAGGACTAAAGAAAGCAGTTGTTTTTCCTTCTAAAGTCACTTAGATCTCAAGAGGGAGAAAAGGAAGATCACTTTCAGTATTTCCCTGCCACTAACAGACCACTGTGGACCTACTGTGCCAACCTTTCCAAACTAAATACAACAGTGATCTGTGCCCTGCTTTCTCACAAACACACAAACCATGCCTTTCTTCCCTGTCACCTCCAGTTCAAGAACTGCAAGTCTAGGAATGCCGACTGTCGTCACTTAGGAGATTATTGACTGACTTTCTATGTCCACTGGGAACAGTAAAAAACATAAGACCTTAAAATTGTAGCAACATATATTCAGTTCAGCCATTATAACAAACTTTGGAACTGTAAGGCTTCTTAGGCATTGAAACCGCATGCATATGGAAGTTGAAAGATTTTTGGCAGAGGGTACAGAAGTTTTGCTGTTTGTAAAACAGTCTGCCCTGCAGTATCTTTATCAGTGCCTTTTATGTAGCAGTCATGCCTAAGTGTAATACAATCAAATAACCTAACAAGCTCTACCCTCCATGCTACTGCAGCAACCACCAACACTCAGACAGCTGTACACATGATAAATGCAGAGCTGAAGGCACACACAAAAACATGTATTATGAGCTGCACTGAAAGACCAGACAATATGAATGTATTCCAATGAGCAATTATTTGTAATTTTATTATTGTTTTTCCAATGCATTCTACTGCTACCATAGAGAACAAAAGAACAGAACAGAAATGGCTAAATCAATGAAAGAACTATTGAAATATTAATAATATGTTCATATTTTCAAAATCATCCTGATGCTTCTAATTCTCTCCAGATTAGAAGGAGAAGGTTAGAAGTTTTCACTGCAAAAGCACATATACCTACAGAATAATAATCTGCATGCTTGTCACTGCTGGTTATTTCTATAGCTAGAAATAACAGTATATAATTTGAGACAAACTTTTTACATAATTATCTTTGCATGATGAAGTCTTACAATTATGAGAGGTAATAAAACAGGGCCAAGATTTTTAAAAGTGATACTTTAAAGGCAGATTCCCAATGCATAGTCTGAGATTTTTTTAATGAGTGTGATTTTTTTTAAAGCAATAACTGTAAAGAAACTCTTATTTGCTGTAAGCATCCACAAGGATAGGGAAAGAAGGAATTTCCTCTTATTCTACTTCCTCCTTTATTCTGCTGTATCTTATGATGTCCTCCACTAAGATACAACCAATTACTAGAAAGAACATTTGCTTTACGTGCATCTGACTTCCTCCTACCATTTCGTATCAGCTTATGTATACAATCCTGATCCAAATTTAAAATGTGGCATTCAAATGAAGAGAAAGGCAGCAAAAGATGAATTTCCAGCAAGAGATAAAATAGAGTATTTAACATTACATTATATCTATTCCCCACAAAGACCTGTAGGAAGTAGTGATTTTTTTTAAAAACTCCCTTTACTTTCTTTTGTGATATAATGTAAAAAATATCAGTGAATTAAAAGATGCAAAAACTATTACAAAATGTTGAGATTATTTTAATCTCATATACTGCAACAACGAGTTACCCTGTTAATTTTTAAAAACACTTTGCCTACAAGGTAGGACATGCCTCGATAATAACAAATTAAGGAAGCACACACAAACACAAAATAAATTTTAGCAAAATTTCTGAAACTGTAGGATCAAATTCTGCTTCCATTGCTTATGTTACAGTTGTAGCACCAATGATAGTGTAAGTGGTTACTTGAGTAAAACAGTGATTTATTTTACAATTAATAACATACTCTTAAGCCTTGAAGAAACTCAAGCATTGTTATTTAAAGCAGCAATATTCAACTTCATTACCTTAATGAGCTCCTCCCTGGAGGAAAAATTTGAAACCAAGTGATTTTCCCCACTTTTTGAGTTAGTGACTGACACATAGAGTCGGTTCTCAGCTATTTCATGAACATTAGAAGGAAGAATAGACTCTATGCCCTCCCTAGAAGAAAGAAAATGCCCAATGTTACTTGTCATCATTATGTAAAAACCTTGGAAATACATTAGCACTGCAAGAAAATGGTGAGCACCCCACAGTATAGAAGAAATACACACGCTTTCCATTTGCATTTGGAGAGCTCAACAGAAAAATGATCTTATAGAAGAATTAAGACAGGTACCTAAGTGTTTTCATAAAATCATAACCAGGGGTTACAGCACCGAAGTTCAATTTTCTCACTTCCTCTGCAAATCCATAGGCAAAGTGCTTACATTTCTGGAAATGGAAAGGAGTCACTATTAAGGATGTTTCAGTGATGGGAAGCATGTCCAAGTGTAGTACTAAAACATACTAGAGGCTAAAGCTTTAACCAAGAGAGAGCTGTGAGATCCAACTGAAATACTTCCCCATATGTGATTGGTTTTTAATAAGATATGTGTAACAAAATGTTGATACTTTTATAAGGACTAGTTTATAAGAAAAAAACAAAACAAAACAAATCCCTAATTAAAAGAAAAAAATGTAAACTTTGACAAGTGTATCACTTCAAGGAAAGTTAAAGGCTACCACTGATACTACCACTGATAAATAATCAGTTCTCTAAACTATGTCATTGCAAGAATAATCATTTATAATTCAATTTTAAAGCCACCTTTTATTTTAAAGACTTCTTCAGTACCAAAACCAGACACAAGTACCTTAAGATGCTTATAAGCCTTACAAAACTAAAATTACTACCATTTCTTCTCACTAATGCAAAAAACAAGGTACTAAAAAACTACGTATTTAATGAATACAATACCATGGAAGCATTTAAAGAACAGAATAGTGTGATGGATGACACAGGAAGAAAAGGCACCAGATAATAGATTCCATAATAGAGAAACCTCTTTTACAGAAGTTGAAATTCCTATCATTAATGATTGCAGAAAAATAGGTTGAAATGCGATCCGTAAGAACTCCCAAAGGAGAGCAAAGCAATTGGTATAATTTATTTTTTAGTCATAACATGTTGAAACAATGAATTACGATCCTGAGTGCTTAAGACTCAGTATTCAGTATTTGTAATAATAATTTTTTTTTATACTTTCATGCAGACTTCCCTAATGATTTTAGGGACTTGGGAAAAAACTAAATTCAGTCTTATGCAACTTCCCGAATTTGGCCCTCCATAGATATATTATACCCATATTCACCTATATAACCACATGAAAAAAAAGGTAGTTTGCGTCTCCTGCATAATTAGTTTCCTGCATGAAGAACAAAGAGGTTGCTAGTAACCAAATAAATGATTGACTGAAGAAAGGCGAGGAAAAATAAAAAAAAAAGAGAAGTGAATGTGTCCTACTGAGGAGAAGGACAAGAGAAATTAAAACCAGAAAGAAGATGGAGTGAGGATTAGCATGAGATCAGGATCAAGCTGACTGAAGCAATTTAACTTCCTCCCATCACTTGTACAACAGAGCATCTAAGTAAAAGACAGAAATTTAGTTCTTGCATCCACTTATGTTGACGTGGCATTAAAAAAAATGTATTAAAGAAGTTCACTAACAGGTTCACATCCCTCAAAGAAATAAAGACTGTAAATATCTACGATAATTAATTTCACCTAGGTTAGATTTGCACCTTTACCCCATGAAGTACTTCCCATTGCCCACTCCAAGCCAATTAAAATATATAAAATTAGCTATTAGTCTTGAATTTATTTTACATTAGGCAGTTAGGCTTCTTCTTTCTGCTGGAAAGAGGGACATTCAGACACCTCTCTCTTTAAACAGAGAAGAAGCCCACAAAACCCTACAAAGAAGTACCTTAGAACTATCTTTATATCTAAGATGGTTTCATGAAGTGATGGGGAACTAAGAGTAACAAGGAGCTGGATGGATCCAAACCTAGGTAAACGACAGAAAACTACTTTCCATATTACAAATGCTAATAGGCCGTACCTAGACTCTCAATTTCTCTTCCTAAAAGGAACAACATCCTACAGTTATGAATTGTTTTAGAATTTTATTGCTAAAAGCTTTAAACAATACAACTAAAATTTAAATAATGACTGAGGACATGTTTAGAAATTGTAACTGTATTGAGTTAAGCAAAGTTGATATCAAACGTGACTGAGGTACTTTTTAAATAAATAGGTAGTTATCTATAAATATATAAGCCTCCCTAGAATTCTGACGTTCCATGCTTTTTCAGCAGCGACAAAGATCCAAGATACAACATAAAAACATTTGCAAACTGTCTTATTAAAACAGCAACAGTCAAAACAATAAATCTTCAGTGTTACATTCTCTCCAAGATAAGGACAGGTTGCATTAGAGCTTTGAGACTAGGAGATGCAGAAAGTCCTAATTATGGCTTGTCTAACATCACCATCTCTGGGGAGAGGGGAAAGAAAAGAAAAATAATAATTAACTGATTAAGAGCTATATCTGTGGATATAAAATATTTCAAGCCAAAAATGTAATAAAGATAATAATATAATTATCCTGATATGAAAAGTTAATTCTATTCAGTACACAACACTATCTTTACCTAAATTCCATGAGAATCAGTAAGAATTATTCCCCCTGATAAAACAGTTCTCATTTTTTCATTTAAGCAATATAACAGAATAACTAAAATGTACATACAAAAATGAAAAGGACTAAAAAGTTCATGAAACATTCTTCTGTTTGCAATAAAATGACAAATTTTCAAGGAAAAATCCATCAGACTCAATATAATATAGCCTTAGTTTCCACAAACAAAAACTAATAACTGCTCTAATATTTTTACTCACAAAGATCTTTGTAAGTTGGACCAGGGTGAGATCAAGTGCTCATACCCAGAGCCTACAATAAGCAGGAAAATTTCCTTGGGCTAACAAAGGGCTGCTGTTCTCACCACAAAGGAAATTAAAGTCAGAGGTACACATTATACCAGGCAAACTTGAAACTGAACTACCAGTCAGAGGTGACAGAAAGGAAGTAACACCTGAACAGGATATGAGTAGAATTCTCTTCACAGCAGTGGAACTTGCCTAATACCAAATCACATAAAGAAGGCACCTGGGGGACTGAGGTAGGGGAAAGAAGCCAAGGAAGAACCTACTGATGAAAGCAACAGAAGCATAGCTAATACTGCAAGCTAAATTCATATCCCAGCAGAAACAACCAATGAACAGAAAGATCAGTGGCAAAGTGTGGTTTGGCTGGGACTATTATTCAAATCAAATGCAGTGAAATAATCAAGGCTTGGAAAAAGTTTTTTAATGCTCACAGAACTAAAATATAAGTGTACTTAGTCCAAAAATCTAACAGTCTGTTTTCCCCCACAATAAGAAAAGACATTAAAGAAATATTAACATTTTGGCAATACCTGGTCCTCTACAAATATTAAGGCAAAGACACTACAGGCACTTCAGAAGGGCAAAGCAGCCTTAACCTCTGGGGAAAATCAAACAAAAAACTGAAAAACAAGCTAATGCTCTCCCACAGAATCTGTAATTGAATAAAACTTTGGTGTCACTACATGACACCATATCCACAGTGAAAAAGGAGCAGCATCTCTGGAGGAAAAATGACCCAGACACATGTATACAGCACATCAGAACAGAATGCTGTGAGGGTTAAGCCTCCTGGGCACACAGTGGGGGCTACTGTTGTTAAGGCATAGCCTGTACTGAGCCTAAAGGAGATACGCAAGCCACTGCTGTCTAATGCAGACGAATGCACAATGCAGGAAGGAAAGAAAACACAAGCAGGTGTGTGGTGTTTATGAAGATATACTCCATGTACCATTTTCATCTCCTTTCACAGAAGGATGAAAGGAGGGTGCTATGCTCTTGTATAACAAAGCCTATGTCTAGCCAAGAAAACAGGGATTCACTTCATAATGTAGCATCATTAACAACATATACATTTTGGTATATTAAAGTATACCAGGTTGCTACAACTCAACATTCACACACATCAGATTTCAATTTACATTGCTTAAAATACAAGGTTCATATGAAATATTTTTTTCATAAACATTTTTGCCCACAAGTCACAGATGTGGTTCATGACAACACATACAAGAGTCCTGTTCCTAACAGACAGGAAGAAGAAAAAACCCAAGAAATAAAATAATGTAATAAACTTAATTGAAGATGTTTATATTAAAAAAAAAGTCCTTTGAAAATTATCATGGCCTATACCTAGGAGTTTACTAATTTACCTCTATATTTTCTGGCACTGCCAACAAGACAGCGGCAGTCAGAGATCCCGCAGAAGCTCCCGCAAAAGCTTTCACATCTGTCAGTAACTTCTTACCATGCCTGTAAAAAGCAGCTGCTGCCCCCAAGTGGTAAATGCCCAGAAAGCCACAAGCTGCAAAGGACAGGTTGATGTGTTTCATTTTTGCTGTGGAAATAAAGGGTCAAACTCAGAAAAAGGATAGGTTAATTTTGTCTTATAATATACATCTACTCTTTTGGCACAGAACACAAGATAAACTGTATCTACATAATAAAAAGTGATTTACTTAAGAATAGTAAAAACTTTTGATTACTAAATATATCAAACGAGCAGCAGTAAGTTTAGTATCTCCGAACTGAAAGTAACTCTAAAATAATCCTTAGCACAAATCCCTTTTTAAAACAATCAAAAAAATATATCCCCTTATATACAATGTAACTACACATTTTCATCTAATTCGTCAAAGAAATGCAAACTAAAAGTAGCTACTAAAATGTGGTAAAAGAACGTCTTTGAAGAGCAAACATTGCTGGCTACTGTCTCATCGTACAGTGACAGGTCAAGGCAGAATGGATTCAAAATGAAATAGAGTAGGTTCAGATTAGATGTTATGAAGAAATTCTTTACTGTGAGGGTGGTGAGACAGTGGAACAGGTTGTCCAGAGAACCTGTGGATGCCTCACCCCTGAAAGTGTTCAAAATCAGGCTGGATGAAGCTCTGAGCAACCTGGTCTAGTGGAAGGTATCCTTGTCCATGGAAGGGGGATTGGAACCACATGATCTTTAAGGTCCCTTCCAAGCCAAGGTATTCTGTGATTCTATGATCATACTCCACTTACAAACACACTTTTGAATCCGTTATAATTCTCTAAGAAAGTAATTTTTTTCTGTCACCTTTGAAACTCACTTGCTTACTAGTATTATTAATAGAAAAATTCTTAATTATGAATTTAGAAAAGAGAAACATAATATATTATTGCTACTATTAAAATAAGAAGGAATAAAAAAAATCAAAGTACAATACAAAGCATTCAATGTATGAAAACACACACACACTCTGAAGGTGTCTATGGTAGAATTTAACATTAACAAAAATACCCCACAAATAGGAAGCATAAGTTCACATAGTTAGGGATGGCTAATTAAATAAATAAAATATAATGCTGTACTTTCATTAGCTCTTCTGTTTCTGCAAATAATCACAATTATGAGAGCAAAGTATTCCACAGATTATATTGTAGAGATATATGAGATATTATAAAATAAACTCCTACTATATTTGGGTACAAATATAAAAATTGGAACCAAAATACAGACACTGTTGTATCAGTCCTGATGAAGAGAGGCAAACATGTACAGCAACATATTTTGGCTAAAGATGCTTCTTCAACTCTGAAATGGGAAGAGCAGGAAACATGAGGATAAACAGCTTTCAAAAGCACTAGCTAAGATGACATGCTAAACTCAACTACTTTACCTATAGCATGATTCAAATCAGACCTAGTGGTCTAACCAGGTTTGCTGTTTTTCTGACAGAGAAAGAGAATATCATAGTGCCAGGGAATATCCGGTGCATCAGTCATTCTGGTAAAACACTACACTATCATAAGGTACTTTAGCAACTGCTTTACCCCCTTTGCACTGGAAATGCTTGCATAACCACTTTTAAGTAGGAATACTTGCAACACACTTGTACTCATATAAAGTTTTAGAGGTTGGCTCTTGCCATGACAATATGAGAGAAAGGCATTTAGAATGAAGCAAATAATAAACTGCTTTACTATTTTTAAAAAGAAAGGATCTACTATAAAGAAAACTCACTGTACTGAATAGAAGATAAAAAAGTTTACTCAAAATGTTACTGGAAAACAACAAACACAACTTCTGATTTAATTTTTGTTTAGTAGAGTGGAAGAAAACCAAAACATACTCTGAAGTATGATGCTATGATGTGCTTTCTTTTAGTCTAGTTAAACTCTTGGGAGTTTAACCAACTGCTTCAGCTGTCTACATGCCTTCTACACATTACGAGCAAAGATGCATTTGCATCACAGGCCACTCTGGCAAGAAAGGTGAAGCTGGTTAAAGCAACTGCATTATTACGTAGGAATAACATCAAGCATGGAAGAATTAACTCTCATTTCTGTCCAAAATAGATCTCAAGGTCAAGACACTACTAATACGAAACATTATGTGAAATAAGGATTACATTTACATAGCTGATTGGTCAGAAAATATGCAAAGTATGAGTTTACAAACCCAAAGAATTACATCTAAGTGACCTACATATATAACTAAGAAACACAAGTGTAATATAATAAGGTTATGTAAATAAAAATAAGCATGTGGATGCTTATGTACGTGTATATACACAACCAAACACTCCACAAGGCTCATACTCCAAAAGGTATACCTCCCTTCTGGAAAATACTTAGATTTTCACAAATCAAAAAAAGATGAGAACTAAAAAGAGTATCTGAAGCATAGTTATAGCAAGAAACTTTAGATTGAAAGATTTTTTTCAGGAAGAAAAAATTCCCTACAAATACAGAAGACAATCACACCTCATTGTATAAAGGACTGGCTGGTACCTTTTCTCTAATGCAAGAACAGAAAATGAGGCCATGCAAACTGAGGAAACTGATTCTCAGACCAGGAACTGCCTGACATATACTGAGTAAAGTCAGATATCCATGCCTTCTCTTACATGGCTTCACGAGGAAATTATAGCTTCTTATATGAGCCTTATCTCTATCTAATTATCATTTAATGGGTGTAACTACTGTTCTCTTTGAGTGCCTGGATACATGGCATTCACTCTTTGATGAGAGTTAATTTTTTAACACTTAGATCCCATATTTCTTGGCCTCCTTCATTTCCCTACCCAAGAGGCAAAAAGAGAGATTATTGAATGAGTATTCACATCAGTTACTTGACTAACAAAAGGACAACACACAAGAATTAAAAACAGCACTAAGATTTCAAGTCAAGGAATACTGTTCCAGAACACTCACTTTTATAGGAATATAAACTTTCCCATTTCTTTTGATTCTTGGAAATGTTATGTTACCACTTGATTTACAAGTTACAATGATGTATTTCAGAGACAGAATGAGGCATAAATGTCTTTTGTTTTGATGATCTAGCAGATCACTGCCCTTCTGATCAAAAAGAATAGTAGGGTTATAATCACTCCAAAGAAGAAACAGAAAGAAATTTAATTAAGTCTACAATTCTTATAGAGTAACAGCAATAGGAAGACAGTCACATCTGAACATAGACCACTTCATAGACCACTTCTGCCTAAACAAAGAGCAGAAGTCTTGCTATCTTAGAAATAGTATAAAATATCTTTTCCACAAGGCTTCAGAACAAATATTCTTAGCGGGTTTAACATAAATTGTGACCATTAAAGGTATTGATATCTATTAACTCAAAATTATCATATTGGTATGGCTTAAGAAAAATTTCATTGAACCTTACAATCTGCACAAGTACATTTCAGCTGGACAGTGCACAATCTACTGTAGAGATATGACATAAACAGGATATAGAAAATACTTTTGTCACTGCTTTTCAAAAATTTTGTCATTTTACATGATGAGCAAAATTCAAATTAGGGAGACTTCAGCTGGTGAAGGGGACAGGAATGCTTCTGTTGTCTCCAAGAAAAAAACAGAAGTGTAAGAAAAGATATGTACAAGAAGAAATGAGAAGAAGACTGGGGTTGTTCAATCTCATTACTTTGCAGATAATGGAGAAGCATTCAGGAATAAACATAAACCTAAGAGTTCTCTTTAAAAGATTACCACATCTGCAGGGAAAAAAAAAAAAAATTCACTGGTGACTAAAAGTCTACTGAGGGGTGGGGGCATTTCTGTTTGCTCAGCAGTATCTCATCCATTTTTAATGCAAACTTTCAAGAGAAGGTATGTAAGGAGACAAGACTGTACAGAAAAATTATGATACAGTACAATACAGCTTCTTCAGGACAGGTACTATCTTCCTGATTGTCATGCACAAGAAATAGCACAACAGTTTCTCATGTGGCTCTTTCCTGAGCAATATAATTACATAAACATTGTACATCTCAGAGTCTTAACCTGTCATTACTACCTCCCTGTCACTCCACTTGTAAACAAAAGCTGAAAATGCCCAAAGCAACTGAATTAAAAAACCTTTACAAACAAAACATAAATACACATAGAATGCAAATGACCAAGCACCCTAAAGCACAGGAGCTAAAATGTGTGATGCATAACAGCACATCTGAGGATTAGTTATTAGTGAAGAATGACGAAACAAGCAAAGTCACAGAAAGAACTGTCTAGCTAGGCAGCATTGCTAAAATAAAGGTCATAAGTGTAACTACTAATTGACTTGAATCAAAAATCAACACTGACACAGAAACGTTTAACTGTTTTTTCACATTTATAACAGGAAAAAAATTTCACTAGTATCATAAACCATTCACAGCTTTCAGTGAATATAAGAGTTTGATGAAATTGAAGGAAAAAGAACTGAAATAATAACACAAAATAACAAGTACACAATCTAATCAGCCATTAAGAAACTTAGGAAAATTACATGAGTCTTTGCAAACTATAAAAACTGCATATAATCCCCTTAAAGAATAAATAAACACATCACAAGACATAAAACCTTCAAATTAAAGTTTTAGATCATCTTGACCCTTAATACAAGATGTCTACATAGGGCAGAGAAGGTTGACTTCTTAACAAGAAGGTAGCAAAAGGTTCAATACCTTCTAATGAATGTTGACTTCCATCACGTACTCCACTGGGACTTTTTCCAACAGCTGTTTTAGTTTCCTCTGCACTAGTATCCATTCTTCTATCAACTACTGATTGTTTATCATTCACCTTGGAAACCTACAGTCATCCAGTCAAATATTATTATTAGAAAGAGAAACAATAGCAAATATGAAACTATTTAACACTAAAGTCAACTAAAATAGTTTTAAACTCATCTAGATGAATTTCTTAATTGTTTAGCCCTCACTAAACTGCTTTAAACCACAAGGTTCCACTATTCATACATGCAGCAATTTATATTTTAAAGATAAATTTAATTAGACATTGAAAAAGGAAAACATTACCACTTGAAACAGTGAGTGTCCAAAATTAGCTTTGTGGCCTTTCCCACCACATTTGTTTATATCTATTGGATCTTTTTTATAATTAAACTCTTTATGTTTTTATCCTCCCTTACCAATCCATTCCCCCCCTCATTTGTTGCAAAATATTGCATCAGTAAGTAATTTTCCAGAAAATTCTGGTTCTATTTTTCACTAAATGACTGTCACTCTAACTAATCAGCCTGTCGGATATCATGCAATACTGCCTGAAATATAATTTGAGGAAAATTAACATTGCTCCCCAACTTAGACACAAAAAGTTCATACTGAAACAATGGTACTCAAGCACTTGTTGCTGCGTGATCCTTTATCTTGACATTACAAGATCAAAAGCTTAGCTCTGTAGATCTAAAATAGATATTTTATCACTGTATTGATACACACCACTTATACCTGCAGAGCATCACAAAAATCCTTACCTGGAATTTAATTCCATTATGTGGCACTCTTACAGCGCAATAGTTTGGAATTCCAATCCAGAAGTGATGAGTTTTGGGAAAAGTGCAGCTACACAACGGGCCTTCTTTCAACCGGAGCAACAGTATCTGAGCACTATAAAGACTTTTAGCAGTCCACATTTTCTTAAAATTGACCTCTGGATCCAGACGATTTGGTAACCAGACTGATACTCTCTGAAGCTGTTTTACCATGAAGTTACAAAGGAAGCATCAACAGGTGAGCTCGGACACCACAGATGCACAAAGCAGAAAGTTTCTTCTAGGTATAACCTGTTTAAAAGACGTTAGGGAAAAAAAAATAAAAATTGTAGTTGAATGGTAAGTTTCACATTGAGGCCCCGATACTGTAAAAATTGTCACACCCAAGTAACTCTTCACACCCCTATCACTTAAAACACACAGACCATTGACAATGAAGCAGTTCCAGGCAGAACTTCTGCCCCGTAGCTCCTCTCTCCCTCCCACCAGCCCCCGTTTGGCACCGTGTTGTTCAGCGCTGACCATGAAGACAATCGTTCATTTCAGAAACAGAAAGGATTAAAACTGTAAGTAATGCAAAAAAGCAAGCGAACAAACTGTCTGTCCCTTATAATTAACGATGTGAATACACTGTTCCTTCTGCCGCTGCTGAGAAACGTGGAAGGAATGATCCAGCAACTTCAATCGACTTATTCACAAAGTACCTATGTCAAGAACCTAGTAAGAAAAAGTCCAGCACTCTGGTGGGTACAAGGCAAGCCTTGTAATCTTCTATGCTACAAGGATATAGTAGGGGTGACTCACAAACCCAGTGTAAGCCTGGTTTACACCTCCAAAGACTCTGGTCATAATGTATGGAAATGCGCTCACCCAGACGGAAAGGGAGTTCCCGCCTGGCCGGCAGTGCAAACCAACCCGGAGTGACCGTGGGCAGGCGAGCTCTCCGCGGAGCGCTGCCAGCGTCCAGCATCAACCAAGCATGAGCTACAGGCGCCCTGTCTCACCCCGTGTGCCCCCAGAGCAGGCCCACGGCGCAGCGGGCACTTTCCCAGCGCCCGCCGGTGCCCAGCGGAGAGCGGCACGGACAGCAGGGCACGGACGCCTTCCGAAGGCTCCCAACACGGGTCGCTGCCTGCACCTGTCACAGCAGGCGGTCGCTGCCCCGCGGACACATCCCCTCAGAGGGCAATAACCCCGGCCAGGCCCCGGCCCCTCCCCGAGTCCCTCCCCGAGTCCCTCCCCGCGGGCTCCTGACCCAGCCCCGCCCGGGGCGGCGGGTCTAACGCGGCCTGCGCCAGGCACCGGCACCCTGCCCGTCCCGGCCCCACCTCCGCCGAGAGCGGCCCCGGAGACAGCCCCAGCGATCGGGATCGGGATCGGGATCGGGATCGGGATCGGGATCGGGATCGGGAGGAGGGGGCAGGTCGCTGCGGGGGCCGCCCGGCCCGGCCCGGCCCGGCCCGGCCCGTGACAGCGCCCCGCGCGGCTGCGCAGCCCGGGCCCGGCGGCGAGGGGACAGCGGTGCGGCGGGAGGGGCCGGGCCGGGCGGGGACAGGACAGGACAGGGGGCCGGGCCGGGACAGGGGGCCGTGCCGTGCCGGGACAGGCGGCCGTGCCCTGGCGAGGCGGCCCGGCCCGGCCCGGCCCCGCCCGCGGGCGCTGGGAGCTGGGGCGGGGCTGTCGCTGCCGCCCTGCGGGCCGGGTGTCCGCACCGTCGGCACCGCCCCTGGCCCGGCCTCCCGCCGTGACGGGGCGTCCTGTTAATGACAGGGTGACCTCAGGGTGGCAATAAAGATTGATTATCCCCCCCGCCTTTTTTTTTTTTTTTTTTTTTGTGGTGAGTGTGTTTAGTATGGCGAGTCCGCTCGCCCTTGTGGCGGGCGAGAGCCAGAGCAAGCTCCGCTCGCAGACTCACGATGCTGGCGGGTGCTGAAGGAGGGACACGCTTACTGAGGGAGAACAGGTGCCTGTGGGAGAGAACTGCAGGGGTGTGTGCTCTCCCTTGAGCCTTTCGGGTCGAAAACTAAAATGGGGGGAAAATCACTGTGTTAGAATTAACACGGATTAGTCTCCTTCACCCGTGACATCCATTAACCTTGCTTTTTACCAGTATCTGACAGATCCTGGGACGGATTTGGAATAGGAGGTGCAACTATTTTGGTAGGGGAACCCTGGCAGCTTCTGTTGTCTAAAGTGTCTGTGCAGAGTTCAGCCAGCTTTTCAACTGCTAAAGAGCAATAGTTACAAAACAGAGCCCTGGGATTGTCTTACAGCAACCACACCATCTCATAATGCAGTTACTTCCTGCTCTTTTCATCATCCTGCACTCTTTCCCCATATTTACATTTTAGATGAGAACACCAGATGAGCCTTAGTAATGAAAAAGAATTCTTGCCTTGATTATAGCCAGAGTTCTAATTTGTAGTG
Organism: Anabacerthia variegaticeps; assembly: GCA_035583185.1. Taxonomy (NCBI): domain Eukaryota; kingdom Metazoa; phylum Chordata; class Aves; order Passeriformes; family Furnariidae; genus Anabacerthia; species Anabacerthia variegaticeps. The sequence goes on from JAWWEW010000001.1 coordinate 96,705,649, forward strand.
GTCAGTACTATCATTAGGACCACACTTGCATCTAAATTAATACTTGGCTGACAGCTGTGGCAAGTACAAAGGTGACAAAGATGGGAAAGACCTTTCTCATTTTTTTAGATGTGGACTCAAGTACACTAGTTAGCCTCTTGTTTTCCTGTACTGTGTCTGATCTCTTAATGAATTTGAAAATGGGTGATGTAGATTCAACTGAGTTGATGAAAATTAAACCTTTAATCCTGGACAGTTGCAAGTATGAACAAGTCATTGCCAAGGACAGCGAACAAGACAGTGTCTCAAATGTAGCAGCTGGAATGCAGAATCACAAAATCATTAGGGTTGGAAGGAACCTCTGGAGATCAGGTAGTCCAAAACCCCTGCCAAGGCAGGGTCTTCTAGAGCAAGTGACATGGGAACATGTCCGGGTGGATTTTGAATGTCTCCAGAGAGAGAAACTCCACAATGACCTTGGGCAGCCTGTTCCTGTGCTTTGCCACTCAATGTAAAGAAATTCTTCCTTATATTATGGTGGAACTTCTTGTTTTTAGTTTATGTCCACCAAAGAGAAACACTTGTGTCTCCTTTGGCCTAAAGACTTCCTAAGGACATTGAGGTGCTGGAGCTTGTCTAGAGAAGGGCAATGAAGCTTGGTAAGAAGCTGGAGCACGTGTTCAATGAGAAGTGGCTGAGGAAACTGTGGTTGTTTAATCTGGAGAGGAGGAAGCTTAGGAGTGACCTTACCACTTTCTACAACTACCTGAAAGAAGACTGTAGCCAGGTGGGGTCGGCCTCTTCTCTGAGACAACTAATGACAGGACAAGAGGAAATGGCCTCAAGCTGTGCCAGGGAAAGTTCAGGTTCGACATCAGGAAGAATTTCTTCATGGAAGTGGTTGTTAAACATTGAAATGGGCTGGCCAGGGAGGTAGTGTAGTCACCATCCGTGGAGGTGTTTCAGAGAAGACTGGATGTGGCACTTAGTGCCATGGTCTAGTTGACAAGGTGGTGTTTGATCATAGGTTGGACTCGATCTCAAAGGTCTTTTCCAACCTAGTTGATTCTGCAAGTCTGTGATTCTTTCTCCCTATCTCACCGTAATCCTTTCTCTTTCCCATAGCTAGACTTGATCAGAGCCTTATCCTTTAAGTGTCAAAGCTTATTTCATCTGCTGCATGCTCATGTTTAAATAAATTTGTCTATATTCAATATTTTTGTAGCATGACATGCATCTTTGCATTCTTTGCACCTTTAGTAGTTGTTTGTAATGTTTTGACATTTTCTTAAGAATAAAATGCACCAAAAATGTTTACATGAGTGACATAAATGTTTCAATGGTTTTACAACATGGTGTTTGTCAGAACAGATACTATGGAGTACAAATATTGTTAAGTTACAGGGCATTTGAAAATGTGTGTAAAATCATCTCCTTTAAGAGACTAATCTACAGGACCAAAAGGAGCTTTCAGTAACAGCAATTTAACTTTATTATACTCTTGGCCAGTACAATTAGCTTGGCTAGTGGTGTGACTACTGTAAAATGTCTGTGTCAGTAAGACTGAATTCTTACTTCACACGTTTGAAGCCCACATGGAAATTGAGAAGACATATAAAGAAAATCATTGAGGGTCAAACTCAACTTGAAAATCTTCTTTTATTGCTGACAAAAGATGTTATCAGCATAATTCAGAAGTATACATATATATATATATATATAAATGTGTCTTTTCTATAAGCTCTGCATAATAAATTTTAATAGGAAGGATGGAAGATTATTGTTATGGATAGGTGTCATTAAAGGATTTAAGGCGTGGCGTGGGGTTTCATAACATTAATTCAAATTGGCCTGTATCCAAATGCTGATACATGGATTAAAATGTTCAAGAAAATTTAATGATTTAGTACATTTAGATCTACAGAAATCTATAATGGTGCATCACAAGGAAAAGGATAAGATTTTTTTAGGGCATAAGCATATGAATAGAGGCTAGTATCGAGCAATTGATACTCAAACCTATGGATTTGAGTGGTGACCACTTGAAACTAATTAATTTCCTTCATCTCATTGCTAAAAAGAGGAGTGTGACTCCTTCTCTCTAGAAGTGCATTCAGGTGTCTGTGTCTAAGGATACCAGGTCCATTGCTGAAGTGACTCAGGTATGTAACCATGGCTCAGACTCTTGAGGAAATTTGTGAGTTGAGGAGGGAAGGGGCAGCTGTCAGAATGTCTGAAGAGGAGATTCCTGTGAGATGAGGAAGCTGAAATTGCAGACAGGGTAAGACAAGGGAAAGCACTGACGTGCAACTATAATGGAATTGTCAAGAGTACACGGGGTGTCAGTAGGAGGCATGACTGTGGTTGTGCTCTAGGGAGCTGTAGAATCTGTCCTTTCTCCTTCCTGACTTTTGCTTGGCTGGCTAGCAGAGCAAAGTGTATATGCTTTTGTCTTATAAAAGGTCATGAACATATTAATGTCTAACTTAGTAGTGATCATTAATAAAAGATAATAAATGAATAATTTCTATACTTCAAAAATGAGTATGTACTGCTCGCAGAATCACTTTGTGCTTGGCTAAGGTGTCCAAAGAGGGACCCAAAGAGGGATGATTATAGGACACAGTTCACAGAAAAAAGCAAATGTGGGAATTATCCCTCCAGAAAAGTGAGCTCAAAAGAACAAAGGTACTTCCAGACAAAAAAACAGCTGGGTTTGGAGGGAGACTGGTGACTTCATAAGGTGGAAGAGTGGTGGGGAATCAGTTTGGAAATGCCTAGCTACAAAGGAACTGTGGGAGAAAGGCGTTAACAAAGCTGAAGATTTGTTGAGGCTCATGACAGAGAAAAACATTAGCAGAAGGTTTTCAGAAGGCAAAGTTCAACAGCTGTCTTGGAAACCAGCTATGATACTAATGGCCAATTTTATGAAATTAGAGTTAGCAACCTCTAGCAAAAATCTCCAAATTATATAGACAGAATACTGAGATATGCAATCAAAAAAAGCGAAAAGTAAAAATACAATGAAGTTCAGCATGTTGAAAGGCAAGGTGAAAATAGATCAAGTGCATCATTGAGTCATAACTGGAATCTTCCTAAGGTATACCTCTAATGAGAGTTTTCAGGAAAAACATACTTTTAAAAAGACATGTTTTATGAACAATACCTTCAAGAAAAAAAAAAAAGGTTTTAATCTGAATGTAAATAAGTACAAAGGTGAAATGCAGTTTGTGTCATTATAAAGATAATTTGTCAGAGCAGAGAGTGCCATTATTTATTGTTTTTTTTCATTGCTTTTTCCATTTCCTATCCTGCTTAATTTCAAGTCTGTGGAAAACAAATATAAAACACTGAGACTATGTCTTTGCTAGTGGACTTTGCTAATGGACGACAATATTACTAAAGACAAGGCAACAGACCACAGTTAAGAGTGGGCTTGAATTTCATGGCATAGTTACAACTTGCATTAATTTTTAGGTTCGTGAACAGGAAACTACTAAACTGCCCAATTTAAATTTTCCTTAGAAATGCTTAAGGAATCTTTTATTTGTCATATTTTCTGAAATATGAATTGATTTTAGAGTAAAATTTTGGAAGCTGCAGTATAGGTTACCATATCAGAAATCCATCGAACAATAGACTTTACAGATGTAACCTTATAATATGGCCTCTCAGACATAATCAGAACCAAAATATAAATATATATTTATATATAAAATATGAGACAGTTCTATTTAGTTGATTCAAGACAGAAGGATAACTATTTCAGCCTTTCTGAACAAAAAGGTAGTATACAATATAGTATATTGGTAGTGCATAGTAGTTGGTTAGATCTGATGAACCAGAGGTTCAGTCCAAACTTGAAGGAACTTGTGTGAGTTTATTCATATCCGACAGTGTATACTTTCCTTATATGATATAGCTTGCAGGCTGATCTGCCTATATTTGACTTGTGCAACAAGTGAGGCTATGGCTAAGTTGTTGTGAAGATTCATAGACATTGTGGAAATTAAGGCTCCATAAATAAAATGGTACAATAATACTTGAGGAACATGTGACACTAGTTTTTCATGGTTATAGGGATTAAAGTTTGTCTTTGATTTGTGTCTGTTCCTTTCTGCCCCCTGTGTGTCACTTGGGTGCCACTTAAGTTTGCTTTGATCAAGCTGAGTAGGCAATGTACTCTTCATTTTTATTCCCTTGCACCTGTCTGTGCTTTATCTGGAGCATTCTTTTTAGTGAGAACTGAGTAACAGGAATAAACAAAAAGACTGAGGGTGAGAATTCCCCTGGGCTGACTCACAGATGCTATCTAGCCCAGAGATGACATATTCAAGTTACTTGTAAATATCAAAGAGAGGATAGCTCTTCCTTAGTTTCCAAAGGCCTCATCTATCTAGACTGAAAAGAGCAGCATTATTTAAATCATGCATTTGATTTGATTGTACCACTTAGATACTGTATTAGGTCAGCCTTTCAGCAGCTTTACATCTCCCAAGAGCCTCTGAGAGTTTAGGTCCTGTCTTTATGTATTTATATTATCATCTAGTTGTAATATTAAAAATTATTTTCAGTATTCATTATCATTGTACCACAGATATGTGAAGTAAGATGAGAGTTTGCTTGTCATTTGTGGTACACAACTGACCACATCAGACTGAAAAATAGAGTTAAAAATAAAGTTAACTGTGCTTTTCTTTGTCACACATAGCAAATGTGCCAAGGAGTTTGTTCAAAATAAAAAATATACCCCAAACAAAAAATTGCAGGTCAGGGTGTATTTATTCTATTAAAAACAAATTTCACAAGTTTTACCATTGCTCTTAAGTGAGTATTGAAACTCTTCATTTTGTAAGATTCATTTTTTCTGGTTTTTTTTGGTTGGTTGGTTTGGTTGTTTTTTGTTTTTTGTTTGTTTTTTTTTTGTTTGTTTTTTTTTTTTGTTTTTTTTTTTATTCCCAAAATCATGCTTTCATTTATCTGTTTAATGTAAGTAAATATTGGCATTCATTTCCAGTAAACCGAATCAATTTATATCATGTCTTAAGTTATAATAATGACTCCAAGAGCCCTGTAAGGCTTTTTTCGCTGGTGATGAACTCAACAGAAAATAGACTTGTGTGACTAGGTGTACATGTGTGTAACACAGCTGACATTTGACAGAACAAATGAAGCAGTGCTTTTCCCTTGGGTGACACAAGAGTAAGGTAGGTAGTAGTTTCAAGTTGGAAATATATCCCCGCACTCACAAATGGCCATTACTTCCCAAAGGACATGCTTTTTCCTTGCGCAGTCCCACTTGCCCCACACCTGTTGGCAGGAGTAAGGGCTTGGGGAGAGGTCAGGGAAGAGCTCACCTGGGCCAGATGTGTGGGCTGGGTGCACCTTCCTATCCTGACATCTATGGGGCTGGGCTCAGTCCTGGCAGGTGCCCTGCAACAGCATGACACCGGAATGAAATTAGACTAAAAGATTTACTGAAGGATTATAAAGTTCTTGTGGAGGTGGATCCCAAGTCCCTATGGTAAAAGCTTCCCCTGGATATATACTAAACATGTCAGTACAAACACTTCCTCCAAGTAAGATCTAATATTTGGTGTGCCCTTTATCAATTAGTCTGGAAATAATATTATTTTCTGAAATTACTCTGTAGTTTTGATTATTTTGTAATTATTTTCCATAGGAGAACAAATCATAAATTTCAGGAATATCTCAAGCTGCAAGAATATTTAATGTGTGTGTGTTGTAACTGAGTGAATGAGTATAGGAAGCTCAAGTGCAGCTGATACATGCCAATATCATGTAACATCTCAAAGGACTGTGAAATCATTTGACTTCCTCTTTATCTCTTAATTTAAAAACACTTATAGTTTGCATGAAAAAAAAAAAAAGAGACTGAAATGGAAGACAACAATGTCACTCATTCACAGCTATTTGACTATAATTTTGCTTTTAAACTTTTTTTTTTTTTTTAGGCTACATTGTGTCAGTTACAGGAAGTAATTCCTTCTCTTAAATGATGTTCCCACTGTAAGCCATAAATGATGTACCAGCCCAGCCCGTAGTAGTTTCTGGAGTTATAAAGTCTGAGCAGGCGGTGGCACTGCTATTTGTCATTTGTCTAGTCTTGATAAATCAGTATTGTCAACATCAGTGGTATTTTCCCATTTCCCACTTCCATAATAACCTTGACCTGGCCAAGGAGTCAAGTATAAATCTGGAATGAAAATATTTTGAGAACAAAAAACCCTCAAAAAACAAAAGAAACAGAAAAAGTTCAATATTGCCGAGGGATTAATTTTAGGGGAAAAAAATCAATAAAAAAACCCAAGAAATCATTATAAATACGCAAATATAGAGCAGGTTTTTGTCATATGTTGAAAATTGTCTTTAGAAATTTCCTGGTAATCTTATGACCTATTAAACAGAACATGGAAATATTTAATGAGATTGGGAGCAATCACAGCAGGGATAGTGGGTTTGTATTTTGGAGTTTTTTCTGTATTCTGTTTTTGCTTGACTTAGTTATGGCTGAAGCCAAAGATCTAAGTGATAATAAATATTTATTTTTTTCAGGCAATCTAGAATTGCTGTTTAACCTCCCCAAATAAATCTTTTTACATCCCCAATATATGCGTGGGGCTTTTTATATTAACAGTTATCTTTCATAAATGTCCGTGCAGTTCCTAAAAGGCTCAGCAAATTTTTGCTTGTTTCTTTTCATATAACCAGAGAGTTTGATACTTTTCTCTTTGAGTTTTTGACGTCTTGGGTGGGATTTGTCAAAGGAATGCAGGCGTGGGATGCAGTCTAGACATGAGTATTTGAGCTAGTCATTCTAAGCTGTCTCAACGGTCAGTGAAGAGAAATAGACATTTTTGGAAAGGAATTAATTTCAACACAGAGTCGACTTTTGAAATATGTTAAATGAATCATTCTCTAAAACTGCTTATTTTTCTTTATTGACATTGAGGAAGGCCTAAGAAGACCACCTCAGAGGTAAATGATTGAAGTTTTCAGAAGGAGCCTCTGTCCTGGCAACGGTGTAGACTCACTTGGCTGCCAAATGCTGAGTCTGCCATCACTTGAGATTCTGAGATGAGATGAATTACTGTCTGGAAGCCAGAGAGCAAAACCTGAAACCATCCATTAAATAGAAAACTCAGTCAGAAAAATGTGCACTCTAGAAGGGGAATGGCAGAGTGCTATTAAAGCACTCCATCTGCTCACAATTTGTCTCATTTCATTTCCTAACGCATCATTTAAAATGTCTACTTTTGCACTTCATCTTTTTCTCGTCACAGCCTCTGTGGATGCCCCTGTTCAGGTTCACAGCTGCCATGCCCATGAAGAGGTTGCCCAGATGTGGGTGCTCCATCTCTGGAAGTTTTCAAGGCCAGGTTGGATGGGGCCCTGAGCAACCTGGTCATGTGGAAGCTGTTCCTGCCCATGACTGGGGGTTGGAATAGGATGATCTTTAAGATCTCTTTCAACCCAAAGCTTCCTATGATTCTGTGATTTTGTTCCTCTGAAAATCCTTCTGTAGATGTTGGTTTGTTGTTTCTTCTGTTAAATACGAACTACTGGGGTTTTCAGCACAGGAATAAGAAGAGCTGTGTTTGTAAACAGTGAGAGGACATAATCATTACTGTTGATAAGTATGCTACCATTCCTTTCCAAGTTCCAGCTTGATATGCAAGCTGTTAGTTTTTTTCTGTCTTTCACTCTTCCTAATACTTAGCTGTAGCAGATCGATAAGTTATTACATTTTTCCTGATTCCCTATGAAATTATTTTTTTTCTCCCAGAGTAATGTACTAGCTTTGCAAAAATAACTTTTGTGGCTTGGCAAAGATTTTAAAATCTTTATAGTATTGATAACTTCCCTGTATGGCATAATACATTGTATATGCTATTACCACAAGAGATTATGTTTCATATGTTGGGGTTTTTTTTGTTTTCATCTTCTTGCTATCTCTCCTCTTTTGAGCCTTTATCTCACCTTCCCACTGCTTTATCTCACCTTCTTTATATTTCAGGTCTTAAAAATATTGGAAGTGTGTACAGTGGCAAATAGTGGCTGTGCTTACACCATATTTCTATGTATTTCCAATGTATCCACTACATTTAGCATGTGACATTTCTAAAAATAGTGCTGTTTGTAACAACATTTGTCTTTTGGCGACTAATTAAGCAAATCATCACTGAGTCTATTTTTTTTGTAATGTGCTTTCTGTCAATTTACTAGTCTTTGTTAAGCTTTTGTCCACATAGGAAGGAACATTAAAGAAAATTAATCTAAATAAACTAATGGTGTGAATATAGAGTGGATTAGTAAGGCCCCATTAATTCATTTTAGCTACTGATTCAGAATGAAAAAGATCATAGCTGAGTTTGTGAACATGAAAAATGTTTGGATATTAAAATGAGCTCTCAAGACATATTAAAGCGTTTTCATCTCTGTTTTCTTCTATGCATAAAAAAGGTGAAAAGTACAGATAACGCTTTGATTCCTGTACTTAGGTGGGAATTTGATCTTTGTAAAAATACAAAAAAGTAATTGAGGAAAAAGGCAGACTCCTGAGTAAGGATATAAATGATTGCTTCAGCTTCTTCTGGGCAACTTTTGATCTTCCTATGACCTGTTATCTCCCCTCCATGTAGAAACGCAGCTTCATATTTCCATGCAGGCAGTTTGTGATGAGTCGACACGGCCCCGGAGGGCTCACAAATGGCATTTAGTAACCAAAGTGATTTGTCTGCTCTTTCACCATGTAACATACCTAAAGAGCATATGATCTCCTACTACCTACAGATACTATTAATTACACTGTCACTGACATTTAACTGAAATGTCTCCTTTTCTGGCTGAGACGGTCCTAGACTGAGAAGAAAGTTATTTGTTGATTTGCTCTGGCAAAATATTTTTTCTGTCTAAAAATACCTGTTTACAGGAAATTGTGGCAAGTTCAGTGCACAACAGGAGAAAAATTACTGAGCAGGGCAATAGAAAAAGGGTTTGAATAATGGAATAAGAGGTTCTGTAGACAGAAGGCAATGAAAGATAAAATTATCTCCCTTCCAATTCATATTTGGACCTTTTGTGACATGTATGCTATGGGGTAATTTCTTAAAATATCAGATTTTTCTGTTTTGAGTTCTGCTTTAGCTCCACAGCTCCTTCAGCTCTATATTTCACTTTAAATTTTATACCAGTTGACTTTACTAGCCAATATCATCTCCATCACTGTAAAATGAGTAAAGGACATTATTGCATTGATAATTGGCAGTATCATTAAAAGCTATTGAACAACATTTGCACAAGACAAAAACTTGTTAATCGAAGCTCTTTCTACATTACTGTAGTAGATAAAGGTCAGATTTTATTTGTACTGTATGATAGAGCGAAGCCATAAATATGATGAGTTTACATGACCTTTCCTTTCTTAGGAGTCTACCAGCAGTCTGATAGAATGACTGCACTTTTGTAGTAATTACCTGGTTAAATTACTTGCAGTTCATGTGCTGAATGGTTTGTGCAAGTCCTCTACTCTCCAACCATGACTACAAAATAATAACCTTTACCAAACAAAGAATTTTAGTGAGGAGCTGAAACCAGAAAGAAAAAAAAAAGTTGTGGAATATCAACAGTTTATTAATGTTTGCTTTAAACTACTGCTTTTTACCTCAAAAAATGGAAAATTGAGTCTGCCACACTGAAATATCTTTATCTAAGCAAGACTGCTGTAGTAATATTTTCTGACAGGTTTCACTGAATTTTCCTGAGAGGTAAAGGTGAACTAAGTGTGATTATTTTGATAATTTGATCTACCTGGGAGTCAAGATTTTCAGGCAGGGATTTTGATAAAAATTTATCCATTAATATTGTTTTCGCCTGACTGAGTATATCCTGAACAAATGGGAAACGTCCTGCTGGGGAATATAGGGATGATGAAGGTATGACAGTTTAAATCAGAATTGTATGAAAAAGATAAAAGAACTCTCTGCTTCCACCAATTAAATTATGTTGTCATGATAGTGTTTTATAAATATTTCTAGGATATGATTTTTAGACATAAAAATTAATGTTTAGTTGTATTATTTTTTCATATCCCTAATGTGACTTTGATATGTGAATTTAACTCAGTAGACATTTAAATAGCTTAGTTCCAAAAGAAACTGTGGAAATATACCTACCCTGAAACAGCTAAGTGATGAAAAGCTCATCTGAGCTGAAATCTGTTCCAGACGGGGCAGATCTGGGTTTAGAAAGAAGACCATTATCTAAATATGAAGTCACTTGGTGGGAGGCCACCCTCTTCTACCAGAAATGTCATCCTGAGAATTTTTTCCATGGAAGTCTTCATTTGAATGGTTTTGAATGTTATGTTTTGAATGGTAGGTAGAAGCAACTGTTTGAAAAATTCTTGTGTCTTTGCGTGTTGATCCTGTCTGACTAATTTCTTGCTGTGTATCCTCAGGAGCTTTTGAACAATCTTCATAGATAATGCATAAGGAATATTGCAGCTTTTTCCATTGCAGTGCAGGGAAAGGGTCAAGTCTTTCTGAATCCAGGTTACATGTGGCCATAAGCAGCAGGAGCTGCCATCAAATTACAAGTGTCTGGCTCTGCTTATTTGGAATCCTAAGCAGGAGCAATGACATCTGTCCACGATCTGGGACTTCTCACTTCTCAGCCCAGACCATTCTCATACAGCAGCAGGACTTGTCACCTCTGTAAAGCCTGGGGGAGACTGGAGAACTCTGGGAACAGCAAAATAATTTCAGAGTGCAGGAATTATTACAGGTAAAATCAAATTAAAAATATTTATTTCCTTACAATCACACTTTAAAATATTATAGTACTTTCAGTGCAATTTGCTATTTTGTAACAGATTTTAAATGATATTGAAAGTTCCTGGTGACTTTTGGCACCCATGTGTTCTAACTGCATGATTTCTGAATCCCTTAATATTTTGCTCTCAGTTTTTGACAGTCATACTTTTTAATATGTTTTAACATTTGATGGTAATCTAATGTCCAAGCAATTAAATTTATTAATTTTTTCTTGAAAAAAAGTCCAAATTTGTAGCCCACAAGTGAAATATACTATAATGATAATCATCGAGAAGGGATCATAGTTTCAGAAACTGTATTTTAGGATAGTTTCTATTAGTTTCGATAATTTAAAAAAAAAAAATAAAAAATCACCCTATATATTCATTGAATTTATTACTTAGTAAAAATTGCATTTTACATTCATTCTTCTGTAATTTACAAATCTACAAATAGATTTCCCCAAGCATTTGTTGGAAAGGAATGTGCAAATACTTTTCTGGAATCATCATTAGCGATGAATGAGAATTTTCTTAGGAATAATTTGAACATAAATATTGTAAGCATCACATAAGTTCAAATAATTAAATAAGCATGAAACTCTTTAAGCAGAAACATTTAATTTCAAGATTTTCCTTTGTCCTTACTGGACAAAATATTTCTGCTTACTGGAAGTGTTAGTGACAAACCCCCAAAAACATCCTCTTCTGCTATCCTTGTGCTGTGAATAAATAACTTCTATCTTTAAAATATTTGACAATCTTCATGATCACAATTCTCATGAGAAATGTCAGTTACAGGTAAAGAGTCTTACAGAATATACAGGGGAAGTAATGACAGCCCAGTGTTAGTACCCCTGATGAACAACTTATACAGGCTGTGAGTGAAAGAAAGTATTTCTACATTTTTTTAATAGAAATGAAAAAGCATCTTTGATTTATCATGTACAGAGTAGATGAATGCATAACTCCTGAATCTGGAAGATGGGCTTATTCTCTCTGCATGGGAATACACAGAACCTGAAGAAGAAAGGCATTGCATTTTTATTTCCTCTTGATCAGTCAGTGCAATAGGCAGGAAAAGTGCATCTTAAGATGTTTTAATAAGTATGCAGGCTTCAAATGCATATTTAAGGCTCATTGAAGCATCATGTTTCTGTAAGCAATTTAAAGTTGAACTTGTTCTGTAATTAAAAAATCTGTAGCTTTATACTATGCACAGTAATCATTCTTTGTGCTTGCATAAGTGTGTAAACTCCAAGAAAAACCTCAAGCAAAACTACAAAGTAAAACTTTTGTCCCTGGGGAATCATGAAATCATAGAATGGTTAGGGTCAGAAGCAATCATATATACATACAGTTCTAATCCTTCTGCCATGAAGAGGGACACCTTCCACTAGACCAGGTTGCTCAAAGCCCTATCCAACTTGTCTTTGAACACTTCCAGGGGTGGGGCATTCACAGCTTCCCTGGGCAACCTGTTCCAGTGCCTTACTACCCACACAGTGAAGAATTTCTTCCTAATATCTAATATCAACGCAGCCTCTTTCAGTTTAAAGCCATCCCACCTCATTCTATCACTGCATACCCTTGTGAAGTACCTCTCCATCTTTCAATGAATGCAGTGGTTACTGTCATAACCTGGATGAGACCTTCATGACAGAGGCAGTGATGCCTCTCTGTTTAAATTAGTTTATACACTGACTGATGTTTTGAGAGGTGTTAAATGAACCTCTAAGAGAAATAGTGTTTTTTAGTTGGTGCTTATTTACAATTTCATAGTTGTCTTGATCTGTATATCTGACACATTTACTGGTTTGATTAGCTTTAATTATGACAGCCCATGTTCAGATAATATCCATGCAGCTGGAAGTTTTTAGAGTGCAAGCTGTCAGATTCACCTTAATGTAAATTAACCATTTGGCCATATAGGCTTTGCAATATAAAAAAGTTAATTTTGTTCAGCAAAAACGTTTGTGACATTCTTGCAACTGTCTGGAACAATTTTTTATTTTTTTTTTAATATATATAACCTTTCTTACTAAAAGTAAAAAGTAATCATAGTACTTTCTTGCTTTCAGGCTTTTTTTACTACAAAAGGAGTTTCCTTATCATCCTTAGAGTCTGATTTGTTACATTTTAAATTAAGATTAGCACCTTATATTTTGACAGTTTCTGGATATTTATGCTTTCCAATCTGGTGAATCTAAAAGGAAATAATTCTTATCTTGTAATCTTGAGTTGTACAAAAAGAAGACATCTGCATATTTTTTGGCTTGATCTGTGAGGTATACAAATCCTCAAATGGGAAAAACCTCTGTCATTCTATCCTGCTTCTGGAATAGTTCAAAATATCTGGTAATGTTCTTGGGATAAATTTGATTGCCGGTTTGCATATCTCACCTATATTTTCCTTTTCTGTAAAATTAATCTCTGCTTGCCTAGTTTCTAATATGTAGAAATGAAAAATTTTTATGGCACTGTAAATTTGTAAAACAAAAGTAAACCCAACTTTGATGGAAACAGAACTGAGATTAACTTGTAACATCTCATATGTATCTGTCTAAAAAGAAAAAGTACTCCCTTAATAAGAAGGTCAACTAAGAGCACAAATAACAGCAGTTATTTCAGTTTCTGATGTCAGAAATTGATTTGGGCATGACACAGTTGTAAGACTGCAGTAGCAGAAAGGAAAGTTGTTTCATTTAAAAATATGACCTCAGGGCTAAATCACAGGATGTTCTGAAAGGGTTTACTTACACATAAACTTTACTGAAGTTTCAATTTTCTCTGCTTTCCTATTTTGAATTAAAACATTGTATTATTTTAAAATAAACAAAAAAAAAAGTAGATATGGAGCTAGATTTCTATTTTTTAAGAAAGTAACAAACTCCAAAATGCCAACGCTCTTTGATCATGCCAGAGCAAGAGTCCTTCTTATGCCAGTTGTTTTTAGCTGCTCAGTTGTGATATTCTTTATTTATAAAGGCACAGTGAAACACCTTCTTAAGTGTTTGATTAATTTTTAACATTTTCAGTCAGAAAGAATAGATAGATGCCTTCAGTCTAATTTCGCTCAGATGTGCTGCATTTTTTGCTAGTTTTTTTAAGAAATGTAGCTAAGTGTCTTTCCTCATTCAGCTGATGGAACAGAACAGCCTTTGAGCTGTTTGTAAGCAAAAAAATCAGCACATATGACTTATCAGGATAAAATTTTTTTTTTTTCTTTTTTTTCAGGAAAGTATTAGAACTTTATGGAACCTCTTTCTGATAGCATATTAAGTGCCCTTGTTGTGGCACATTGACCTTATGCTCTCATCTTTGAATATCGAACTTCTTCATCATTGATGTCATAAATGTTTAACAGATCAAAAGCAGCGGTTAACCTAAAATATGAATATAGGCCTAGGTTTTGGATTTCTTTGAAAAAAAAAAAAAGAAAAAGAGTGGGCTATATCTTTGTTTTGCTTTCAGCCTTTCCCCCTCCCATGAGGTGTTAGTTATTTTTCCACGGTTTCTGAGTTCTTTCAATGATGTATTGAAGTGGGAGAAACTTCTTGCTCTCTGGATCTAGTTCCTTGCAAGATGAAGTTCATAGCTAGAGGTTTCTGAAACAGTTGCATGGATCTGAGCTGCTCTTGAAAAGGAAGTCCTTCTTCCTCTTCTTTCTAATTCCTACATCACTCATGATCTAGTCCTGCTAAAAAGAAAAAGTTTTGGTTTTTTTTTGAACAAAGCTGTTTCTTGTTCCAGAGGCACAGGCTAAAATGTCTTTGTATTCCTGATCACATGTAATTATTCTATGTGATTAATTTTACAATATTAAAATAAATACAGCTGTAATTTATTTCTATGGTTTAAGGTTTTTTAATATAATATCCTACTCTCAGTTTTTCTATGCATAATTCCCTAAGCAGAAGTGTATGCAAGCAGAAGTGTATGCATGCTGTCATTTCTTAGGCAACAATGGTAATTGTTTTATGTACTGATTCTCTTGTCCTCTTAGTGTCATAGAACTTTTACAAACCCAGTATAACTCCTTCAATGCATCCACGGTATATTCCTTAATTCTGATTATTTAGTGATCTTCTTTAACATGTAAGGGTCTGTATATCTAGGGGTTTCTTTTCACATTCTTCTCACTGAGAAGAGTTCCACTGAAATGCAGAAACTACTGCATACACTTATATCTACTCCTTACTTCAGGTATGCCCTATCAATTGTCAGTATGTTGTAATTACTTCAAGAACCTGCTACTTGCAGAGTTTAATGCAGTAGGAAATGTGACACTTACCTAATATAATCAAAAATTACCTGCCAACAACTGTGAAATCTCCTTGCTTTCTCTTTTTTTTTTTTTTTTTTTGACATGCTTCTTTAATCAAGCTGCTAGGTTGTGAACGATTTCCCCAAATCCTTCAAATTACCTAGTTTTAAGGATGGCTATCACTCTAATCATGTCCCCACAACTGCTCTGGAGGGTCACCAGGCCCACACCTGGGTGTCAGGGATTCATGTTTTCTCCTCAGTCTTTTCAGCTGTCTGCTCCACACCTCCCACTCAGAAATCTGAATATTTGCCCGAGGATCTTCCACATGATAATGGCAACCACATAGTCAGTGATCCGGGTTCAGGCTTAACGTATATTGGGCAGGTGGGTAGTTCATGTAGTCTATAATCCTGAGAAAATGCATTTACTTTTTCTCTTGTGTTCATTTAAGAAAACTAGTAACAACCGTTCATTTAAATAATAGCAACGTACAGATCATTTAAAACTGAGGTCACACGTTTTGGACTCAAGTTGTTTTAGAGGACCATCACATCCCTCCCCAGTTTAAGCCTCTTGAGACATCCAGAGTACACAAGTTTTCACTAACCTTCACAAAGTGGAGTTTTTTTCATTTACGCAGTCTTCTCTATCTAATATATAGCATATATCCGGTTGTGTTTTTTTCCCTTTTCCTTCTGTTTTCCTATTTTCTACATTATTAGTGGGGTTGTTTTAATTTTGTTTTCTTCCGTGATTCAAACAATATTTTGCCATTATCAAGGGTCATGAGTTTGTCAGATGAGTTGCTCCCTTCAACGAGCTTAAGAAAATGCTATGGAGGAACAGAGGATCTGTTATACCTGCAGGGGGCATTGCAATACAAAGAAAAGGAACTGTGAAAGCTGCTTAGACTTTTTCCAACTAACTTTTCCGATAACATTTCTTAACGTTTGACTGTCAGATTTGCAATTTTTTTTGTCTTCTCTTTCAAAAAATGGCAAGTCATTTTAAAGATATTTAAGAAATTATTTTCCTACTGGTTTTGAAATCACATTAGGAAGATTTAAATTACATTGGGAAAGCTGTTTTGAGTGTTCTTGCACTTACTGATATCCATAAGGAACATTGGGATAATGATATTAAAATGAGATCTAGAATAAGAATGATAGTTTCTGTAGTATAGAAAAAGAGTTTGTAAATGATCCATTAATAACATTTCAAACTCCTTCACTAATTTAATGTTTCCAATTAGTCTGTAAACATTATGAATCTCTCTCTCTGATTTTTTATACCTATAATTTTATTTATAAAGAGGAAATGAGGAATGGCATCTAAACTGGACAGCAGTTCTAACACAAAATCGTATCTATTGTGTTATGCACATATATGAAAGTGATGTTGGATATCTTGTCATTCCTCATAGAATTCATTAAATGTATCTTTCACTAAGTATTGTGTGTAGTAGACTTTTACAGATTTCTAACATACTGAGTGCGAACCAGCTGATATGTAACTCCTGTTTCACAAAAGATAGGTGAGCACTTACAGATGTAAACGTGGGGTATTATGGGATCAAACTCCAAAGACAACCAAAATATGTACGTATATTGCTGTATACAGCAGAATATGATGATCAAATGGCCTATTTTCATTGCTTTGTCAACAACACCTCAATCTTTCTCTGCTTCTCAATGGTGGAAAATCTTTCTCCTTAGAAGCAGGCAAAAAAAGCTGCAACTGTCAGCAAAAAGGGAAGGTGACCATACTTGAGAGCTGTCACTGGAAGGAAAAACATGATTAGATGGGTTTACTAACCACTCATAAGAAAAAGTCCAGCCAAACTCTGTGAGTACAGTAGAATGGCTATATTTGTAACTGCATGATTGACAATTGTTCTATGCAATTTCAGCTTATTTTTACTCCCTTTCACTCCTAAAATGTCATTTTTTGGTGTTTCTTCCCTTCTCTCACCAGGAGTCATGTTATAATGAATTATAAGGTTTAGTTCCAATGTGATTTATGACAGCAAACTTATTTTTTTCAAAATGGAGTCAGTCATCTTTGCAAGTTTCTTTGTATTCCATTACACCCAGGGAAAATGGAAGACACATTTTGATGGTAAAATAATCATAGATTATCGGCTTAGCTGAGAAGAGATCATTTTATTTCCAGGATTTATCAGTAAACTGCTTATGAATGCTATTGATTTGTTGACTGCTTCTTTGTAGTCTTAAAGCAAAGATTTGACACCGTGTTCCTGATATTCTGCATTTTCTGATAAATTCCCTGCCTTGCAATAACCATTGTGTTCTAGCAGCAGTTCCCTAATCTCTATCTTTCTCAAAATTGAGTGTAAAGCCTAGAATTCACTTACTATATCTTTTCTTGCATTACTGTTTCAGTACTTTTGTTTGCACTTTCTGTCACATTGGAAAGAAGAAAACAGTGATCTGTTTTTTACCATTTTCTTCTCTCTTTGACATTGTTCTGGGAAAAAATAAAAACCATCACTAGAGCTGAATTACTGTTAGGCATGGCAAACCACTCTAGTTTCATATAACCACCTCAAAAAGGAAAATACATTATCCACACTAATGTGAGGACATTATCTATTTCAGATGTGCATTTAATTTATACAAATTTCTTAACTGACTTAACTTCCACATTTTTTTAAGCCAGTTGTGGAGTTTTCTTACAGATTTCCTCACCAGTTTGTTCAGGCAAGGCTGTATTCTATGTGTAAGTACTTAGTCATCTGTATTCCATTAATAGCCCTCTAGAATGAAAGCAGATGTATTTTTTTATTCTTAACAGAGAAACTGGTAAGTCTCATAGTTGTAAATGCTATGACGATCAAAAGTAGGTTTCTGTGATTATTTTTGAAGTATCAGTTCCAAAATGAGAAAAATGAGGAAGGATAAGGATCTTGTTAGCATTCACCAAATGAAAGCTAATCAAATAGTGAACAATATGAAACAGCTTAATTCTTAATTAATTAAAGATTTGCTTCCTTCATCTGGACATCACTTGTTATTGATGTAATAATGCTTACGTTTGGGAGAGCACAGATACTGCTAAGTTCCTTAAGATGACAGAGAGAAGAGTCATCACCTCTTGACACGTATTTGTTATAGTTTCCCTTTTGGTCTAGGAAGTGTTAAAGGTCAGGACTCTGGCATCCAGACTGAATCCCAAGAATTCATACTTGAATTTTTAGCTTTAAATACATTTACCACAATTTGAAAACTTTTGCAAGAATTATGTGAATAACATGGTTAGTTTTTTCTTCATAGGTAGTTTACATGATCCAAAGCATAGAATTTAATGGACAACAGTGGACAATAGAAGACTACAAATATACATCTGTTTACTTCTGTTTTGTATAATTTTGAAGATTCCAGCTCATTTTTTCTCCTTCCATAGCAAAAAACTGACAAAGACATATTAAAAAAACATACAATAAAGTGAAGGTAGAAAATATGCATCTTATTAACCGTGTTTACTTCTAAGTTACATAACAGATTCTCCAATATGCAAATTCCTTTTGCTAAAATGACATCTATTTCAAAAGTCCACAGATCAGGTAAGATGATTGGCTTGGGACATTAACAAAGTCATTTCTTTATTACTCAATACAAAAGGAACTGGAAAGCTGATATTATAAAATCATCATGTCCTTGGTTAGCTATAAAATATTTGATCATTTTATGTGGAGTCAGATATGTGTATTCCTTGCCCTAGTCTCAGGTGGTAAACACACACAGGCAGCTGTTTCTTTAATTGTCTAGTGAGTAGTTTATTGCTTCTAGACATTGCTCTAATATAATTTGTACATAGAATAGCAATGTCACAAGGCAACTTTGGGAAAAGTGGGTTAAACTTATAAACCTGGAGTTAAAAAATCAATAACTAAAAAACTCCATCTTAATACTGTCAGTGCTCTGGAACAGATTCTTTAGTAACATCACACAAAAAGATCTCTTGCATTCAAAAATGGTATTTTGTTCTGTCACAGATGAGGCTGAGGTATTAATCTTATTGCCATTGTTTCAAAAACCTTATTTAACAATTTCCATACCATTGCTATTGCCAAGGACACAGGAATTAATGGAGAAAACTGATTTTCTATGGTGTTTGTTACTGAGAGCACTTTGAAGTAACTACTCTGCCTTGGTGGTAATCACACAGTCTGGTCAGATCCTTGGTTCTGCCAGTTTTCCACATGGTATAGAGGGTAGTTTTCATTTCCAAGGTAGGGGTTTAGCAACTCCTATTTATTTTCTTCAACTCTTCTGAGAATTCAAGACAGACTTGAAGTTGGAAAAGGTACCCTGTGTGCCTTATGCCTGACTCAGCAGATGAAGTTTATTACTTCCTTGATACTCTGCATTGAACTAGGTAGTGGTGGAAGCCAAAAGATTATCTCTATCTCCATGTGGTATAATAAAGTAACCTATAACTTGGGTAAGGAGAAAAAGAATAAATAAAAAGAGCGTTTAAGGCACCCACAAGATTTCTGCTGAAAAATATCGTGTTCTTTTTGTAAGCTGTCAATACAAGAGGTCTCCAGGACGTGATAAAGTCAGAGGACTGTGCAGGACTAGCTTGTCCAGAGACATTCAAGATATTCAAGAGATATTCAAGAACAGTCTGCATGCAATTCCGTGCAATGTGCTCTAGGATGACCCTGTTTGTGCAGGGATTTTTGACCAGCTGACTCTCTGTGGTCCCTTCCAACCTTACCCCTTCGGTGGTTCTGTGATTCTGTGACCTGGCTTGAGGAAAGGTGAGAACTACCAAAAGCTTGACAGAATTAGGACGTGTGAGATCATGAGAAATAGAGAAATTCTATCTTCATCCTAATCCCTAAGCCAGGTGAGGAATCAAGGAAGTGAATCATACTTGTTCATAGTTATTACAACTCTCTTGGTGAAGGGCATTGTTTTGTAGTTTGTAGTTTGTAGAGGCAAGTATAGACATTGCTGGCAAGGCAGCCCTCGGTATCTTAGACCACAACAGAAGACAACCCCAGAGTGCACAGCTTTGAATATTCACCTCTAGGCAACTCGGACCTTCAGTCCATAAAATTCTCTCTTATTCAAGGGGAGAATAAGTACAGTATCCCTTTTTTATTACATATTTATCGAAAACCAAAACTGAAACAAATCTCTTCATTAATTTCTCTTTTCAGTTTTCATTTAACCCATTCATTAGTGTACATAAAGCAGAATCCTTTCTCTCAGATGGAGTATTCCTTGCTAAAAGAGCTGCTACTGTGGTACAGAGTGGTAGAAGTGCTTCAGAAGGGTACTGGTCAGGTACAGATCCAAGCACATATGATGCACTTCTAGGAAATCTGAAAGGTTGTGTTTGGTGAATCACTTTCAGGGTAGTTGTGAATCCATCATTCCACCAGCAAAAGAAAAAAGCAAATTGTGACCAGAAAGTTAAAATGTATATTTCAAGGACATTTCATAGATTAATATGAGACATGTAGTCCTTCCTCTTAAAAATATTGCTGGATACCTCATAAAATAAAAATGAGATTTCTCTTGTTTCTAGAATATGTAGTCCTCTTATTGGCCTTAAAAGCCTATTCCACAAGGAGAACTAAATTATGATCATATTTCCAAAACACATTCTTCAAACTTGCAAAACTGTAACAACTTTGTAATATTTGTCTTGTATGCTAAGAATTTATGAACTATTAACTGGCGACAGTTTTCATAAGGAAAGAGATGGCTTTTGACAGGCATATTATGAATAAGATTGCCTATGACTTCATCTTATATATTAAAAATACAACTATTTCCTCAGATGATGAGAGACAGACACAGCAGAATACAGTCAATTTGTGGTTATGGATTGGGAGTGGAGTATTCAGAAAAGCAGGATGATCAACATTCACACATTTGCATGAATGGTGTCACCTTTCAATTCTTATTTTCAGAAAGACTTTCTCTTCAGAAAGGAATTAAACCTAACGGATTGCTAGACACAGACATTTTGGTAATCCTAACTTCTAAATTGCGTTGCTTGAGCAAAAAATTATGCATATAACAAAATTAGTTGCATTACTTGAGGTTGAAATGAAGTAAAAAATTTTTATTTTTGTATCTTATAATTCATGTTATAAAAATGTTTTACACACTACAGTTAGAGAAGTGCTAGTTTCATTGCATTGTCCAACTTTCTAAAGAGAGACGTCTCAGTATAATAACTAATATTCTTTATTAAAGTTGAATACATATCATATATATATGATAGCAGAGAAATATATTTCTGGCTAAGATATGGCTGATTAAATTTAGGTGTATAAACTGTAAGGCTATTTCTTTTCTGAGGTTATGTTTGCAGAAAAAAAAAGATACCATGAAATTCCAGAGACCTGAGATTCTTACAGACCTTTACAGGCTTTGCTATTCAACCAAGTGAAATTGTAAAGGATCTGAAATGTATTAAGGACTTAAACTGTATTCAAGTGACGCTAACTTTTCAATTGGTTGTCACATGACAAGATTTTTTTGTCATTTTAAATTCTTGGGCATAACCTTACTGCTATTTTAGCTCAACATAAACAATGTTGATAAGTAAAAGGTGCTTTTGGCAGCTGTGATTTAACATGAGTGATTTTATGTCCATCAGAAGCCTTTTCCCAAAGTTCTGTCTTATAGTCTCAAGTCGATATTGTGTGCAATAGCTTTTGTCCTTGAGAAGAAAGTCATCTAGCTGCCATCAGAGAATCCCACTGAGACTGAATGGACTGTTCCCTCTCATCCATGTTTAGCTACCTGAAACACCCTAAATAGTCCATTCCTATTGTCAAAAGACATTTTCTTTTCCTAACAAGTTTTATAGCTAGAGTGCAGCCAAGGGAGAAGAACAACTCTCTTGGGCACACAGTGTGATTCTTGGAGTGTCCTGTATAGGGCCAGATGTTGGATTAGATGATCCTGATAGGTCCCTCCCAACTCAGCATATTCTGTGATTCCATTCTATATTTCTATGGCAGGTCTCAGGACAAGGACCAGAGGGAGCCCAAGGTGCTGATGTTGAAGGCCAGGCCAGGCCCTCCCATCTTGCTGCTTGGGGTCAAGACCAATACAGTACATTGTCAGTCATGGAAATGATTGCGGTGAAGCTGCAATGTGATTCAAACAGCCCCAAAAAAAGTCTGGAGAGCCTTGATTTAAGAGCAGCTCACAAGGGAAAGTGAGGGAGCCTTCACTGAGGCTCCTTATAGCATTTCTCCAAGAGCTTCACAGCTGCCTGAGGCGTCTCAAACAGCTCTGTCTTTTCGGAGGGGTAGCCTTGAGCATTGGGAGGAAAAGCCCAGCAGTGGAGGACAATGCTTCAGGCTCTGCTTTTTTCCCTCTTCAGAAACATCCGTATATATCTGAGCTCCTTGATCACGAGGGTATTCCCTCTTTCCTGAGATGCAGTTTCGGTTTTGTGGTGTGAGAGTTCTCACAGGAAAAAAAGTCTGTAATTCACCAGGAGTTGCAATAAGGAAGATAAACCAGACTCCTACTTCCTCATGAAGTTTTCCCTCAATTGTTCACATTGTTAATTTTAAAAGATCCACGTTAAATGTCCTAGCAATGGATCAAGGCAAATTCAAACCCCTTCCCTGGGAGTCTGCTTAAGCTGTTATTAAAATTACACAGATGTAATGAGGAAATTTTGAAACAAATTTTGAGGACTTCTGTTAGCATCAAGGCCGCTCACAGTAATTGTCATTGGTTTATTATGAATTACCTTGGTCAAGATTGTTTTGCTAACCATGTATCTTTTATACCCAAGAAAAGGTAAGAAAAAAATCTGTAAATTGAATGTTCAATGTTATTAAAAAATGATAAATCACTAGGTAGATTAAGATATTCAGCCTGAAGGCAAAAACTCGTAAACATTTTAAATCTAGTTCCATTTGTGTTTCATTTAAAATTTGCAATTTTTATAAAATACATTTTCTGCCTCAGTCTCTGACAACAAAGAATGGAGGAATTTGTTCATCAATAGAAAGTAATTCTGTTTTTAGTTAAAGGTGACTGAATGATGTGCATAAAAATCCAAGAGTGATTCTTTAAGGAAATTATCACTGATTATGTAAATGTGATTGTTGAGGGGGTTGCCACTGAAACTAGAACTATAATTGTCCAGAGCCCTGAAGCTCAAGTAGGAGATCTGGTATTCTCTGTGAGGAATCAGAGCACACAGTCCAAGTGGCAGAAGCTTACTGAATGCCATTTATTGGTTACCTTTTGGCAAGGTGGCTGACCATAATCCGGAGTTACAGTCAAAATCCAGTGAATCCAAGCTTATTATCTCTAACTGTACTGGCATTGAGAGATGTTCATTACATATGGCAGGATCCAGGAGTAGTGCCACCTTCCCAACTCTGTCTTCATCCCTAGATGCAGTCCAGTTAAGTTCTGACTCTATCTGAGTAAAGCCTTCATAAGTTTTAGGCTCTCGTTGCCACAGGCCCTGATTTTCCTGGAAAGGAAGACAAGGCATCCATGGCGCATGCTGTAACATACATATCATCTGAGAAACAGTTCATGTGATCCAGTAATTTCTGGGGCATGACCTGGCACAAAAGTGTTGCAGACAGAAGAACCAGTGTAATGCATCTGACTCTTGGGAAGTGGACAGATTTCTTAATAGGCAATAGAGATTAAGATTTGGATCTTCAGTTTTTTAGGTAATGACAAATCAATTTTTCAGTTGAGTTTTCAGTCTAATTTTTACTTTTTAGTTGTCATAATTCTTTCCTGACTTTTATTTCTGCCCAGCCTAGTTCAATACTTCAGTCTTCTTCTCCCTTTCCTCCTCATTACTATATCAAACAAGATATTTATTCCTAGGGCTCAATAACTGTACTAGAAAGAGTTCACTTAAATCTTGTAAATTTGATTGGACTACAATCCTGAAATCAGAAGTCCACATTGTTGTTTCATGTTGTATGACTGACATCCAAAAACTGTGGGAGATATGAGAAATGTATAGTTTAACTGATTAAAAAAGAAAAATATATAAAAATTAAATTGGCTTTATTTTAGGAGAAAGTTTATTTTTGAAAATTGGAAATGTCTATGAGGAAGTATTTTTTCACCTTCAATTTATTTATTCCACTAAACTTTCAGTAAGGAATTTTAGTAGATGTATTAATAAAAATGCCTGCTCTAATAAAATACAAATAATTCAGATCTAAAGTCAAATACTGAAAGACTCCTTGAACCGTTGTGTATTTCCTCCTTACTGTTTTTAATTTTCATCCTTTTAAACAGTTAAAAATTTTTATATCTTCAAAAAGCCTAAGAAAAATATCCTGTACCAAAATATGAGAGTGAAAAAATTTGTGCAATAAAAATGCAATTCTATTTCATTTCCAAAGAAAAATATTGTCTCTTTCTCTGTTTTACAAAAAAATCAGGACAGAAACTAAGCAAAAATGTTGTTTGATTATTTTGCTTAAGAATTGTCCACTGTGGAAAATATTAAGTTCCTTTTTGGTTTTTTTTTTTATCACCACCCACCATCAAACCAGAGTCAAACACAAAATTTAAGAAATACTATGGTGTTGAGTTTTTTTAATAAGTAAATAGACCTCATCCATATGACCTCTATTATTATATGACATAAATGGCCTCTGTTGCATTCGCATTATTAAAAGGAATGCTTTCTTTCTTGATACCATTTTCAAAATCCTGCAAAAGCTCTTGCCTTCAAATTAAATTCTTATATTTCGAATCCTTCTATTGTACATGACATCCAAGTGAGTTATACACGTGTACATTTTACAATACATTCACCCCGACATATTCTCAGAAATAGTTTGGTTTTTTTGCTTATTTGCTCATATGTCTATATTGTCTATGTCTTAGAGGTTCCTGCAGGATACCATGTGGTATCTTTCTTTTCGTCCTGAGCTAAGAATGTGTATGTATATATCTGTGTGTGTGTATCTATCTATCTATGTATCTATGTATGTATGTATCTATGTATGTATGTATGTATCTATCTACCTACCTACCTACCTACCTATCTATCTATCTATCTATCTATCTATCTATCTATTTGTCTGTCTCAGGGCAAGTTCATCTCTGTAACCCAAGTTCTTTTCTGAATTTTGCAAATGAATCTTTAACTCTTAGCAATATTTTCCGGTGTTTCAAATATACTTGCTATATGAGCAAATGATGAAGCAAATTATTATGGGAAGATTAAAAGGCATTTGCTTTATGAAAGAGTTTTGGTTTTGGATGTTTATCTTGTCTCGCAAAGATAAGAAGCAGCTGGGTTACTCTGTGATGCCTTCAGAGCTTATGCATCCTGAAACTTATATTACAAGCTTTTGTTTTGAAAAATGTTATATATGCATTGTGGAAATTATATTGTCTGTTTAAGGGAAGTGTCTTTCCATAATAATCATATACTAGACATCTTATTTTTCAAGAGGTGGCATTTCTGGGCAACAGAGTCTTGTTAAGATTTTGTTGACATCCCGATGTTGCTGATGAGCTGATCTGGTTGTGATATATCGTTACATGAACCTTAGTTAGAATGAAGTTGTGGGCTCTAGGGGTGGACTTCACTGGGCAAGAACCCCCAAATTCTCATGCCCTCATGACCTCCAGCCATTCATGCACCACGACTGTTCTTGGGAACTTGTTCTCAGATTTAGCAGCTGTACTCTTCAGGTTGGTAACTCTTTTTTCTCATGACCCATCGACCTTTGGGTCTTCATGCGTTATGAGTATCCATGGGAACTTGATAGGCTGCTATCCTCACATAAAACTTGGCCTACAAGGTTTCGCTGAGTAGTTTGAAGTAGTACAATATGCTCAACACCGGAGTTTGACTTACCTTTCAAAATAGAATTATATGGAAATTATATGATTAATTTTATCATGTCTAATATGTTGATGATATAAGATGAACTTAAGGCAATTGATATCCTAGAAGTTGGGTGTTTTCTTAAGCAACATTGAACATCCTTGATTTTCTCCCAAGAAAGAAAGAAATTAGCTTTCAGTTTGAACGAAATAAGACTCATCAGCATAATATCATGAGTAAAGCACTAAAGAAGAAAATAATTTGCTTGCCTTCCAGTTTTTCACCCATCTTAGTGAATATAATTTTAATTGCAATTAGCAAAAAGAATACTGAAGCTCTGAATCTGAAAAAAAAAAGTATTGTGTGAAATATTAATTAGAAAAAATGTATTTTACATTATTTTATATTTCATTAGCTTTGTTTTGTTTCCTACCACTGTAGTGTTGCATAGAAAGACTTGCATCAAGTTTCTGATCTTGAATGTTCATTGTGTTAAAGATAGGCAGATACTCATAAAGGTTGTAAATGATCACAGAAAAATGAGGTTCAGTTTCTTCAGGAAAATAAAGAGGATGGAAAACACAGATGCTTGAAAATGTTTTTTCCAGAATATGTTGTCCTGATCCTGTATTTAGTTTCTCTGTGAATCAATAATTACTCAGGTACTAACATCTGAGGAATTTTGTCCATCATGTACTGTGGAGGTTTTCCACTGCTTTTCATTCTAAGCAGGAATGTGTAAGAGGAAGAGCTGGGAAGATCAGGACATGAGGATCAAAACAAATGGAATGAGAACTCTACAGTAGGGATCCAGAGCCTAAAGCCAGTTGGCATAAATCCAGCAGCTCCACTGCAATTACGATGAATGACTCCAGTGGAGATTTCTACTTTAACTCCTAGAGTGTACAAGGTGAAAGTGGTTGAAAAATTTCAGGTCCTTAATATTGTTGTGGTTATCATTTAATACCCTTTTCTTCTTGTAATTTTTTATTGCTGAACTTATTTGCCTCATTTAAATCACAGTTTTTTTCAATGTTGATGAGACTAAAGTTGTCTAAGAAGCTTTAAAAGACATTTTTGATAAATATTTTGTGTCCGTATCAGCCGTCCTAATATATGGCTAGCAGGTGGCCTTTACATGGCTGAGATGTTCCATTTTAAATACTCGTTTGTTACTCTCTGGTAGACCCAAATCAACATTTTGTTAAATAGATTTTCTTGTCTGTCATTTGAATACTTAATAAATTAGGTAATGTTGCTCCAATTTATTATTTGAGAAAAATATTCAGTAAAAAATAGCTGAGCTCCTTTAATCTATAATCCTACTCTAACTCCTAGTGTGTTGAAAAGTGTTTAAACCAGTAAAATACAAGTTTCTTAAGTAACTGTTTCAATTATGTGTTAACAGTCAATGGCTGCCAAGTGGGAAAACTGTGAAAGTGATCAGACACTGTCTCAGGCGTAATAAAGCTTCAAAGGCTAACCACATTATTGAAGTGATGAGGTGTTTGGACTTTAAAGCCATACTCGCAGCCTTCACCATCAGTGTCTGTATTAGATTTCTAATGGACCTTTCTGTAAAAAAAGACTGAGGAAACCAAGTCTAAGAAAAAGATCAGTAAGACATAAGTAGATATGGGAGAGATCAAAATATAAGTGGTTTAAGCAGAATTAAGTGGACTACGGATTAACTTTGATATGAAGTATGAAGATTTATACCAAAGATCAATACCAAAGAAATGCAGAAGAAAATGATAGGAACATTTGAAAATGAAGTATTGCTTTGTAAGTTCTAAGGATGTAGCACATCAATTATTGCATTAATGGTTGCTACTCTGGCAGCTCTTAACATAAAACAAGCTCATCAGAAGCTTTGCCAGATAACCTCTGGCTCTTCTCATAGATTTTTAAAAAAACATTTATAAATTATACTTCATGTAAAACTCTCACAGTAAAACAGTACAATTCTATAGCTACTGCTTGCTAGGTTGGTAGACTTTTTCACTGATAATCTGGCAAATTATGAAATTGCACTAAAACTTTAGTTCTACGTTGAAGTTAAAGGTTCCCTATAACTACTTCTCATAAAAGAGTTTGCATGAAGGGAAGCTTCAAACAAGATTTTAAAGAAATCTAGATGCTGTTTCTTAGTTAGACAATTCAGAAATACATTTCAGGTTCTCATTTTTTTTTTCTTGGTTGTCATTCCACACATAGCTGGATTTAAGAGTGATTACTTGAGTAATCACTACTCTGTTAAAATGGTGGGGATCATATACCTGAGAAAATTTTAGACTCCTAATCACAATAAAGGAAGCAAATACTTCACGATAGGCTAAAAAATTCATGAGACTCAATTCAGCTTCACTCAGTGTTTCTACTATTTTAATTGTTGAAAAAGTAGAGTGAAATAGCTGATACTGACTGGTCTGCAGGATCAGTTCACATCTGAAGTGTAATTCTGCTTGGTGGGAGTGAATAAAGCTCTTTGGTGCCAGGATGGTCATCAGACAGAGGTCTGGGAAAAAAATAAAAGGAAATATATCTTAAGTCTCTTTGAAAACTCATGAGTGGTTTGATTGAGTAGCAGGATGAAAAGGTCCTTCTGAGTAGTGGTTCTGACTCAGAGAACACCGTGGGAGGTGAAAAAGGGCCTGACTGAGAAGTGGTTTTGGCAAAGAGAGACATGATGTGGGCCAGCATCTGCTTGCAGGTCCTGGGCTTAGAAAATGGAAGAGGAACAAGCAAGAGACAGGAAAAAGATACATAGTGCAGAATATGCTATCAGACTAAGCATGCTATTGCAAGAAAATCTTCCTATTCAAAGTTATTACATCTTTTCTTAGATAAATTTGACCCACTTTTCCTATGTGACTCCAGCAATTTTGATGTGGTCCAGTAAACTTGGGTTTACTGTAGCATGTGACCAAAGCCCACATTTCAATTCTTCCTCATGATTGTCTCTTATATTAACAATCCCACAATCAAATTAACCACACACATTCCTTGACTGATCTGATAGCAGGAATATATTTAACTACACTCAAGTGAATAAGGTGTTACTATATATAGTATAAAATACAGATCAATAGCCGTGAGCAGGAATCAGTCTATTTCAGCCACTGCTTTGACACTTCACTCATTTTTCACCCCTTTTCCACCCAAGTTCAAGCTCTGAGCCAACTCCTAACCGTGTCTTTGCTGTTCTGGATGCTAGAAGCTAGACTTACATTGCAGCCAGAAACCTTAAAGACTTCAAACACTTTGTACTGTGTAACTAAGTAAGTGTTTGATACACTCAGCTCTGCAACTTATAGACCTTCCCCCCACTCTCCCTGCCTGCCCTCTCCCCCCTCCAAATGATCTTCGTACTATAAATAAAACTTGACATAGTTAAGACATAACATATGGATATGTTATAGAAAGATGTCTTACTGTGCTTCACTGATTTCTTGATTGTCACTCCTCTGAAGCTTCTTGCTTGTGGCCGCACCAAACCACTGAACATTTTCCAGAAATTCTGTGCTAATTGCATTTTTATTGCCCTGCTCTGAGCTGTGAATATAGTAGTTAATATGGTAGTACCACCCCCCAGTTTTCATATCCATCCTTTTCACAGATGAACATTTTCAGGCTTTGAGTACTGGGATTCAGTACTGTCAGAAAGCTATTTTCATCTTTTCAGAATACCAAGTTGTTATTCTGGTTATTAGTCTGCACTTTCTAAAAGTCATTGTTCAGGATTTATCAAGGTGGGGTTTTTTTTGATAGTGTTATGTTCTTTCTGCCTAAAGTGTGTACTTTTGTGCATACTGTCTGAAGAAAAAAAATTGCATGGCAAAGTTAAATGTAGTTAGTCTGATCCCTTTTGAAAACATGCAAATGTAGGAAAATGGTATTATGATACATGAGTACCTAAAATATATCCAATAACGATAAAAATGGTACAAAATAAATTGATCTAATTTCAGTTTCTGATGTATATAATCAATACACATGCATATTTATAACTATCTACAGGTAGAGTATGGCATATAATTAATATGAACTTTACATTTAGTTAAATGTGCTATGTATTATATAGGTATGTTATGATAATTCTTTTACACACATACACACAACTATATAATGCTATAACAATATCAATAATGCTTTAAATATTCAAAGTCAAATTTGAATACAAAGAATAATTTTGAAAACATGGATAAGAATACTTTTCATAATGTCTTTTGTACATTTGAGTTTGATTTTCTAATACATTTTCTTCATTTTCTCTAGAATGACTATATATGAAACAAAACTGTATAGTTGCCTGTCACATCATACTCCTTCTGCAAAATTCATCCCAGGGCTTAGAGAGTTTATTCCAGAATTTGCAGTAAGATATTTTAAGTTTCTAATTTTGTCACAATTTCCAGTATTAAAGTAACAAAAAATACCTTAGAAAGAGCAACACATTTACTTAATGAGATTTTTTAAAGAGTAAGACCCATATTTTTATAATATATGGAAAGTCTCAAATCTTGAAACAGATATCTTAGATATATCAAATATATCTTCCTTGAAGACTGGAAGTTTTGAGAAGTGAAGTTCTCTTCAAAACAAAGTAGTTCAAGAGAAGATTTAGGATTAGGCATTATGTATTCCGCAGAGAAACGCTGTTGAAAAGAGTGCAATGAAAGTTATTTTGTGCATGTTAGCTAACAACAAAATTTTCTAATAACCACCTCCATTTTAGTTTCCAGGAAAAATGAATGCTTGATCCAGATCATCCTGATATTAGTTGAAATATTTGTCACCTGTGTTTTGATTTAGCTTGTTGAACGCAATATTTTATAGTTAATCTAAACAAAATCCTATGAAAGATTCAGCATGTTAACCAAGTTAAACATCTTTCAGCTGATTACAAACTAGTTTCTATGTTATGTTAAGTGTCGTAGATATAAAAATGAAGGAAGATATTTAATCCAAACTTAATAAACTCTTCTGAGCTGTGTTCTGGCTCTCTAAGAAACCTGTTAAATTACAGTTTTCTCAGCCCAGGAGAGAAATAAAGCACGGCAAAGTCTGTTAAACACTGGTAGATCAATCAGTCAGGTTTAAAATCTTGCAGTGTCAATCATTAATCAGACAGTTTAAGCATGACATATTATTCTTTCCAATGTTATATGTTGTTAGAAAGTTAACTGAGAATTATTAAATTATTTATTTTCACTTAGTTTAGGTCTCGCGTGTTATTTCATAATCCCTTGGGTGTAAGAGGAATTTAAAACTAATTTTGGTTTATTTAGTTTGTTTACAGAACTAACAATTTTCACTTCTCTGTCTCTACATTACCCGTGTAAGAAATTACTCTTCTGTGAAATTCAACCAAGTTTAAAACAAACATCAAAATTATTGCTTGCAGTATGTTACGACCTAAATGCATAATGAAAATCATACTCTTTCATGTAAACTTTCTGTGGAAAAAAAATTATTTAATTTTCTAAAGCCAAGTTTTGCTGTCATCCACACAAACTCTAAACTTCATATAGGTAACATACATATAACAAGTGTCAGGATATTTTTATTTAGAATTTTTCTCTCAAATGTGTATACAATGAGATATGTGGTACATATAGAGTATGTGCATGAAAAGCTGTATAGATGTGTGTTTGCGTGTATAAAATTATATACATGTAGACAAATACATAACTGAGTGCTTAAGTGCCCTTATAATTAATTGCAGGAAACCTTGTATGAGACTTTTAGACTGAAAAAATTTCTTGATGAAAAGTAGTCTCATTCATAACTCAATCTGTGCCATTAACTTTTTGCAAGATTCTTTCTGAAAATTAGTTTTTTCCCCTGATGTAGTCAAACAAGAATCAGTATCAGAATGGGAGGTAATATTGTTGATACTTGGTGGTTACAGAAGCAGCCGATATTTCACTATTTTGTTACTTCCTGGCTATTTTTGTTTAAAACAATGGGAAGTTCTCAGCAGCGTAATCCAGGTAAGCAAGGTCCCTTTCTATGTCTAAGCAGAAGAAATCTGCCTACATGTACTGCTATCATCAATCCCTCTTTCAAGGCAGGGAATTATGGTGCTCCATCTGTGGAAATGTTCAAGGTTGGGCTGGGCGGGCTCTGAGCAACCCAATCCAGTTGAAAATACCTCTGCTTTTTTCATGGAGTTTGGACTAGATGCCCTTCCAACCCAAACCATTCCATGATTCTATGGTTAAGAGCTGTACGTCTGCCTGGATCACAGCACAGAGCACAGATGAATGTCTGGGGCTGGTGACAGTTTTTGCAGAGACCTGCACAGGCTGCCCTGCTCCTGGAGAAATCCTGGGCACTGTGGGGCACTTTTGGTCGAACACACAATGTGAAGAAACATGTTTTCAAGGCATCCACCCACACATGTACTGTGAATTTTCTCCTGAGCTTCTTGCAGATTTAGGTTTGGATCTGTCACCGTAAACAACAGATGTGAAGGGAATGTTTCTACTTTCAGAAGACTTCTGCTAATTCACCCATTGGGTTTAAAAATCAAGAGTTTGCTAAAAAGTTACAGTTTTGAACCACACAGACATTTGGGTTTTCTTTAATAGCTTTTCAGATTTCCTTGCTTATTTAAAAGATTTTTTCTCTTAGGGCAAACAGTAGAGATACCTTAATTTCAGAAAGGCCTTTTGTAAGGGTTTGACAAGATTCAGTCTGTCATCAACCCACTGGAAAGAAAATGCGTTTTGCATAAAAGCATTCTTATATGTCCTTTTTTATCTTCAGCCAGGAGGGTTTTGACTCATATGACAGTATTAATCTTTTCACCAGTACAGCCTCACAAGTTTGCTACTATAACCAATAAACAGGCTGAAACCCAGTCTCTGGCAGCAAGGCCAGCTGGCATGCAATGGTCTGTAGCCATACAATTAAACTCTGTTAGCCTCCAGAAGAGAGTGGTGGCAGGCAAAATAATTATTTGGAACAGTCCTTTGCCTGTGCTTATTGCTGAATCTTGCACAGAAGTTCTTTGGGAGTGTAATATTTGTTTAATTTAAAAGTCTGCCAGAACTCTTCTATCAATAGATGATCAGGTCAGAGGATTTAAATCTGAACTCCTGCTTTAGTTAATTTGCTAGTAGCCACAGTTCTGCAAACACAGAACATAATATGTCCTTTAAAACTGACTTACAAAATAATGAGTTCTACAAAGCAATAGTTTCAGACAGTAAAAAGCAAAGGATGATGATGGAATTAGGAGGAGGCAAACTGCTGTGTTGGTTTTGGCTGGGTGGAAGTTGTGTACGTGTGTGTTTCAACACTTATCTCTGAATAACAAACTTTAAATTTTTTCTCTGTGAGTGTTGAGTGTTTTACCTGAAACAATGGGCTGTCAGCATGTATCGGGTATTTTTAGCCAAGTACTGTAAAAACTTGCAAGTGATTGTTTTAAATAATCTT
Source organism: Anabacerthia variegaticeps (assembly GCA_035583185.1). Classification (NCBI taxonomy): domain Eukaryota; kingdom Metazoa; phylum Chordata; class Aves; order Passeriformes; family Furnariidae; genus Anabacerthia; species Anabacerthia variegaticeps. Next base: position 96,739,020 of record JAWWEW010000001.1, read on the forward strand.
CATTCAGATCCCATTTTGCAGTGTCTTGGATCTTAAATAATCTCCCATTCCATTTTAGTGAACTATTTGGAAATCAGCACTACAAAACATAATTAACCTAAAAAAATAATTTGTAATCCATATAAAAGCCTCTTAAATATTTTTCTCCAAAGAAGACATGGGAGCTGGATGAATTTTACTTTAATTAAATCAACTGCATCATTGCTTGAAAAATATGAATTTGTTCCCTAAGTATGAACTTCAGAGAAAATGTCAACCCTTAAAGAAATGTTATCAGACTACATTTTTTGAAGCTTTGAAGCTTTTTGTTTGTTTGGTGTTTTTTGTTTGGTTGGTTGTTGTTGTTGTGGTGGTGGTGGTGTTTTGGTTTGGTTTTTATTTTAGGGGGTGTTTGTTTTTTATTTGTTTGGGTTTTTTTATTATTATTTTAATATATTTAGAATATTGAAAACTTTTCAGCTCCTGACTGAACTGTTAAAAAGAAGGCACCTTGCTGTCCTTTATAAGGAGCAATTTCTGGTCAGTTTAAATTTCTCAAGTGTTGCTAATGAAGCAGAACTACTAATGATTACACTTTGGTTTTTTCTTTCAACTTCAAGAATGAGCATAGAATACAGTTGAGTCAATATCACTTCCCAGTATGTCAGAAACAATTCAGCCTGCAGTGGTAGGGACAGTTTATTTTCACTCCCATAGAGGTGACACAAAACACCTTGACAGCTCTGATGTGGTGAGGAGAGAGATTTCCTGGGTAACATTTCTCTGAGGAAGATTCACACTTAGCCTGACAGAAGGTCCCACCAGCTGAGTACCACTTCCATTCAAAATTTTTCCATACTGATAGAGTGAGTGCCCAAGTGCTTTAGAGGCAATTGTGTAAATAAAAGGAGAGGTTTTACTTTTTGCGTTCCAGTGATAGCTTAGATTTTGGGTTTTAGAGGCAAATCAGCTTTTTCAGTAAAACCATGGACCTGAGTTCCAGCAATTTCTCCAGACAAGCTAAAGTTGTTCAGCAACTTCAGTTGTTGGAAATCTATAGTGAATTATTGTGTGTTTGTACTTTACCCTATGTTTTGTTTTCCCTGCCACCCTGTTACCATTTGCCCTGGGATTTCAGACCTCTTGTCTTGCAGCTCTGCTGTAAATATTTGACCTCTCATTTGTCTGTTTTCTCCTGCTGAGCCTTTTCCTCTTCTCATAAAAGTCAGCTGGGGAGACAACAGGCCATTGAGCTACAGCCTGTCATGAGCAGCTACCCAAGCTGTGCTACTGCCCCTCTGCAGGTCACATCCCGGCAGAGGATGTTGCCAGTGTGGCAGGCTCCAGACAGAGAAGGCTTTCTTCAGCATTTCTAGAAAGGACAAGGGTCATTCTGCACCCGGCTTGTATTGGGGAAGGACTAGTAAAATGAGGCAGATGCTGTAGCATAGTGCCTGGCTGGCCTTAAAGCCTTGCTGTAAAATCTATTTGTGATACTAGCTTTCAAAATTAGTTTTCCCCACATGGAAAAGGTACAACACTTCCAGCCTTTTAGGTATATTAAGAATCTTTCATTTCTCCCACACATTCACCTCTGTTGCATTGCAGAATGCTTTAACCTTTAAAAATAAGATTATGCAAACAATAGGGAAATAGCCTAGAGGACTTCTGCGGTCCGTATGCGTATTTGTTTTTCCTTGGTTAATGAAACAGTTGGAAAAAGAATGAAAAGGAAGGTTCAGATAGTTTCTTACCAGCTTGAGATATTACATCAATTTCAGGAGGAATACAAACTGCAGTAAATGACTCAAAGATGCAGTACTTTACAGCCTTTGGCAGAGGTAATTTCATTATTACAGCACATGGATTAGGTCACAGATCTGGTAGCTATAACACAATAAAAAATTTCAAAGTATTACATATAGTGGAAAAAGCCCTGAAAAACTAAGTAAACAAAGAATTTTTTATTTTTTTTTTTTTAATAGCATTTAACAGCATAACTTTATTTAAACGCTAGACTTTGTTTAAGTCTTTAAATGTCCAGGATTGATTTAGCACTACAATGGTGCTCCCTGACCCTTGCACTGCCTGGGTGGAACAAAATGCACATGAGAGCTGGTAGCGAGAGCTTTGCTCTTACAAGTCCTTAAGAAACATCCTGTCAAAGATGGCCCCTTAATTTATCTAAACTGTTTGTATGACCAAGGTTCTGTTCCAGAGCCAACTTCTGGCACATTTTTATTTGATATTCTTGACATGTCTTTCAGACTGTCTTTAATTGCCAAGATTAAAGAGAGTTTCCTTTTTTTTTTTTTTTTCCCCATTACAGTGCCTTCTGAACTGTGTTCTTACCATGCTTTCTTTACTCTCCTTAGTATATTAACAAGCATCTATATTTCTTTTTGTTTCTCTGGCTCACTCTCTCCAGGAAGACTTTTTTCCTCCAGTCAACACACAGACTTGGAGCATTTGATAAAATGATTGTCCTGCTGGTTCATTAGATGCCTGGCTTGCTATTATAAATTCTCACTACCTGCCTGGGCCAGCCATGGGTGCCTGCTGTAAGAAGCCATTTGGGCCCTTGGTTCTTGGTTTTTCCCAGACAGGGAAATTTTCTGCTGCCATGCAGGAGTCACTTCTGTCATGCCCTGAATGAGGTGGAGAATATTGCCCGTTAAACTATTTATGTGAGTTAAGTGAACCTCACTTCATTTACTTGAAGAGAGCAAGAAAAGTGTTGATGTGTTGGACACGTGTATTTTATTGTATAGTATGTCAGACATATGTATTTTATTGTAATTCCTTCAAAATGTGCTACTAGACATTGTAATACAGGTACCATGCTAGTAGTGTCTTCATGATCTCCAAAGACCTTCTAAGAATATTTCTGCATAGCCTTTTGTGGGATATTTAGTTGTTAAATTGGCTGCAAGTAGGCATATACTTTCTTCCCTAAATAAAAGACATTGAAAACTACAAATAGAAAGTTATCTTGAGGACAAATATTCTATTACATTTGACAATTTGACAGAAACCTTCTTACAGCTTATCCCAAGATCACCATACAAGTAAGGCTTCAGAAAAAATTGGTTAAATAAATAATTATTATGCTATGGTCATTAAAAAAAAAGAAATAAAAAAATTGCTATATATTTCTGCTAAAGTAATTTGATTTCCAATTGATTTTTGTGTAGGTGTGGAAAATAATTAAGTTAGAACTATGGAAGATTAGAAATCCATGGCAAACCCCAAATATATATGAAATGCATTTTAGTATGTAGCTCACCATGTTTTATGACTGCAGCAACAGAAGTTTGCACTGTGAGGAAGACTATAAGCAAATTATATATTTCTACATTTATTCATAGTACAAGTTTCACTTGATTATTAAATTAGAAATTTACAATAAAAATCCTCTTTCCTGAGTATAATCTCTCAAAAAACTTAACAAGTAAAATCTATTTTGTCAGTTACATTTTGTTGTAACATATTTCTAATAAAAATAAACTGGAAGTGTTCTCCTTACAATGTGTTTTCCAGTGTTTTGAACTCACTTGGAAACCATTAGCTTCACCCAACAGAGAGAAGTTGCTGAGTAGGCTTTGAAAGCAGATAATCATCATCTATCTCAGCTTCACTCTGCTATTAGATTACAGTCAGCATGAAAAATAAAAAACATGAGGAAAAGGCATTTGACCATGAGACCTGAATGTTCATTGTTCTCATAACAGCTGGAAATTCTGGGTGTCAGTAACCTGAAGGCAGTTTTGGAGTTGTATGTGATCATATTTTCTCCATCAATATAGGATTTTTAAATAATTGTCTCTAACTTCGTGGCTGCTTGCATATCAGTTAGTCAGAAGAGATGATTATATTAAATTATATACAGCTATATATAGAAACATTTTTTCGTTCTTTTCATCTGTGAACCTTACTCTGGGACTGAACAGGAACCAGGGATCATGAATGTTAGGAAAATTAGCATCTTTGGTTTTGCAGAAAATAAGCATTTCACAGTCATGTTTCAAACTTCACAGAAAAGAGAGAAGAGGATTCCATATGTGGGAGGATAATTTTGCTGAAAGCACTGTTCAGTACTAAAATGTCAAAATGCCTTTTAAGACATTTAAGGCACTGTTCCACCATGGAGGAGAAAAACAGCCAACATCTTCACTGAGCATCTGTGGCCAGAGTGGAAAACATTACTAGTGCACTGAATTTATGAACACATAGGTTACTGCATGAAGTTAACCACAGATTGCAGGTATTCTTACTCACAATTCCAGCAGTTTACATGCAAGTTTTAACTTTATCCCCAAAGAGAGTTCTTCCTGGACATCCTGAAAAAGGTCAAACTAAAAATATAAATTAAAAACCAAAAGCATCCAGAAGTTCAGGGAAATCTTCAGAAGAACTCCCTGTGACTGCCCTCTGCCTTAGAGCTGGGACAAAAGCGGAGTTTAACCGTCATGGTTTGCTGCCACAGCCCTGAACACTGGACACAGCTAAATCCTAGGCTGCATTCACTGCCCAAACAGGCCAAGTTGGATAGACAGGAGAAGCAGGTCTCTAACTCTGAGCACCAGCCCACAGTCCAAGTTAAAAAAACCTGATGGTATTTGTTAAAGAAACCTAAGGTTTATTATTGTTTTTTTAGTGTACCAATTGTCTTAAAGAATCGAAGATCACCTGGAGATCATTTGAGTTCATAACCCATGCTCTCTCAGCATGTTACAGCTAGAAGAAGTGACAGAACTTTTTTCCCAGCAGATTTTTCCCAGACCTGTTACATAAGTCTGATACTTCCATTGCCAAGTGTGTGAAGTAACATTTTGCTTTAAACTAGCAGAGCTGCAAAAAATTAACTGGAACACAGCTAAGAACTGCAACAAACTGATTTTTCAGTTTGACTTTTGAGGTGCCAACCATAGCAGGTGGAAAAAAGGGTAGCTAACAAGTTTCATGTCTAAAACACAGCTTGTCCAATCTGCTGGTTGGTGGCCATCCTGCTAAAATTGCTTATGGTCAGTAGAAACTAAAGAGCATAAAGTGATGCAGAACACAGAGTTTGCTGCAGTGGGTCACTGACTGTGCAAAGTTGACTTCCCAAGGCTGGTGGCCTCAGCTTCAGGATGGAGTGCCTTTTAACGTTATCTCTCAGGACAAAAGGCACACAGACTTCCTGCAGGATAAGCATCCTATTGAGGCTGCAGGCTTACTGCACCATGTGTGCTCCATTAATTATTATTATTCATGTTTTAATTGTTATTATTTTACAGTGCCCAAGAGGAATGTAGGGGTTTTGTCATCTGTTAAAGACACAATTAGAAGAGCTAGGCTCAAAGGAGCAGCAGAGGCAGATGGTATATTGGCAGTTAAATTTATAAAACTTCTCTCAAGTCTCGCCAGCAAGAGAAATAGCTTTTCTGACTTTTTTTTTGCTTTAAGGCAAACAGTTTATTTCAAGAGGAGTTTGCTGCAGTCAAGATGGTAGGGAGGGACATGGTTTGGTCTCTCAAGAGTTTTGACATTCAGAAGAAAAAAAAAAAGCAGAAACTAAAATTATTTTGACTTAGTCACAAATCATTTATTCGTATGCTCTTGCCACAGAGAAAGCTCTGCTATTTTCTAAGCCAAATAATATGTGCCATGTGTCCAACTTCTCTCTTCTGTCTGTCACGTTTCTAGTTAACCTTGTTAACTGGGTTAGTGGAAAAACACTGGTGTAATATAACAGAGGCAGTGACCTGCCAGATGACCTATGCAGATCAGATGAAGAATATCAATTTCAGGGTTGATTGGGGGTGTGAATAGGACGACTAGTGCTAATAAAAACTAAGCTTTTTTACAATCACACCCTCACAGCAAAGCAGTAGCCTTCTGAGGTACTGGGGGCTGATCTGAACTGCAGGTGAGAGTGCAAGTGCTCACATACCAAAAAGATAAAAAAGTTTACTGAAAGGGCAAATAGTAAGGCTGTCAGAGAGCTAGGATTACTTGTTTAAATGGCATCTTGGGTCAGGAAGCAGCTGGTCTTAAATAAGCAAATAATGCTTAAAAATGAGTATTGTGCTCTGTAAATATGGTGATATAGAGGAGTTAAAGGATTTAAAGACCAAAAAGATATTGCGAACTTTTCCAGTTTTCTGCTGGTAAAACATGCAGCCTGTGAAGGTTTAGGTAACATTACACTACAGTTCACAAGTATTATGTGAAGGAAAATTGTCCCCAAAAATGCCTTTTTGATACGGAATAGTTTGAATACACGAAAGTTCCTGGCAGGGGAACAAATTCTGCCAGTTTATGTGTTAGAAAGTTTTGCAGCACCCCTGTTTCCCAGGCAGAGTATTTGAAGCCTCTGTTAAGCTACATACTGAGGTGTCTTTCTGCAAGGACAGAGGATTTAGCTGCTCTTGTAGCTTCTCCTCTCTCCATTGCCTGTACAGGACAGAGAGTTTATCCTGCACTTTTTACCCAAGCACTGCATGGATGAGTGAAATTGCAGCCTTTCTCACTCTCCTGCTGCCTGTGCACCTTGGAGCATGGCCAGGCATGCTCATGAGAGTCTTTTCTTGCCAGCCTCCAATGAGTTCCCTAGACCTGGTGGAAACACGTGTTTCAGATATTTTGGAAACAGGAAAAAAATGGGAAAAAAATTAAAGATTTATGAATTTTGCCATAAATTCCATCCACTTTATAGAACAACTGAAAATTTGCATATATTCCAAAACATAAAAAGAAATAGTTTGTTTCAGAGAAGTAGTTCTGTTTTGTCCTTCCCAACCAACTCATTGCTCCAGGTAATGGGAGGTATATGCGATATACCAGAGAGGAGAAACTGGCACCAGTGTAGTGATTAGTTTGTAAATCCCTGCAAAAGGAACCTCAAATTTATCAGTATATTCCTTGCTTTCTTTCTTCAAAGGGGTCAAAAGCAGAGTTAGCTATGCAGAAGTATAACTAAACAGTTCAACTTCCCGGTGAGTTTACGTGGGAACATGACTAGGAACCAAGGTCATTACTAGGCCATAGCTCCTATAGTTCCTTTCATAAATTCATTGTCGTCATCTGAGATGCATCATAGGCATACACTATTTCCATATCATTTCAGTGCAAAAGCTCCCCCTCCACTACCTCTCAGTTAGCTCTACCCTTCTTACAGTTTAGCTTAAATAGCTCATGTCCTGCTCTGCTGTTTATACCTCTGCCAAGCTGCTCTCTTTCCTTTGCTGAAACACCTTTCCTTTTTTCAATGTCTTAAGTATAAAAAAAGGAATTATTTAGGCATTCTTTTAATAACATGATAGAATAAAATAAAAAAGAAACAGACAAAAAGCCCCCAAACCAAACAAAAACCCCCAACAACAACAACAAAAAAGTGACACCCCCCCTTCCCCCCCCTCCCCCCCCATAAAAAAAGAAATTCTATCAGCATTAGTATGCACAGTTTGATTCTGGCTTGCGCCAGGCACACAGCTCCAGGAAAGCTGCCTCCCTGTCTGGATGCTCTCCAGGCAGTTTTGTTAGCATTACATTTTATGGGATCTCATATGCTGTAAATCTCTGGAGCCTGAGCATACTCTTAGCACTGCTTCTAGTTCTGCACTCTGAAACGTGCTCTCCCCAAGTGCACAGCTCACATTTGACACCCTTCTGTGAAGCCAGACCCCTATAGCTCAGTGCCAAGGCACAAAAATCCATGTGGGCTGCCCTGGTGTGGAATAGAAAAGCTTATAGCCCAGCATCAAAAGACATATCTATACACTATAATTTCAAAATATGTCAATTTAATGGCATCATATCAGCTGGAGACCACAAACAGTGTATTGAAAGATTTCCCAAATTACCACAGCTTGTAGGAAAACATTTGACAGCTTGATTATAATAAATGATTATAGGCTAGAGCAAGCATCAATATTTAGAATCCCACTCTAAATATTAAAAACAAACAAACAAACCCAAAGAAAAAACAAACTCACAACACTTTAGATTTTTAGCAAACTGAGTTTAAAGACTGTGAGACCCGTTGCACAGATATGAATTTTCCCAATGATTAGAATCAGAGCATGAATGCAATAACATTTATCCCAATTTGGTACAAGTTATTTTCCCTCTGTTGCCAGTAAAGAAAACCACACTGAAGAGCTAAATATATTGGCACTTTGAAAAAGAATCAACAGAGATCTGCAAAGGCTCCATGGGCCTGAAGCATTTGCTCAGGGGCACTGTAGACAAGATCTTCCACAGAAAATAGAGAAAAACAGAGGTTTTCTACTTTCCAAAGGAAAGAGAAATCTCTATTCATTGAAATATGAGGAAATGCAGAAGTCCAGGGGGGAATGATCTGAGTACGTCATATAAGATTAGTGAGGAAAGTTATGCCTCTCCTCAGGGCTTTAGTCACCACCCTTTTGGAAGGAATCCTAAAGCAGGTATTGCTGGGGGAGGCTCCTGGAGCTACTGGAGTCAAGGGAGGCTGAGAAGACATCCAGTCTGCACCTACTCAGACCAACAAATCAGCACCAATAAAAGACAAGCTTGTGTGCACTTTGCTGACATGCACTTTAATTGTTTTTCAATTAATTTTGAATTTCCTTCTGGGATTTCCCTTTGGTCAGACTGTTTTTTGTGGTTGTGGTGTTTGTTTAAAGTTCAGTTTCTGATGTAGCATAAGAATATATAGTGATGGTACACCTAAAGCATGAAATTGAGGGGTGGCATCACATATGATCCTGTGCATCTAGAGGAAAACCCTAGGGGTCCATACGGAGTCAAACTCTTTTTCTGTCTTTTGCTTCTTCCATGATGGCTTTTGGGATAAGTTCCTATGGTGAAGGATTTCCAGAGCAATAAGTAGGAGTGGTGTTTGAGAGTGCTAACTAGAGCACCCTGTAGCAGTAAGAGGGCTAAGAACTAGCAGGGTGGCTGATCACAGCTCTGTGTCCAGGGTCGATACTTGGTTTGGCAGAGTAGATGGGTGTACTCTGATCATTAGCCTACATAAAAAACACAGACAAAAACACGAAGTCAGGCAAAGACTTGAAGGGTTGACAATCAGTTTTACAATTAGACTTCAGACTAAAATAAGAGCTTCTTCAGAGATTACGTTTTTGCTAGAGCTTTTACTAAAAAGTAGAAGCTTGTTTTCAAGACTCTATCTGACTCTGTTTGACTCCTCTCTTCTAATCTCAGATGTGTATAGTTAACCTGTCCAGTATTTATAGATAATCATGGAGGAAAATACAGTCTTGTCTTTCGTTAATTCTATGAAGCAAAAGCCTTTTGTGGTATAATACCATTAAAATATGATAGTTTAAATGAGTCTTAATTTTAAACTAACAAATACATTCTATCCTTTCATAATTTGTAACATTCCTTCAGAGATATTTCTGATGTTATGGATCTCTACAGAATATTTAAATGCAAAGTACACACTAATCATTTGTAGAAAGTTCTACACAAACTAAAATAAAATAGACGAGAAGAAACATCTGAAAAAAAAACGACCAAAAAAACCCCTGTGTGGATTAAAGATGAACACTTTTTCTTTTTTTTTTAATTTTTTTTTTTTTTTTGCCAATAAAATATAATTCATTATAAAGACAGACTTTTATTGTTCTTGTAGCTGGTTCAAAGGATCATGTACTTTTTTTAGCACTTTCATGTAAACAAATTCTTGCTCTTAATGAATTGTATTATTTTTGTGGTGATACCTCAGGAATTTTATAAGACAATGAAACATCATTATTTTGGTGGATTTATATATGTAAGTGTATCCACACTTAGCGCATCCCAAAGCTCTTTGATCAAATCAGCAACAGGACACAATTGTCTTGGATACATCAAAGACACAAACCATGGAAAAGGTCTCTGGAGGAGGAAAGGGAGACCTTACTGGTGCCACATCTGGAGAAGAATGTCTAATCGGACACCTGAGAGTCTACATGTGTGTGGGGTTTGGAATAACTTGATTGGCACTTGAAACATATGAAACACCAGAGAATCCAGATGAGAGCTACAAAGACACATAACACCAGACTTCTGTAATTCTGGTGAGGATTATAAAGGCTCCAAATTTACAGCAAGTAGGGAAATTTTGACTTGGTTAATAACAAATAAAGACTGAATTGCTGTGAGTGTCAGCTCTGTGCCTGAGTGCTTCAATAAATGTTTGACCTCTGTAAGACTGGGGAGATGAGGAGTTCCCAGGTGTGAGGTGCATTACCGATGTAATTGCTTTAGGACAGACAATAAGTTACCTCAGCCTTTATTCTGCCTCATTTTCAATTATAGTGGGAATGTAACAGTGACTGATCACATAACTGTGCTGTTTTTCACCCCTTTTCAGTCAAAATGTACTAAGTTATCCAGGATTTACTTTTTAAACTGTCTAAATTAAACCAGCTCATCTTCTCCAGTCCTGGGGATCCTTAACATATTTTAGTCAAAGTAAGATTAGACATTTTAAGTAGCTCATCAAAGTAATCCATATTGGTGCACTTGAACTGTGAAAAGGAGGATCATCAGCAAATTGGCAAGAGAGTGAGTCCAACAGCTGGGAAACAGCTGGCAACTGGTGACCCTCACAGTAGAAACAGATGTTTGCAGAACACACCTAGTGGTGCCCCTGTTTGACTCACCCTTACATCCTAGGAAGGTGTTGTGGGGATGTGAACACTGAAATGTTAGCTGCCTCCAAACTGGGCAGCTCCTCATCTCCTTTGGGCATCTTAAGAAGTGAAACTTCTGGGAAGTAAAGGTCTATGCCTGTCTGTTGGGTGTTATACATTAACCAGTCAATTTAGATGAGATAGCTAATTTTTAGAATACTAAATTAAGAAAGATAATATCACTCTTCAGACATATTAATTCTGTTCTTTGTAATTGTATATGTGAAAATACCCTTAAAAATATAATTATGGAAGGTGTTTTCTCTGGAGAACTTTGACTTCCAAAAAGTCCCAAAGATATCAGAAAGAAAGGCAGCATTTATATAGTCTCTCAGCTAATCCTGCAAGAAATGAAGGAGCTTGTAGATTTAAAGGTAATCTCTTGCTATTCTCTGACCTGGACAGATAGTGGACTACATTTCTTGCAGTCTTTGAAACTGGAGTACTTGTTCCAGAGAAAGTCTTCATAAGGATCTGAACACAATTTCTGGATTTTTAGTCTCTATAATCCTGTAATGGCATTTTAAAGTATAAATGAAGAATTGTACAGTGTGGCATTCCTATATTACTGTCTATATTTCAATGCATGTACATACATTTCCTGTCATTGTATCATATATTGCAATTTTTAGAATAAATTAAAAAAATGTCAATATGTAGAATGTTATATGAAGACTATTAATGGCTACATATTCGCCATCATGCTTGGCAGTGAAGTAAATATAAAAAATAATTTTTTCAAACAATAACAACAAAAGATGTTATTCAATGAGTAATTTTGTGGCAATTCTTGAGTTTTCAAAAGTAATTATAAAACAGAGATGTAATTTATCTGTATTTCAGAAGTGAGTAAAATAAAGGACTTTTAGAAAATATTTTTGCAATGTTGACACCAAGTAAATTTATTCAAATTTAGGATTAAATTTAGTTTAAATTTGAGTGTGAGGAGGGAAATTATCTAGCCTTTCTATGCAATATTATGTCCAGGTCTAATGCTCAGTCTCGAAGAACATTAAAATACAATGAGTATTCAAAGGGTGCTAACAAAATTATTTAAATTCAGATTAAATAGCTTTTCCATTCATAGAAAGGGATGATGAAAGATGATCTATCTGCTGGTGAAGAATTTTTTGAGTCTGATGATAAAGGTATGACAAAATACTGTTGCTGGAATTCCAACTTAGAAAACATTAAATGTGGAAATGAGATGACATATCTTAGCCAAATGCCAAACATTGAGGGGAAGGTGCACTTGTCATTACGGACTTTAAAAACAGATTTCATATAATTTGAAAGAAATTTATTTTAAAGCAATTTTTTTTGTTTTGTGTGGTTATGTTTGAATGAGTATAACTAAGGTAGGAAGGGAAGGATGTTGGGATAGTCCCTTTGCTTTTAAAATCTGTGAGTTTCATCCTCTCCCTTTGTGGGAACTCATATAGGACTCAACAAACTAGATAACACTTAGCTTAAAGTTAGCAATTGCAAATAAGCCATTCCCTAAAGTTTAACAATTATTTGTTTCTCCATCTTTAGATACAGAGAAGCTTACATATATCAGTTGAAAATCTGGGGTTTTTATTCCATCTGGAGAATGAAATACTATCTATTGTCAAAGACAAGGCAATTAACATCGTGTGTGTTGACACGTTACAGAGAATTTTAACTTTCAGATGGATGACTAGTGTTAAATGATTCCTGATCACTGGATTTGGGGTTATGGAAGCTTTTTTTATATCATAGGTTTTGGTGAGGCCATCAGGGTACATTTCACCTATACATCACATGTCCATTACCTGTCTCTTAGGACTTTGGTCCAACACTGATCTCATCTCTGTCATTGGAACGGAGTCCATTGAGAAAAAAAATGACGCTGAATTTGTTTGGACATAATACAAGTTCTCTGGGTGAAACTGAATTGTTTGTGCTGTTCAGTAGCTCTGACTATACCAATTCTTAATTCACAGACAAACTGGAAACAGGCATAAGAAACTAACAGTAACAGCTGCGTACCCCAAATTCTTGTCCAAAAAGAAAGCCCAAATCTTCTCTTGTCGTTTCAAGTGACATTTCCTTACCACCTACTGTACCTTGTTATTTCTGTACAAGACTTGTGCAGAGCTGCTGGAAAGGAATGATGATGATTCCACTTCTGCCACTTCTCTTTTGGAAGATTCTGTTTCTGGAAATAAATGAACTTTAAGGGAAAAAATTCTTATGAACATTATATTTAAAAATTACCAGCATTATAGGGGTGTTGCCTCTGAACATCTGGGAACTACAGGGGAGACAAAACAGGACTAGGTGGGTCATTAATTGTATCTGGGAGGGCATTATCTACAGTGTTCTCCCATATGTAAAGCCTTGCCTTGATTTTCTAAAGAAAGTGATAGCAACTGAGACCCTTCAGCTGTGATTTCCGATGTGGGTGATCTGAAGAGATTTGACAAGAATGTAAAGGTCTGACTGAATGGATTCTTCTAGATCTGTAGCATTCATAATTTCTTTGCCTCAGGATTTTTTAATTTTCTTCTCTTAAAAGACTGTGTTGATGTGCTGTCTGACACACAGGAGTAGACAAATCTATTTTCAGGCAGCTGTTAGGTCATTTGATGAAAGATGTTGAAAAGGACAGTGATGGACTGTATGAAAGAATCAAGCCACCCTCTTGAGAAATAATATTTGTCTTTATTCTTTCCTAGTATTGGAGATCAGTATTACAGGGAGGACGGGAGCTGCAAACTGGCAATGCAATCTGCTGTGTGCAATTACGTGCAAAGGAAAAAGATCTCTGGAGATGAGGAAACCAGCATCAGCTCTTCTACTGAACCCAGGGTCTGAGTTTGTTATTGAAAGCAGCATTCCTTCTGCACTCACTGAGGTTAAGATTTCACCATAACACTCAGGGCCATGCTGGCTGACCTGGTGCTGTTCTAGGAAGTATTATATTCTTACTGCATTTCTCTCCTGAGACAGGTAATAAGTTTACATCCTGAAGGAGCACCTAAATCTTTGTGCTGCTAACCTCTTGTCAGAGCTACCTATGGCATGGGTGAGACTCTGAGGGGTTTAGCCTACTGAAACACCTTCCACAGGCTTCTAGCTCTGCGTGTCTGTTTAATCCATCACAGTGAGACAAATGCATTAGCCATTTAGCACAAAACTGCCCCTTCAAGGCTGGAATAACGAGAACTTAACCACGCCATGATCATTCCTGTGTGGCCTCAGATGGCTACTTCAGTATGAAGTGGGAGGTTTCCATGCATTTTAGAGAAATTAATGTTGCAGCACTTTTAAATTTATATGCTGGATGACCTCTACAATCAATAACTTAATGTATAAATGAGACAGCATTTACCAATGAGCTCGTCTCTCTAGCCTGTTAAATCTATATGACTGTCAGTTACAAATCACATTTGCCACAGCATACAACCACATATGTCTTAACAGGAAAAAAATGGAGGAGGGAAGGAGTGATTTTTTTTTTTCCCTTGTTTTTGCAAGGCATAAAGCAGAACCTTCTGTCTCGTGAAAACAATGCATTTAAAGGACTGCAAAAGGGCTACAGCTTAAACTTTTGTTTGAATTCCAGGCCACTTAGAAGTGAAATAAATTTCTACACTCACTGATGAGGAAATGCAAAGAAATGCAAGTACTCACTGCCAGTCACTTCAATAATTGGCCCATTTTTGTATACAGAAGACTACTGTGTTACAGAGTAGCTGATGATTGGTTAGTGCAGCTGAATTTTAACCTAGATCTGGCAACATAACAGAATTTATTTATTTAGGTATTTATTTCATCGCTACTTACATGAAGAGATATTTATTAATCTTTACTATATAGAAGTCAAGATGAGTTATGCCACCATTTTAAAGGTCTGAAGTTTCAGTCTGTGCAATTAATTAGCAATGTATTTTACTAGAAGTACTTTAATATTATTAGCTAGCAACAAGTACTTTACCCTCAAGAAAAAATGTATTTGCCAAGTTTGATTTGCCTAGTAATTCTCAGTTCACTAAATAATGCCTCCAATCCTTGTTAATTAATTATCCATGATCCAATGAACATTTTTTTTCATTCGACACTACTTGAAAACTGTAAAAGTCGCATAGACTTTTATTTAACAATATATCTCATGTGTTCTCGTGTTCTTTATCTATGATGCATACTACTGCTACAGATCCCACTGAGATATCCTTAGCTAGAATTACACTGCCTCATTCTGCTAGCTCTGAAAGTCCCCAGACTAAGGCTGAAGGATGGCCAGTACGATGTTTTTATAAAATCAAACCTTGCACATGCATACAAAGCAACCAAAGAGATTTACAGCTGTGTGTGTACAGACTGTACTCATAACTTGCTCCTAATCTGCTCTATACCTTTTTCCCCTCCTCCTTTTGCATATAAATAAATGATGGCATTTCTTTTGGGGAAAAGAAAATTTAAAAAAAATGTTATTTCTGGTTGTTTCCCAAGCATGTGGCCTATAACTGTGTTCAATAATATACAAAGCAGAACTGATTCTGTGTGCTCTGATAAGCAATACTGTGCCTCAGAATGGAGGTCTGCCAGTGCTTGAATAGGCTAGTTTTTGAACATTGATGGATTTCAATCTATCCCATATTGAAAGAGGAGAATTAATAGCTTCCGTTCAACAACGATATCTTCACAAAAGTAGAATATAGATAAGTAGCAATATCTTTCACACAGCTACTTTTCATGCTGACTGACATTATTTCTCTATCTACCTAATTAAGCATTGCAAAGTGAGCAAAACAAGATAAACACAGGCATTTTCATTTAATTGAACCCAGAGCTTACCATAAGAAAACAGTGAGATATACAGGTATTTTCTGAAATAGTAATATCCAATTAATTGAACTGTGTATAGACATGAAAAGGGTCAATCATGACAATTAGGCAGAGGATGTGGGTTATGTTCTTTTCATAAGAGGTCAGAAGGCAACACTTAGTTTTTCCTGGTAACGGATATCACTGTTCTCCCCCAGTTTCTGACTAATTTGGAAATATCTTGCAATGAGAATCTTAAAAAAGCTTACCCCTCAAGGACAGAAAGACTATTCTGGAAGAACCAGTGCATTGCACCATCCAAAATATTTCCATATCAGAAATCAGAAGGACAAACTACTGGGGGGAAAAAAATCACCAAAAAATTCCAAAAAAACAAAGCAACAATTACAAAACAAAACAAAAATCCCAAAACAACAACAACAACAACAAAAACACCCAAGCAAACAAAAACACAGGAAAAAAAACCACTAAGAAACAAAAAAAAAAACACCCAACCCAACAAAAAACTAAAACCCAAAAAGAAACAACACTCACTTCTGAAATACAGATAAATTATTGTAGAGTGTTTTAAAGACATCACCAGGACATAAACACATATATCTATGAACATACACATTATAAACAGTGAAACCACTTAAAATGTCAAGTTAAAATAGAAAAATGAGTTAATTGGATTCTCTTCAACAGTTCAGAGCTCCCACAGTTGGCTTTATGAACCTTGGGAAGGGGAGGGAGCAAAGAAATACAGAGCAATTCTCATTAACTATTTAAACAGGAGCTGATATGAGTGCTTTTCGTTGCACAGAATTATATGATTCACCCATCTTTCTTCTGCTTTTTACTCCTGTGTCCCTACCTGCCTCATGAAGCAGAGCAGTGATTCCTGCGTGGAAGAGCTCTCATCTGCAGTGCCAAGAGCAGTGAAACCTTGATCCATAACTGCTCCTGTGGAAGAAATAATAGATCATGGTGATGGCCCTTGGCTCTCTATGCTGCATGCCAACTGATTTATACCTGCTGTATCTTTCCTTTCACTGTGAGCAATGCCCAAGGCAAAAGGCATGAGGTGCAAGGTCTGGAGACAGAAAGGCAGTAAGGATCGGCTAGTGCAGTAAGAACATCCTAATGGCCCTCACTGACTTCACCAGGGACTTCCTTGTTCCCCTGTCTGTGGCCCAGGAGTCCTATTTCAGCTCAGGCTGGGCCCCCATTCAGTTCTTGGGCTGTGCTGCTACTGCCTCAAGACTAATGTCTGTCTTCTCCTGTTCCTGATTTGTTGGGTGGACTTCTTCGATAGAATTTGGACCTGACTTTCCCCTATGAATTTGTCTGAATGTCACTGGACTGCTGGTACAACCTATCCTTGCCAAGCAACCCTGCCCTCCTTGCTGTGTTCAGGTGCCACAGGGCTGAGCCTTTTCATGTTGAGGGCTCTGCCCTGATGCTGGTTGGGTTACTATGGGTCCTGGCTCATCCTCCTTATGGAACAGCCCTGATCCTGGAAGCTCTCAGGGGCTCAGAGCACATGGGATGTGGATACCCTGCGGCTGATGGGGATCTTTTTATACACTCAGTATGTCATTATCATTGAACATCAGAAAAAGGTTCTTTGCATACCAGCCTACTGAAAGCAGAATAAATGGGTGATAATAACAGCAGTGTAGCTGTGAAACATCATGTTGAGTTCCTCCTAGTTTATTCATGGTAAAAAAACAAGCCCTATATAGTCTCTAAAACTGCCATCTTTCTTATAAAAACAATATAACAGAGGTAGGACTTCCTTACTTCATGTCAGATAACCTTCTTAGAGAAAAGCACACGGGCAACCCAACTACCGAGTCTTAAGAGAGACTGGCATCATTCTCTTTCACAACAGACATCTGCCTTGAACAGGAGACTGGCTGATCTGATTGCAGCTGTTCTAATTGAAACTGCCCTCTGTGACTAAAGAAGAGAGAATGTCATGCCCTGGAGGACAGTGAGCCCCCTGAAGTTGGCTCACTATCTAACCCTCTCTGTGACTACACTTTGGGCCTGGCCTCCTCCAGGTGACTTCTGATGGTTTCACTCAATGCCACAGGCCAGTCAGAGCAATCACTAAATGCATTCACTAAAACTTCAATAGATTGTGTCTGCTTCTAAGCTGCAGGACACTGATGCTCTAATGAACAAGATTAAGTCTCATCACTTCTGTAGCAACTTCTTTTTTCCTGAACCCTTCTCTTTAGACTGTAACTGAAATGAAGTCCATGATCTTAAGTGTAAACCTAAAGGGCGGCATGACATCCCACCCATTTAAGAAAGGATCACCTATAGAAAGACCAGAAAGACAATGGCTTTCCTTCATTGCTACAAGGCCGTAGAAATTCTATCTACTTCTTGGTGTTTCCCTGGGACACTTCTGCATGAAAAGCACTACATAAGTTTAAAATATTGATACTGTAGATGAAGGAGACCAAATATATTTTTGTTCTTGTTTATAACATTAATTTAAACTCTTAAAATTCCATCTCAATTTCTATGTTGTTTTCCACCTTAATATGACTTGCACTTTTTGTACAAAGATTGCAAAAATCTATTCCATTTCAGCTATATGTTTATTATTTCATGCAGTCTTGTATCAACCTGTATAGGAACAAGATTATTATAGATTTAATCTGCATCATTCCTTTGCCTTATATTAAAACATAATTTCAAATAACATATTTTAAATGCATTTGGAAAAACAACCATCAGTCATTTGAAACTGAATCAGGGTTTTTTTCAGCCACCAGGAATCACACATAATATTGAGCAATATACTTGGTTCCCCAGGCCAGGAACAAATCATGAGAGGACAATATCCTCAAGAGCCCCATAGTCAGGAAAGTGGTTTCTTCATGTAGTCAGAACAATGAAACTTGGATATTCCCAACTAATGTTAAAATTACACTGTCAATGTTCTTAAATTTTAGTCTTATGTCAAACAAAATCCCAGATTTTAATCTATTTCTAGAGGATATGGGGGTTTTATTTATTTATTTTGCCTGCTTTGCACAATGCTAAAATCACACATAAAACATCAGTCAGAGAGGGAGATGGCAGAAATCCAAACCTAAGTTCTTGCTATGAGGAGAAATCATTGTGGCCCCATCTTCTAATTGCAGCTCTGTTTCATTTCCACTCTGAACTTTGAACAACCCTTACTGAAGGATTAGTTAAATCTGATTTAGAATGCTGCTTCTTTTGATCAAATGTAATTTGAAATCATGGAATTTCCTGAAGACAACTTTCTCCCAAACTTCTTCAGAATTCTGTCTTTAACATTCCATAAAATAGACTATTTTTACACTTATTTATCTGCAAAACAAAATACATCCTTGCTATATGATTACATAGTTTGTACAATCTGTATATAACTAGTCATTAAATCTACCAGATACTGTATGTACTTCTTTTACAAAGTACTGCACAATATGGCTTTGAAAACACATGGGTAGCAAAGAACTTAATATGAAAACTGTCAAAGACAGTTGCACAATTTGTTTGGAAGTACAAACCTCTTACACATGTTTTTTGTTTTGTTTGGGTTTTTTGTGGTTTTTTTTCCCCCACAAGGACTGAATATCAGTATCACGTGGCTTCTCCATCCAATCTAAGATGACAACACAGAAAACTGTATCTCACAGACTTCTCAAGGTGCTGGGAATTTGACACTCTTACCATAAGTATCTAAGCCGCATTAAATACTGCAGGCCTCTTACCTGACTCCCATCTAGGGAGTAAGAGACTCCCATCTAGAGAGTAAGGGTGTCTCTTAGTCTTATCACTTCTGATCGTCCTATGTAAATGTCTGGTATCCTGAAGAACTGAAATATCACTTAAATTTTACATGCTTAGGCATCTTAACTGCTCCTGAAGGGGGTTGGATTGAGCAGGACAGCCATGATTTTTACTGAAGTCTGGGTCAAGTGCCTTGGTTAATTAAAAAACTGATTCTTTTTTAATGAAGCATTCATTAAAAACGAACAGACCCCTGAGGGACACCATTCATCATCAGCATCCACCTGGACATAAGGCTGTTGACACAGTCAGGTCCCTCAGGGCTCTGTCTTGGGACCAGAGCTCTTTAATATCTTTATCAATGACAGACAGTGAGATCAAGTGCACCTTCAGCAAGTTTACAGATGACAACAAGCTGAGAGGTGCAGCTGACACACCACAAGAATGGGATGCCTTCCTGTGGGAGCCGTAAAAGCTTAAGGAGTGGGCCCATGAGAACCTCATGAAGTTCAAAATGTCCAAGTGTAAGGTGCTACGCCTGGGTCAGGGCAACCCCCAACATTGATACAGGCTGGGGGATGAACAGATCACTTGCATCAGTCTAAAACAGAGAACTGTTTTGTCTTTGTAAAATGGTTCCTAGTCCTGTTTCAATTTGTCCTTGGAAAGCTAAAGATCTGATTTCTTTCCGTTGTCTTCCTTTCCTGTGAAGCAAGCAAGCAGCTAATCAGCTGATTAGGTGTTTTTGTTTCCTTGTTTTATCGTGAAGGTATAACTTAATTTCTGGAAGAACTGCCCTGCTAGAGGGGTGAAAGTGAGAAAAGACATAGCAACTTCTTTCTAACTAAAGATACACAAGATTTTTTTTTAAATGTTCTTACTAGCAGTACAGGGTAATATTTTGCTTAGTTCATTTGGATATAAAAGTGTAAAATTTAGGATCATAAGTAATTTGCTACTAGTACAAAAAAAACTCCACCTTACAACACGCTAAATTACATCCTTTCCTCTTTCACTGGAATTAATGAAACATGAATATTTGTTTTTATATAAATACCAGTGTGAAAATTAATAACTTCTTAATTTAACATTATTTTTAGGGCAGTTTTATTGGTATTCACAGTGGAACCTCAGCTCAGAACCTGTGCAGTTATAAAGCAACACTAAAAATGTAATGTAGTCTCCAGAATTCTCATGGAGGGATTAGCCTAGATTTACTGTAGCTGACAACTCAGTTTGCCACATAGTTTGTAGAATTAATTTTCTTTTTCAGCTATAAAGAATTCTGCTGATCAAGACTGTCTGTGTGGTTTATAGCTAACAACTTATAACAACTGTTTCCATGTTTCAATATGTGATATGTAATAAAGGTCCAAGATCACTCGGCTAGTGCACATAATTTTAGATCTTTTAATCCCATTCATCTTTTTACGAGTGTCTCTCTTGAGTAAGAGAGATATTTTGGCACTCAAGTCTTCTGACTTTTATTTTACTGGGGATTTAATGAATACTTTCCCAAACTGAAATAACAAACAGTAAGTTTTTTATATTATTGCTTAAAACTTCTCTGGTTTCATAAAATCTGATGTCTAGAATTACCACCCATTTAAAAACAATATTTAAATTAGGTATTCCTCCTCAGTAGATGACCACACAGAACCCAAATCATAGGAAAGCAATGCAGGACACTCCTCCTTTTTCAAGATGAGATAGCTTAGTGTTTGCTTTACTGGAACACTTAAAGACACATATCTGCACAAATAACAGCTTGTTTCTTGAATATGAGGTAACATCTGAGCACCTCTGGTAATTTATATCAGATCTGATCTCCTATCTAAATGCTATATTCTATACAGGAAATGGTGACCTCATAGAAAATGCAAAACTATGCATCTTTAGCCACTGCTTTTCAAATGCTCTTATTTTCCTCCATTACTAATAATCTTTAAACAAAAAAATTAAGCAGGGTAAACCGTATTGCTCAGCCTTCCTGCCAACAAGTATTTTTTTCTTTCCCTATGCCAGACTTTCCCAGCAAGCATTACCTACACCTTAAAAGAAGAGATTAATGTTTTCACTCATTCATATGCTTAAGGGATTGGTTCAGGCAGCTACAAGAACCCAAAGCCTGATTTACTTCAACACACCGCATTATCTGTGGGAATTCCTGGGCTTCTTTTGACTCCCTGTACATTGAGTTTGTTTACCATCCTCCTCTCCATGACCACATACAACTATTGATGTCACCGTCATGCAAACCTCCCACTCACTTCATCATTTAGCTTTCTCATCTGAGGAGATGCAGATGTTTTTCCATAAAGAATTTCTGGAGAAATTTCCACAGTTCTAAAATGCTACTGCAGAGAGCACCTCAAGCTCTCAATCTTCCTGTTTAAAATTTTATTTGCTCTTTAGTTTGTGTCAGAATTGCTGATCTTTCCACCCTGTAGAATAATTGGTCTCACCAGTGACTGCAGAAAGCTGAGCTTGGCAGGGTTTTCCCAGACTTTCGTTAACTTGTGGCTATCAGTAAGCAGGTGTTTACATACCATTTAGTGTGAAGCTTTCCACTGACCCTGGTTTGAGTTCAGTCTTAAAGTATATGGTAAGGGGAACCGTCAGAGAACTCTCTGCCTAAATGAAGATTTTATTTAGCAATAAATTGTTTTTTGTTCTTGTATCTATTGGAACAGTGTAGTTATCAAAAAAAATATACAGTTTATGCTTATATCTTATGTGTGCAGATGCCTTGTTTCAACATCGTTATGTTCTTTTTGTATGTTTTATAACACTACTATAAAACAAACATCCTTCATATCAAGTAAGGCTTTTATTGATGGCAAGAAGAATACAAAATCCCATGATTTTCATCTTTATGAGAATCATTGTAATAAAATAAAAATTAAAAAAAGAGATAATAAGGAAAATGTTTATTAAAATGTACAATGCGAACAGCTTTGTGTTTCAGATTCATGGGTAACATTTTACCTAAAAAGTTCTATTTCCCACCCTTGCCAGATTTCAGCTCTAGTGCATGTTTATCCATAATCACAATGAAATATCTATTTTTTAATAGTTGAAATTAGGCTTTATAACAAGTGATTGAGAACTTCCTAGGGATCTTAGATGCAGCATAGTATTAATGTTGTTTTGTTTTCTGATACTTTATGCAAGAATTCTAAATTCTACTGATTTATTCAAGATATTATAACTGAAATGTTTAACATTTGTCACATGGAGTCTGACATTACTTTTGATGATCAAACTGTCATTGATTTGTGAAGGCAGAGGATTTGATACATTAGGTATTCAAATAAATGTTCTTTCTAAATGAAAAAGCATGGCTGCTCCAAAAGATTCTGCTTATCGTAATGTTGCCTTTTTGTTGCATTGCGCTGTTTAGCAAAAGTCCAAGCTGGGACCCCTCACTTTTAATAAGGATGCCTTTGAGAAAATGAATTAAGTCTCAGACAGAAAAGGTAGGTGAACTTTCCTATCTGTGGGTGGTGCAGTAATTAAAAGTCAGGGAAACTGCACTTTCTGACAGTTCATTAGACAAAACAGTATGTGGAAAATGTTTTGTCAGGTCTAATTGCTACAGCTGCTTGGATTTCTCTGTTATACTGCGATATCAGCTATTCATAAACCAGCAGGAGGAATTAATCTGCAGAAAAATGCAGTTTCTGTATTACATCTGTCCTTCTATGGGATCAATGCCCCCAGTCTTTAACTAAAAACTTAACTATGAGACATGGCAAATATAACAGTAGAAAATCTATATCTCTGCATAGTGTTAGAATTAGCGAGTTGAGCTGGCAACATCACTTAGGAGTGTAATGCTGTCTGAGTGGGATTATATTTGTGTTGTCTATCAAAATAATTTTTACATATACATTACTAAGTAGTTCCAGATGTGGAGTTTGAACTAGAGCTACTGGTGCTGGAGCCTTCTTTTTTCATCTCACAGTATGTAGGGAAACTGGCTTCAGTATGTAGGTGAGTGATCTTACAGCGTAACAACAGAAATATATGACACTGGTTTTCTGTACATTCATTCATATTTTCCATTATAGAGAATGTTCGGATGCAATGCAATTTTTTTGCAATAAAATAAGAGGCAGCTTTTGGGCATAAGATGATTTTAGTTCAGCCATTTTCAGCGTATCACATTGTGTCCTAGCTAAAGACTTCATGGGTAGTTCATGGATTCATGATTGAATCCACTTCATGGATTGACATGAGATCAGCTGAAATCATAGTATAATTCATGTCTGAAAAACTGATTTCTGCTTTCTAGTAGAGGCTTCATAGTTTGAAATAGTCCCAACCTGTAAACTTTTGTCATGTATTTATCATTATTAGTATTAGTAGATTCGTATCTTTTGGTGGAACTTCTTTTAAACCAAGTAATTATTCAATTCTCATTGAATATTAAATTATCTACATTCATCAGTGACTAAGGACTACTGGGAGATCCATACAATGTCTTATCTACCTCAGTCTTTAGGATATAAATGTGAGTTTAAATGTTGTGTCAATTCTGCCTCACATTGAGGATACTCCCATAAGGGTCAACTCCATCTTAATAAGTCCAGTCTATCTGTGCATGCCGAACCTGGTGGCAGAAGAGATAACTTGATACTATATAGTGACTTAGCAGCAAATCACAAGTAATACTATACTTTAAGAACTAGTAATCGACACCCAGCACTTGGCAGCAATGACTAGGAACTGAAGAGGTGGTCTACACCTTTTCTCTCCCATTATTGGTTACTTGATTTCCAAGGCAGCTATTTGACATGGTTCTACCTTAAATTTGTCTCTAGTACCTCTATTTTGACTATTACACCCTAATAAACAGAAGTCATCTATCTCTGTGGATGTCAGAGAATAGTACACAGGGGTGCAACTTATTAATTTCAGTGATTCTTCACTCTTCTGTGTTTATTTTAAAGTTTTCTCTCTATCCTGTCAACATCCAGAAGTGAAATCACATTTTTTTAGTATTATTGATTCTTCATAAAAAATCAATAGATTGTGTTAGTACCTGCCACAATGCTTAGATGGAGGGTTGTGACTTGTGAATTGCAAGTATGAGTTTAAAATTCTTGACAAGGTGGCCATTTAACCTTTTTGTTTACTCCTAATTTTACTGCAGGACCCTCCAAGGCTATATTTACCTCAAAGACAAATGAAGGCTTTGAACATATCAGCAGGAGGAATTAAACAACCCTGTACCAAAGGAGCAGGGAGAGGGATTTTGAAAGGCTTTCAGGTTTAGGGTGAGACCCAGACTACTGTGCCCAACCTGCCACTCACATTCTCATCACAGTGCCAAGGTCAATCACTCTGACCAGGATAATGTGGTGCACAACTGCACTTTACTTTTAACACTGTTGGAGGTGAACATTTTTACTCTTTGTGAGTTTTCTTTGAAAGTACCCGTGCTTTCAATGTACCACTTGGTGGTGAAATTTTGTGAGATTTATGCTGGCATTCATTCTTTCTTTACTCTTTCCTTTTTTTTTTCCCTTTTCCTTTTTCCCAGAGCCGGAAACAATGCATGATCGGTAGGCTGAAAGATCTAAATCCTCATTTTATCTAAGTACCTGGCAACACCATTCAATGCCTCCTGCAGGTTTCAAGGGTACTGATACTTTTAGTACCTTAAAAAAATAAGAAGGAAAAAGCATTGTTAGCAGCAAAAGCATTTGCTGATGCAAAATTAGTGTCTTGATAAAAAAAAACGCAAGAAATGTAAATGTACCCAGGTTTTGAAACTGGATCTGCAGAGACTGATTCAGACACCAAGTTTCAAAGACGTGTCTGACTTTAGAGGCATGACTGGAGTGGAAAAATGCAGAGTGTAAGTGCAAGTGCATGGATCCCATTTACATCTGCTGGAGTTACATTTGGCTGTGAGTGCTCTAGACGGAAGCTGTGCTAGGTTTTGTAACTGTGAAATGTACAGACAACTTCGATTGTGACACTTAGGTACTACTGTAATAATAAATATACAAGAATTACAAATATAATGCTGAAAATAATATATATATATATATATATATATATACAGGTTATAATTTCTTACAAACTCCCTTGCCCTCTTATGTTTCTTTTAGAGAATCACAGAATGCTTTGGGTTGGAAGGGACCTTAATGGTGATCTTGTTCCAACTCCCCTGCCATGGGCAGGGACACCTTCCACGACATCAGGTTGCTCATGCCCTCATCCAACCTGGCCTTGAGCACTTACAGGGATGGGACATTCACAACTTCTGTGGCCTACCTGTTCCAGTGTCTCACCATGCTCAGAGTAAAGAAATTCTCCTAATTAGGGAGCAATCCTCCTAATATTTTATCTAAACCTGCCTTCTTTCAATTTAAAGCCATTCTATTCTCCCTTGTTCTATCACTACATGACCTTGTAAAAGAGTTCCTCTCTGGCTCTCTTGTAGGCCCCCTTCAGGTACTGAAAGGCCACTAAAAGGCCACCAGTCTGAACAATGCCAAGCGTCTCAGCCGATCTTCACAGGAGAGGTGCTCCAGCCCTTTAATCATCTTCATGACCCTCCTCTTGACTGGCTCCAACATGCACATGTCTTTCTTGTTCTGAGGACCTCAGAGATGGACACAAATATTAAAATTGTGAAATTAATAAGTTATTATTGCATTAATAATTGAATTATTTTTTGAAAAATTAACCATAACTGTCGATTTCTTTTCTAGAAAAAACAAAAATGGAACAAAATTGAAGTGCCTGGAACATTTAGACAGGGCAGGAGGAACCACTGTGGCACAACCCTGTGAAAATCTGATCTAGGGGATCTCAATACACTATACAAGAAATAAATTATCTCACATCTGTTTAAGCTGAAGGAAACTGCTATCAGAAATGGACATTTTGCATTAGGCTCTAGATAAATGATACACTTTGGGTCAAATGTAAGTAGCAGATAAGACTTAACTTAAAAAGACCAAAAGACTCAGCAGATACCCTGAAGTACAGTTTCCTCCTTACATTTACAGAGAGGTGTGTTCTTAATTTTTTTCATTCTGTCAAAAAGAATATTTTTTTTTTCAACTTGGTCATGCAATTATGAAATCTCTAGAAAAAATACAATCAATTTACTCTATGAAATAAATAACCTTCATGGAAGACCACTGAGAAAATTACTTCTTCTTAATATTTATAGTAGTTTAATTTCCTCTTTTATATAAACTCAGTGGTCAGTGTAGATGAGATATTTCACCACAGAGCACTTCTGAAATCAGTTTTATTATTTTAAACTTTCTTTTTCATTTCATTTGGAAAATTTCCTTCACTGCTCATGATTTTCATCCCTCTCCCTTTTTTTGGATGTCTGAGCTGTGTTTTTCTAGCAACTAGTGATTTGAACATTTTTGAGCATGTCTAGCTTAAGAACATTTGTTTTCCTAATTGGGGTGATTGGTGACTTCAAAAAGAGGCTAACTGGAAAAGTAATTGAAATTACAGTTCATTGGTGAGAATAAAATTTTTATAACACTATTAACTTGATAAACTGTTTTGTGAAGTGACCACTCTGGCCAACATCACTTTGGTGTAGGAGCTGGGAATTTAAAGAGATGTCTTGCCACAGGATTCCAAATCAAAACAGAAACAACTCCCGTGCCAAATGAGTTGAACCAGAACTTATTCTTCAGAGGGGCTTCTGTCCAGGTCTTAATATCATTGTTCAAATGTCACATTTGCTTAACCCAACAGCTCCCAAAACAATAGGTTTTTTTTGGGGGGGTGACGTAATTTGTTTTTGGTTGGTTGGTTGGTTGGTTTGGTTGGGACTTTTTTTTCCCATGCCTTGCTTTACCTCTCAATTTATGAAACTGA
>JAWWEW010000001.1:96766214-96859900 GCA_035583185.1 Anabacerthia variegaticeps
TTGGTTGGTTGGTTGGTTGGTTTGGTTGGGACTTTTTTTTCCCATGCCTTGCTTTACCTCTCAATTTATGAAACTGATGATTCTTAGAAACACACGTCTAGTACAGCGTATTGACTGCTCAGATGAAGGTAAATCTTAACACTTTCCTACACATATTCAGATTCATTTAACATTTCACAGGTTACAAAATAAACATATTCATAATGATACAGAATTTAGTTTCTGTCAAAATCTAGTGGGAGTTGTTCCAGAGTCTCTAGATGATAATCAGTCCTACCTACCACCCATTCAATGATTACCATTCATTGTGACATGATTATAGGTCTAGAGCTCTAACAGCCAAAAAGCAGGTGTCTCTCCTTTTCCCTTCATACTGGGAAAAAAGTGCTCATTTGTGCTTCAAGCACAAATAAAAGGAAAGAAAAAAAAAATTAATTAAAAAAAATTATTTTGAAAGGAATTATTTTTTCTTTTTCTTTTCCTTTTTTTTTTTTTTCCCCAAATATTATATCCTTCTTTAACATACTTGGTTTTGACCTGATCAGGTCTGACTGTTCCAAAATCACTGCTTTATTATACTGTCCCATATAATTTTCCAACTAGTCAAGCATTTTGCTTTTAGAATGGATTAAAATCTAACTGGTAGTCATACACATGTCAATCAAAAATTTCAAATTGAACAAGCAGATCACTGTTAGTGAATAGCATGTAACAAATATGAAATTGCTTTTGGCAAAGATTTTCAAAAATAAGTGCCTCAAATTTCATCTGAAGTACATATGCAGATGCCTAGATAAGGAAATACAAAACCAAAAGCAATGCTGTCATTATCTAGTCTGTTTTGGTGTTAAATTGTAACTTTTTCCATTGTTCTTTCAGTGACTCATGTTCCAGGTTCATTAGATGCCAGGTAAGCTTCAGTTTCTACTAATTAATATGAAAAACGTTTTTATTTTTTTCAATGGTTTTGAATGCCACCCTCCTAGATGACATCACGTATAATATGAATTACATGAAAATGGAGAGCATTGTTAACTGAAGGAAGGATGGAGGGCAGTGTTAAACAGTGGGGCAGCACTACTGTGCAAGAGGTAGACACATGGTAGATAGTGAACATGGTAACTTATTTAAACGACTCAGTACTTTCAGACTGTCTTTTCCCATTCTTTTGCTTTTTATCCTTGTTGGCCATGTTGACTGAAAACGTTGGTGAAAGGCAACTTCAACAGCAAGTCAGCTACTTATTGAAAGAATGGAGAGCTGGAGATTTGGTATACACATTCATGAAAGTGGAATTGCACTGTGTCCTGGAAGGAACTTTTTTAATCCTTGACTTCATGTAGAGCAGAATTAGAAGCAGAAATGACATTAAATAATTGACAAGTCTGGAGACAGAGGTTTGGATGATTTTTGACTCATTGGAGGAAATTAAGAAAGGTAATCAGCAAGGCACCATGAAAGAAACACTTTATAAGACTGCACTCAGCTGATGTTGGATAATTTTATGCAACTTCACAAAGCTTTAATCACAATTGTGTTTTGAATACACAAGAATGGGTAAAGTGACTCCTAAGCTGGAAAAAAAAAAGGAAAAAAAAAAAAAAAAGACAGGATATGGAGCAGAAAAAGCAAGCACTTTATTAAACATGATGAAGAGTTGGCAGAATTCCGATAATTATATATGTTCTGCGTGAGCACAACAAAAATCAGCATTAAAATTTAACTGTTTATAGAAAAGAAATCAAAGTCATCAGCTAATAATAATTCTTTGATATATCTTTTTAAAAGTTTTCTTTTTTCTAAAATACGTTATTTCGATCTCTAACAAATAGAATTTTTTTTTTAGAGAAATATCAATTTACAGTTAATTATAATATTAAATTAAAATTCTCTCAAGAAATAATGGCTTGGCTAATTTTATTCTTAATATTATATAGTATACTGCTTCTATCCGTATATGGTAATAATAAGAATAGTAGCAAAATGACAGTTTAACAATATCCTTCAACTAAAGTAACATCTTAGTTATTCTTTTTATTATGCATGAGAAGGCAATGCCCTTGTAAACTGAGTTGATTTGGATTTGGAAAAATGATGGGCAATACTTTTGCATGCCCATGCAATGAATATTCTTCCTTTTCCCAAAGTTTTAGGATTTATTACCTCCCAATTATCTTGTATTAGTAATTCTCTGCAAATTCCTTGTCTCCTACTGAGCATGAAGACATAGAATCTGTGCAGCATTATAATCCACCGTACTTCTGAATCCTTTTTCTAAATTGTCCTTAAATCAAAATGTGAAAATGATATTTATATACAGATTACAAATTTTAATGGAATATGTTGGTTCTGGCTGTAAGATTCCAAATAGTTCACATGGACTTAATCAGTGTTCAGTTATTTCTGTATCTATGTCCAGTATTTTGTCTCTAGATACTCTTAAACAGTTTAACATTGTTGGGAAAATATTTTATTTTCCTTTCATAACTTGGCTGGATAATCAAATTCTTAGCCAAGAACGATACAAAAACCTCCAACTGTTTCTGTCCAGTTTGTAATTGTTTAATTTGTTGCATTTTAAGAACACCGATTAGCAGTCCTTTGTTTTTCATTAGCCCCCAACCTAGATGGTTCAAACACAAGGATATTGATGCAAAACAGTGACACATCCCTGCAGTGGGAGAGTGGAAAACCAATTTCCTACCCCAGCCCAGCAGGGGTTCTTCAGCAGCCAGCACTGTGCATGTAGTAATGATGTGCTCTGTAAACAAATCCAGTTTTCAGAGCTTGCCCTCTTCAGCTGCCTGGTTGATTCAAGGGAAATATTTCTTCTCTTTGCCTTTGCTCAAACTGATCAGGGTTCTTATTCTTATATAATGGAGCGAAATGTAAAAGTACAACTTGTTTATCTTTCCACTGGGAAAGAGTATCTGGACTGCTCTTCTCCTTGTGTTTATCAGGGGTGCAACCATTACCACATCAGATTATAGGTCCATCTAGCTTAGTCCCTGATGATACCTGACATCAAATGCTTGGGGAAGAGTGAATGGCTTCAAGAAGTATATAGGAATAATTTCTCAGGTTTCTTTCAGTCTACAGCAATTTGACAGTCAGGATTTCTTTCTGAAAGAGAAAGTGCATTCTTCCATTTAATGGCCTTTTTAGAGATTTCTCTCTTCTTTTCTTCAAATCACTTTTTTTTTTCTTAAAGTGATATACACAATAGCCACAATGCTGTGGGACAGAAAGCTTTAAGGTATAATGGCTTGTTAAGTGAAAAACTACTTAATTTTATTTTTTTTTTTTTTTTGGACTAGCTCAATTTCATACTTTCGTGTATTTGAGCCAATGAGGAACAATTACTTGTCAAAAAATATCCATTCCCTTAGGCTCTCCTCACATATTATGTGCTCCAGTCTCCAGCAATGTTAACAGGCCTTCACTGGACCTTCTCTAGTTTATCAAAGACTCTTTCGCATGTTGAGGCCCCAAACTCAACAAGTTATTCACATGCAATCTTATAATTGCCAAGTAGAGAACATCGGACACTTGGGGCATAGCAAAAGTGTTGAAAAGCTGTTAAAAATTCAGCACCCTTCAGGAAGTCACAGATGAAGAACAGATACACATGGGCTGCTAAGCCTATATTGCTAACAGAAAGAAGGACAAGCTGCTATCCAAAAATCAAAGGCATAATTAATTTACAATCATAGTGCTGTGAGCTAACTTGCTCTGGAGCACATAATTTAGCCTCTGGCTAAGTCTATTTGGTGGCTTTGTGGCCCTAAACCTAAATTTCTGTTTAGTGTAGTTTTTCATTTCTAAGTACCCTAAGTCATTTTGAGGTTTTGCTACAGCCCTCTGGAGTGGTGTTTTGATAACAGAAAAAGTGGGTTTGTATATAAATGACATTAAAGCCCCTGTTTTATAATGGTCTAGAACTTCTCTCTTACAGTAATTAAATTAAAGCTTTTTCTAGTGGTTAGAGGCGAACAAAACAATTTTACTCACAGTTTCTTACAGATATGTAAGAACTCACTGAGCTAACTTGAAGTGGCAGATACCTTATTTCTCACTGCACATGAATGCATCAAATTTCTCATGTAAATTGCTGTTTAGGCAATATTTTAAGAATTTAGAATATGTATGGTAAGTTAGCAATAATATTGCTGATAAGCATATTTAATCAAAACTATAAAGTCCTGCTTCAATTTTGTTTATTGCATTGTCAATAACAATTTTTAGCTAAATGACTTCTCTTACAAAAAATGGTTATTTCTCAGCCTTTGCTCGGGAATAAGATGAACTTCTATAATTGTCTCACAGATCATAGGCAATGATTTTAGAAAAGAAATTGACAGATTTAATTTTATAATTTTCTTTTAAAACAATTCAGTCTTACCACACCAGTGTATGCAATTTAGTATAAATCAACAAGTGTTGAAATTGATGGGAATGGACACCTTTGTAGTCCTACTGTTTTGTGGATTATCAGCCCCGTATGCATGTACTTTTAGGCTGTACTCATTTCCTTTTTCAGTTTTGACATCTATGCACTCAACATTACTTTTCCAAAAGGAAGAAGTCTGTTGGCCAGGTGTTTTTCATGCTGACCAGCCTACTGTTCATTGACCCTAAAGAAGCTGGGAGAAGTTATTGTTTAAAGGTTTCTTTTTCACATTGATAATGTAGCTTCTGTTCTGTACATTTTTGTTTTGTCCAATCTGTGTTCTAATTTTGTAAAATTTTGGAACTGAATTCACCAGGGTTAGGACAGTCCAAGTTTACAATAAAGCAGCAGTTTGGGAGGGTGGGATTCTGCAAGAACCTTTGCTCGTCCCAGTGGTTTTACAGAGACTATTAATTCAAATTCAGCGCCTACCACGCAGGTCTTCAAATGCCTTATTTTTTTTCAAAAAGAGTGTCAAACAGATGCTCAAACTGTACCTACACAGTCTAACACATTTTTTTTGTTTCAGCTACTTATTTTCAACATGCCCGTAGTTTTGACAATATTTGTCCAAACATTTGTGCAGAAACTGACTGTGTTCACTGTGCTGGAACAACTCCACTTCTCTAACATACCAAAATTTTCTGTTGTAAAAGCAATGATTGTCTGCACATAAAAATATTGTGATTTGTTCTCAAAGTAATGAGATGGAATATAAAAGGAACATCTTTAACTTGCTTATATGTAGTCTTCCCTTCCCCTGTAGTAAATTTCTGTCAGGAAGTTTAAAAGTTTATCCTTGAAAGGCTAAAAGAATTGGGATTATTCATCTCAGAAAAAAGACTTTGACAGCCTTCCAGCACTGAAGGAAAGCCTACAAGAAAGATGGGGAGAGACTATTTGCAAGCATATGTAGTGACAGGACAAGGGAGGATGGCTTCAAGCTGATAGAGAGTAGGTTTAGGTTAGGTATTACAAATAAATTCTTTATATGAAGTTGGTGAGGCACTGGAACAGGTTGCCAAAAGAAGGTGTACACTCCCTGCAAGTGTTCAAAGCCAGATTGGACAGAGCTCTGAGCAACCTGGTCTAGTGAAAGGTATCCGTGTCCATGGCAGAGGATTAGAATGAGATGCTCTTCAAGGTCCTTTCCATCCCAAAGCATTCTATGATTCTGTGAATACAAAATTCTTCACTCTGGTCAGATGAGGAGAGAAAATGGGGGCAAGAAAAAACTATATGCCAGATGTCAATAATTATGCCTCGTTTTCTAAAGGAAGAAGCTTAGATGTGATGATTAAGAGGAGGTGGTAATTTCTTTGCCTAAGATTAAGCATTATCCGATGCAGAATGCCACAAAACTCCATCAACACATTTTTGATATTGCCATACTTTGTTGCACATCTGAAACAACATCTACTTGCAAATTGTCAAATAAAATGAAAACAGATTTTATCTCTGAGTATTTAACTTTTTTGCTCACTTAATAAAAAGGATCTTATGATTTATTTGCAATTCAGATAGCAAATTGTTACATGTCCTCATTATTTTTCTTTTTTAATTGATTTTAGTGTCAGTTCTCAGTTTAATATGAGGGGGGGGAAAAGAAACAAAAAGAAACAAAACAAAACAAAAAGAAAACAAAAAGGAAAAAAAGAAAACCCCCTGGATTTCTAAATGCAAAACTGTACTTTGCTCCTTATCCATTTCAATGCACTCCATCCTATTAGAACAGGCAGTGAATTCTCAGTATTAGCCAATAATAAAAGAGCAGTGACTTCAGAATGTCATGGAATTCCGTACCTATTAAAGGCTTCATGTTTTCTTTAAATACTTTCAGGTTACAGTTGCAAATGTAGATCTTCAGGCAATACCAATAGTGCCAGGGGCAACTTAGTACGCTCTGACATTTGTACCAAGGAGGAAGACAGTGACTGTCAGGTGTTTAAAATCTTAGATCAGGTAGTCTCTTCATAAAGTTATTTGCGGTCAGGACCTGATGATGAGTCCCAGAATTCATTAAAAACCAGTAAAATTCACTTCTTAGAACCAAAGACATTTCCTAGACTTCGGGCTTGAGATAAGCCAAAAGAACATTATATTTCATATAAGGTCAAAAGTTTTTTCAAGAGTATGGGCAGGTTCGTTCATACAAAAAAATCAGAAAAGTAATAAAAAATATTCAAAACAATTGTTTTTAGGGAATAACTATTAAAGAAAAATAATAGTAAATTTTAATGTTTGATAAAAAAATAAATGCATCCCACAAGAAAACCCATCAGAAGTAGAAATAGAGCTGTTGATGAAAATCAAGTACTGTATTTTCATCTGATGTTCATCCTCTCTCTGCTATGAAAACACACTGTCTAGAAGCTAAATTCTATGGTGGTTAATTATATATTAAAAATATTGTCTGGGAGAACATATTGCAACTTGACACACTTATTTGTGACCTAAATTTGTACCCACTTTTTTTGATTAATAAATAATAACTCAGAAAATCTTGCAAGTGAAGATTGTAAATTAAGAAAAAAAATCTGTATTTTGCACACTGATGATTCACATTTGCTTTTCTTTCACTTGGGAATAAGAGTTGAAATTTTTAAATGCAAAATAAACCCGATAGTTTTTACAAAGGATTTCACTTAATGAATAATTATCCACTTCTTTTCTGCTATTGTATACAAAAAAATATCAATTTCATTCTCTTCGATACATCCTGAATATCTATGGGCATTATTTTACTATGCATATTTCATTAGTAACATTTTTGCCTGAGATTGATTAGACACTTTGAAATAGGGTGTAGTTCTGGGCTAACAATAATTTTATCTCTGCCAGTACAAGTGTTTGTTATGTATATGTTGAAAATTGATAAAAATGTTTTCACTGAGATCATGCTTAATATTTTGCTTGAGGCCTTGCTCCACTTTGTGACCCCTCAGAGCTGCATAGAGATCCAAGAGAAGAAGAGCAGACAATACATTCATTTTAGCTGACCAAGTGACAGCAAGAGGAAAAGACAGCCAGCCTGGGGCCACCAAGCATCCAAACCCCATCTTATTTAAGATAGCTGGGGAAAACATGTCAATCCATCACATCAGCCCAGCAGGAGCATTTTACAACTGCGAAGAAGGGAATTATTCCACTGAGTAAGTTTCTGAAAGTTTCAGCCAGGTACTTATTTTATTGACTCTCTGCCAAGTTACAGAAGATGAATAACTGTGTTGGTTATATAGCCATTAAGTAAAAGTAGTAGTTAACTAGAACTGTTAAACAACCAGTATTAATAGGATATTTTTAATATTGGCTAGAAACAGACAACAGTTCTTATCCAAAATTTATGGTGCTGATTTTTTTCCCTCCATTTCCTGCAGGAGGTTTTCTAAAGAGGCCCTTGCAGTTTGCTGTTGCCTTTTTAAACTCCTTCTCAAGAAATATTTGCAAGAGGATAAAAAAATTCAAAAGCTGCTACTGCACTGTATTGAAAGCCAAAATGAGAGAACCAAACAATGTGCCTGGGCCCCTGGAAAGGAAAGTGGAAGAAGTTTTAAAAAGAAATCAGCAGTAGTGATTTGAACTGTGAATTATGCTGTCAATAGTGTTCCCTAGATATAAGTTCTAAATGCATTCTTCATTGCTGCCTAGTTCTCTTTTTCTTATTTTCTTAGCTTCAGAAAAAGCCTATAAAAGCTTACTGATACCTAAAAAATCCAATTTAATTCCAGTACTTAATCACAGGAAGGGAAAACTTTACACTGAAGTTGGCAGAAATCTGTGGATCATCATCTGACAAAGTAAGGAAAGAGAGGAGAAACTTCAGAGCAGAAGACCTGGAGGCCCTCTTGTAATTTTTTACTATGAGAAAAGATGATGTTCATCACTAGTGTCATCCAAATTCCACGATTCATCAACAATCACAGCATAGATCAGACAAATCACCTTAGCTGATTGTTTGCTTTCACTCATGTGATGAACACTCAAGCACTTAGGACTCAATGACTTAACGAGGCACCCTGTAACAAATCCTCTCTCTGTAACAGGAACAGAATCTCAAAAAGTCTATTCTTGAGATGTAGTTACAGAGAGGTGTGAGAGCTCGAATCTCTCTTTTGCATGAGATGTACCCATGCAAACAGAAGTACCCATGCTCAAACACTGCTATTTTTCAGGGTTTGTATTGGAAAGACCTACCTTAAGGTCACTGAAACAAATCTTGTTATCATCCGTTCAAAAAGAAACTAATTTGCAACAAAATTCACAAGTCTAAACCTAAAGAAAAAGTCATGGCTTTTTCTTTGACATAAACCAGCCAAACTAGTTTTACACTTTTATTTCATACAAGCAAAACAGTCAGAGCTCACATCTACCAAAGTCCTCACACATGAAATACACATCTGTCCCAAACAGTCATTTACAGTGCATTCTTTTGCGTGTTTTATAGACTTTGGTTTCAGAAATTAAATAACATAATGTCAGGTTCACATTGAAATAAAACTCACATTCCTTAGTGACTAACGTATTTAATTGCCTTCAGAACAAACACGATGAATGTTTAAAAACATCCTTTCATTTTAAATGAAGAAGTGGATTAAGGCTAATTGGAGTCTTATCAACCAAATATTATCTATACATGAGAGACTGACTCTCTCTTCCTTCAACAGTTTTTGCTTTAAGTTAGATAATCCCTAAAACTAGTCTTCCCTTCACCAAATCTCAAATCCCTCTGTTCTATTTTTCAGCCATTTCCAAAGACTTTAGCCCAGCTATTCTGAGCCCATGCTTGCAAGGTAAAAAACAGCACAGTTAATATAATGAGAGGCACCATAAAGTTTGATCAAAAGCGTTTGCTAAATATATATCAAATGTGTACTTTCAGTATAAAATTTAATTGCTGTTAATTCAAATATTTGTATCTCAGTTCCAGAAATGAAATGTAATTTATCAGAACCAATTACTGTCTAATAAATAGAAAAAGTTCTATAGATTAGCAGTTTAAAATCTTAAATGATTGGGGAGGGGCTTTAATTGAAGTTCTTTTATAATTTTAAATTAGAAGTTTTTACATATTGAGAGTTGTACTCCTTCATGCTTCATTTCGAAAATGTCCTGACAGCCCTGAATTTATTTTTCTTTAATTTTTTCTTATTTGCAATAAGAAATTGGGTAAGTCAAACTCTTTCATACAAACTCTTTCAGGGTCATTGATTAACCACTTTGCAACTAGAAATATTTTGTCAAAAGATCTTGTTCAGACACACTAAGGACAATGACCAAATCTTTACCTTCATCTTTTAGTCCTAAGGAGTTTAAAAACAATTTATATTTCAGTCAGATTTATATTCGAATATATTCCATTATTCCATTTTATTCAAAGTCATACTTTGAAAATGCTTTTTTATTAGCTCCTAGCTGTTTTTCTGGTTTGTTTTTGGTTGGGTTTCTTTGTTGTTGGTTTTTGTTTGTGGTTTGGTTTTTTTGGGGGAGGAGTTGATCTTCTCCTTCTTGTTTTTCTCTCTCATATGTCTTTTTATTTTAAATTTTATTTGGAGTGGATGGTACCAGAAAGAAGTGAAAGTGAACATTTTATCCTAGGAATTACACTAAAGTGTCATCCCAAGTCACGACATTGTTTCCAAGTCTCACAGAACTCTGCAGATGTTTTACATACAGATAAAATACTGCATTAAGTTTTCTAATACTTTTCCACTGTGTTAAACTCATTCCAAGTCTTTGGGTTCATCAGATCATTAACACTCTGAAACATCCTGCAAAAAATAACTTCTGCTGTTAATGCTCTGTGCTTCAGCTACCAGGGTAAACCCCATCTCCAAACATTGCTGCAACTACAAATTAGTAAGTATGTATATTTTACCTGTACAAAAATGCTGCTTAATGTCCCCTGCGAAGGAGACATATAAAGCAAACATAAATGCAGTCAGAAATATTGGGACTCTTATTATTTTTCTTTTCTTCAGCCCACGAACTATAATTAAGGAAATATATGCAAGTGGGGAAGAATACCATGTGTGCTAAAAGCTCCCAACTTCTCGTTTCCTTAGAATTCAAGTGATCACCTTCAAGGATGATAATTTGGTCAGGAAGTGCCATGGTTAGAGGGTCTGTTATACACACTCAATCATCATCAGAAAAAAACAGACAGAACATCTAAATTTTTCAAAATGGAAATATTCTCTGGTAAGTTCTTCTTTTCCAGCCTAGGTTGCAAGGCCATGCCCTCCTGTGTCGAGGGTGCCTGTAAGAGATCTTCAAGGACTCACAAAAATGTCCTTTTAAATTCTTTTCCTTTTCTCACCAGTTGCTTATAGTATAGGTAAAGAAAGGGATAAAAAGAATGGAGTAATTTTACTCCTCTCTAGCCACCTCCAGATGATAGAAAAAAAAGAAAAAAGAAAAAACATGGGAACATTGAAGCTGAAAGTGGTGAAAGACTGGGAGCCTTTGAGGCTGGTCCAGGGAAGAGTGTGGTGGCCAGAAAGCCACTTCCCTTGGAACAGTCATGGCTGAACAGATCTGAAGACAGAGCTTTCTGTGCAGTTTTGTTCTCTTTACTTCTGCATTTTGATAATTGCCTTTCAGAACACACTGTAAATCACTCACGAGCAATCTTAAATCCAAAGCAGAGTTTTATGTGGAGAGAAAAAAATAGTCAACCTCTAGCCATCACTCATCTACGAAGTTATCTCCTCTTATATTATAAATCCTGCATGGGGAATGATCACTATTTGAACTTTTTTACAGTGTTTTACATTGAGAAACCCATAACCTAAGAGAGGATGAGGTTTATTTTTACCCCAATTCACAGCTTCTGGGTTTTACATTCCTGTTTTAACATCTAGTTTCTTAAGGAAAAAAAGAACCATTTCAACAGATTTCACTGGAAAATACAGAGCAGTTACCTAGTTTGCTCCCTTTTCTTTTGTGCTACACTTAACCTTGGTTTGCAAATTTTAAGAGCAATACCAGTGCAGTCTTCACTGTTCTGTCCATAAAGGCAGAGAAAATGCTATCTCTGTTGAACAACTTTCTGTACCAAACAGTGGTTTTATTATTGTCTTAAATAGAGAAAAAAATCCCCAAACCAAAAATCAACTAGCAAAAACAATCAATCAAACAAAACAAACACAAAAACACACTATTTCACTGCAGCACAAGTTAAGTGACTGATATATAATAGAACTCCATACCAGAAAGAAATTAGACACCACACATAATTAATTCAATATAATTTTCCCCTAAAAAATTCAATTTTCTGACAGCTAAAATGGCACTTTCATAAATTAAATTAGGCACCAGCTTGTACTGAATTTGGCAGAAAATGGATTTAGGGAAAAGTTGTAAATTAAATTGTTGCTCTTAGCCTACTGGTTCATCTAGAATTTGACAAAGGTTTACTTAATGGTTTTGTATGAATTAGTATAGACAAATAAGATGTGAAATAATAGCATTTCCAACACATAGGAGATCCTCTTACTTCCCTGCTGTTTGAATTAAAGTTCAAGCTATTGCTTCTGCAAAACCCAACAACTCTATCTCTCACCTGCTACTTGGCATTAATAGGAACTGATTTCATCATCTGAAGTTTACATTTTTCTGTAGCAATAAAAAAGCATAGAATTAAATGAGAAACAAAACTAGGGAGAAATAAGAAATATCTTTTTTCTATGGATGAGATCTGGCCCTAAAGAAGCAAATGCCAGAATTGCAGCTCTGGCTTCAGTGGTAACTGAATTTTATTCAGTTATAATGGTATATTGAAAATATATACAATTAATAATAATTAATTAATAATTAATAATATACCATTATATACCATAATAATTAATAATATACCATTATAATGGTATATTGAAAATTGCAGCTTCCTAGGTGTCTCCAGAAAATCTCCTGAACTGCCCATGACATTTTTTCCAAGATCCAGAGCTGAAAATTCAGTCTTAAATTGTTAATAATTTAAATTTATTTCTTAAAAAAAAGGTAAATGGATGTGGGAGATTAGTTATTTTACATGTCAGGCTTGAGTGGCAGGTGCTTAGTGGTATAATCTTGCTTCAATCTTTCTGCTCTGTTGCCCACTCTGTTCCAATGCTCCAAAGACAGCAAAACAACTCAACTAAATGAAGAGCTTCTCTGTGTTTTTTCTCACTCTGTTACCCATTTTAAGTTAGAAATGGTGTAAGCTTTGCTACATGTAATTCCTGTATGATACCTTGGCAAAATGACTCCTTGAGCTCAGCTCATTTCCTAGTAGACACCACCTTAAAAGTCAATAATTGTTCCTCTAAATGCAATTGGTAATTAATGTAGAAAATCCAATTACCAAACTGACTAGGCAATTTTCATTCTCATCTTTGCAAGTGGTCCTTCCAGGTCTTGCTTGAGGTACACTAGAAAAGCAGCCAGATTTTTTGCTTTGAATGTCCCTTTAGATAAATCAGGATTAAATGTCCCTGTTTGCCAGTCTTGCCTTTTATCCACGAAACATAAATCTAAATGTTGTACAGGCAAGAGTTAAGCAGGTACTAGCAAATAAATTTTACATTTTAGCATTTTCCTTTGCTTTGGAACGGCTTTTTTTTTCTTGAATACTTCTTTCCAAAGGATAGCAAATTGAGGCATTCTCATTTGTAATGAAGAGACGTTTGTTTGTTTTGCTGCTCTTTAAGAAAGTATTTTCACTAAAACTGGCCGGAGACCTTATTTTAATATTGAAAAGAGTCTTTCTTATGTTGTAGAGAAATAAAGGGAACTTTTTGGAAGTTTCCCCAGAGAATTGTGGCAGAATGTCCATTCTGAAAGGATGGGCGTTTTACTTAACTTTTTTCTTCCTTCCTCAATTGTTTTCATCAAAATTTGTATTTAATGTGAAACATTTCAGATTTTACAAAGAATGCATTTTGACAGGCAAGAAAAGCCCATGCAAACTGTTGAAAGAATTGTCACCAATTTTGCTTTGGAGTACACTGTAACAAATTACTGTGATTCAGTGCACAGTGAAGAAAGCATTCTAGTTAATATATTCCAAATGAACTACTTTTATTCCATGAATGCGATATTTCCAAAATGAAAAAGCTTCCATGGAAAATTTTCAAACCCTTCCCGCTTCAGAGTTAGAAAAATTAAAGCATGGACAAATGTCACATTCTTCTCTCTCTTTTTTTGGGGGGGTTTATGGGGAGGTCGGTTTGTCGGGTTTTTTTGTTTGTTTGTTTGTTCTATATCATAGGAAAATCACAGCTAGATAATGGCAAAATCACACCAAAATAAATTTTTAAATCCAAAAAGTATTTAACAAAAATGGTGACACAGTAATTACAAAAATTGTTATTGACTGTATTACTTGTTTGTATTTCTTATAAATGGCAGAATACAAGAAGAAAAACTGGCTGTCTGACAGTGGATGAAGCTTAGGCTATCATTTAAAATCAACAATGGTGTTATGAAGCAGCATTGCTTCTCAGAATGAGGTTTAGCCAAAAAAGCAGATTTGGCCTGGATTACCCACTTACGTATAGTAAAAATATTGGGTTTTGCTTTGCTGATTAGGCCAGTGAAACTGTAAAAACAGACTAACACTGACTTGATAATGTTCCCTTAACTAAGGAACAGACAAGTACTTAATACTATATTTTTGGTTATTTTTCTGTTAGTAAGAGTAGCTAATTAAAAAAAGAAAGAAGTCTACTGAGATCCTACAAAAAAAGTAACATTTATAAAACCTTTTTGTTTGTTTCATGCCTCAATTAATTTTGTGCATAGTCCTTTCTTGTGTTCTGAGGAGTTGGAGACTTTTTGCTGTCATGTCTTTTTTCAAGAAGGCTTTTGAACACCAGACTGCATTTTTCCAGCCTGATGCAGCTGTAATTCATGTTCATTAAAAAAAACCAACCAATCAACCAAAAAACACAAAAAAGCCCAAAACCAAACAAAGCAAACAGCAACAAAAACAAAACAAACAAACAAACAAACAAAAAGCCCCAAAGGACAAAAAAGAGAACGAGAGAAAAAGAGCTTAAAGAAATGACACTTTTACGTCTTTGGAAAAATTAATAGTTTCTGATATAGTTACCTTGGTTAATAAAACACTTATTTAGAAAATGAGATCCAGGGCTTAATTTTCCTGGAAACAATTATAAATTAACATGTTGTGCAGGAATCACACTAATTATGCATGAGCTACAGAAACAAACACACATGAAGGAACAAGCAATAACTAATAAATGCTTAGGAAGTACAAACATGAGTCATCATGAATACCATTTTTCTACTTCAGGTAAGAGGAATTGTTATCTAATTTCTCTTAGTATCTTATGTAAACTCCCAAAGATGTCAACTGGATTTATTTGCTTATTTTGAACACAGCAAAAACATCACTGTTTCTGTTTTATATGCCTTTTTTTTTTCTAATACATTTCATGTGTATGAGAGTATAAAGTTCCAGAGCTTATTTACTCTTTAACACTCCCTGCTAGTCACAGAAACATTTGCTCTTGTTTAAAAACACCAGATGATGCTCACTTCTACATATTGATTAGGATTAGGAAAATGTTTGCAGTTCCAGTTTAATATGTCATCTAATGGTAAGGACCTACCTACAACAGTTCTTATAAAATCTTAATCCTAAATGAGAAAAAATAGGACACAATCAGTGCATGTGATAGATAATTCACAAATTCAGCTCTTCTGTTGAGACCGGCATTGCTGTGAACTGCATAGAAAATGCTCTCTATTGGTTTAGCATTTTACTCAGAATAAACTTAAGGTCTGGAACATGAGCTTCCTGATGAACCATTTGTGATATTCAGAAGGGATGAGATATGAGGTTTCAGACAACAACTCATTTCTTTGAGTTAGTTTCCTCAACTAATGTCTAGACACATAAAAGAATACAGCTATTGAAATGCTGAGCACTGCACTGATTAACTTTTAAATGACTTGCTGCCTAGCTTGAGATGGATAAACAGGCTACAGTGAATGGAGAGAATAATGACCAAAACTGGAATCCATGGGAGCCAGATTGTTGTGCAGGGAATTGTTTAAAAATACCTAGAAGCAAGTGGTAAGGATCAGTGACTGACTAAAGTCCCTTTCAGGGAGTGACATCAGGATCAGCAATTAAGAGTTATGCTTCAAGGATTTCAGCATCACTTCATGCAAGAAAACAGCAGCTGCCTAAAAAAGAAGGATCCTCAGAGCTACAGGGACTATGATTGAACGCTTGTACAAAAGGTGTTTTTACAGGTCAGTCTTCTTGAAGTATTAGGGTGACTAAGGACAACAGACTGCCTTGAGGAGTATGTAGGTGCTCTGACAATTATCCAGTGGCACTTGTGTACCTGCAGGTTATGGGAGGTACTTTGTGCAGGCTCCTGTTTATTGGAAGGTGGTTATGTCCTTCTCCAGTTTAGTGCTCACAGATGACTTTATGTGGCTGCATTGGACTTTGAGTAACTATCCCTGTTCCCAGTCTTTACTTCATGTGTTTGAAATAGGAGACCTGTGTCCTGTTTGTCACTGTCTCTGAGGTGGCTTTAAACTCAAGCTTTCACATGTCAAAAAATTTCAGCCTGGAAACTAGTTAGAAAATGCTAATAGAATCTCATTCTTGATCTTCTACATTTACATCTGATGGGGCCAACATACCTTCTGATCTCACTAGGACTAAAATTTGCTTGACACAGCTCTTTGAAAAGTTTTCTTTAGCATTTGAATGCAATTCCTCCTAACCTAGATGATAAGAGCTACACTGAAGAAGTCCAGTGTAGCAGTAGAGAGATTCTTCTAAATTTATTATCTCAAAAACTTTGGTCTTCCACCTCAGGATAATGAATAAGGATATTACTGAGAAAGTAATGTCAGTGCTTCATAATGCTTAACTGACAAAATTTATATCTTGTCCTTGATAGCAGATTAATTTTCACTTCATCCTTGGAGCATGATAAGAATCATTATCTACATTTTTCTGATTCAGAACGGTTATAGCCCACATTTTCCAGTATCATCCCTTATTTGCATGCTTCATTTTTTAAGATATCAGATCCTGGTCTGTTTTAGAAGAGGTAATTTTCTACAACTGTTAAAATCTCGAGAAACTTCTTTCTGTATATGAAAAGAATTTTGAAAATTAAATTGGTTAACATATTTAAGAAATTTATTTATCATGTCTTTTGGTACCATAGTTAAAGAATCAGCAGGAAAAAGATGTGAGAATTCATTACGGTATGAATTTTAGGCCCATCTGCTACAAATTGACTTTACCTTTTACGTCTTTTGTAACCCAAAACATGACAAAAGGAGGCAAATTAAATTATTAAAGGAAAAAAAAAATAACACTTCACATTTTCTCATTTAAAAGTAGAAGATGTGGTGACATATCATAAGTCCTCTTGAAGTATATTTATAGAGCAGAATCTACAATCTAAAAATTGCTGATGTCATAATGCAGGGTCTGCAACTTTAAAATTGCTGTTTTGGGCAGTGTGTAGAAGTTCATGTATCAACTCTTGTATGCACTTATTGCACCAATGAAGAGGAAATTGGTGACTAGCACAGGTAAACATACAAATTAAAAAGAACAGTCAAAAGCTTCAAATAGCTTTAGAATTCACATTCTAATTATTCTTGCAATTTCTGAAGTCTGATAACATCAAGATTTACGTTTCTGAGAAGGCATTGTATCAAAAGATGTGACATCCCTTTGCAACAAAAAAAGAAAATTACTCCCCCTTGTTCATCCTGTGTCTTCACAGTCTCCAAATTTTGAGTAACAAGAAAATAATTGTTATCATACGACTCACTGATGAAGCCAAAACATGCACTTTCTAAATTTGGTTTGGCTGGAAGATCCAGCTGGGAGCAGTGACAAACACACAGTTCTGCTCATGCTCCTCTCACGCCTTCTTAGTGCTTTGATTAAACTCCCTGAGTGCAGTGTGTAAGCCTTTGCACAGAAGCCTGTGTCACTTATTTAAAAGACTTTGTCTTTTTGGTTTTCCCTCCCAGTAGCTCAATAAAAAATTGCCTTTTCTTCTTTTCAGCCTCACATTTGTACCTTAGGCTGGCAACACTGGTGGCCACAGGGGATTTTGAGGGGAGTTTGGACAATGAGAAAAGAGAATACTAATTAAAAAAAGAGAAGGAAAAACCCAGTGATGACATTTCCATTTTTCTGCTTCTTCAGATGAAAAAAAGTAAAACTATAAGAATGTGCACTAAAAGGAATATTAAAAATGCAATCATAGATACACATGGGTTACTGTGAAACCAATATTTTTATTGTACTTGAAATACTTTATTATAGCTTATTCTTAAAAAGTAAATCATAGTCTGCTAAAAAAAAGCCAGCCTTGTGAGAGATGGGGTTTTCTCCTGCTCCAAGAGTGAAAGTCATCCTGCCCAGCTGCAGCGCATTTTCTCA
Organism: Anabacerthia variegaticeps; assembly: GCA_035583185.1. NCBI lineage: Eukaryota > Metazoa > Chordata > Aves > Passeriformes > Furnariidae > Anabacerthia > Anabacerthia variegaticeps. The sequence goes on from JAWWEW010000001.1 coordinate 96,784,103, forward strand.
GGACATGTCTGCCTGGTACTACAATTACAAGAATGTATGGCATGACTGGAAGGGCCATATAGAGCGACAAAGGTGTCAGCTGTGCTCCCTCACTGCGAAAAGGTAAGTGTGGGTGACAGCTGTAGCAGCAGTAGGTTTCAGTAGGCTCCACAAATCCTTTAAGCACTTTGGGAGGGAAATAAAGGCTCTTTCATAGACTACTCCTTTCTAATGTTGGGGTTGGGAGATGTCATCTTTCTTTTCTTTCTTTCTTCTTTCAGGAAAGCTGCGTACAGTGTCTCATGAGCACCCCATGAAGAGACAGCTGCTGTTGCTGTTACGATTACATTTTGTTGTTGTCATTGTTGGTGTTCTTCATTTGATTCTTATTGAACGAAGCTGACAGTTTGATTTCACTTGCTTTTTAAATAAAAAGCTTGTCCAATGCATCCCACAGGAGATACAGTTTAATGAATCTGAAGAACTGAAATTCCCCAGTCTTTGCTGTCATGAGTATTTCACATCTAATCTGTAGAAGTAGGCTGTAAAGAAAGGAGAATAAACAAAGAGAATCGTGTATGAATTCAGAGACTCGTCTGATTCATTTTCACTTTGAGGAAGACTGTGGCCATGGAGACCTCTCAGTAAGGAACAGGCACTCACATTAATGAAAACAAGCAAAAGGGAAACACCATGTTCTTATGGGAACCAATCACAAAATTTTCACTGATTTGAGTTGCAGTATGGTGTTCTTTTGTTAGTCAAGAGCAGTTTTTATGATCCAGGAATAAACCAAAGACAGTTTTGAGCAGGGTAGAAAGAGAAACTATGTCCCATGAGGACAGTGAGGCGGCAGAGCAGGTCAGCCTGAGAGTCTGCACCAGCTCTGTCCCTGAACAGTTTCAAGCTTCAACTTGTCCAAGTCCTTGTGCAGTCTGGACTGATACCAGAGCTAGCCATGCTTCTGGCAAGGGTTGAATTAAAGACCTCCAGAGACCCTTCACAGCTTTAATGGTTCTGTGAATTCTCAATAAAATCTTTTACCAGAGGTTTTCAGCAGCCATCTTTAGTATTGAGTTTACAGGTATTCACAAGGAATTCACAGAAATCATCTCACTATACAGTTTCTCAACATGGATTGGAAATCTTAATATGTCTCTTTTTCCATTTTCAATAATTAACAATCATGTTGGTTCTATTAACTTGGTACTTACTGGATCTTTTTATAAATCATACCAGTCTACCATAGGTCTTCAGACTGAGAGCTGGGCAAGGTACACTATGAAGGGCATTCTGTATTGGTGGAAATTTGGCAGTCTAGAGAAATTGCATGAAATAGTTAAAAATTGACAAAGCAGACAATGTATTGAAATTACCTAGATTAAGATGGTAAGACGGAGTCAGTCTGAAAACAGACTTTGAGATATAGGTACAAAGCAGTTGAAATGAAAAGTATTATAATAAAATATTAAAAAAAATTACTGGCTAATATTAATTTATTATTTATACTTCAAAAACCTGCAAGCTAAAATTGGCTCCTCCACACTTACTCATACACTCATACTCATCTCTTTTCATACAATCCTTTTTTATTTACTTTTATTGTCTTTAGGATTACACATACCTTGTGCACTGCAGTTTGGTTGTACAGAACAGAGTATCATTCTTTGCAGGTGATACTAACTCCTAACAGTCTGTAACAGGCCTCTGCCTGTCAACAGTCCTTCATTCCCTTTCAGGAATTACCAGGTCTACTTTCTGGTTTGGGTCTCCCATGTGCCACCTGTTGAAGGACATCTTTACCTTCCCATGTACAGTAGACACTGCAATCCTCTCTGTGCTCCTCAGGCACGAAGTCTTGCTGTTGCTTGTAAAATGTCTCAGCCCATTATCATACTGGATGAACCTTGCACCAACAATTGCACATGATGTTGTTTAGTTCTTACTCTAGTCTTCTTCACAGGGCTTATTCAACATGATACTGGCTTACATTTATCATTAGGAGCATTGCTTTTCTGGACACTGAGGTAGAAAATAGAGTAATTTTCATTTGCATCTTATTGCTTCACTGTCTTGGATTGCCAGTATGGTAGTTTCAGGCAGAGACACAAGTAATGGGAGAAAAAGAGGAAAGCTCAATTTTCAATTGTATCATTCAGAAAATGAGTATTTTATGAGACAAAATATATTTAAAAAATTGCTTCATTATTTCTACATCACAGACAAAGCCTGTAATAAGACCAGACACTGTTTTGGCTCATGACAGAAATTACATACTAGCTTAGTTCCAAGATATCATTCAGAGACTGATGGTCCTTAGAAGTCAAAAGTAATAAATATGTGGTTTCATGGCACGCAAGTTAGAACCAGATAATGGGTTCCAGATCTGCATCTTCTAGCGAATTTCATTAAAATCAGCTGCTCTTGGCTTTTGCTTTGGTCTCAGCTGGAGTCAGATATCCCATATCTCCTGATAAACCATAACTCGTTAAAACCCTTCTTGTCCTTAATATAGGCTCTGCTTTGGTCTTGTTTGGTTTTGGCTGGGATTTTCTGGGGAGATGAGGGTATCTAGCAGGGGAGGGTTGTGGGGTTTGCTGGGTTTCTGGTTGTTGAGGATTTTGTCACTCTGAGGTTAACATACTAGCACAGAACAATCAAAACCTTTCACTTTATGGAAAACAACATGAATATCCACTGTCTGTCCTTGCCATACTAGTCTAGTACATCTTGAGCTCAAAATTTTTTGACAGTTCCTTCAGTAAACACAGATTGTATAGATTTATGTTTATGACTCTTGCCTTTGATGAACATTTCTCTTGCTAGAGACATGGAGCTTTGTATGTCAAACCTCTTGGGTCATTTGGCTCCAAAGAACACATCTAATGTGTCATTAGTATCAGGGTGGAGGAGTGGAGGAGGGAACACCCCAAAACCCCCGAAATCAAGAAAAAAAACAGCAGCATGCTGAGAAAATCTAGAACACATACAGGCCTTGAGTCGATACAGCCACTGGGTGTCATTGTTTACTCCACCATGTAACATTCATCTCCCTAAACATGAAATGCAGCTGGATGTAGACAAGTAAGTTTATTCAGTCATTGCCTGAAATTGGTGATCTATTCATTAACTAACTAAGGGTAAAGTCTTGTTTTCTTTAAATAGAATAATCAAATATATATAAAAAAGTCATCTAATTTTGTCTTGTCCAATGAAGCTTGTTTTTATAAACAGAACCTTTTTGTTTTGTTTTGTTTTGTTTTGTTTTGTTTTTTATGGCAAGCAGCTCTTTTTACAAATACATTTAAGGTTTTGAGGAAAAGAATGACACTAGATCAATGATACTGCAATTTGTAGTTCAGAGATCAAACTTGCTAAGATGCTGATGGTGGAAAAATTTATTCTTCTCATGACATTTATCCTTCATTTGGAAAAACAAACAGCAAAATTTGTCTCTATTACATGGCATTGCAGGTTATTTTGAAATAAGATGAGTGGCTGTTGAATAGTCCAGCTAGGTTTTTAGGTCAGCACAATGCACTGAACTGTGTTTATTTTCCCATCAATGAATCATGAATAAAATACAGCACAGTTAGACTTTCAGCTGGAGATTGCTGTATGTAATGTCAAACATGATTTTACTAAGTCTACGCTGAACTAGAAGTCCTGAGGAGCATCATGTCAATTAAATCAGTTACTTTCCACTGTGCTCAACAGCTTCAGTATCAGATGGATAGGAAGACCAGCTCATAAATGGGAAGGGAAAATTCAGACTCCGGAGCCATTCTATCTCTGCTCAGACAGCCAACCTGACTGCCAATATTTAGTAGACCAAGTGTGAGCAGACCGGAGTACCTAGATTCATTCTGCTTGCTGCAAGATATATTCCTAATACAAATTGTGTGCTGCTCTGCATTAAATAGCCAACAGTTGCCAATGTTCAGTGCTTCATGACATCTGAAATGCACCTCATGTTTGTAAAAATAGATAACTTCAGCACTTCAGGTCATTTGCTCGCTTTAAGTGGCAATTGTTGATTTTTGTATAGTTGTAAGTATATTTCATAGCTGTTTTACCTTGTCAGAATATAAATTTTCACAAAACAAAGAGAAAGACTTGACATAGTTTTTCATAAAGAAAGCCAAGGAGAAATTGTAAACAGAAAGAAAACTGTAAATTAAATAGAACAGATAATAAGACTATTATTTCTATCTTTACTTCCTAAACTTATCAGAGCTAAACTATTTTCTTATAAAAAGCCAGTCCTTTATTATACCTAAAGACAAAAGGATGTGATAGACCGAGATGTCTTAAGAAATAAAGAAAAAATAAATTAGAGCCTTCTTCTCCTGCCAGTTTCCTGCTTCATCTCCAGGACTGTGGTGTCTCTTAAGGCAAGTTGGCTCCCTTGACAGAAACTGTGAAAACCTCAGTAGCCAGAGTGCTCAATTAATGAAACTGAGAGAAGGTGAAGGAAAACACCAAGCCAAGGAGAAATACAACTCATAATTTCAGACCAAGGTATTAATTTAGAAAAGGTTTTGTGTCTGAGACAGTATTTTTGTCTAGTCATTTTCCCATGAAAGTATTGGTCAATCTGCATACACAGAAAAGCACATTTTTAATCCCTTTTGAATTATTTCTTCTGCAAAGGTTTTCTTTGAAGACACTCCCACCCTTATACCCTTCAATTCTTTTTCTTTCTCACTGGAATTGAGAGGATTCTTTGTTAATCAAACATACAGTTAATCTTTCTCTTCTATTTTATTTTTGTTCAATTTATTTGCATGTCTAATTAAATATGAATATTGGGAAGATAAATTTTTCTATTTCTTTTAGCCATATAATCTATTAAAAGACTTATGCTTTCCCTCACTTTAGCTGATTCTTGTTTCTGTTCTTGCATCTTTGATCATTCTTCTGCAAGCAGTCCTTCACAAGGACGAAAGATCCCTAAAGCTTAGGAACATTAAGTATGGACCATTTAGTGTTATAATTTCATTGTCACCAGATATCAGAAATCTTTTCATGTTTCCCTGGATCTGTTTTTCTCAACAACAAATTGCTGTCAAAGGAATAGTACTGACACAAGTTTAAGATGTGGAATGGACATGTAATTTGTATGTACTGTGTGTATGCACTTTTGTGAGCCAATATAGAATTTGACAGTGCACTCTCGGGTTAAATAAAAGTATTGATCGAGCAGCTATAAGTAAGTCAGTACTATGAATTATCTCATCTGAATAGTGTCTTGAATGACTGTATTTTTTAAAAAGAAGACATTTGGAAAGTCAAAATCAGACATTCACAAACACACCAATCTCATAAAAATTAAAACAGAATAATGGCTGTTGCTAGAGTAATGCTGAAGATCAATGTCATGGAATAAGTTCATGGTCACGATTTTCCAGATCACATCAGCAAAAAAGAAAAAATATTATTTAGTGCAATTATTGTACTCTTCAGTAAGAAAGATTATCTCAGAGATAAGCAGGATATTTGATCTGTCCTTGTCAGATAGACATGTTCAGTCATCTCTGAATTATTGTTTTATCAAATGAAAAGACTCCAAGTGCTTTCAACAGCATCTGACCTGGAAACACTCAGCTGACAGTGTTGTACTTCACCTATTACACTGAGCTTTCAAAGACTTGTTTAGTGTCAGTATGGACTAAGGATCCATATAAATATCTCTGTCAATTCCTCAGTGGAATTTTCATTTTATTCCGACATTAAAACAACTGATGGTGGGCAAAGAACAACGGCCATTAATTTGTGTGTCATATATTTACCACCTAACAAATAAAGGTACAATATATTCTGCATCCTTTGAACAAAAGAAAAAGGTTTTATAGAGCCTTGCACCGTCTTCATACTTTTTTATTTATTTATTTTTTAATATCATCTCTGTGCTGTTATCTCCAGTGGTAGCAATATTAGGTATTATACATTTGTTAGCTTGGTAGCTTATAATTAAACTGCTATAGCTGTTGTAGCCATAACCCTTCTTTTCCTGCAAAAGGGCAGCTCTGAGAAATGGTCAACTAAAATTATTAAATCCTGTTTTACCTTTTAAGACAGAAATACAGAACTTTAAAGATTAGAGATTTAAGGCAAGGTCATAGCAGTCTAATTCTCTGACTTTCTGTTTTGCAACATGTTGAGGTTGCAATAATTGCATTACAGTTTACTCCATAGAGCACGAAAGACCTGCAATAAATACCAGGTCTGAGGAAATATAAGAAAAACTTGACTAACAAAAATTTATGGTGAGGAAAGTTTTTTTGTTGCACCACTTGTTATAAAGTGATTCAGAGAAACATAACTACTGTAAATGATTCTTCCAGTGTACTCTTGGAAAAATACCTTTTTTGAATATTTCAGTTCTCTGAGTTTCTTAATGCAAATAGATACTCTCGAGGAATGAGAAAACAGAGGACCTGATGGACCTTCAAAAATCATTTTTTTTGAAAAAATGAAATTAATTTGATATTAAAAAAATAAAAATATCACAAAGTTACAGACTGGTGGCCTAAGTTATCTGTAAACCTTTAAGCTTAATGGAAAGGGTAGGTCTTAACTTAAAAAAAAAAATAAATTGCATTGATGACCACCAAAATGCTTGCATAATCTTCTCTGAAAACCCGACATATTTGGCATTTATGCACTTATTTGAGGTCAATAAATGTTTACATCACAGATTTCCCGATTATATGCTGATTTTCTTCTAAGATCCATAATGTTCTTATAAAATAAATCAGTAAAAGCCAACATTTATCATTCACATCATCTGCTCAAAACAGATGCAAATGAAAAGCAAATTCTATTAGAGTATCATAAGTGCTTTTTAAAGAGTAAAAGTGCTTAGAGGTAGAACAGCATTTGTTGTGCATTAACGAGTAGCTAGATGGCAAAATGCTGCTTGATCCCTATACAGTGCACAATAGCAACTTATGTTCTTAATTGTATTCTATTTTATTCAAATGCATGTGTTGTAATTCGTTTAATCTAAATATATGTGTTGTATGACTGTCTGTAGCATAACAAACAGTGTGATGCTGCTTCAGCAACAGACTTCAAAATGCAGAGGTTTATATGATGGTGTAGTAGTTGAAGATTATAAAGGATAAAAGGATCATCTTTCATATCAAGCATTCTGTCATTAAGTCACAAAGCTTTAACCCATATTTTTACTTGTATAGAAACTAAAGTGGAAGAAAACGCTAAAGTAAAATAAAAAAAGGATACCTTGTTTCACGTGACAGAAAAAGGAATTAATCGGTTTTGTTAATAAACACTTGACTCACTGGACAGCTAAGTTTAAAAAATGTCTATACAATTTTGTGACAATGGATAACATTTGCAATAACAAACTGTGAGAAACTAGTTTCATATTCTGTTATATACAATGGTCACTTCCTGGGATCAGGGAAGAAATCTTTCTATATGCAAAGTAATACACTTGCTACACCTTGTCTAAAAATTTGTCTTTTTTATCATCAGGAACATTTGCATCTTTCTAAGGCAGGAGGTGTGAGGCATTGCCATCAGTGAGTAATGACTCAGACATGATGTTACAAGATAACATTGGACATGATGGAACAGTGAACTGCATATTACAATTTTTTATTTTTTATTTTTTTTTTAATTCTTTTAGTCTGCTTTAGTTTAACATGACTTTACAGCTTTTAAAATATGAACATTTTTCTCCTTAGTTATAGAGCATTGATTTTCCACTCTTCTAATATTGTTCCCACTGGTTATTTTAAGTTTTTGAGTGAAAGGAAATGAAAGGAGTCTATCAGTGGCAGGAGAAATGGGGTATAAGTGGTGGTTAGACAAAGCATTGCCTGCCTTTGACACATGACTCATGTTCTCATGAAGATCTACTCCATGTGGCAAGTGATCTGAGATAAGAAATGAAAATTAGTCCTTTCAGTATCCTAACATTTCACATAGCAGAGCTTGGAGAAAGTGTGGAACTGGAAACCTGAAACAGAGTTATGCAGCTCAACTCTGAATTTTGACACCGTTACTTCTTTCAGTGTCAGAAAATGACACTTGTATTAGAATACGACATATCATTTAAAAGCAATTCTGCTGTCAAAGAACAATATGTTCCCTTTAAACTGTTCCATGAAGAACATCTTCTTTATTTAATTTGGTTTACGGAATTGAGTAACAAGAAATATATGGTTTGATCTAGATACGGTCACTGTAAGAAATCACTCAATATAAAAGGTTTAAATTAATTTGTCTCAAATTACATACATGAAAATCCAGAAAATGTAGCCACTGCTCCTGGAAAATACTGCTTTTACCTCTTCTTTCATCTTGCTAGGAAAATGAGTGCCAGCCTGATCTCCCAAGCACTGTCTCACCCTTCAACCAAATGCAGAGTTGGAAGTGTTAGCGAGTTTTGAGCAAGTTTTCCTTCTGTGCTGATTATGTGTATGCTAAAGAAAAATGATTTGCACAGGTGTCATAAATTCATAGTGTCAAGACCACAGTGTCAGGGAGATTCCTGTCTTTCTATGAAGGGAGGTTCAGAAAAAACCTGTCCTGTTGCTGAAATGAATCTGAACAATGGACTGTCTGTATCCACCTTTACACTCAGGACTCGGGAGTCACATAACCATCATCACCAAGAAATATTTCTCATCACCTAGAGTCTCTGAGACACTTCCAGAGGGGACACGAGGTGAAGGAGTGACCTGTGCTGTTTTGAAGCAGCAGCAGCAGACTATGAGTGATATTCTAAATCTCAACAAACAACTCTATCTGTCTGTGCTAAAGCAACTGAATCTCAGACACAAATAAGGTACCTATTGATTTCATTTGTAGCGTGTCACTGTCACTTGCAGCGTGTCTAAATAGAACTTAAGCTGACTGGAACAAATATTTTAACATACAGAATTTCCTGGGAAGCTCCATCCCAATAATATAAGAATGTTTTTGTACTTCATCTCACATGAGGCAGCTTGCCACACATTAAGAGAATTATAAAGTTTAAAAGAAGGTGTTCTCACGTTTTTCTTGCTGCCAGGATAATAGGCAAAAAAAGAGACTGCTCTCCTTGTTTTATGCGAATCTTTGGGTGTGTCTTCATCTTTTCATAGATAGAGTGTAATTCAAGGCAACTCCTACTGTGCTGAACAGTGTCAAGGCCCCTGTAAAGTGAGCAACAGTGTGCAACAGAAACAGCACAGTAAAATACCAGATTTAAGCAATTTTTATGAAGTATGAATTGAATCCAGCTTATGTGTAATTTTCAGTAGTGTGATTGCTCAATGCTATTAATATATATATATATATATATAAAAAATTCGTGACAGTCATTTGGAATTGTAAAAGTATTCTGTCCTTTAATGTTTAATTCTGAGAGAAAACTCAATGAACCAAGATATTGCACAGAAGGAGAGAGAATGAGGAAAAGTGACAAGCCCAGAGCTGAACTGGAAGCATCTGTTCTGATGCATCACTTCAATACCAGTGATTCCTACAGCACTCTCACTTTTATGCTCTTGTATTTTGAATGTGCAGCTTCTTATCTTTCAACTTATCTTCAGTTTAGAAGGTGCTCAAGCACTTTAGATAATTGCAAAACTGTTTAATTTTCTTTGCTCTGTTTTCTCCAAAGCCAAGGATGAAAGCAGTTATCTTCCTAAAGTTGAAGAGAGTTATATTTACTTCAGTTCCAGACCTAATTGTTGAGAAACTGATGTGCCACTAAATCCAAATAATAGACTTTTTAGATAAACTCTAAGACCATGGTCGGGTCTTATATATGGAAATTATGTCAGAGAGACTGCTGATATGAATAAAGAATGCTAGAATGGAATTAGCATCAAAATTGTTTACAAATAATTAAGAAATCACTTATATGGAGAATACAAAGTTTTATTTACATAAAATGAAGTTTATAAATTTGCATATAAACACAATTAGTTATTATATATGTATTTGTTATACTACATATTTAGACATATAGTAATTTTCTGTTTTCTATCTTATCTAAAAAGTTATACCTACACTTTTTTATCTCTGAGTGCAACTATTCCATACCTCTGAAACATGTAGATTTCTATGTAATATTAAAATCTGTTAACTTATTATTTTTATTATTTTAATTATTATTATTACTTATCACTTTATTTGTGTCTTTCTCTTCCGCCCTCTGGATATCTAGATAGAATAACTTTCATATTTCTTTTAATTTGGCATCTAGCGGCCTTACTTTGCTAGTTAACTTGAGTCTTCGTTCCCACAGTTACTGGATATAAGTATCACTAAAAAATTAGGAACTAAGATTTCAGGTACCTAAATGTCATGGTGAAATTCATAGTTAAAGAGTTTAGACTGAAGAGATGAGAGGATTTTAGTTTGAAGTTCGTTATCAGTTTAGTCACCAGCTTTTGCATTATGAAATTGTTATGTTCAGGGAGAAAATAAAAGCCTAAAAATCCATTGTTTGCAAATCATGCCCCTCTCTTGGTAATCATATGCCAAACTCTTATTTCTTCAATCTTCCTACTTTTTAGAGCCATAGGAGCAGCAGAGAGGCCTGCCTAGGAGAAAAAGGCTTGGAGGAAGCATTCAATCCTGTGAAAGAGACTAGAGAAAATCAGATCAGGGAAAAGGAGACCTCATTGACTGATTTATAAAGGGTTCTTATTTTTAATATTGTCATATATAATAAATATGTATCTGTAAACTATGTGGTTAATTTTAGCAGGTCTTAGTATGGCAAGCTCCCAAACTGTTCACTGTTGACAGGATATTTTCACTGGCCAATTGAACAAACCCCAGGATTTTCAGATTTAAAAAAAAAGCAGTTTTATATTGAGGACACTGTTTGTTAAAGTGGAAAATGGGGTGGTATCCACATAATACACCCAAAATGGCCATAAAGTGGAAAACAAAGAGGCTAAAAGAGCAATATTTCTGAAAGCCTTGGGGCAGAACTTAAAACCTGAATACCAGTAATTCATAACAGGGTACTGCAAAGTCCAGCATGCTGGCCAAAATTTGTTTTGTATTCATTTAGCAAGTATTAATGACAGTAACTGTTATATAAATTAATTCATTAAATCAAAATCATACCCAGTCATAAAATTAATTTAAAATAAAGTATTTTCCACCTTTTGTTAACTGCACTTTTTTTTTTTTCCCCCCCCAAAAAACCTCATGGAAGTTCTTTTCCGCTAGTACTAAATGGTTCATCTCAGTCTCTTATAAACAAAATACCCAAAGAAAATGAAATATTTCTGCATCCTGCAGTGCTTCCCTCCCTTTTGATTCCTAATAATCTTTATTTGATATAAAGTCAGATGTTCAGATAAGCAAAAAGTAATTTGAGGCTCGTGGTATAACCTAGTAACCGAAGTATAGGTCTGTCCCTAGGAGATGGATAGCCAGGAAAAGGAGGAAGAAAAATGAATTCTTTATCAAACTGTCTCACCTTCAGCACTTTTAACTGCCCTACATGTGACCCAACACTGCTCTTGAACTGCCCACCACGTTTTTCAGAAGTGCTTCAAAATAATGGGCAGTGACATTTGGCACTCTATCCAAAAGACTCTATCCAAAAGTCTGTATGAGGTGCTACGGGATGAATCATGTATCTTATGGTGCATCATATAACTCTATAAGGTGTAATAGTTCAGGGAAAGGTACATTCAACTGCATCTATAATCTCAGCCAAACGTAACCTCTAACAAATGTAAAAGCACATAGATATCTGTTACCTGCAGCTGCTCAAGCCAAATCCCACCTAGCTCGACAGTCCCCATTCTGGGTGACTCTGCTTCCCCTCGTGTTGCTGTATCTCTGTTACTTGTGAACTCCTTTGGAATAACATCCAATGCCTTCTTTCCAACTCGTCCATGCCTAACACTGCCAGACAGTGCATCACCAGTAAGAGTCATTGAAGGAAAGTACTACATGCTGCAGACCAGATCAGCTTAGAGTTGCTAAAAGTAAACAGGTTTATCTAAAAGACATATTTTTTTCTTTAAACACTGTTCTATTAAAGGGTCATTCTCAGCATAAAAAGGCTGAGAATAGATTTTCTTGACCACTGAAAATGAAAAAAAACTGCCCTTTTTGAGAGCTGTGAGGAAAATAGACTACAGGACTACAACTGCTCTAGTATTGCCATGAAAAAAAAAAAAAAAAACAACAACAAAAAACCATCATGCTGGGAAAAATAAACAAATGCAACTGTCTTGTATTAAGGTTTTTTAAATAATTTTTTTATTGATTTAGATACTCAGTGGTGTTTGAATGCTATTTTCATAATATCCTTTCAAGAGCTTGGAAAGCTAATGTGCAGGTACCAAAAAGGTATATCTGGCATGCACAGCCATTTAAGAAGTTATTTACAGAATCGAATTTTAAGCACCTGATTCACAGCCCTAAATAGAGAGCTAGTCTTCTTATTCATCCTTTGTTCAATCCAGGAAGGAAATCCTTCTTGGAGACAATTCAGAATGGCTACACTTAAATGATCTCCATGTCTATAATTAAGACAGACTAAAAGTATTCCCCTAACTTCAGGCACTGTGCAAAGAAGACATTTAAAGTTTATCTACTTTCAACTGCCACCTGCATTTTCAAGCACTCATTTTATATCTGTACATTAGTACACTAGTGTTTTGTGCCACTAAGGTCTTTTAGATATATTTCACCACTGTGTTAGCAAATCTTGTAGTTTATTTGTACAAACTATACTATAAAAATACATAACACATTTAAATGTATCCAGATTGGAAAATGTGACTGGTGGTGTAGTTTGGTAGTCTCTATACATGTCTACATGCATCTGTAACCAATAACAAAATGCTTCCCAGCTGTGGCCAATACTTGACTTTCTGTTTTGTTTGGTTTTTTTATGAAATTCCACTCAAAATAATATTTATTACATTGAAAATTCATATTAATTTGTTGTAATATATGCTTATTGTATAGCCTTCAACAAAATTTGATCTTGGATTAACCTTGCACTTTACAAGCTAATAAGAGCTGTTCTGTAAGTGAGAATATACAAACATAGAAACGCAACCAGCAAAATTGGTTCATATATGCCTGGGACACCTAATGGCTAACTAATGAACAAACCAGAGTGCAAACTTTTAATTTCCTGAAGTATTTTTAGTCTTAAAAATTTTCTAAAGCAGTTTTTGGGAACTAGGTGTTTTTTAAATGAAATAGAATAACATATATTACCCCATTAGAATAGCAGAATTATATAGTGAGTCAGATTATTCTTTTGAATTATTGGGTAAATTAAACTGGATGGGTGAATTTGCTTTTGAGTGCTTTGCTGGACAAGAGGCCATCAAATATATTCTTGCACAGAGAATAATACTACATAATTAAATTCTTCTTTCCTTTTGTATTTGTCTCTCTCACCTTCTTTTCCATCTTTTCTTCCTCATGGTTTTTCTATAGTAACAAAGCTATTCCAGTGAGTTTCCTTAAAGTCACTCTTAAAGTGTCTTGAGAGAAGATTCATCTCAAATATAGAAGTACATTTCTGAGTCACTGACCTAGAGTGTTTTTAGATTCAAAGTGAACATAATCACTTCTAGCATGAAATCATAGGAGGGGAGTCTAAAACAAGCTGGATGGACTGTGTCTCAAAAGGGCCTATTTCCCATTACTCATTCTAAAGGCAACCATCTTTCAGCAGGCCATCTTAGTCTCCCAGTACCATGAGAGAGAAAGTATATTAACAAACTTTAAGTAGCTGTATTATGCGTATATCTGTGTGCGTTGGTCAGCCTAAACGTCTTTTGCAATTAATAAATAGACACTTTTGGAGTGAAATTCTGAATGTAGTGTATGCACAATAATTCTATGGGTTCTAGCAGGTACGTAAGATGCCTTTCTTGCTTTCTTTACCCTAAGTAGAAAAATTTGATATTTGATTGGGCTGGTACCTGCTGTTGTACTATCCTCGTAGCAATGTTGCAAAACATCCATTGTCAAAGCTTGTTCTCTAAATTAACCAAATATTGTCATGTTCCTTGTGTTTGCAGTGTCCAAAAAATTATTGCAGGCAGTTGAGGTTTTCTGAGATGCTTCTTCCAATAATCAGTTTTCGTTTCCAGTTTTCAATTAATTTTAAATACAGGGCATAGAATTGTACATTGTAGCAGACAACTCATACCAAGATGAAGCTTATGAAAAAAAGAATCAGGAAAAGTGTATTACTAGTACAGAGTAATGCAATTGTCCAGTGAAATGGACAAAGGGGCTGGAGACATGTAAGGTAATTATGAAATAAAAGCTTTGGACAGAGTTGTAGCAGAAGATGAATGAACAATGAGGCCTAAATTTTGAGGGGCTCTCCATAAATATAAATACATTCACAGAACAGTTTTGAAGCAGGGGAAATCCTTGTTTTTTCATAGAACAAATAAAAAAGCCTCAAATATATTGAATATATTTGTAAAATAGGAAATTATTTTGGAAAGATTTCGACAATCATAGAAAAGGTTTGGGTTGGAACTGACCTTTAAAGATCATCTAGTTCAACCCCCTTGCCACATGCAGGGACATTTTTTGCTAGACTGGAGTGCTCAAAGCCTCATTCAACCTGACCTTGAACATTTCTGATGATCAGACACCCACAACATTTCTGTGCATTCTGTTCCAGTGTGTCATTACACTCATTATAAACAATTTCTTCCTAATGTGCAATCCAAATCTATTATTTTAAACTTAAACTGATACCCTTTATTCCATATCAACAGGGTTGGGTAAAATATCTTTCTCTGGCTTTCCTATATTTTCTATGCATGCTACATGTGGCCAACTGTTCCTCTTCCATATGACAGTATTCCTCCAATATATGAAAACTGAATGGAGATAATAAATATGTAGTTTATTTTTACTAGATAATAGTACCACATACAGAAAAGTCTCATAAAGGGTGTGTTAAGAAGATTATCAACGTCTCATGTCCCAAATAATTTTTGAAAAATTATCCTGCATAAAGGCTGATAAGATAAATTCCTTCTTCTAGTCACCTCTGTTAAAATTGTAGAACAGAACTGATGAAGACCTCTCTGAAAAACTGAAATCAACCATTAAAGTAAAATTAAGAACTCAGGCCAAATTATTGATCCATGAGGTTTTCTTCTCATTTGAGCAGAGGAATTGACAAGAGTTTCTGCGAATCTGAGAAATATTCTGCTTTTGTTCCTGTGAAAGTTTTAGAGAGCCAGTAAAAAAAACAAGCTAAGACAGTTCAGTACTAGAGTGGTGCAAGAACCACTTTTTTGTCTGAACAAAAAAAAATTGAATCAGTTAAAAAAGCCACAACAAAATCTATAAGGTCTTTATATTTCTCACTGTTATCCCTTTTAAAATTAATGAGACAAAGTCGGCATGATTTTGCCCTTGATGGTAGGTGTCATAAAATACGGTTTGAATCCTTGTTATACATTCCTGAACATGAGATCAGGACCTAATTTAAATTATTTGATTCTTCCCACACACATATGTTGACTTGTGACAAAATAATTTCATTCAGGTAAAAAAAAAGGACAATATAAAATCTATCCATCACACAAGAAAGACAGCTGATGCTCCAGATTGCATAAAGTAACAAGAAAAAGAAGTTCAGGGTTTTGTGGAGGTTGATGGATCACTGAATATCCTTTATTTTTATGTTTTCTGCACAATTATTTCACTTAGAAAACTGAAACAATCTTAAACTGCAGCAGTTAACATGGTGAGTCATTTGGCACGATATCTGACAGACACTTCAAGGGTTTTTTTTGTGTGGATGTTGAATTACGTTATCAATTATTTGGAAAAAGTACACCACTACATAAAAACGTACTATATGCATGGTATGCTATGGAATACATACATGAAAATTGTACCGAATTGTTACAAATGAGTCAAATGCATTATTGCAATAATACATTCTTGATGTTCTTTATTATGTTGATATGTTTCATGATTCTTGCCAGTAGTGCCGACAGAGACTTTCCACTGTGCCTTTTGTGACCGGACTTGCCTATCTCGCATTGGCCTATTTAGCCACCAACGTGCTTGTAGCAAGCGTGGGTAGAGCCCTTGTAAATCTTCGTTCGCGAAGCCTAGCCATGATGACGATGTTTCATGATTAATATGTACATAACATTAGACATTGTAATGGGCTGACCAGGGAGGAGGCGGATTCACCATCCCTGGAGGTATTTAAGAAAAGACTGGATGTGGCACTCAGTGCCATTCTCTAGTAGGCAAGGTGGTGTTAGGTCAAAGGTTGGACTTGATGAACTCAGAGGTCTTTTCTAATGTGCGATTCTGTGATAACAAATATAAATGGAAATGCTGTGTACCTTGATACTTTAGGGGATTTTAATAGGTCTGAAAACCAGAAAATAAAAAGGAGGATTAAAAATGTCACAAAACAAAATATACAGCAAATTAGAAACAGGAAATGGAATTTGGTCGCCACACTTTTGAAAATACAATGTATAATATATGATCATAAGACAAACAATAAGAAGTTTACCTATACCATGTGGTGAGTACCAGCATGCAAAGATATTTACCTTGCATTTTGTGGAGATGCAGACGTCATTGCAGATTTATGCCAAAAATAGAGGAAAACATTTTTAGAATTATCAAAAGGATTACTGAATAATTAAAAAAAAAAATCCTTAAACTGAGTTTGTTAATGAACTGATAAGCATCTGGAAAATTAGTCAAATGGTAGGATTTTTATGTTGTTTAATCTTTTAATATTTAGATTTATTTCATAGACATTTAGATCACTTCCCCACCTTGTATAATACTGAGATGTCTGACAGGGCACTAGAATGAAGGTTTTCATGTCTCTAAAAGAAGAATTCAAGGTCAGGTATATATTTGATCTGCACTTCCATTGCCTAGAACGTCTGCTGTAGTGGGGATAACAGAAATTAAACATATATGACAGGAAGGAAAAAGGAAAAATACCTTAGACATAACAATGAAGGAGAAGAATGGACTATAGATTAGATTATTTATTAGATGTCTAGGCAATACAACCAGAACAAAATTTACAGAACCCAACCCCACAGTGAAATACTTCCTGCGAAATACAGCACCTTGGACAGTGCTAAAACATGCAGACCCCATGGGCTCATCTGCAATGATTTGCTAATTATCACGAATAACTAATCATGTTTCAGAAAAATAAATAATATACTGCAATCAATAAATATGAAAGTTAGAGTTTGCTGGCAACTCATAGAATACTTTACATTTTCCCATTCATATGTGTACGCAAGACATGAGTTCACAGTGGGTTTGCTGTTCTGCTGCTCTGGTTTTGAAATGGAGTAACACGGTTGGCTCAAAATCAGAAGAACTGAGTTCTCATGAGCTTCCTTATAATGTTGAAACCAATGACTCGTTGCTCATTACTGCTTAGAATTCTGAACTCAGCTGTGACAGGTCCATATCTATCTTAGAAGTTGCTTTTGCATTGCTGTAGTTCAAAGATAAGATTTTAAAAATAAATCCTTCTTGCTATAATTACTCTCTCATTGAAACTAGTATTAAATTTTCTATGATTTAAATAGAAAGGAAACTAGACTGATAATAAATGAGCATTTGATAATAATATTTCAGTTGATTGGCTCTCAGTTTGTACAGATTTAACTGTCAGGGGAATGAGACATTGCATTTATCTTTTATCACTTCTGGAAAAAAAGAATATTGTGTTAAGAGGATATAGTCAACACTCTTTGAAATCAATGTGAATTTTAACTGAATAAAGGCTGGGAGTCTGGACCTTAAAAAAAAAAAAGGAAGCAGCAATTTAAAGCTGAGGATTAAAAAACAGATAGGAAAAATATGGGAGTTTTCCAACTTCTATTTAATCTTTCATTCTATGTTATACCTTTCACACTCTCACTAGTACTCCAGATGTCGCTGTGTTCTCTAATGAAACCATAACTTACAATCTATTTTTGCCTCTTATATTTTTGCTTTTTTTTTTTCTTTCTTTTTCATTTCATATACTTTAAGACTTGTACCAAAGGGCAGATATATTCATTCTTTACTTGAGTCCATGGAACTCTAACTATGTATTGAAACACTAAAACGATGTTAAATTCTGGAACTAAAGGGATCTTAATGCACTTGTGCAAGTACTTTCATTTTGCATACATTTGATTGTATTTTTTTTTCCTTCCATGTCCTGTTCTTTCTGTGATTTGATAAGGAGCTATACCTACTCCATTTGAAAGCATTTTCATAACCTCTTTGAGCTAGGAAACTGATTCAAATATCCAGTTTTCATTTATTCACATGCATATTCATACGCAGTATGTAATAGCTTTTGTTCCAGTCTTCCCTATACCCTAAGTTGTTTTGATCAGGGTGGTTTTTGGGGGGTTTCCCTTCTCTAATCTTTTACTCATTAAGAAATTACAAATGTTACTCACATATGTCTTGGCTGTTGTTTTGTAGGCTGAAAAAACCATGTACTTTTAATTCTCTGCTGTAAATTAAAAAAAATTCATCCCCTTTATCACTCAAGTAATCCTTCCTTTTGTATTCTCACATTCCATCTATTTGTTTCCTTAAATACAAATTGAAAAATAAGTGTGTTATTTCTGATATCTATTCAGTAGTGTGTATGCTTCCTTTTTATTAGAGGAGGTCTCCGCCACTTCTTCAGAACTGCCTTTTTTCAGACTTGTATTATCATGGGAATGCACAATCCTCTATTGATCGACTACTGAAATTACTTAGTTTTTTAATCAATTGCTCCCAACAAGAAAGAAAATTCTGTGTGCAACTTTTAATTATGTGTTACTGATTTTCACCTTGTATATCTCAGTTTGATTTTAGAAACATCATATGGAATCATACAGATTGGAAGAGATCTTAGAGATCATCTAGTTCCAATCCCTTTGGCAGGACCCCTTCCCCCTGATCAGGTTGCTCAAAGCACCCTCCAACCTGGCCTTGAACACTGCCAGAGATGGACAATCTACAACTTCTCTGGACAGCCTCTCCATTTCTTCACCGTCCTCTAATACCTAATCTAAACCTGCCCTCCTTCAATTAAAAAACTTGCCCCCTTGTCCTATTCCTACATGTCCTTTTAAAAAGTCCCTCTCCAGCTCTCTTGTAAGTTTCTTCTAGGTACTGGAAGGCTGTTAAGGTCTACGGGAAACTTTGTGTTCTCCAGCTTGAACAATCACAGCTCTCTCAGCCTGTCTTCACAGGAGAATGTAAAGTGCTGCTCAATAGAATTCTTAGTGTTTTCTTTAATGGCTTCCAACAAAATATATTACCAGTCCAATGATACTGTATTAATTTATACATATAATTAGCAGTAATGGATACAAGACCCTCATATATGCAAATACATGCTGTTCTTTATGGTCTGTGTGTTTGGCAGTGCATAAGTTTCTTGCTGCCAATCTCAATCAATCACTGAAGTGTGTATATTCATAATGATTTACTATGAATTTGACTTGGTGGTTTGTTCAGGATTTTCTGAATTTGACTTTCAGTTATGCAATGTATTCATTGAGGCTGTGTAGTGCAAGACAGAATTTTTAGGGTAACAGCCCATAAAAGTACAAATCTGTCTAACTGAAAAAATTAACATCAATCTCTTGATCAGAATTTTGGTTTAGCTGTACCCATATACTACAAAGACTTTGACATTTTAGCATTCTTACCTAGCAGGTAAGAATATTGCACAGAGAATGGTTTGTTAGAACATGTTTTGTTGTGTTTGTTTTTTTTTTCTTTTTAGTAGGTTTTTAGTCTTTGTTTCAGCTTTCCCTTCATTTCTAACATACTATTTGTCTCCCACTATAACCCAGTGAGGCATAATAAACCTAAATTCTTGCACTTTGTATGGTGAATATTAAAGTCAGGATATTGTTATATATATTCCTTATAGCTGGGGGCCTTCATTCTAAATCTCACTTCACTCAAGAGATCTCATTTGGGTCTAATTTTGACTTAGGTTGGGAATATTTTCAGCAAAGCCCAGGGAATATATTTGTAATGAAAACACACACTTTGCTGGGTGGGAAATTACATAATGCAAACAAATCTGTTGTCTTCAAAATAGCTGTAATATCTGAAAATCAACCTCAAAGTCAACATGTTTTAGATTTTTGTGCTGTTGATGTTAAGGGAGTTTTATTTTCTGAAGCTTAGTGAATATAATAAATGCTGCCAGAAAAGATTTCAACAAATGGGTTTCATTACAAAAGTTTGAATGAAAAGTAAGCAAATATAGTGAATAGCAATAATAATGTAAAAAAGATTCTGCTCTCTGGTAACCAAAAAACTTATGTCTAATCTTCTTTTTCTTTCAAAGAAAATGAATTCCCTCATATTTTGATATTTAGAAAAGGTGTAAATCCTGTATGAGGTGTACAAACCTGTAAGCAAGGTAAAATATATCCTCTTGTACATATTGCTGTATTTAGAATTACCCTATCACAGACTAATTCAGGTTGTAAGGCACTTCAGGAAGTCTCCAGTCCAATTCCCTGTCTCAAACACGGCTAGCTTCATATTCCTCACCTCTTGGTCTATCCAGACCTTGAAACCCACCAAGGGCAGAGACAACACAGCCTCTCAGGGTACCTGCTCTCCTGCCTCATTATACCCCTGTGAAACCAGAATCTTCTTATACTTAGCCTGAACCTCTCCTACATCCACTGTCTTTCATGGTTCTCCTGTGTACCACTGTGCCAAGACTACCTCAATCTCCTTGATGACCTCTTGTAGATTCTATGAGTCTGTTTGGTGCTTTGAAAGCTGTCCCTTCTCCAGCCTAACCCAGCCCTGTTCTGCCAGTACCTCTCCACTGGGCACCACCCTAGGGACCCTCCACTGAGCTTCACATCTTTTACCTCTGTCTTTGCTTTGCTGGGAGACAAAACTTGATGCAATCTCAAAATATGGTGTGACAAATACCACGTAAAGGGTTGAAAATCCTGCCCTTCAATCTACAGAATGTGCTTCTGTTTATGTAGCTCAGGAGCTGTTCACCACCTTTGCTGTTAAGCCACATCATGGAATCATGTTTGGCTCACTGTTCATTACCTTCCCCTAGACTAGGTTGCTCAAAACTCTTGAACACTTCCAGGGATGGGACAACTTATTGAAGGGAACATTGCATAAATTGGGTCTCCAGATTTCAAATTACTAATGGCATTTTTAATGCATAGTGGTTAGTAAAGGGAGATATACACATGCTAAATGTTTTGGTATTGACAGAAGAAGAGACAGTGGGCTCAAGTTGAAATACAAAAATTTCCATGTCTTTACTCCAGACTTTGCTGTCCTCATGCAACTGTCATTTGCTGAGACCTACTTTGTTTGCATCTCTGATAAGATGCTGCAACTGACCGTGGGATCCAGATTAGGTCAGGAAGACAGAGAACAGAACGGAACAGAACGGAATGGAAAGAATAGAATAGAATAGAATAGAATAGAATAGAATAGAATAGAATAGAATAGAATAGTTCAGTTGAAAGGCACCTACAATGATCCACTAGTACAACTGCCTGACCAAGGGCTGACCAAGATAAAGCTTATTAAGGACATTTTCCAAATGCCTCTTAAACACTAACAGGATCAGGGCATTGACTACCTCTCTAGGAAGCCTGTTCCAGTGTTTGATTGGCTTCTTGATAAAGAAATGCTTTCTGATGTCCAGTCTAAACCTTCACTGAAGCAACTTTGAACCATTCCCACACATTCAGTCACTGGATTCCAGGGAGAAGATGTCAATACCTCCCCCTCCACTTCCCCTTCTCAGTTGTAGAACAATGAGGACAGCACTCAGTTTCCTTTCCAAACTAGACAAGCCCAAAGTCCTCAGCTGCTCCCCACATGACATGCCTTCCATCCCAGTCACCAGATTTGTTTTTCTCCTCTGGATGCATTCAAGGACCTTCATATCCTTCTTAAATTGTGTGGCCCAGACCTGCATACAGCACTTCAGGTGAGGCCACACCAACACTGAACACAGCCCATCTTCAGAGCAGCTAGTGATGCATTCCAGGTTGTGATTTGCCCTCTTGGCTGCCTGGGCACCCTGTTGACTCCTACAGAGCCTGCTGCCAACCAGGACCTCAGATCAAGCAACTCTCTTCCCAATTTACAGTTGTGCACAGTGTTACTCTGTCCTAGGTGAAGAATCTGGCATTTTGATTTATTAAATTTCATCCCATTAACCGTTACCCTATCTTCCCTCACACCATTTTTGTAGACTGGAATAACTTTGGTTAGATTCCAGTCAGCTCAGAGAACATGATACTTTTTACATCCGGTGTCATTGGCTTAACACCTCAGACCTTTGCCTCTCCTTATGGAATCCAATATCCATTTAAGGATGTCCCCCACCATACCCTGCTTTGCTCTGTACTGAAGAGGTTTTCTTAGCCAGCTGTTGACACAAAATGCCAATCAGATCAGCCTACAACACTAGGATAGATGCCTTCAGCAGTTTCAGGCAACTGGTTTCCTATTAGCTGCTGATCTAAGATGTGCGTGGAGATTCACTCATTATCAGTTCTTACTTTTGTTTTTCTTTTCATCAAGACTCATTAGAGTCAGCCCCTCTTTGCATTTAACTCAGCTCCTGGCCAGGAAAACTCATGATATTTCTTCATCTCCTGAGATGGCTAAAGGTGACTTCACCAAATGAACTGCAGTTGTCTGAACAGTGAAAGAGAACGACAAGTCGTCTTTACTAGACAAGGTTCCTTAGAGTGAGAATAGAGACAGGCTGCTGGAGAAGGACAGGGGTGTTTTGTTCAGTTTTCAGTCTCTGATAATTTAAAATAAGCGCAAAGACATAGCTCAAAACAATTTTTGAAATATAAAAACTTTTGTGCAAAATCACTGCTTCATTTTAACTGCCTCCTCTACACTTTGTGAAACCTTTCCAGAAAACTAAAGAACAAATAAATGATCCAAGGATTTTATTGCATAAAAATTTAGTGGACTAGTTATGTGCAAGCTGCCTCCCATACTGCGTGACTTGGAAGAACTAACAGGGTTTCAATTGCCAATCTTACAGATGCAATAAATTAAAACTAAAAGTAACAATCATGTCATGTATCAAGCATTAATATCAAATATACAAAAGGAAAACTTTTTACAATAATTCTTCAGAAAAAACACATTAAGAAAAATATGAGAAAATCATTAGTTTTCTCTGATCCAGAGGTAGTTTTTTATCTTCAGTAGGCAAGTCTTTTATCTATCTGAATCTTGTATCTATGTGGATGCATTATTCTATCTACAGTTGTAATTATTTGGATGTATTCCAAAATTCCAACCTTTCTTACCTACTCCATATAAATAAAATATTATAACATATTTGTTCATCATAATCTTATTAAGAAATAAATTTGATAACTGATAACTCTAATCATACCCTTAATATAAGGAATTAATTCCATCTGTAGAAAGCAATATAGATTTGTAAGGCTATATAAAATTTTTATGAAGATAAGCCTTTGAAAAAGTCATAATAATTTCAGTGTTGATTCAAAGGCAATTCTTAGGTCTTATGAAAATAAAAATATTTCACCCACAGTGTATCAAGCTTTTGAACTGACTTAGAGTATGTCCCAGGTATTCTTTTGTTGGTTGTAGAAGACAAAGAAAACCTAGTTATGTTACTGTACCTGTTTTATTGGTGATTTGACAATATATACCAAACTAAAGACTTCCTCAGACACTTTTAGTGCAATAAGGACAACCCATGAAAGATTCAGTTTATTTTCTTCCATTTCTTTCTGTCTTCTCCTTTAAAAAAAAAAAAAAATGCAATTGAGCCTTAAATGTTTTGTTGTTATAAAAAAGGAAAATCCCATTGGCTTCTTCATCTCTTAAATTTGAAGGACTAATGTTTGTCCAGTTTGGGGTTTTTTCCCTGACAGAATATGAATAGGTAGATTATCACTTCACTCCATTTTTCATGCTACATTAAAAAAGACAGTTGTGTGAAATTATTGGACTGAGATATGTATATGTTCTCCTGAGCTTCTAGTTTCCCACAATAAGATGTTAATAATAGCTGTCTGTATTTTCATACTGGGTAATGTCAACCAATAAGGATTCAAATTTTGTATGCAACCTTGTTCGTGTATCCCCTACTTATTCTGCTGAATGCATCTTAACAAGATGGGAAAGCAGCCATAATTGCAAATCGTGGTGGATTGACCCCAGGAGCTGCCAAACACCCACAAGGTCCCTCACATAGTGTCCCACAGGATGAGAAAAAATTGAAGTGAAAAGATTTGTGAATCAAAATAATGACAGTTTTATGGGAAAACAAAAGCTACCTACACAAACAATGCGAAAAGAGGAATTTCTTCACTACATCCCATCAGCAGGCAATGTACATCCACTTGCCAGAAACCCATGCTTCATCACATGTAACTGTTCCTTGAGAAGGCAAATGCCATAACCAAAGATGTCCCTTCTTCCTCCTCCTTTCCCTGAGCTTTTATTGATGAGCACAACTTCACAAAACAGAAAATGTTGCTTTAGTCAGTTGGGGTCAGATAGCTCAGCTGCGTCCATGCCCAACCACAACCTCCTTTGGGCATGGGGGGAAAAGCTAAAGCTTTCATACTATGCACCTTTCATCAACAGCCAAAACATTGGTGTATTATTAACACTGTCTAAGCCACAATGCATGGCACAGCACCATGTATGCTGCTAAGGAGGAAGGTAACTCCATCTAAGCCACATCCATTACACATGTATTCAAGGGACAAAAAGAAAATAGAAAAAGAGGATAATGCCTTTGTCCTAATTTCATCCAGGAGACAGTTAAGTTATTCATGGTAGCAGCGAGGGGGCAGAGCTTGGAGCCACTGGGTGCACCAAGGTTATTCTATACCACCCACATCACTGCCAAGGGTCAAAAACAAGGAATCCTCTGTTGCAAGGAGAAGAGGATGTAGCCTCAGGTGGAAGAAAAAGGAGGCACATGGACACTCCACTACCATTTTTGTTCCTTTTTTCCATGTGAGGAAGCAGAAAATGGAGAGGTGGGGTGGTTCTGGTCCTGTCAGAGGATGTGTCCAGATGGTTTTTCATTGTGTCATTGTGGAGTAATGGATAGGGTGAAAAATTACAGAAGAATTATGGAGGAGAACCAGCTGCTGCTTCCCAGATGAAACACGGTCACAAAGCCCCACAAAGGATCCCCAAACACTGATAAGCCCCTTTGTGGAGAATAAACCGTGGAGGGGAGTGATGTGAAGGCACTGTGGCCTCCCCCCACAAACATCCTACAAGGGGAACATGGTGACACTTTGACTGTACTGGATGTCCACCAAGAAAGAGAGATGCCAAGGACAACTACCCAATTAAGCACTTATGACAAGATTCACTCAAACTCCACCTAAACCTAAAAAAATAGTATAAAAAAAAGCTGGAAATGGAGGAAAATCAGACAAAGATTTCCACCGAAACTGCTGAATCAACTGATGGGCTAAACCTTTTTCCCCCCATACAGGGACAACTGTCAGATGAAAAACTTAAGCTATGTGAACTGACTATTGCTTTTAAGGACTAAAGATTGCTTTTACTCCATAATAGATTGTAGATTGTAGATTGTTTCTTATTAGAGTTTGTTCTTACACTTGTTTTAAATACATATTTGCAGCTAGACCCTATCACTGGCGATCATGAACTTTATTAACTTGTCACAATTTATATGATTAAAGTGTTATTCTGCAAACTGTTAGAGTCAGTGCTTTATAAGGTGCTGATGGTTTGCCAGTAGTGGAATAACACGTGGGAAGACTTGCTGAGAGGTCTCCCTTACGTTGTTGCTTGTCATTCTCTGAAAAAATGCAACTGAATTACCCTGAACTTGTGACTGTCCAATGAAGAGTTCCCTGAAGACACCTGACAGACTAGGTTGGACATACATACATCGTTTCGTTTTCCCTGAGGCACTAATAGACAAATAAATCTCTGTGGTTGAGAAAATCTAGCCTTTCTAAGCATCAGGCATATTTCCTCCTACACCCCACCCCCCCTTTTAATGTAACAGTCAGGTTTGGGGGAAAAATGCAGGCATGAATGGTTTTCTCCACTATTTTTCTTCTTTGTCTCAGGAGTCACATGGCACTGGCAGCAGTGACATGAGTCAGTTGGAATCTTTGAGCATTTTGCATGTTAGCACTCTTTTAATACACTGTTGTTATTAGTATTGTTTGTTTTCTTATCTCATTGCCGTTTTCCAGTAAATTGTTATCTCAACCCACAATCTCTGCCTTTTGTCTCCCACTCTGGGGTGGGGGGTGGGAGAGGTGCAGGAGCTGGAGACAGGGGAGGGGCAGAGCTGCATAGGGCTTAATTTCCAGCTGGTTTTAAACCAAGACAGCCTTTCTACTGTGTTTTCACTATAAAATGTCTTTCGTTCTTTGGAAAAGCCCATAACTTCCCGTATAGATAATACATTACAAGAGTTACAGAATTTAAGGCAAGAAAGCAGCCATCGTATCTGTCTTACTTGGCTTGCAAGCCAATACATTTTAATTTAGAAATCAGTAGGAAAGCTAGATAGAAAACTTAGAAGGAAAAGTTACAGACTCTATTCTATTCTCTTTAGCTTCCATTTGGTCTCTGGTTTAGAGCACAGAATCAAGTCTATGAGCATGCCTGACTCCAGAATTTCTTTTTCAGAATTGGATGGATTGATGCTGGTTTTCAATGTCATTTGTCACAATCCTAACACACTAATTTTTTTTTTTTTTTTTTGTTAAATACCTGCTGCACTTCCATGAAGCTTGGAAATAATAATTCCATTCCTTAATAAAATAATAATTCCTAAATAATAATTCCTAAATAATAATTCAGGAAATTATGCTTAGGAAGCAGTTAAATTAAGAATCTTCTATAATATCAGTATCTTCTGATTAAAAAAAAATAGTTTAAAACCCAAAATAATCATTTTCATTTCACCTTTCTGTTGTATGTTACTTTAAATGCTGTACAATTCTTGTCTCAAAGATAATTTGCAATGCATCACCCCTACAGCATCAAACCTTCATAAGGAGTCTCACACCGTAATTAGGAATACTGCAAAATGGCCTTTTAACTCTCCAGAAAATCCCATCAAATTGAAAATTAAAACTTTTCAAAATATTTTGAAGGCAAACTAACCTCTTTATTATGATCTTGTTTCATTATCTGTCTCAGAGTCAAAGGAAAGCTGCTACTAGCAAATCCAGACACAATGCTTGACACTTTATCTTGCAGGATAATAAGATTGCAGAGAAACTATGGAAATGACCTTTTCAACATTTTTCTTGAGGTATTCCCTTGAACAGCTAAAATGATAGAACGCTGGCAGTCAACCCTAAAATCAAATGAAATCCATTGAGCGTGGGGACTGAAATAAGACCAGAGAACCAGGGAAAATTACTCAATAGACCATTTTAGTCTCAAGCTTGTAGACAGTAACTTGAGATGGCAGGTGAACTGGTGTGAAAAAGACACAGACTCATCCTTAAACTTTCTTCCAGACCTTAAACCAAAGTACTATTAAAAATCTCAACAACCATTTTGGGAAATCCCTAAAAGACAGCACCTTTTGACTGGCTCATTGTTTTTGTGCTTGTGTATAAATGCACACATACACATAAAGCTTTTATTTTCACAATAACAATGCAGATTTATTGGCATTTTAATAGCACAGTTCTGGTGTTAGTCTTCAGGAGTCATAATCTACATTACTGAAATTATTGAAAAGTGATTTATTTTAACATGGAAATATTTATACATTATATAATAATTACACTGACATTTCTTGTGCTAATGGTATAGTATTTATTATAAAAATAGAAAAAAAAGTGATATAGCTTAAAATAGAATATGGTGTAAATCATATTGTGTGTATTTGGTGTGGATGTTGATCCTTTAGCAAGCAGATCAGGCCTCCAGGCATTGCCTCTGTGAGAAGAGACCAGGGGCTGCCCAGTGCTGGACCCAGTTGTTTCCAGATGGCTCAAAACCAAACCCACTGCAGGACACAGAAGAGTCTTCTCTTTATGCCAGCTCTTCCTGCACCTCCTGAGTCTGGGTAGATGTCTGGAATGGAGTGAATTGGAGCCTGACTAGAGGGAAGGAAAGCTGGTGTTTTATTGTTTTCCTTTGTTTCTCACTGTCTGAATCTATTTCTACAAGAAAAATCTGCTTCACCCTTGGTGATTACTACTAAGCAATGTCCCTGTCTTTATTTCAACCCAGTAGCTTTCTCATTTTTGGGGTTTTTTTTCCCATTTCTCTTCCTTTATCCTGCTGAGGAATAAGTGAGCAGCTGGGTGAGTGTTTAATAGTTAGCCAGGGTTACCACAATAAGTAAATGTGTTACAATGATGAGAATATTTTTTAACAACCTTGATGAGAATTCATAAAAAGTGATGTGGCCTGTTTCCAGATCTTTGAGCAACATGAACAGTATGCTTATTTCCAGTCTTTTCTATTCTCCTGGCATGCATCCATCTTTTTGGGGTAGCTGAAAGATATATATGGTAGGAGTTTATGGGTTTTTCCCTCCAACTTTTGCCATGTCTGCTCTATCAATTGTCTGCTTGATTTTTCCTATTCCACCCGTGTATTGCCAACCCTCAAAAGCTCAAGAGGATGTTTGCTTGGAACATTCTAACTCAATAAACTGCAACAATACTTGACAGATTTTTGCTGTGGTTTGACAATGGAAAGATTTGTTCCATTTAACTACATGAAGATTTCACAGAAATTATCTTCCTTGAAGTAGATGATCAGCAAAAACAGATGGATACCAATATGAAAGGCACAGTATTGTAATCAGACTTCTACAGAAGTTTTAGCAATCTTCTGAAGGGTAATGTCTGAGCTCAGCTGATTCTCAGAACCCCCAACTAGGTGAAAGTATATTTTAATTGTTCAGGAAACTAAAATGTAATTGTATTTTCTCTATTTTTGGGAAGAAAGTGTATGTTTTCTGTTGTTATGTCGAGACCTCTTTTAGATGAACATTTGGTGTGTCGCAAATTAATCTTGATCTTTCAGGTTCCTCTGTATTGCTAACAGTTAGTCAAGCCAAATTCAAAGACTATATTTATTTTATCTGTTCATTTGACTTAAACTTGTGCAAAGACTTTTAAATTCTACATTTGTATCACTTTTTTTCTCTGCTATTATCTTAAGTTTTAAAAAAACTTTCAACATATCAAACCAGACAAACTAGACCAAGAAAGTATTATTACAGACAACAGTAAACATTAAAAAAAAAAAAAAAGGAATGAAGATTTCTTAATACTTTGATATTTAGTCTTCTACTTCTTCACTTGTTTATTTGGATACCTTACATCAAGAATCCAAGTCCTCCAAAGGAGTACTTGCTTCAAATGGGGGGCTAAGTACAAGAGCAGCAAAATAGCATTTGTCTAAAATCTGATTTTAGATAATGGTATTATCAGTTTTACAAGTTAAAACCTGTATAACATGCTGTTTTCTTAGTTCCCTTCCCAAGAACTAAAAATTTTTATAATTATTTCTGTTGCTTTCTTTGAGGTTTTCTCTTGGTTATTGTTTGTTTGGGGGTTTTTTGGTTTGTTTGTTTGTTCATTTTTCTTAGTGGAAGTGGTGCAAGTGAGCTTTTCAGTTTTCTGAAGTAATAAACATGGAAAATTTTTATTAGCAATGTCTATATCTAACGAAAAGGAAAGCATCATGAATGACATATGGTCACTGAATCACTTATGAATGTAGGCTATATAATGTTTTTTATAATGGATCAGGGAGAGCAATCTCTGGTAGTGCAAATATAAAAATTTATCTTAGGGGACAAGATTACATTATGTGTTTTTCTTTATATGACATCATTTGCTATTTTAAAATCAAGCAAAAATAAAAAGCTGTAAGAACTTTAGTTTGAGCTATCAAACCTGAAGATATATACCAAAATAAATTAAAACTGAAGCAAAAAGCTCAATTTCACACAGCAATAAGGTCCTTGTATTTTATCAAAAAGACTTCTGGTAGTCCATCAAGATTTTGTATTTTAAATTTAAATTAAAATTTATAGCATTTTTCACTTTGCAGAAGTGGAAATTAAAAAATGAGTAGAAGCCTCAAACAATGGCATTAGCCTATTAAATCTTACCACTTCATTTATTGCTTCAGAATAGTTTTTTTTATTCTGGCAATGACTTATTTTGAATACAATAAAATACTTTTCAAGTGTTAGAACATGGTCTATATCAAATTTCAGGACTGACCTGGATCAATATAGTTTCACTGGGAAGCATTTGCACTTTTAATCTAATGAAAGATTAGGTTATAAATACCAATCTGACAAAGCATGGAAGGTTTTGGTTGCAATTATACATAGGCAAACCTAAACCACTTTTTTCATAATTGATAATAACTTGTGTTGTTGTAACTGCTGTCAATCAACTATTTCAAAAAAATCCTTACCATAACTCAAACCTGGAACTACTAAGTTTTTCCCAAAGTCCAGTAACAATGGTACTGTTCCACCAAAGCTACAATTCACAATGTTACAGCTCCACTAGGGCTATGATTCAGGTTTACTAAGTCTGCAAAACATAATTGCTTATCCTTTGTTTCCAGTCTTGTTTGGGCAGATGATGTTTCTGCTTTTTGGTTGCCCCCACCTTTACCATCCATGAGCTCCTGGTATGAACAGGGAGTGTCTTATGGCTCAATTGGTACAGTCAAGGGATACTCCACCACTCAGCTAATTCGGTCAAGGTTCATCAGGGGCTTCTGAGATCATAGAGCAGGTCTGAGGATGGGGGTCAGGGGGATGGACCACCACAGTGACATGAACTTATAAATTACAGGTGTTACAGCTTCACTTCTGTAGTTACAGAAACAAAAAATTCAGCAAAAGTGAATGGGATAGTTGGCACTAAATATGCCAGGTCATGTAGGAGAATGAGTTTGCATCCTGTGGAGCACTAAGCAGGGAGACTTGAGTTCAAGTTCTACTTGTCATGGCATTTGCAATTCATAATGAAACAGTTTCAATATGCAAAAATGGAAGGAAGGCATCCAAAATGCAAAAGATTACCTTGTTACATAAAATATCAGGATTCACAATTCTGCTCCAGGACAAAGGATAGTAAAATTCATTTTGAGTCATGTTCTTTGCAAATGTCTGTGGAACCCATCAGGATATAGTCATGTAATACTGTATCTAAGTGATAAATTCAGTAGATCTGAAGGCTCTCACTTCTTTTAAGCTCATCATAAGCAGACATTTGGGTATCTTTGTTATTCTTTCCAATATTAAACTTAATACAATCCCAAAAATCAAACCAACAAACAAAACCTCTCAGGACACCAGATAGCTCTTTCATTCAGTTTCAGCTAGAAAGGTTGAAATCTTCCTCCAGCCATTCCAGTCTTGACCAGTGAATCCAACTGGCAGCTGGTCACAAACGGTGTCCCTCAGGGGTCAGTGTTTGGGCCAGTCCTGTCTATTATCTTTACTAATGATCTGGACAAGGAGATTGAATGCATCTCCAATAGATTCACAGACAACAAGAAGTTGGGTGAGAGTGTTGATCTGCTGGAGTGTAGGAAGGCTCTGCAGAAGGATCTGGATGTATGGATCAATGGGCTGAGGCCAACAATATAAGGATAAACAAAGCCAGGTGTCAGGTTCTGGGCTTGAATCACAACACCCCAAGCAGCACTACAGGCTGGGGGCAGAGTGGCTAGAAAGTAGCCCAGAGGAAAAGGACCTGGTGGTGCTGGTAAAATCTTGAAAAATTAATTATGCATATCAAAATGCCTGAACAGCTTTGAAAATCTTGTCCACATTTAATCTTGAGATCTTTCTAAAAAGGTGCCAGTGGTCCTATGAGTTGTTCAAATATAATCACTTCTATGAAAAATAGTTCCGTTTTCAAAAAAATCCCCAAAAAAACAAAACAAAAAACCCAACAAAAATCTCAAAACAGAAGGAAAAAAAAAAAACAACAAAACAAAAAACTAATCCCCAAAATGAAACAAACAAACAAAACCCCAAAGAAACATTAGGTCAGCAATCCTAATAGATTTAGCCCTCAGCACCTTGGAGCCTGTGCTTTTCCCAAGTCTACAGAACAGGCACATGGGCCCAGGCTTTGAGACACCAGCTCTTGTTATTGACTCTCAAAGCCACACACAGCTGCCAGTTGTAAGCTGTCAGTTGACAAGAAATCTAGAAAAACTGACCCAGAATATTATTGCCTCATTCAAGTGTCTCCTCTGAAATGTTTCTCTGGGTTATGGCTGTGACTCCACCAAAGCATAGCATTGCTAACTCCATTTTGTTTCACTGAGACCAACAAGGACAGCAATCCTTTGAAACAGAAGGGTGAAATGGTGCTGCATGATGCAGAAGGTGAAGCTAACCCTAGTGTGTAGTTATAGGGAAGACAGAACAAGATGCTTTTTGGAGGTACACAGGCAAAAATACAGGAAGCAATGGACACAAGCTGCAGTAAGGTGAACTGAGATTCAATATAAGAAAAAAGTGCTCAAAGTGAGTTTGGTCATACTCTGCAACAGATTTCCATAGAGGTTGTGGGATCTCTATCCTTAAAAACTTTAAAAACTTGACCCAACGATGTCCCAAGCAATCTGGTCTGCCTGCTATGACAGTAGGAGATTGACCCAGATAACATTCAAAAAAATCTAAATTATTTTATGATTTTTTTTATTATATAAACAGATAATACACATTTAAGTCCTCAGTATGAAAACAGAACTTTACAGAAAAACAGAAAGTTTATCTAATTGATTCTTTGTTTATTCTATACTTCCACAGCCCTACAACTCTTCTGGTTAGTAAAGAAAATTTTAAATTAAATGATTGTTTTCAAAATTACCGCCTTTAAGGATGCATGGAACTGGATGATCTGTAAGGTCACTTCCATCTCAAACCATTCTATGATTCTATGAATATATTTTTGTTGTTGTTGTTCTCTTGAGAAAAATGGAAATTACATTTATTTCCCCTCGTGTAAAGGAACTTTTAAAGAGATATTTTTCTTTGATTTTTCTAATTAAATATTGTGGCATAGCTAACAAAGCCTCAGTTTTAAATTCTTTGAAAATTGCATTCTAAATGTCATTAAAAGTATCAATTACCTGAAATAGTTTAATGGATAGCCAAGTGAAACCAGATTCCTAGTAGCATCTCTTTGTGGGCCTGTGTGGAAGAAAAGGAAAGGCTGAACCCATCAAATTTATTTTACCACAGTACAAGAAGCCTTGTGGATAGAGAAAAAGCATGTTCCGAGAATATATTTTCACTGGCTTATTGAAGGGCATACAAACCTGTTTTCTTCAGGATCTGTCCTGGACCAGTTTTATTTAATAAATTTATTAATATCTGACTGATGCAGAATGTTATTATTAAATCTGGAGATCACATCAAGGTTGGGAGGACTGCCAGGAATACGTGCACAGAGTTTAACATGATCTTGGAAATCAGCATAAAAAATGTACAATTCAGTATGGAGAATATATTGCTCTGCAGTCAAACATGTTATACTGGACAAAAAAAAAAAGAAAGGTCTAAAAATTGAACTATACTGAAGACAGTCCTTTAGAAAAAGGCCTACAGGTTAGAGTTGATCACAAGAAAAAAGTGAGTCATCAGTGTCATGATGCTGTGAAAAGCACAGGTATTATACAGACAAATGATCTTTCTGCTGTGCTCTGCACTGACAAGACCTCAGCTGAGTATTTCTCTGGTTTTTGGCAGCCCTTCAAGAACCTTCTGAAACTACTGGAGAGACTCCAGAGAGGGTTATAAAAAATTACCTACAGGAAAGATTGAACAAAATGGGTCTGTTTAAATGAAAGATGTAAAGACCAATGTGTTTAGCACCAGCATTGTTCAGGTACAAGATGTATTGAACAATTGGGTAGTTTCTGTCTATATCAGTGTGGATAGGACAAAAAAAGCAATGGACTATAAAAATGCTTGAAAAACACTAGTGAAGCATTAGATTTCCTGGGACACATTGTGGAGCCTCATTTATGAGAGGTTTTCAAGAAAGTTGTAGGAACCATATGTCCTGCCTGACGGGGCAAAGTAATATAGTTGAAAATTTCTGTTTGACCTGTTCCATCTCAGGAAGGTCTTTCACTGTGAATAGTGGCTTCTGGGGAGAAGGTGAAGGATCTTCCAGAGAATGGGACCCCTCAAAATAACAATAGAACCAGTTAGAGAATTCAGACCGATTCTCATCCCTAGCTCTTATGGTTATTCTCTAGGAAAACAGTATGTTTACCTCTAATGTGAATAACAGATCTAATATTTCACTGGTTTTTAAGATCAACTTGCTTATAATATTTATGAAGGCTAAGATACTATGCTATATAAAATTAGATAAATTCTTCTTAGCAGAAAGAGAACAGCAGAAATCTCTCCTACCTTCCTCCCCTGTTTAATCATGGGTGCATCAGAGAGAGATTTAACAAGAGATTTTTGTTGGCTCAACTATCAAACCTCAATGCTCAGAATAAAACACTGAACTGGCAAAGGAGTTGATTCACTCATGTTTTTGCATAGCCATGGGGAATGTCAGATATGTAATGAATAATATTCTGGCCTGTACCAGTGGGATGTCATATGTTCCTGAAAAAACTATATTGTCTTGAGACAGGACAAAAAAGTTATGTGCGGTACTGGCTGTTACTGGAAATAATCATCTTGATTATCAGTTTTAGACAATTGTGTTAAAACCCTCGAAGAGTTAAATCTTCAATAAAAACAGGACATAGCAGGCACCATGGATACATTTTTTTATAAGAGATCACCGCTGAATGAAGATTATTGTTTGATTAAATTGACTGCCTGTTGGTGAGGCTTCCAACAGATAAACACAGCCAAGAATTTAATCAACAAACTGCATCATATTTGCATCTATTCCACGTTCTGTCTACTTAGAGAAGGAACAGATGCAGACTCAGTAGGAGTCAGAAGGCAAGGAATCAATAGGGAAATACTCTATTAAGAAGAAGTTTCTGAATTTATAATCCAACCTTGACCTAAATATGTTTAGATTTTCAGTCTGATAGTTCTCTCAAACTGATGGTCTCCAAAATCCGTATTCTCTCTATTTAATAATGTCGCTTTGCTGGCATCATTAGTCTAAATGAAATACTGGAATAAATTCTTTTTTTAAGCCCTTCTGACATATGCCAGTGCAGATGTTACTCTAAACAGCTACCTCTGCCTGTGGTTTATCTTAGTGTTTATCCCACAGCTGCTTTATAAGGATTTGTTCCCCAAAGTAAATAAGCAAACAAACAGGTCTGTTTCAATCCATCTAGGGCACAGAATTATAACGGCCTGACTCGTTTGTGAGGATCTTCAGACACATGTAGGGAACAGTATTATCCTTTATTTTGTCATTAAAGGTTGTGTATACCTTTGGGCTGGAGAAGAAACAACAGTGCAAGAGGGAGCTGAAACACAAAATGGCTGTGTCAAAAAGCCTCCATCAGCCTCCATAATCTTGCCACAGTTTTCCTGGAAGCTGCATCCAAATACATTGTACAGCAAACATCTCCTCCTCTCCATACCAACGTACGAGGGATCCATCCTTCCACTCGCCCTCCCCTTTTGTACAGCCCAACCTGTCTAGTCTTAGTTTGACAGCTTATTCCTGAGTAGTTGCAACTAAAAGTAATGTGGCTGAACAAATGTTTGTGGTTACAGAATGGTTCTCCCACTCAGTTCTTTCCAGTAAAATGAATGTCAACAAAGAAAAGCACTTTAGGTATTACTTTCATCTTTAACAATTTTTTAAGCATTTTTATTGCACGAAAGCAAGAGTAATTCAAGAGGCAGGTCTTTACAGAAAACCACAAGGAAAAGAAAACTATTTCTTACCTCAAAATTAGACAGAATAAGAAAAAACTCTCTGAGATATTCTTTTACTCACGGAAAGGAAGGATCTGCACTAAGTATTTAATTACATGTATATTTTCAAAGCACGGGGATTTTTGTAGTAAAAGACATATAAAATATTCACCTGTGAATACACCACACTGCAAATACGTGTGTGTGCATTTATCTGTAAAAGTATATATATAAGTACTTACGTTCATATATGGCGAGGTATGGATATGTAAATGAATATACTTTAATTCAGAAAATCCTTGTATTTATATGTACAGATAGTTTAATTCTGAGACTCAAAGTATAAAGGCTGTATTTGGAATAATCAAACTTGCAGACTTCATAAATTAAGGTATAATGGATAATGAAGCCATAGCAGCCTAAGTCTATTTTATGTCATGTGGCTTTGACCCTCACTAACACAGTATGACCTTCCTGAATATCTTTCATTATTCACAGAAATCTTTTTCCAGGGGGTGTGGGATTTATACTTTCACCAGCTGATCACACAGTGAATGTGTTTCTTGACTTTTTCCAGTGACAGGGCTGGGAAAATTTAAACCTTTTCTGTCTGACAGCCATTTAAAGAGGGCCTATTGATCGGAATGGAATTTAATTTAGGGGAGTGCTTTCTATAAGGAAGGTTCATCTTCTTAAGAAAGGTTCAGCTACTATAGGACTCGGAATTATCATGGAATTTGTAGATGTCATAAGTAGGATCCCACAATAGTTGATAGGGAGACACCCAGGCACATTCATAAATGGGGTCAATAAGAGTCAATCCATCTTAAAACAGGTGAGAAGAGCCATCATCAGAAGATGACTCTCGCCTTACATGGTCTCTAGCAGGGCAAGCTGATAATGGATATGTATATTATAGACTGAAGATTTTTAGATATCTAAAGCTGCATGAGATGAATTCTTCCTTCAGTTGCCTATACTGCCCCTTTATCTCCAGTGCCTCAGTTTTCAGGCAAGGGGAAACCCACTGAGTTCTTGTACTTTTGTGAAGATGAACTACTGTATATGGGGATGTTTGTCTGCACTCCTTCCACAGAGAAGAAATATAACATAAAATGTGCAAGTTGTTGTTCCTCAGAGAGATATGTAGTCTGCACATTTATTTAGTTACATCCCCGGTGTGCTGGTTTTAACACCAACCTGAAAATCAACTTCAAATAAGCCACTCTCCTTTCCCCACCTCTTCCAATAAGGGAGGCACAAAAGCAGAAACTATGGGTTGAGATAACAATTTACTGAGAGCACAAAGCAATGGAATAAGACATATACAAAAACAACGGATGTGTTAACAGCAAAAGTATACAACAAAAGAATGTGGTTTACCCACAAAAAGGTGTTCATCACTGAGAAAACCAAGAAGGCAGATGCTCCCCACAGTTCACATCATTAAGGCTTCCCCAGGCAAAGGAAAGGACAGGGGTGGCATAGAGTAACAACCCAGCTGTGCTAAGCTCCGCCCCTCTTTCTGCAACCAGAACACCCTGTTTTGTACTTTTTCCTTTATACCCAGCATGAAAAATGGACAACTTTGCTGTAAGTGAAAATTGTTTCTTATAAAAGTAGTTTTATAATATTCTATCCATATGTGTAAGATTTTCTTCCCCTAATACATATTTTCCAGTTTAATTGGATTAATTATTGAACTTTCATACTACATAATCTGTAAAATAGGTCTTGGCTGTAGCTGGAAACAATGTAATATGTACACATAGCTTAGGCAAAATAACTCCTTGTATTTTATAATTCTGCTTAGTAAAATCAGAGGTAGAAGTTTTTCATGTTTTGATGACTGCTATTTGCTGCTGAGTGACTCCATCAGGTGTGTAAAGATTTAGAAACGTTGATTTTCTTAACTTCCCTAAAGGCTGTATTCCAGTTGCTTTTGGAAATCTGCTGGAACACATATAAAAGATTTTACCCAGATTTGGGCTGGGTCATCCAGTTCAACCCCCTGTCAGGGGCAGGATCACCTTCCACTAGTCCAGGTAGTTCAAATATATGAAAGGATACAAACCAAAAGTAAAGTGAAAATAAATCATTAAAACATTTTATCTTACCAAACATCTGAAAATCCTATTAATATCATCAACAAAGAATACAATGATCCAATCATGACATGCATGATGAATCATGCAATATTTTCAAAATAAATTCAGTAGGTACATTATTCCAGTGTTTAGGATAAAAATTTGCCACAGAAGAGTTTTCTTCCTTTCATAATAAAATACTCTAAGTGTATTATTTAGATAGATGGTTCAGAGTCTAATTTTTTTTTTTTTTTTATTTTTCTCCATTTAAGGTTCTCTTGACAGAAAAGACACAGGTTTAGATAAATCTCATTTTAAATTGCTTTCTTCCTTTTTTGTTTTACTGTCTCTCTCTCACTGCACTCCAGAGAAGAGATGGTGTCGCTGAACACAACCTCAGTCTATTATTCTGTACTTACACTAAACCTCCTTTCTCTCTAAAAATAATCTCAGTTAAAAAAAAACACTTTAAAAATACTCAGGGGTGTATTAACTTGCTGAGTCAAGATTCGAATATTATTAGTTTGCTCTCATAAGCTACTTGACCTATTGATGAACCAAAGTACATGTTCAGATTAAAGTGAGTGTCTGAATCTAATCAATAGTTTGAAATTTTCTGCTACATCAGGTTTGATGATGACTTTTCAGGCTGTACTATATCCTTTTGACAGATTAAATAAGTATTCATAGATCTTGTGGCTTTGACAAACTAATCATGGAAGGTGAGATATATATCTTATGCACCCAGAAGATCTTTGCCACATTGATTAGTTACCTCCAGGAACTGCAGTAAGAAAGCTTCACATTTAATGCCTGACTATTTCTGTCATAGGTGCCAAAAAATATTGTGATAAAATGGTTTAGTGGGTAATGCTCAAACTTGTAATAAATAATTCTGATCACTGACGAAAAAAAGGAAATGGTCTGATGATCTTGGTTATTTTTAATAGTACTTTTTTATTTGACTAGTATTAAATTTGGTGGATGTATTGTTTGAAGAAATATATAAGCATACGAAAGAGTTGGGCCCATCACTTTCAACAATTTGAAACGGTGATGGGGTATTAGACTGTTCAGCTTATGAAGCCTGTCACTCCTTCTGCAAAGATGTGGAGGAATATGAGAGGTTGACAAGAGACAGCAAACACAGAGAGACAGCATTCAATCCTTATTTCCACAGCAAAGTAGAAAGCACAAGAACTACAGGTATATCTGTTAAGACGAAGTGTGCAGACAATATGTTTGCTAAATCCTTCAATTGAAAGGTGACACTACCTATTCTATCTAGCTAGCTAGCTGTTTGGGGTAAAAAAGATCATTTCACAAATCTAAGCAAATTTAAGATTCTTAATAAATACTGGCATCCTTATGATCGCCTACAGTAGTAAGTAACTGAATTACAATGGGTTTCCCGTTGTGATTGAAATATTCTTTTACCTCGTCTGTTGGTGATATAGAAAGAGACTTCTCAAGTCATAACAAGCAGTTTAAGGCTTCCAAGATTTTCACTGCTCACTGAATACAAAAGAAGTATTGACAGAGCTACCCAGCCTTCAACGATGAAATTAAATTTTCAAAATTGCAAGTTTACTGGGACTTGATGGCCTCATAGGAAGAATTTTACTGTTTAACTTCTACAGATGAGGATTTGTGATAAAGTCATCAGCTAGCATCAGTATTAGAAACACAATTTATGGGGTTAAACTCTGGACTTTTTCTCAAATAAATGTTATAATCTTTCTGTATTGCACACCACCTCTAACATTTACAGTCCAAGTACGAAGGAACACCTGTATGCCAGTGACAGTGCATTGACAGCAACTATTCGGAAATGTTTTTAGCTCTAAGTACATCAATTTTTTGGTTGTACAACCATTTCTGGATTAATATAATCTTAGGGAAAATTAAGATTATGTGTCAACCAGTCCCTGCAAAAAGACAGATTTAATTTATGACATTTTTGGGGTTTCTTTTCCTTGGATATGTGATTTTGCCACTACCAATAAAAAGTAATTCCTAGTATTTCAAATAGCTTTACCAGGATTATGAAGGTAGACTGGAGCCTGGAAAGACTCAGACTCTCCACCAGCTTAGCTATACCTGTAGTTCTTGTGCTGTGGAAATAAGGATTGGATGCTGTAACGAATGCGTAAACACTGTGGTACAGCCAGAGGCATTGCTGAATTCCTAAGAGAAACACGACATTGAAATGAAGAATGAAGGTCTTTCACTGTGCCCTGACTGCTTATTACAAATGCTTTCTTCAATTGAAGTCCATTCAGAATGTGTCTAATGTGTGTCAGGCACAGTGCATGGACACCATGTTCTGTGTGTGTACATATATATATGTTTGTATATAATGTTTTATATCATCTCCTAGAAGATTGAAAAGAAAGTTATGACTACCCTAAGAAATTCTTCAAGGTCAGTCTTGTAAGAGTACAGTTTATTTGTTAATTTAACAGGGAAAATAGGTGTTTCTTGCAAAGAAACTGTGTACTTTGGACCGGAAATACCCCTGAATTTCTAAGGTGGAGGATGCAGGTGACACACAAGAATAGATCATCCAGTAAGCACCACTGTCTGCTATATAATAAACTGAGTGAAAGGTACAGTGCTGCATGTCATGTATCTGCTCAGTAAGTTATTCTCACTTCAACACTATCTTAAGTACCAAGAGCTCAGGACAATGTGTACCTTACAGTCTTTGTAATCTAAGGAACACGAAAATTATTAAATAAATTCTGGGCTTGTAATATGCACTAGGATTCCTATTTCTGCATGCCAATAAGGCATTGAGGGATGTGAATATTTTATATTTTTGACAAACTGTTACATATTTCATCTGAAGGGCAGATTTAAATATAGAGGACCTACTCTGCTGATACCACGGTGACGGCTCCTTTAGAAAAGAGACTGACAGCACAAGTAGATCATTTTGTTGATAATCTTGGTAACCAAACACCGTAACTATTTTGTATTTCCACTGTAACCCTGATCTTTTCTTCAAATCTTTCAAGTTCAGTTTGCTAAACCAATAACGGAAATGGAACTTTCTTAACCAACATGTAAGATTATTTTTCCTCAACTTCAAACCTTTTTAGGCATACAATTTTTTAAAAATATTTTTCAATGCTGTATGTGAGAAAAATGCAAATGATCTGGCTCATATGTGTAAAACACAATGAGCAAATCCTAATCAGTAGCACATATATGTTCCCTTGCATTATGTCTGTAGCCTGTTGAGACATGTAAGTCTTGTCACAAAGCAGTCCTTCCATTAAAATCTATGTCTGGAGGCTAGATCCAGTAGGCAGCTATCTGGCACAAGGAAATAGCTATTCTCTGTCTGTCTGCCACAACATAAAAAATACACCAGGGCAGGCCCTGGATTAAATCTTCATCTATGGGGTCAGTTCTTTGCTAGTTCCAGAACAGTTTCACACAGTCAGCTCAGCTTGCATTTGAACCTCCACTTGAGGAACTTAAAGAAGAAACCAAGTATGAGGAATAAGACCATGGCAAAATCCCTCAATGGCATAAAATTATTATCTCTCAAACAAATCTTATGCCTATTTCTCTGTGTCTTAAAAGGAACATCTGTATGATCAGGCTGATGTATTATATAACAGGTCCTCTGTTTCTATGACTAGGTGGAAACAAGGATGTAGAGTCCTAAAAATATACTGTCAGAACATACATAATTTCTAGTTTCTGCACTGTAGCACCATAAGTAAGAGTGAGGAAACAGCTTTACAGTGAATATTAGCAGGGCTGGTCAGACCTAATCTACTAAAGCAGAAAGCTCCTAGTCTTTCAAATATATGGCTTACAGATAAGACTAAAAAAATATAGTACCATAAATTATGACCTAGAAATTTTCTAGATATAAAAAGAACAACCACAATAATATATTTATAATAAATATAAAGGGTAAAAAACAAGATGAAACCAATCCTTGATAAACACAGGTAAGA
The DNA here is from genome assembly GCA_035583185.1 of Anabacerthia variegaticeps. Taxonomy (NCBI): domain Eukaryota; kingdom Metazoa; phylum Chordata; class Aves; order Passeriformes; family Furnariidae; genus Anabacerthia; species Anabacerthia variegaticeps. The sequence goes on from JAWWEW010000001.1 coordinate 96,826,054, forward strand.
AAATACCTATTTGCATCGTTGTTTTTCTCTGTGTGTAAGAGAGGCTTCTATTCCAGGTTCAAAAATGATTTAATTATAATTTATTATCTAGTTTCTTTCTTTCAGTATTTTTTTCATGTTTATACTGGAAATTAGATCCTAATTGTATCTTTTCAATAGATAATAACATTTCCTTTGAGAATTGTTGAAAGTTGTCTGTCACTTTATTGTGTGTGGCTGCATCCAGAAGCAGGACCCTTCATTCTGATAATGACAAAATGTTGATGTCAAAAAAACTAAGACATGTTTAAAACTTTATTCCGAAAGAAAAGTTATATATATTTTGAATAGCAAAGACTCATATTACGTGTTGGGATTAATCAATAATGCAGCTCAGACCTGCAACTCATGACACCATGTCAAGACAATTTGCCTTGTTCATGGAATAACTCTCTGACATGAAAAATGAAAAAAAAACCCAACTATTTGGAATGTAACATTTTAACAAGTCAGCTCTTCAAGGAGAAGCCTTTGATTTTTCTATTCTGCACTTCTAGGAGACTATGATATACAAAGTTACCACCATAAAGAAATGTTCCTATAGCAAATAAGGCTACTATACTGAACAAACCTATTCTTGGAGCCTTGAAGTTGTTCGGAAACTCTGATCAAATTATAAAAATGGAAAGTAAAAAGAAAACCTGCCAGATTGTATCAAGAATGTACTTCTGGGAGGCTAATTCCTAGCTAGTGAGCTTAGTGAAAAATACTGTAATAGGTATAGTTTTCCAGCTTTATTTAATATGAAGGTTCTTAACTTTACACTATTTGTTCAGAGGTAGGTTTGTTTTCAATTAGGTGGTAATGTGCTTTATGAGTTCTTCCTAGGTGGTCTTGGAAGACCAGTTGTTTTATTAAAAAGGAACAATCTGAAAAGATCAGGCTTGAAAATAATTTTAAAACAACAGTTTAAAAATACAGTCTATGAGTTTGCAAGTTACACTTATTATTGAGAAAATTGCAGCCCCTTACAGGTGAAGTTATCCATGAATGTAAGGATGCATTGTCACTATATATTGCCAGCATATGGGAATTCATTCCTGCTTTTTGTTTTGCCCATTCTTTGAGATGTAAAAGAACCATGTAGCACTATAGCATTGTACTGAAAATGAGCTAATTAATTCAGCTGGAACTGAGATTTAGTAGTGGGAACCAAGTGCAAGCTCCATTGCCTCAGAACTCAGGCAGAAGGACTCTTGATTTACCTCCATCTTATATGTAAACATATTCTACTAATGTAATATGAAGATTCATAAAGGGCTGGTAATATGAGGCATCTACTGGAATAAGATTGAGACCCATAGTAAGTTACCCTGTCATTCCCTTCTGAGAGCACAGCATGCCTCCTGACTGAGAGGTAGCTATCAGCTGGTACACACAGAACTGCAGGGTTGACTCTGCCATACGTGTGTTTCACTGTGTAAGGATACAGTTGGTTCATTGTAAATCAGGGCTGAAGTTCAATGATGTGCCTCTAGCATGAACAATTTGCAGAGTAGAGCTTATGGCAAACCAGACAGCAAGGTTATTCTCCAATAAGGTCATGAAAAAATAATTTCTCTGTGATTTAGATTCCTTAACATTGTCACCTGAAAAGCTGACAAAGTCCCACTCTGAATCATGCCAAAGGTAAAAATTATCCTGACCATTTGAATCTTAACAGGATAATCCCTAATAGGTATTATCATTATTGTCAATGTGGTTTGGAGGACTGGTTTTCTGTTAAAAACAACCTACAAACTGTAATGTTCATAATTCTTTCTACACAAGGAAAAATATTTAAGGGATCAAAATAACCTGGATCTATTTTCTATAGTAGAATGAAAAAAAGAAAAATATCTTCTGTTCATTCACTCGGAGAAGGCAGTTAGTCTTTCTCTGCATCATTTTCCTTCCTGAAAAGTGAAGACAGGAGTTTTTATTTTATTTCTTACACTCCAATGTACTAAAATTTTAAAATACTAACCTAACATAACATTACTAAATCTGCCACTCTATAGTTAGATATACAACAACTTACCACGTTTATTTTTTACAGGAAAAAAATAATTCAAAATTTTTATAATAACTGATTTCAACTGCTCTAGTTTTTTTTTGGTTGCAAAATTATGCATAAAGGAAAACTTGATTTTATTACATATCTTGCACTGTCTAGATATTTTATTTAATTTTCTTACTCTTTTAAATATGATAGTCATTATAGTCATAGATAAAAGAGTCTGTAAGTATATATAAGGGTGGTTCTGAGCAGGAAGCCAAAGCAACCCGTCATTGGTGTTCCCAAAAGAATTGGAAAGACCATACAATTGGTTTTTCCTTATGATATCTGTCTGTACTATTGCCTTTACTATATCAATCACATACTTCATAACTTTAACAAATAATCTGCCTCATTCAAGAGTACTTTTTATTTTCAATGTCTACCTTAGAAATATTTCATATATTTATTTAACTTTCCTCTGAATGAACTGGAAACAGTCTGCAATTAGAGGTATCTTGCTCACTTGAAGTGATAGCATTAGAGTCTGGATTTTTTCTCCTTTTTTTTTTTTTTTTTTGTGAAGCATAGTCTACATCTTCCTATCAGCTAGAATTTTCACTTAAATCCCCTGTTATTTTTGGAGCATCTTTGTTCTTGCCTTTCCTTTTTATCTTATTACAAGGCATATTACAAGGAATTTTTTTGTGGATGTTGCCTGTAGTCAGCAGTATGTGGGGCAGCAGCAGCACATAGACTAGAGGATCTGAGGACCTTTACAGCTTAAATTCTTCACTCCGTGATGACAGAAAAAGGAACAATGTTGTGGTTTTAAATGGTACAATATTGTCAACGTTAGGGACTGAGAAATAGTTTTAGCATTGTCAGCTCTTCATGTACCTCTTAGTTTTCCATCCTCACAATAAAACAACAATAAAATAAAATTATAAAAGAATTTAAAAAAAAATTAAAATCCAGCAACAAATACAGAATCAAAAAAATCAGATCAATAACTCTTTGTCAATTTGTGATCTGAAAATGACAGCAACATGTCTCGTCCATCATGCTATCTTTGTGGCTGCAAAAATGACACTGAACAACACCTTTTAGCTTAGTTTTTAATATGCACTGGACTAAAAGGGACATATTTTTATTAAAGTTTCAGTATTGATAGTCCAAAACAATTTGAGGGAGACATAGGACATAGGTCCAGCAGGACCATGACCTTTCCATGCAAGCCATGACAGGCAGCACGCAGCAAAGGAGCAGAGCTGGGACGGGGAGAGTGACATGGGCCAGCTTAGAGCCCTGCAAATTTTTGGCAAAGCTGCAGCAATGAGGTAGACCAAGGTCTGTCCAAGATCCAGCTCACAGGATGGGGTGAGGACAAAGACTGGTGAAATGAGTGGCCAGGGACCAACATGCCTACAACCGTGACCAGCCTGGAGCCACACAGAGGCAACTTTCCAGTGAGAGGGTGTGCCCAAAACTCTGGAACTGAGTTATTATGACATATTTTACCATAGCACTACATGAAAGTTCTGACTGCGGTACTGAGAATTGAACATCCTGGCCTCAGCTGTGCAATAGACTGAAAAATAACATGAGAGCAGAAAGGCTCATAGTTACACTGAAGAGCACAGCAGCTTAATCATGATGACCCAGCAACACAAAGGCAAAATGCAAAGGCAAAATCTATTCGGTATCCTTAACGAAAATCAAGGTGCTCTCTAGACCTAGTTTGTTGAATTTTCAAATGAATAGGTCACTCTTTTGCAGCTTTCTGAGTTGCAATGTTTAACCTCAAGTCTGGTTATTCTGGTCTTTTTGCAATGTCTTTTTGGGCAATAAGAGCCTCTCTGGATGTATTAAATACTTAGGACAATTTCAGTATTTGAATTATGAATGTCTACTAATTGTCAAAATACATTTCCACGCAGCAAAAAAACATACTCTAGAAAATTTAGTTTTGAAAGATGACAGAAATTATTTCAATGGAATAAATAATACCAAGTATATAAAAGTAATATTTTCTGCAACAGGGTCTAAAGGAAAGAAAATCTGATCTTAAGATAAGGAGATCTTGGTTAAAATCATCATATAATAATATTTTCTTTGTTTCTCTTTTTCTTTTTTTTTTCTTTTTTACATAATGACAGGTATCCAATGGTATTAATAGTTGCACTGTAGTGAGAATAATTTGCATGAGGTACTACTATAAAAGTAATATGTGATGATTGCAATAATAATGATGTGTCATAAACTTCAAACTTATAGCATGGAAAAAAGGAAGAAAGTAAAGTTTAAAAGTAAAAATAGAGATGGCAGAGATCTATAGAATATGATTAAAGGTACACTGTCTTCCTAATATTCCATACCAAAACGTGTTGTTCAGGGCAAGGGAAGAAAACAGTAATTCCTTTCATTTACAGATTTTCTTTAAAAATTTCACTTTATAGGGCTTTCAGATGAAACAGCAAATGGGAATTCTACATTCTTTAAAGTAATGATCTAACAATGATCTTTATAGGTCCCTTCCAGCTCTAGATATTGTTATGATTCTATGATTAAAAAATTACCCAAGAAGTCTTGTCTAATCAGAAAACCACAAAATAAAAGAAGGGCAGAAGAAAGGAGTTTGCTGAAAACAAAATAAAACAAAGTAAAAAAAAGTCTCAAACCACATCCCTAGTGAGCTGAGGGAAGAGTAGCAACAGCATTATTAATATGATCAGGAGCATGTATTATCTGTGAGACACGGGCTGCACAAAAAGTAGCCAAAACATAATTTATGGAATATTAATTTATTAATATTTTTCATAAAAATTGTTTTCCATAAAAATTGCATAATAGCCAAAGTATTTTTCATGAAAAGGCAAAAACAAGGAAGGTATTAGAGAAATGGAAGCAAACTTTGTAAGACCAAGCCTTTTTATTGGTGCAGCAATACATCAGTACTAAGGGAAATGTGACATGATGAAGTATACCTCTAAAATTTGCTACTTTTTTGATGTTACTTGTGATACCAGAGCCTAGTGAAGAATTCTCCACTTCCATATCTTTTTCTATTTACACCTGCCCAGAAAAGGTATCAGGAGCTATCACATGTACTGATATTATGACAGGACTAAGAAGCTTAGAGGGCCTCTATTAACACTGTGTTCTTTTAACACTCGCTAGGACATATTTTAGCACTCCATGGTACTAATCCGTCTTGCATTCACACTGATGTAGGGCCGGGGTTGCAGCATCTATAGGAAACTCACTGGATTTAATTTGGCTTGCTAAAAAAAAAAAAAAAAAAAAATAAATCTCCCTGTCTGTATGATAAATCTTCTTAATTTTTGCCCACCTTACACAAGGGAAAAGACATAAATGAGACCCTAATGGCCAAGTTAGGCAAAGCCAGGATTTGGCTGCTTTTCTTTAAGTAAAAAACCACTGTATCAGATGACAGAATAACTTTCAGCTACTTCTATAATCCAGGTACTTTCTCTAATTCATGTTTTCTTTTCCATTAAGAAGGAGAACGTGATTTGTTTGCTTATAAAACTGCTAACAGAACTCAAAGAGCTTCAGAATCCAACTCAAACATATCTTTTACACCAAAAAATACTTTCTACAACTTTGGATGAATTCTGTGACCCTGTACTTACAGAATACGCCCTGCATAAGGCTGAAGTCACTCTTAAAGACTGATGGCTCAAGAGAAATAACAGTATTCTTAACTGTCTCACAGACAGGGCAGGTGGAGGTGAGCTAGGTTAGGTGTTTTGTATCATGCTAGAGTGGGAATGCTCCCTGTATCTGTAATCAGCTACTCAGAATTCTGCTGTAGCTCAGTGCAACAAGGAAAGGATCATGTGTCTGAGTGGTATGCAGCCCAACTAAGGTCTGACCTTGCTTTCATAAAGTGAAGGAGACATTTTGTCATTCACTTAAATGAGAGGAACAGTACTATAATGAACTGGGCATTTGGCTCAGGATTAGCCTCAACTGAAATAGTGCAGTGTAGGCAAAGATCTAAAATGAGCACTTTTTTCTAAACAAGCAGTTCATCCTCCCACAAAATACTCTGCTCGTGTGAATTTAAGATATGCTTTTCATACAAAATACCTTTCCCATAACAGGAAATATGTCCATCAGCAAATGCTCATCAGCTGGTGGCTTAATGGTGCAAAGCATGAAAAAGTTCTTCTGCCTCCTTGTGCTTTTTAGCTACTGGTGTCTGTTTTATTTACAATATAAGTGCATCACAGCAATGGGATGTTCAAGTAGCATGAATTTTGTCCTCTTTTGAACTTCTTTTATTCCCATCAAAAGCCTGGATTTTTCAAAATTTCTTAAAATGTCAGAAAATTGCTAAATCATGATCTTAGGCCATAAGTTAATACTTAGCACTCAATAAATAGATGTCTCTTTTTGTCTTTGAATTATTGACACACATAATAAGAAAGAAGATTGTTTGGGGTTTTTTTTAGGGTATGGATCTGACTTTTCTTGTATGGTTGTTTGTGTAACTTCTGACAATGGGATTTTTAAGCACTGTAAAAAAAATATACAAAGCGTATAATAAACTCTTGCACACAAAGGATTTGCAACACAGAAGATTTAACTATGAAACAAAGCTTCCGCAAGAACTGTTTACCTTTTTATATTAGTTATTATCAAGAAAATGTGATTTTTCATTGCAATGAGGATATTAAATTGTCTCAGATTCATCCACACCATAAGGCAAGGAGTCTTCTGGGGTTGGCTCTATTTTCTGGATGAATGCGCAATGTTTTCTTTTTTTTCTAAGAGCAAAATGAGAAATGGAATATGAATCAAAAGGGGGGAAAAGGTAAACTTTGCCAATAAAGATTTATTGCTGCAATATTATGTTCAGTTTTGCTGCAAACCTCATGATCTTTATAGATTTCTATTTGTTCACAGACAGATTCTCTAGCATTGGCACCCTGACATCTGTGTTTAATCTAAGCACTATTTCCAGATGTATTCTGGAGAAAACACTAAAAATAAATAAAGACAGAAGATGCACATTTTTAAAAAAGCCACTGTCGAATAAGTGCAAGTGAGATTTCATAATGGTCATTTCAACAACAACAACAACAACAACAACAAAGTGTTTGCTCGAATTCTATGGAGCATTTTTCCTTCCCTCCCCTTAAGATACAGCCTATTTCATGGATTTCAGCTGAACAAATTTTATGGTGGTATGGAATTGAGAAATGCTGGCATCAAAACTTTAATAAACACAGTATTGAATCTTTGAGAATAAAGATGTCAACCATGGTTTGACAAGCGTGGCACATTTTGGAAAGAAAAATGTCAGAGTAGCAGATAAACATTTAAAACATAATTTTTATAAGAAAGTCGGGATTTATTTAGTGCTGGGTTTTTTCCTATTTACTGCTAACTTTATTTGCTCCCTACCCTAGATGATGGTCCTCAAGTGCCTAACATTCTGTAATGTTGTATGTGATTGATTAGAACTGAAATCTGACCTGCTGTATGCCATCGCACAGTGGTTTCTCTTCTCCTGTGCAGTCTGATAACACCAGCCTGGTAAAACCTTGCCATGACTAGTCTGGGCTTACTGTCTCTTATGAAAACAAAGATTTTTGAGGAGTCAGAAAACCTGTCTCAGATTTGGAATTCTTATTTTGAGAGCAACTTTTTGATGATGCTTGGGTAAGTTTCATAACATTTTTGGAATTTAGTTACCAATTTCTGAACAAAAATTTGTATAAGAGTTTTCTTCTTCATTGGCAGAGGGAAGAGATGAAGGGGAAGAACCAGCACTTTTTTGTTTTGAAATAATTGTTTCTTTTCCTATGAAAACCATGAGAGAAAAAATGCCATGCATGATAGTTATTTGTTCTTGATAAATAACAAGGTATTGCATACAGAAAATTCTATAATATACATCAGAAAATACAAAGTACTAGGATAATAACACCCATCAACCCCACATCTAAAAGGGAGGATTTGAGAATTTATGCTAAAATTCCAAGGGGGCAAATACTGTAATGCACAAAAAGAAGTAGAAAATATTATTTTATCATTCACCTGAAGACACTTCATGGTATGTGAAAAACAAAAAGAAAAGAGAAAATTATAACTAACTACCTGAAAAAGCTAGAGGAAAACAAGACCAAAAAAGTTTTCTTTCTAGAGTTTTCACTATATCCTCTTGAGTCTCTCATAAGCTGCTATTCACACCTGGTTTCCTATCCTCACGGTAAAGAGCATCAGCAAGACTGACTGCCTTTAAATCCAACTTTTCTAATAGTTTTTAGTCTTCCAGTTGGTTTCCTTTTCAAATAACAAGCAATTTCATATGTCACTGCCAAAATGTAGCTAAAGTTCATAGATCTGAAAACGGTTTAACTCTTCAAGTTTATAAAGCAGGAGCTATTTTAAGATACAACGGAGTAGTGGTTTTTTTTCTTTTTTAAGTCAGACCCCCTTCAAATCATGAACTGTTAGAGGGTCTGAATGTCATAATTTTGGAAGTTATAAGTGATTTAAGGTGTTCTTAGATAGGAATGTTGGAATGATCTACTCCCACGTGGGATAAGTAGACCTTCCCTCTATGAATAAGAACTTAGAAAATCAGATTAATTATTTCTAGTACAAATGATTAATATAATCACAACTTAGATAAGAACACTTAAAAATGGGAGGCAATTCTATAATATATGGTGGGTAGTCATGATTATGAGAAGATTTGGGCAAATAGAGTAAGTATTAACCAGACTGAATAGCAGCATATAAATATAGTGTTATCTGATGCGCATAGCAGAAGAATGAAATATGCATTAGAGAAGAAACAATTAAACTTCATGTTAATGATACATGTCACTCTTTAAACTGTCTTAGCCAGCCTAAAACTACGAGCAACTTGCATTACTTCAAATGGTTTAAGCCCACTAATGCCATCCATTAATTTGAAAGGTATTTTCTGCTCCTCTTCATGTGCCGGTGTTGCTGGTCTGCTATCTTGTGGCTATGAACTTTTCTATTTCTAAGCGTATGTGGCTGCACCACTGTGGAGGGTGCTTGCCCAAACAGCATATGTTTGATATTATTCTAAAACAATTGCACCAACATGACAATGTAATGAAACAGGGTTTAAGAATTACACAAGCTTTTGGGAAACAGGACTCAGCTAAAATGCGTAATAGTGGTTTGCTTTTTCTACTATGGAAAGATCTCTAAATTTTTGGCAGTGTCTATATGATGTTCACACCCTCCCTGACATGATGAAGAAATAATTCCAAGTATCAGTAAACAAAATTGCCTCTAAGCAATTTAAAGGGAGAGAAAAGAGAGCATCTCAGTTGGTATAACAGAGAATAAAAGAGTTAAAAAGCAATTCAGTAGCTTGGATTCTCATTGTGTTTCTGTAAGTGTAGTTTCCACGTGTTCACCTCAGTACTTCAGTGTCATCTTAGATTTTAAGTTGGCTATAAGGTTGTTTTGAGCCCAAAGCAAAAAAACCCAAGCTGACAAAAATCACTGCAGACAAGACACGGAATATAATGATATCAAGCAAAGCTCTCTTGAGACTTATTCTAAATTTCCTTCAATTATTCCAGAGCTGAAGCAGTCCCTTAGAGAAGAGTATAAGGTTAGTGCTAGGTCAATGAGGCCACATAGATGTACTCTGAAGTTATTTATAAACTGAAAGGATATAAATGTGCAGGTATACATTTCTATTTGTTGTTTCTTCTGTTTAGACACACAAATTCATAGAAATTGTCTGGAAAAGAATCAGAAGTACAAACTGAAGAAACAACAACATTTGCATTATTCCCTTTCCTCCTAGAGGAAATATGGAGTTTTATGTAATGATCTGAATGCCAGAAAACCAGAGAACAGCTTCTAAAAGGCAACTGCCTTCAGAGGTCTGGGTTCTCATCCCCAGGAACACCCCTTGCTACTTCATTAGCAAAAAGAGGTAGGCAAGCTTTCAAGTACATAGGAACTGGCATATACAGTTTTGGCTCTTAAGTTTTTGTGAGACAGGAAGAAATCATTGCCTCAGCCACCCTCCTTTCAAAAATGGAATAGATGGCATGTAACATTCATGGAAAAGATGTGGCTACAGTGCTAAAGAAGGTCTTGTGACATGATGTAGCCTCACTGACAGGGAGTAACATTGAGCACACAAGGCACAGTAAGCAGCTAGTAATTTGTAACCAGCTTCTTCTTCCTCTCCCCACTTCTTCACCTCCTGCCCTAGTTTCCCATCTAGCACAAGGCTTGTATAACAGGCTGCTGCATTCTCACTTGTCAGCAAGACCTGAAATTGTTTAACACACAGCTTACTGTAGAGTGGTCTTTGGTAATTTGGATTTGAAATGGTAAATCTATAAGTGATAATAGTAAGCTCAGAGAATAATGTTGCAGTCAGTAAACATAGCAGAATTGAAATGGTCCTTGCACAGCAGTATTGCTAGATGCAGAAACTGAAGTTAATGAAACAACATTCTGAGACTGTGAACTCTATCCACAATTTACAGGGAAATGTGGGTAGTAAAATGAGTAAATAAGTCCTTATTACGCTTTCAGGTTGCTTCCCTTCCTCTGTTATCATCACCATCCTGCACAGCAGAAATTATTCCCTCTCCTTTAAGTTCCCTCCAAGAGATCAAAATTAACCCAATGGAGAATAGTCTCAACTGTTCCTAATGAGGCCTTTAAAGCAACAAATAGCATTATTATACTGATTGCACCGAAGGCACTGATTGCACTGTAAACCAGCATAAGCATGTTGTCCAAGAAATGCTTTTCACAGGCATAATATGTAAGTTACAACTAGCCTGGAAGGAACTAAAGTCATCTTAAATAACAGTGTTCTTTAAAATATAATAGATTAGCTGATGAATCATAGAACCATCTATATGTTAATTTTCTTCATATTGGATTATATATGGTCCCATGACCTAGAAGATTTTAATCCTGAAGTGGTTACTGATGACTCTCCATCATCCTTGAAGTCAACTCTCCACAAAGACCCTTACTAGATAACAGAAATGGATGTCCAAAGTGTGTGCTGTAATGTAATAGAGTCTCAAAATCTGCAATCACCTCAGTGATCAAAGCTCATCTAAACTGCAACAGGGAATACGTAAAGCTCATTTCCTAAAGATAGAGCAGTATTTTCACACTACAGCTGGGCATCCAATTTACTCTGTGTCTTTCAAGAAACCTCTAAAACAAACTAAAGAACATAGTTTTCCATTTCATTTCTCTTGCTTTCTTTTTAATCACTTCTTTCTACTCTTTTCTAACCTCAGCTTACTGTCCTAATGTCTTTAACACTTCCCTTGGCTTCTATTAAGTTCTCCAAAAGGTTTATATGCTTTCTTGCTAGGCAATTTCTTCCAAGCTCCCACTGCTCTACTTTTGATAACACTGATGCATTTCTCAGTGTATTTCTTGGTCTACATTTCTTCTGGGTCTTTGATTTTTCACAGCAAATGGTGGCTTTTGTGAAACCTTGTTATCACGGCCACAAATTCACTGCAAAAAGCAATCAGCCCTGCTGCAGGATATGATCCTAAAGTATTGCAAGATCTCCGGTGTCTTTATGAGTAGCAGCATATATAATTGAATCCTTTTGTACAACCTTATGATACCTGCTGAAAGTGCAAAGGACACTAACCATCAAATCTTTTTCCTGATATTACATAATCTGATTTTGTCCTGTAAACTTAAAATAATACTACTTTTGCTGTGAGTTTGCCATTTGGGGTTGTCTTACGTCTATTCCTTTGTTCATATCTAAGTTTAACTGGTAATAAAAAGGCAGGCAAAATGTGAACTCTGCTTAATTAAAAAATCATGCTAGTACTATCCTGGTACTGTCTTCTAAAAATGTGCCTTGAAACCAATCTATTTGGAATAGAAGAATAAACTGAAAAGACAGGAAAGACTGATATGGTGGACTGTTTTGATCCAAAAGTGTGGTATATCAAAGTTCTGCTATAACTGGAAACACTCAGATTCACTCTTGTTAGATACCATAACCATTGCCAAATTCTTTTTAGAAAGGAAATCAAAGAAAATATCACACAGCTCACATGACAAAATGACCAAATGGTTTGTTGATTTTGATTCAATGTATGACAGCAGGCTACTTGTGCAGTAATACCAATTTATTTTTTAAATACTACCGGAATATCATGCGGGAACAAGTAACACAAAGACATTCCTGTCCAAAAGAGTATTCATCCTATCACAAAGTGTGAGGACTGTTAAAGGAAATAATGATTAAACACAGTTTAGCAATCAGTGACTGCAGAACTCCATATCCACCACGTACTCACCACCAAGGGGTTTGTACCAGTCATAACGTAGTTGTATTTTGAAAAGAGATTACAAGAAGATTAATAGCGTTGTCTTCTAATTCTCTTACATGGAGTACTTTCTGTTCATAAATACTGTTCTGGAAAAAAGTATAATAGTGTGTATGAGAAAATTTGACAAATGGGCAATCTAGGTGAACATAGTTGGCAAGGTGGCACTTGACAAGATTTAAATCTGTTGTGCTAAGGAAGCATCTGCTGTGGAATGGCTCCCTCAAAATGAGCTCTATTAATAACTTGGATTTGATGGTGGCATGTGGTGTTACAAAAATATATTTGAATGTTCACTTAGCTGTGTACCAGACTTCCATGCAAATTAGAGTTGATTAATCTTGCCAGTGGGACTACTATGGATTTTAGAGTTGCCTCTTGTGATTCATCAGGTGTCCCACTTCAGTCTGTGACTTCTGCGAAACAAGGCACTTACAACATGCTCACAACCTTAGCATTAATAACACTGCTTCTGTAACTTAATAGTTTTTTTGTGGTGTTTTGTTTAGTTTTGTTTTCTTTGTGGGGTTTCTGGGGGTTTGTGTTTTTTTGTTTAGTTGTTTTTTTTTTTGGTTTTGGGGGGGATTTTTTTGTTTTATGGAGTAGTATATTCCAAAGGTCACAGAAAAGTCTAATCATCAGGAATAAATCCAAATGCTTCAAACACTGTTCTGTTCAGTTTTGAACTGTCACTTTTATAAGACAAGAGGCAATGGGCAGAAACAGATACACAGGAAGTTCCCTCTGACTGTGAGGAAGAACTTTATTGTGCAGGTGACCAGAGAAATTGTGGAGCCTCCCTCTCCGGAGATATTCAAGAACCATCTGGACTCAATCCTGTGCAATGTGCTGTGGGAGGACCCTGCTAAATCAGGGAGGTTAGACCACTGTGGTGCCTTTCACCTTTACCCATTCTGTGATTCTGTAAATACCACAATGAATTGTGTGAGTAATGAAATACTTTTCCTGTCCCATTATCGGATGACTGAGGAGACCAGATCACTATTGCTATACTACTGACCCCTCAGAGAATAGATATCAATGCTGAAAAGCTCTGTGTATCAGATTTTGAAATGCAGTATCACTCAGATGATACATTTCAGGTTTCCTTTCTATCATAGTAGAGCACATTCCTGAAAGCATCTTGCAAAAGGCAGAGAGCTTTCACGTAAATTCTGCTGAGTGATACTGCAACCCCATCCGCAGGAGTTCAGTTTCACTGGTTAGGCTACACTTTATCAGAACACTTCTACCAACCTCTTCAATTATCTCAAATGAAAAATTAGAAGGACAGTATTACCTGTTTGAGGAAAACCTCATTGTTACAAATGCCCTGTATTTACGCCAGTTTACAGCAATGGACATAGAATAAAACTGCTGTGGAAAACGTTGAATTGGGATAGATGACATCTGATTCTGCACTCTGTGTCCTGGAGAACTTTCCATGACTGAAGATGACCATGGCAATCCCATAATAGGATTACTATGCTCTGTAAACTTTTTATGACTTTTAAAAAACATTTACAAATTATTCAGAAATTTGATGGGGTTTTAATGGAATCAGAAAGAACCTGCCTAGCTTTAATTAGGATTTAAATACTATTTATGGAATCACATTGTTAAAAGGAAACCTGTAGGGTGGAAATATATGTATGCTGCAGTCCACAGCTCAGAGATGTCCCTTTCTTTGACTCGCCTATAAAAGGGGCCTTTTTTAAGATCAGATTAATTTCAGTTGACTTCAGTTATGAACCTAACTGAATAATTCAGGGCTTACCTAAAGCCAAAAAAGAATGGTTTATGACTGCTTGAGTTTCCTAAAATCAGGTTTTGGCAGTGAAATTCCCATACTGATCCTTCACAGTTCACTGGGAATAATTACCCCACCTGGGGTTTGCTGGCATTGAGACACAAGTTCATGAGGGCTGACTTCACACAGAATACCTTGTTTTTCTGACAATTGACCACCCTGGTTTTAAAATGTTCTACCACATTCAAACTGCCTTCTGGCATTGTATATGTGTAACAGGAAAACACAGAAGAGGTAAAGTAACAGTCAAATTTGGCTTTTTTTCACCCTCTTCAATGCCTCAGCTTTCAAAGGCAAATACAACTTCCAGATCTGTGCTAACTTTAAGAGTTTTTTCAGAAAATAAAATATACCCTTACGTGTATTTTTAACAAGTTTTTTTTTGTTTATTTAGATTTTCTGTAATTTTGTACAAAAAAAGAAGATAAACTGGAGTATGCAGCAGTACAGTATCATAGGACAATATGTGGGAAATCTCTCTGTCCCTTCCTTGGATAGTTTGCATGTGACTGACAGTAATTTGGGACTATTAGGCAGAGTGAGCACTCATACTGTTTCTGTGAAATCAAAAGTAGCATCCACATTCAGAATATTACACTCATACTTCATGGCCTTGAGTCAAAGGACAAGACTGGACACCATGTGCAACTATGCATAAAGAGATTCTATACTCAAGGTGACCAGATCTGGATTCTTCACACTAGTATGCAACCTTCTCTCAACTACAATTCCTTAGATGTATTCCAAGGGCCAAAAAGGAAAGCTCACAAAGGCAACAGTCTTCAAAGACCATCTCTATTATGAAATTAGCTCTCCAGTTATATTGGTACAGGTGAAGTACGTAAATGCCTTTCACAGCTCTACTTGAGACTAGCAATGACCAGCATTTAATGGTGTTGTCTCCTTTTCTGCACCAGTATCCAATTATCTGGTGTTGTACAAGAAATGGAAATGTGGCTGATGATATCCCTTGGGTCTGGACTCTGAGAGTATTAATTTCTCATTTTTATCCTGTCTACAAGGTAGCAGCTTTCTGTCCAGGATAGAAAGGTGCCTTTATAAAGTCAACTAATACGTACAAAATAAAAATTGTCCAAGATGTTGGCTGCAGGCATGTTCTGCCAAGCCTATGATTATTATACATTACTGATTTTATTAATTATTTTATTACCTGACATTATATTAGTATAATGCCTCCCCACCTCCTTTTCATTCCTGGAAAGGTCAGTAATAATGACACCCAGTGGAATTCTGTTGCAGACCACCAGGTCAGAGTAAGGAGGCGAGGAAGTCTACTTTAAACAGAATATCACAGAATCACAGAGTAGCTGAGGCTGGAAAGCACCTTTGGAGGTTGTCTAGTCCAACTCTTCTACCTAAGCAGGGTCAGATAGAGCAGTTTGCTCAGGTTTGTGTCCAGTCAGGCATTAAATTATCTCCAAGCATGGAAATTCCACAGCCCATCAGGGCAGCCTATTTCACTGCTTGATTACCAATACAGTAAAATATTTTTATCTTTTAGTATTGCATTTCCACATGCACACATTGGGTTTTTTTTTCTTGTCACTACATACCACAGAAGAGAGACTGACTTCAATTTCTTTACTCCTTCTATCAGGTATTTATACACATGGGTAAGATCCTCCTGAAACTTTCCTTCTCCAGCTCTCCTCTTATGGCAGGTGTTCTCTTAATCATCTTTATGGACTCTACTGCAATAAGACTGCACTTTTCTTCTTTCTTCTTCTGAGGAGCCCAGCACAAAACCCAAAGTTCAATATATATTTCCCCAGGGCTGACTACAGAGGAAAGATCAACTTCATTTGCTGTCAGCCCTGTTTCTAATGCAGCCCAGGGTGCTGCTGCCCTCTTTTACATCAAGGACAGATTGCTGGCTTGTATTCAGCTTGGTCTCCACCAGGACCTCAATATCATTACTGCCAAACTACTCTTCAGCCCTTTGGCCACCAGCCTGCACCGGTGCAAGGGCTTATTATTCCCTGAGTGAAAAACTTGGCATTTCCCCTTGTTAATGGGATTCCCATTTTACTTATTCTCGATAGTGCTTGGAGGGTTTCAAGCTCTGACCAAGCCCTGACAGTCTGGTCTGACCCCAGAGCTGCTTTGGGCAGGGGGTTGGACTGCAGACTTCCTGAGGTGCCTTCCTGCCAGAGCTATCCTGTGCTTCAGGTGAGACATGTTTTCTAACTCTAGGGATTACAGTCAGTGTAGCAATTCATGACATAGCATAGTTTTCTGAGCACAAATGTTGACTTGAAAACAGAGAATATGTGCGAGGAACATCTACAGAAAAAGAAAAAGTTGTGCTAGTAGTACGCACTCTTCATTTGCTGCAGAATTCACCTGTGACTTAACCCAATAATAAACACAAGAAGTGAACTTTGAGTGCATTGTGCTTACTCTCTTGTTCACTCTGTTATTTTTTAATTTAATCTTTGTCACAAATACTGTTTCTTATAGCTGAAAGTAAAAGTGGAATTAGTAAGGATATCTAAAACTGTGTTTCACCCTTTTCATACATGGCCTTACTACAGTGGATTAATAATTCTGTATAACTCTTCCCAAAATGTGGGATTTGTATTGAAATATATATTTTCTGACCTTGGGCACTTTTTTCCCCCTATTCCTACCCTGTCTCTCTCAAGATGTTCATTACACTGAGAACAGCTGATGCAAACCATAATTTGTCACCCCAGAAAATAGATGGCACAATGGTTACTGTGCTACTGTAAGATTTACAAGACTTCAATTCACTTCACTGCTACATGTGCAACTTAAGTAAGTGACTTGTCTCCTCTTAGCTTGGTTTCCCATTTGTAGTATTGATATAGTTCCAGTTTTGTGACTTTTGAGATTGATGAAAACAGGAAAATGTGACAGTAAAGAAAACCATTTAAGTATCTAAGGAGGAAAAATGCAAAAACCTTGAGATTTTGTACTGCCATCAAAAACTGACATCTGGTGTCAGCTAAAATTTCAACAGCACATTATATAACAGATTTTATAACATTTGCAGGTGATATTTATGTAGTTAAGGGAGCTTCCCACATCACCTATAATTTATTGTGCTAAGTGATTAGGATGGCAAGTTATAAAAATATTAATACCAATTCTTTCATGAGGTCACATGAAAGACTACTGTAGGAAACACTGACTCTTTTCCAGACATATGGAAGACAGAGTTCATTAAAAAAAAGTGTTGTTCCAAAAGCAAGTTATCAGCAAAGATGTTTTCTTCCCTAAAAAGCTTGCTCATGTTCTTTTATGAGTCGTTATTTCAGAACTGCATGTTTCTAGTTTAAAAAGCTCAATTACCTGGCTTGTATGATGTAAGGAGTAATCATAAGCATGAAACTTCCTTTGACTGATTGAAAAGGCTGAAGAAGTGCAACTAAACCTATTCAGCTGAGACCAGTGTAACATCTGCTTTGTCTGCAAATTGTTTCCTTTAACAGTTTGTTTTAAGGAGTTGGAGATTTTCACTTCAACTGCTGGGATTTTATTGTTGTTTTAGTTGGCAGAGGGAGAGGTGGGCTCTGGTGCTTTATCACCCTATGGTATCTTTCAGTCATTTTTAACTTTAAAACAAATATAAGTGGTCACATCTGTGTTATAAAAATTAACATATGTACAGGCAGTACTTGCATAGGTATTTATCTACTCATCTACACAGTTATTACATCAAGCACATTTAAAAACAGAAGAAATGTTACTTAAATATGTTTTGTGAGATTTTTTTGCCCATCGTAATATGTGAATAGCAACCTCTCTTGAGCCTTAAATACACCTATGGAACAATTAAGAACCAAGCTGATGTCAAAATGAACTCCCTTTTCACTTTGCTTGCTTGATAAATTTTGTTTTCATACAGAGGGAAAAATCACATAGGGAACAACAAATGGTTTGTCTCACCCTAAACTGTAGCTTGCACGTAGCTACAATAATGTGACTGAAGAGGAGGGAAAGTGAAAATTATGGATACTTTAAGTTAAGAACTGGTATGGGTCACCAAAAAGTAAAAATCTAGTGAATGCTCACAGGAAGAGAAATTAATCGTAGCTGTTTTCAGTACAAAGTCAAGGGAAACAGTCACTGCAGATGACGCAAATACCAAAATCACAAAGAGGAGATTTAGTTTTAGTTCTCAGTCTGGTCTCAGGGTCTCAGTGAGCATTAGCAGTTGGATTGAATTAAGAAGGAGCCTCCTGGACTAGTTTCTGAAAGCAGACTTAGTCATATGCTCTAAAATGACTTGTGATATCAAGGAAAACAGTGGTACCCAAAGGACAGCTGGGAGATTTGCTTGAAAATTACACTCATTACCCTAACCTGAAATTTTGAAGTAGACAGACCCATAGTCTTCCTAGTTTTTTAATCCCAAAATGATGCTTGAAATTATTATTTCTGTTAAACTAATCATCCATTCTAGAAGTTTCTCTCCTGAAACATTTGGTCACTCTTTCTTCTTGATAGAGAAGTCTCCAAGAAATAAATTTTAATGTGTTTTTCTGAATTTCGAGAATGTTGTCCTTTGATGCAGCTTAATAGCTAGAGTTATTAGTTATTAGAGTTCCTATACAATCTTTCAGATAGTATCAGCCAAGAGCAGTGAGCTTAAAGATGCTACAGAAGAATTGATTATTCCAGTGTTCCAGGTAAAACGGTGGTAGTTTAATTTTTACCCCTTTATTTACCAAAAGAATTTGCATTGTGACTCTGTGTGAATAAGGACAGTACAAATCTGTTTTGTTTGTCAGTACAACATTCTTTTTTTTTTCTTTTTTTTTTCCTTAATATATTGTTTAAACTTACAGAAGGAGTCATGCAGGGAAAAATGTGTGCACTTTTTTCTCTGTTTCGTGCTTGACTTTTGCATGCTTGATTGGTTGGCTAGTATTGGTGAGTATGGTTTTTATTTGGCATACTAATTCCTGATAAATTATGAGTGATAGAAATTATAGAATGGTTTTGGTTGTAAGAGACCTTAAAAATCATTTAGTTCCAACATCCCTGCCATGGGCAGGAACAATTTCCACTGGACCACTTGGCACAGAGCCCCATCCCACCCAGGCTTGAACATTTCCAGGGATGGAACATCCACATCTTCTCCGGGCAACCTGTGTCTGTGCCTCACCACCCTCACGGTAAAGAATTTCTCTTAATATCTAATCTAAATCTACACTCTTTCAGTTTAAATAAATTACCCCTCACCCTACTGCTACATGGCCATGTAAAAATTCCTTCTCCAGCTTTCTTTTCAGCTCCCTTTAGCTGCTGGAAGGCTGCTGGAAGGTCTCCCTGGAGCCTTCTCCAGGCTGAACAGCCTCAGCTCTCTCAGCCTGTCTTCACAGAAGAGGTGCTTCATCCCTTTGATCATCTCTGTGATTCTTCTTTGGACCTATTCTAACAAGTCCACATCCTTCTTATGTGGGGGTGGGAGCCAGATACAGCACTCCATGTGGGGTTTCACCAGAGCTGAGATTGGGGCAGAATTATCACCTCCCTCACCCTGCTGGCCACGCTGCTCTTGATGCAGCTCAGGATACAGCTGTCTTTCAGGCTGCAAGTGTACACTGCCAGATCATGCTGAGCTTCTCGTCCACCAACACCCTCAAGTCCTTCTCCTTAGGGTTATTCTGAATCCATTCTCAGACCAGACTATTTGTATTTGCCCTTGTATTTGTTTACTGTCTAATGGTTTGTTTTGTAGTCCTTGGCTACAAAAGTGGCTGGCAATCTACAACTGCTGCAAAATTACAGTAAAATACTTGGCTACAACTGATCACATAATGAGAAAAGGAAGCTTAACTTGTTACCTTAAGGCCTCTCTATAATACACTATATTATTTGCACTGCTAGTCAAAGATAGTTCACTACTTCAGTTGCAATATGATTACAGTGCAACCACAGATGAAGGCAACGTGTTCATTGTTAGGTTATTTGTATGGATTAAATCAGCTACTAAGAATAAATTAGCAAATGTTACTTATTCTCAATTATTAATACAGTCAAATCTGACTGAAACTGTACATAAACAAACACCACAGGAATTGGGTTTTTAGGGGACCAGGAAATCCTCTAAGGACACTGATCCTTGAAGAGTTTCTAATAATTGTTCAGCACTTAAGAGACAGGTTAACAGACACAAATTTTGAATCTCATTCTGACCCCTGGGTTTGTGACATGGTCCCACTTTTAATTCCACTTTTCTGGGGTAATGGTCGCCATTAATGATTTCCAGAAAACTGGTGGACTGAAAGTGCTAATATTTCCATCTCAAGTTGTTCAATGTATTTGTTTAAGAGATACCAAGTGATCATCTTTTCTTACCTCTGGCTTCTTCTCCATGTGGTGAAGCAATTTTATTGCTGCTGGCAAATGAAGCATATCTCATAGGGTTCACAGGGACAGTTCTGCCAAAGATGAAACTAGAATTAACTCCAGATCAGATCATACCTTATGCAATGGCGTCATATTTAGAAATCAGGTATCAGTTTCAGTATAAAGAAACAAATTGGATTACAAATTTTCCCATGATATAGTTCAGTCAAGTGTAAAATTTGATTTTTTACATTCATTACGACATATGGTTGGAAGTGTCAGCCAAAAGTAAAATGGTCCATTTTTCCCCCACCTCAGATTCCAGTTGTCCTGATATTTTTATGATTTTTTAGTCTCCCATCATGCTGTTAAAATATTTCTACCTGGATTTTCATATGAATATGCATTTATTTATATGCAAAGGAAAATTTTATAAATTGTTCACATACGGATTCAGAAACTGACTTTGAAGTAAGAAACAAACCTGCAGACGTGTATTTTTTATATCAGGACTTGTCAGTGTTTATTTTTGTCTAATTTATTCAATAAAATACAGATTACAAATATTTTTAAATATTTAACAGATGAAGCCTTAAAAACAGTTGCATTCAATGACTGAAAATAATCCTTATGCACTACCTCTGTCCTGAATATAATTACAGATTCAGATCCTGCAGGTATTTTATTCAATATGCGTGTGCTATCCTGCCTGAGGTGATATGTATCATAGTGAAATACACTACTTGGTGAAAAGGACATGATGAGTCAAGACTGCTAGTATTTAAAGCTAAAATTTTCTAAATTTTTAAGGGTGATCTGTTTGTTTAATTGTTTGCATCTAATTGTTATTAGAATATTTGAAAAATTTGTACATCTGTATCCATGACATCTCTGAAAATTTAATGCTGAATTCCCTTAAAACTAGTCAGACTGTACTTTATATATTGAATAAAAGAAGAATTTGCCACAATATTTTCAAAACTCCTCATCAATCTGGACCAACTTTTTGGCTGCATGCAAAGAGTCTCTCACCGAAGGGTGTTCTAAACGAGCTGTTACATTTGGCTGTTTAAATTGCTGTGAAAGCTTTCTTTCAAATTTAGTAGGTTGTTTATGAACATGACAAGAAATGGAGTCTTTTATTCATAACTTTCTTCTTCCGTGCTCTCAGGATGGATTGTCAGATGATGAATAAAAGAAAATAGACTGTATGCTTAGTGAAAGGAGGAGTGACAAGAGCTTGGAAAATGTGAAAACACAACCAAATATAGCATACGATATTTTCTTGTCTTCTCTATGAAAAAATTGCCATCTTTTACTTTTATATGACAGCATGTTTGGAAAAGTGTTAACTTCGAGTTGTCCCATTTTGTCTTGTGCACTCATTCACATAAGGCAAAAACTGCTTTATTTTAGTTCTCAGATTTTTTGTTTAGTTCTCAGTGTTGTTTTTTATTTCTAACTGTATATGTTGAAATGTCATGGTATTTTCTTCACAGAGAGTTCATTATTACTGGACTAAGGACAGGAGCTATAAGTGAGAAAACATTCATAATTCTCATTGAATTCTAACAGATTCCTTATCTTGGCTTTCCCTTGGGTTCATGTTTTGAATAATTTGCTAGTAGCTGGTGGGTTTTTTTATAGAAAACTCTAGCTAAACTGTTTTAGCTTTGGATGACTCTGAATTAAGAATTTTTATGAAAAATATTCACTATGAAATTTGCTACAACCCTGATTTCATACTATTGGCGTGTTTTTTGAATGAGCCAAGAGCAGGCCAGATAAAATACAGAATTCAGTGTTAAAGTCTTAATATATATATTTCTTTTAATTTCCTTTGTACTTTTCTACATCATTAGATTTCTAACCTACAAGGTAGGAATATCTCATTGCTGGTGTAATGTGGACTGAGACTGGTGATTCTGCTCTCTCCAGCTCTACCTTCCTCACTGGAGAAGCATTCTTCAGTGTGAAAAGTGGTGTGGTTATGACTTTTTCAGCTAAATCTGAATATCCGCTCAGCCTTATCCTCTCACATGGCAGGTCCACAATGCAGTTTGTTTAAAATTATCTTTCTATCCAGCATATTTAGTCCCTCTGAAATTGTCAGCAACTGCATCTTTATCAGCATAAAGTCAACACATCATGACCTGATCACAGTCTGAATACCATGATTATCATTTCTTAGAGTTTCCCTTTCAAGTAGTGACAAATTAGACCTCTCACTTGTCATGTTTTCATATATAAAGCATAGACCACCTAAAGGGTACTCTTTTTTGAGCAACACTCAGGTGATGAGTTGTATTGTTAGCTGTTGACCTTTTTTCAACATATCAAAGTGTCTTTGGAAAACCTTCCAGCTATAGACAGCTGCGGGAAGAAAAACAGACAAAGACTGAAACAAAGACAGAACTATTTCCCGATGACAACAGAGGTACATAGTCTGTGTGAACAGAGAATAAAAGTCTTTACCATAGAGTAACCTACAGGCTATAGAATAAAAAATACAATGTAATCAGGATGAGATTCAGGCATCAGACTTAAACATCAGGGAGTGAGTGATAAGATGAGGGGTAGAGGTTTTAAACCTAAAGAAAGTAGATTTAGATTCAACATTAGAAAGAAATTCGTCCCTATATGGGGGATCAGGCACTGGGACAGGTTGGACAGAGAAGTTGTGGATGGCTTATTCCTGGTTGGAGGGGACATGACCTAATGAAAGGTATCCCTGACCATGACAACGGGGATGGAACTAGATGATCTTCAAGGACCCTTCCAACCCAAATCACTCCATGAGTCTATGTTCCTATGATCAGATATGAGATGTATAACAGGTAGTTGCTCACTCCAGGGCTCCCCAGAGTGGTATGGCAGACCTGATCCAGGCAATCAGTGTACCCAGGGACCTGCTCAGATGCTCCTGCAGAGACCAGTCACAGGCCATATGGGAGGCCCTGTGTAATTCTCTGTGTTTTTCCCAGTTGGTCTTGCAGAGCTTGTTTTGTACTTTCCAGTGTTGGGTGGCTGCTTTGGTTCTCACAGGAAATTGAATTGGACCATTATCTTTGCATACCCAATTCCGCTAAATAAGCAGGATACCACTCTTCAATTTTTTTAGTACAATCAGCTAATTATTTGGATGACATCTTTCAAAGGAAGTGTTGCAGAAAAATATTACTACTCCTCAGGAGATTTCCTTTTAGCGGTAGATAATGGTACCAATTTTTTAGTCAGACATAGAATTATTCCTGGTTTTTTAATGACTCTCTGCTCCCAAGAAGTTTGGGAAACAACCTTCTGGGGTTTTTTTCCCATGGAATCTGATTTTTTTTTTAGCTGATGTCAACTTTTGATTGTGTTTAATCCTCTCTGAACTCTATATGCATTTTTATGAACCCTTCAGATTTTTATAAACAAGTAACTGCCCTGGAATTTCTGGAGAGGTTTTTTAAGTGAACAAATTTTTTAATATGTTTCCTTAATGAGATACCAAATTAAAGTGAAAAGCTCAACAATAAGGAATTCTTCTACAGGCACTACTTAATAGTGCCAAGAAGTTAATTTGATCTTGGACAATACAGAATGATATTTCTTTAATCTTGCTTCTAGTTATAGCTCTTGTATTCCCTGTGGCCTTCCATTATACCTGTGCAAGCATTTACTTTGGTACAAAACTAATGTGGAGAGTGCTGTTTTGTTGGGGGGTTTCTGTTTGTTTTACTATTAATAAATTCTTTGTTCTTGTTTTGCAGACCTTGTGTAAAGGGTTACAATGGGGAAAGGCCAGGCTGGAGGTTACCCTTTGAGAAACCTGGAGGAGGTACTAAGAAGGAAGATTTTTGCTATCATCTTGCATGGGAGGTATCCATATGTTACAGGTAAAGATAAGATCTTTTCTACTCTTACAACAAAAAGGAAGCCACAAGGTGACACTAGCACAGCACTGAGACTAAGATGATGGACTTGGCTGCTCCAGAGGGTTTGCCTGTTTTCTGTTTTTCAACACCTTTTAGACTAAAAGGCCAGGTAAAATGTCAGATAGAAGTGCATGCAATAAACAATATACAAAACCTGAGTTTGAATAGCCTGCAATGTATCCAGTCTGCTTACTACAGATTCAACGTGTCTTGTGTTCATTCAAATGGACTTTTACATATAAGATAAATTAAGAGTCTATTGCTTTTTTGTAATGAAACTGTCTTGA
Organism: Anabacerthia variegaticeps; assembly: GCA_035583185.1. Taxonomy (NCBI): domain Eukaryota; kingdom Metazoa; phylum Chordata; class Aves; order Passeriformes; family Furnariidae; genus Anabacerthia; species Anabacerthia variegaticeps. Next base: position 96,850,800 of record JAWWEW010000001.1, read on the forward strand.
TTTCATTAAAATATAATGTCTGACTTCAGGATAATAAATGTGCTACTTGTAGCTAGAACAATTAAAGCAAAAAAAAAAAAAAGTGTAAACCTTATAAATCATAAAAATACATCAAAGATGTACTCTCCATTTTACATAGAACCATAGGCACCCTCATTGCTGAAGGGGACATGATGTCTGCCAGCACTGTAGCCCATGCGGCCACTCAGCTACCCACTCTGGGCCTGGCTCTCATCTGCCTTAACCCACAGACTCCATCTCTGCCCCACCTTGTGCCTCTTAGGCAGCTCCTAGGAACAGCAGACTCCACCCAGTGTCAGAAGGGGGAAGTCTATCCCAAAACCCATGGTATTGAAAGAAATTATGCAGACTTAAATAAAGACTAATCGGGTGAAAAAAGTGTCATATGTGACTACATGTACTTTTCTCATCAGCAATTTTTTCTTTTCTTTTCTTTTAAACACACACAAAAGCACATAGATGCTGCCTGGTAAATGTAATGTGGCCTTACTGAATTTTGAGGGGAGTCATGTCTATATTAAGCTAGCTGGCCTTTGTTCTGTTACTAATTATGCATTTTCATTAGGCCAAATCTGTTTTATATTGTCAATATACCACATCATAGTTTCAAATACTTCTGTTTGTGAAAGTTCATTTCTCTCCTGCAACATGCTTTGCCATTTCCCCCTCCATATTGCTAACAAAAAAAACAAACCAAAACAAAAACAACCCCAACCAAACAAAAAAAAAGTCTTGGTGAAATCTTTGAAATCTCTCATTTGGCTTGAGATCTTTGTTAGTCATTTTCCTTTTCTATTGGAAAAGAGACCTATATACTGCTGCTTTACTACAAGGGTAAATTCTCGCTTTTCATCTTTTTCATTACAGCTCTTTTATTTTAATAATGTCATTTTTATTATGGTAAAGCAGAGTTTGATTGTAAAAAAAGCTCAAAACCACCACCAACAAAAGAACCCAATGCACCCCTTCTTGATTTACCAGCCATAAAGTTATTTCATTGTACATAAGAAAAAAGAGATATCGAAGAACTTCATAGATGAAATAATGTGTTTGTGTACTTCACCTTTCTTAGAATGTAAACTCCAAAAGAAATACATGGGTTTCAGTTTTCAGAAATCACACAATATGATGACTTGGAAGGGATGCACAAGGTTCATTGAGTCCAACCCTTAGCCCTACACAGGACCATCCCCAAGAGTCACACCATGAGCCCCAGAATATCATCCAAATGCTTATTGAACTCTGTCATACTTGGTGCTGTGACCACTTCCCTGGGGAGCCTGTCCCAGTGTCCAACCACCCTCTAGGTGAAGAACCTTTTCCTAATATCCAACATAAATTTCCCCTGATACAACTTCAGGTCAACCTCAGTTCCTGTCACTGGTCACCACAGAGAAGAGATCAGTGCCTGCCCTTCCTCCTTTTCTCCTCTCCTGCAGTTGTAACTGCAGTGAGGTCTCCCCTCAGTCTCCTCTTCTCCAGGTTGAACAGACCAAGTGACCTCAGCCGCTCCTCATACGGCTTCCCCTCAAGGCTCTTCACCATCTTCATTGCCCTCCTTTGGACACTCCCTAACAGTTTATCTTTCTTATATTGTGTTGCCCAAAACTGCACACAATATTCAAGGTGAGGCCACCCCAGTGCACAGCAGAGTGGGACAATCCTCTCCCTCGACTGACTGGTGATGCTGTGCCCTGATGCCCCCCAGGACAGGGTTGGCCCTCCTGGCTGCCAGGGCACTGCTGACTCATATTCAACTTGCCATTGACCAGGACCTCCACATCCCTTTTCATAGCACTGTTTTCCAGCATCTCATTCCCCAAACTGTAGGAACACCCAGGGTTGTTCTATTCCTGGTGCAGAATCTGGCACTTTCCCTTTTTGAACTTCACATGGTTGGTGATTGCCCATCTCTGATTTAAGGTCTCTCTGAAGGGCCTCCCTGCCTTCCAGGGAGTCAGCAGCTCCTCCCAGATTTGTGTCATCTCTAAACTTGCTTAGTATCACCTCCAGTCCTGTATCCAAGTCATTTATGAAGATGTCTGATGTCACCCCATGTCTGATGTCACCCCATTCACTATTACCCTCTGTGCTTGATCCAAGAGCAAATTGCTCACCCACCATGTGATGTGTTTATCTAGCTGTGGGATGGACATTTGGTCCAGAAGGATTCTATGAGACAGTATCAGAAGCTTTACTGAAATCCAAAAAGATTACATCAACTGGCTTTATAGCCTTTGTTTTAGGGATCCCAGTTTGATTTTCTCTCTAATTACTCTTATCTTAATGCTTTCATGTAGGTAATTCTTCAGAAATTCTGCAGCTGAAATCTTACATTAAAAACCTAAATATGCCTTGCAAATAAATTGGGATGTCAATAAAACTATGATAAAAATAAAAAAAATTAGCAATTTAAGATCCAATTCAGTAAAATATCTAATTCTAATTACACACTCACTTTAAGCTTTGTCTTCATCCAGAGATCCCAGTGGAATTTAAGCATAGGTTTTGAAGTTAAAAAAGAATGGACCCAAACAAATAATTGTTTAATTGCTCTAAAATGGTAAAATAATAATTTACTTTCAATGAAGCTAAAACAGAAAACAAAGGAAACAAAAAAATAAACAAAAATTTCCTCAATTGTTCTGCCTTGCTCAAGATATACATAAAACCCCCTAAACAACCGCAGTTACAAGAGTATGCTTTGTGGGTATTTTATTTTACTTTCATTAAAACAAGATAAAGGAGCCAAAAAAAAGTAGAAAAACATGTGAATTTCACTCTAAGTTGACTTAAAATTAAGTTCCACTGTCAATTTGAATTTTCAGTACAAAGTCAGACACATTTAAAGGCAAAATTTTGAATCGGGCCAGGATCTATTTTTTGGTGGGTTTTTTTCACTAACCTTTAAAAATGCTGATTTTAGACCGAAGAAGTCTGTTTGTTGAACATCAGATGGTCAGAAATTAAACTTCAACTAGATTTTTGATGAGAAGTCTTTCCATGGAGACATAAGGTGTAGCTATGATAACACATAACTGGTTTTTTTGCTTGAGGGAAAAAAGAAACACAAATATTTGTAGCTTTATAAGAATTATTTTCAGTTTCACATCAGCTCTGAAACTTCACTGAAAAATACAGACAGTAGCAGTGCTTTTTAATTATCACAGTGTCTGGATGGTCACAGCATTATTACTGGATATAATTTACTAAGGCTGAAAACCAGTAATAATGGCACCATAAGCCTGTTCCTTGCCAGATTTGCCCTACTTTTTGAACTTGTCTTAGGGAACTAAAATAGTCACACCAGTCCTACTATGTATTAGTAATGTTACTTACCTATATGTCAAGATGTAAACTGACACAGCTGTATGTTTGAAGACTTAGCTATCAGGTAGGAGAACAGACCAAGACCACAGCTACAAGTATAAGGATAAACTTAAAGATTTCTTGGCTGTGGTTAAATGTCATTTATTCAAGCAGAGCTCATAGAAACTCTTGAAGTCAATACTACAGGATGACTGGGCATCTAGCTGATGCTTCTTGCATGGCAGGTATTTGATGTCTCTCATTATGTAATCCATACCTGCTGCAACAGTAAGTTTGTCCATGTGTCACATTTTACAACTCATTTTGCTTTTATTGCTCCCTGGGACTATTAAACAAACATAGAGAACAGGGAAAACTTTCTGGCTGGTACTTGCTAGGTTTTCAGACACTTCAGAGGTTCCTTCACAGCCCATCTCACTTTACAGCAGTTATGGATGTAAAACAGCAACGCCCCTATAAACTCAGTTATAAGTAATGATCTCCATATGCTTAAATAACTTGAGGAATATTAGCTCATTAGTGAAGACACTTAAATAGTGTGGTATTATACTCAAGTGATTTCTTACCAGAAAGCTATGCCACATTTCAAGTAAAACTGTTATATTCTATACCATTAACAGAACAAAGAGCCATGTAAACTCTGATGTGCATTCAGCCTTCACTTGATTAGTTAAGGGAAATACTTGTTCCTGGCCCATTGTCAGCTGTGTGATTGTGTATCAAAAATGATAAGAAACTTTCACTGAAGTAAAGCTTTTGCCTGCCTAAAGATTACTTCATTTTGAGATACACAAAGTGCCTGTAGCTCCTATTACACAGAGCATGAGTTCCTTTGTTTTCAGCAAGCATTACTCTTAATTATATGCCCCATCAGAAATAAAAAGCTACAATTTATAAAAAAAAGTAACATATAAAATATGAAGTCTGAGTGCATAGTGATTACCATATTTTTTGCTTTGTTTGGTCAAGGGAATAAGAAGGGCAACACTTCTACAGAGATCGTACTAATTGTAATATTAATCTTGAAATGTAAGAGCTTGAGCTAGTGTGGTGTTATCGTTCTGAAGTTCAGTACAAATCTGGAAACTGAGTCTATTTCTACAAGTTTCATTCTAGAGTATGGATCCAGCTCAGAGGGGTTTTACTGTTGCTTGGTTTAGTTTTGATTCCTCACTTAACCAGAATGCGATGAGATATATTGTGGTAATATGCAGAGGATGAAGTCCCAGATGGTTCTATTACTATGATGCAGGATGAAGACCCGAAGAGAAAACCATCCAGTGATGCTCAATGGAAACATTCAGTGATGTTGAATGTTAATTTGAGGACTGATTTTAAAAGAGAAAGATTTTTGCCTCTAAAATTGCTTTTATCTAATCTCAAAAAACATTTTTGAACATCTTCATTTTTGCACCCTGACCTGCCCTATGTGCCTGCACAGGCGCCGATTATCTGAGTCATCACTTCAAAGCCAAGTAACTTATCAAAGGCCTTCAAGAATTCAACAACCTCTAACATATAAGCACTATGAATATAATTTCAGCATGAAATATGAAATACCTGGTTTAAAACCAGAATGATAGATTTACATATTATATAAATATCCAGCCAACTATAAAGTTTATAATTAGGATTAATATTCTTTAATTCTACTCTCATCTCAGTTTTCTCCCTTTCCTCTTTTAATCATGTTATTTGATCCTCAGCTAGGAATTTTCTGTTCCTTCATGTCTTCAGACAATCACAGAAGTTCAGCTGAAGACTATGGTTGACAGAACATTACAACTTAACCTTGTGCTCCCCTGGTCAAATCTGTGTATTTGAGTTAGTTCTCAATTGTCTCAATGCAATTATTCATTAAATGCATCCTTAACAGGATATTTGACTCCAAAAAAGTCAGTGGTATTATTCATTATGTTCAAAAGAATATTTTGGACTCTGCTTTCCAAACAAATATCAAGAAGAGGTAAAATTGCTTAATAATAAAAAGCAAACAAACAAAAAATAAAGGCCTGCACCCTGACAACTAGTATCTGTCACACACCCATCTTTCCAACTATCCTGAAAGATTTTATCCCAAATGATGTCTCTAATTATAATTTATTATATTTTCCACTTTTAAAAATAACCTTTCCCAATCTTAGTATTTGATGAAGTTGAATGTATGCATCTCTAATAAGAGTAAGATAGGAACAGAAGATCACATGACACAATGCAATAATCCAGAACTGGCAAAGGGTTTCTTTATGTAGACTGATGAAAACTTTAGAATAAAATATGATATATCACATGATTAAGGGTAATGATTAAGGGTAGCTTCATAATCAGTTAGAAAGATAGAAAGGAGTCACTTGTTAACTGAAAAAACAGCATTAAAATCAGTCTCTAATTTCTTTGGGAAGAGGGTGGAGAAGGTTTCTCAAATTAATATATGGAAGGAGTAGGCCCGACAAGGTTCTCATTTGGTTATTATTTTCAAAATTTTGTCATGTGTTTTTCGAAACAAATAATCAGTGAAGTCAACATGAAGCCAGGACACATTACAAATACCTTTAATAGCGCACTAGCAAGTTAGCTCAGTGATATGAGCTCTTAAATGACAGTTCTCTCCTTGCTTTCACATAAGATGTGTAGTATGTTACCTACTATGTAAACCACCAACACTACATGCCTCATTTAGGTTTCTTTATGCAGAGAGAGCCAAATAAAACCAGTGATTACCAATAGTTATATCAGCCTTACCTTCTCTTCATTATCCCTGGGGGAATTTCACCAGTCAGGCTGATGACTGAAAAGTGAGTCAAATATGCTTTCTGAAGCGCAGACATGTAACTTAAAGGTGAACACTAATCTGACTGGAATCACTGCAAAGGAGCAAAACTCCTAAGGGACAGAAAAAGCTAATTGAAAACCTTGTTGTTATGTTGCATATCAGTGCAAAGTATTAGAACTGGAGCTACTAACACTTAACAATTATTGAATATATTAGTCCATCAGAGATTCAAAGTTTTCTCCTTAAAAAATGGAATAATTGAAAATAAAGTGCTGTATTCTGTTTCAGGAAGGCCATGTATATCAGAGAGGATGTTCAGAGTTTGTCTGTGGCAATAGTGGACATTTAAATGAATTAAAGAAATCCATATCTCATTCTTGGACAAAGGGAAAGCACTACAACGTTAGACATCAGTGTGCCTTTATATAATGATTATACTAATGCATGACACAGAGAAGGCATGAACGGGAATAATCATATATGATAAAAATGTCAAATTCATTATTTTTGGGGTAGTCCTAGTAGAAAATGTTGAACTGTAACATCCTCTCACTGTAACATCCTCTCTCAGACATCCTTTCCTTCCTCCAAAGCTTCATTGCAGAATGAATTGTGGAATTTAAGTGTTTGAGAACCTTTAGAATACCCAGAACTGTATTTTCTTAACAGAGGATGCAAGTTAACACTAGGCTGATACTCTCTGTGTCCTGGCAGAAATGGCGTTCTTACGAGACCACCTCCTTTTAGAACACAGTCTTTTGTAAACATAGAAGAGGATGTTGTGTTCTATGTAATTTTGGAACAGTTAATTGATTTTAACTTCTGACTTGTTACTTTCACGCTTTGACTTGTTCTTAGTACTAAAACTACAACATAAATCTCTAAATATACCGTCTTCACCCTTTAGAAGTAATTTTGATTTTTTTTTGCCAATATGTGATAGCTCACCATTTTGTCAAAATTCTTCACTATTTACATGGACCTTTATTGCAACCCATTTTACTTTGATTAGATTTTATATAGCATATGTAAACAGATATAAGTGAAAAGATTGGAAAAAAGTCAGACCCAAACCCCTATCTTTCAACATCTCATCTGGAATTCCATAATGAGAAAACTGCTATTGACAATCTGTTCTTTCTGCACCTCTCCCTTATTATATCTTGTCAGCCACATAGTTCATTTACCATAATCTTCTATACGAGTTCAAATTCTGTTCACATCTAACTGAAATAACATAGGATTTCTGGGAAATTACATATTTCAAGCTGTCTGATATGTCATTTCTGGAAACAAACATTTTTTTCTTTTAATAGAAAATCAACTGAAAACCATTTCAAAAGTCCCTGAATCCCAACATAAAAGCTTTACACAAAAATGCTTAAAATTACGAGAGACATAACACTGACATTGACAAAGAATCTAAGACATTGTCATTACAAGCTGTCTTGTAAGGGTAAAACTTATCTTTAAAAATTAAAGAGAGACAAAGTGTGGGGGGTTTTAGGGTGTACCAAAACTCTGCATAAACTTTGAAAAAATGAAAAGAAGTGTCTCTTAAAAAATTGGAGGGAGGAAATTAATACTGTTGATGAACTGCAAAGGCAGAAGCATGCTGTTCACCAGTTAAGGAATTTCTGTTTCTAGGCAAACATATCCATGTAAAAGGCCCTTGTGTGAAAAGCATTAGTCAGACACTTCCAAATGTTTCCAAAGTATGCTTGGAGTTGTGGGAAGCTGGCAGCTGGGCTGACTGGCTTAGAAATGGAAATTTTGAGCTTTTTTTTTCATCTTTCCCTCTTTCTGCGTTTCTTAGACTTGCCTTGGGCTGAGCCTCTAGTTACTGCTACTGTTACTTGATTTGATTTGTTGAAGACCAGAGGGGACTGGTAGGACTGGTAGGAATGCCTACTCTTTCCCCTGGTACAGCTGAGGACATCAGACTTCTTCAGGTTACCCCTGTATTGAGCCAACAGCTTGTACTTGACAAAGCAATCTTGGATAAATTTCTGTGACAGTCTACATGAATTTGAAAGAATGCTCTACCACACTCTTCAGTTCAGCACAACATCTGCTGATCTGCTGTCTCTATTTTAGAGACATGCTGGTTCTATTTCACCTCTCACCGCCAGTTCCACAGTAAGCAAACTGTTGGTGCAGGTGGGATTCTGCTGTAAGAGCAGAATACTTTTTCTTACATTTACAGTACACTTCAAGGGATGAAAATTGTCTTAGACAGATGCTACACTCTTCCATTTTTATTGTTGTCATTTTTAATCTGTAATTTTAACTAATCCTTTTAAATTTATAATCAAAGTTCATTACTGAAGGACTGTATAGGTTTGTGACAATTTAGCAAAAAGTATTTCCATGAAGAAAAAGAAAGAATGGACTACACTTCTATTTGTCTTTTTCAATTCTTGTTTAAAATTTTTGTTAGCTATCCCGTTGGTCTACATTAAAAAAATAAAAAAAGAAAAAAAGAAAAGAGGAGTGGGATTAATTTAACATCTAATTTAGAGTAGATTAGTATATATCCACTCTAACAATAAAGGTGGGAATCATCATGAAATGAAACTTACCCATTGCACTTTCTTTTTTTATTGTTGGTTTGTTTGTTTCCTTGGGGCTTTATTATTTTATATTTGGATTTATTTTGCTTCTAAATTATGTATTATACAGCATGATAGGACCCAAGTGAATGGTATGAGCTGTGCCAGGGGAGATTTAAGTTGGATATTAGAAAGAGTTTTTCACCCAGAGGGTGGTTGGGGACTGGAAAAGGCTCCCCAAGAAAGTGGTCACAGCACTAAGCCTGACAGAGGTCAAGAAGTGTTTGGGCAGTGCTCTCAGGCACATGGTGTGATTCTTGGGGTTGTCCCATGCAGGGCCAGGAGCTGGACTTTGATCATCCTAGTGGGTTCCTTTCAACTTGGGATATTCTGTGGTTCTTTGATTCTATATCACAGAGTGGGGG